>JAHLML010000020.1:0-686626 GCA_019915145.1 Strobilurus orientalis | reverse complement strand
CCGGAGTCATCGTATTCTGACGCCACCGAGGATGAATTGTCCACCTGCCCAGCTTCCGTGGCTTCCCGGTCTTTGATTCTATCCCTCTCGGCGTAGATCCCAAGCTCATTCATGGGACTAACACGACCCTTCGACGACTCTGACACGTCCTCTGCTGTGGCGGTAAAGCTCCCTCTGCGCATCTGTTCAAGCACTGCGAATCGGAGCTCGCACAGGATCTGCGCGGCCGTGAACTCGTCCGTAAACCCTTCCGTGGCCATAGAGGCGGGCGTGGGCGTGGAAATCATGTTTGAATCCCACGTCGGAGCCACAAAACTTGGATGCGATTTAGTGGCGAGGTTTGGCGCAGAGGGAAAGGCAACGATTCTATGCGGCGAGTCTCCAGAGTGCGAGGTCGACTCGGGAATGGATGTAGTGCTAGTGTTCATTTGTGGCGTCCTATGGATATGGGGGTGAGTTCGAGAGGAGTGAGGTAAAAATCAGACTCAAGGCACTGCTTTATATGGGCTGGTAGTATACGTAGAGCGATGGCAGTGTTGTTGCTTCCGAAGGCTCTGCACTGCGCTAAATGATTTCTTCCTTGCTCGAGACTCAGACCTGCCGCCTCATTACAAGTCAAGACTCAGTGTGTGTTCAATCAAACTCCTGGATCGCGAATCTACAGATTACCCAGTAGTACGTCCCGGCTGCTGGTGACAGTTTCATAATCAAGACCGAACTGGCAAAAATTGAGACCTTAAGATTCAAGAAATGTTCGTCGTTCGATGCGCCACCGAAAGAGAGATGATAAGCAAAACGATTCCCTCTAGCCGACTTGAACGACTGACCTCATCATACTGACTGAGTACTAGTGATGCGCTCTACCACTGAGCTAAGAGGGAGATGAGGAATTTGTTGTTGGCGGCAGTATATTGAAATGTACGCCTGCCAATTTCAGCAGGACGATCATCAGATAGGGTGCCTTGTTCCTGGAGAGCAAATTCCCCCTCTCTCCTGAACGACATGCCCAGCGACGCGAAAACCGAGCTTGTCGCGCCGCCCGCCCTCGACGGCGGCAGTCTGTACGCTGTGCTCATCTTCCGCGGCGACTACACGACCTGGGACTGGGCGTTCTTCGTGCCCGACGCTGCGCACCCGCCCATTGGCAGCACCGGCTCGCTCTTCCATGTCACCACCGTCCCCATGCAGGGCTCGTCCGGTCGCTGGGCATTCGAGATGCACGCCATCGCGGACTACCACGAGAGCAGCGAGCCCGTGGCGATGGTCCGCCTCGCCGATCTGCACGGATTGGGCAGCTTCAAGGACGTTACGCAGGAGCTCACCGCCACGTTCAACACCGTCGACACCACCAACATCCACCCCGCCGAGTTCTCGTCCCGCCTGTGGTTTATTGAGGCCATATGCGTCCTGCATGACTGCGGCTTCGTGACCTGCGACGATGCCTGGCTCCTCGAACGGGAGCTCAAACGATATGCCTTTAGTGCAATGGACTCGTATCTCGAGGGCGGTGGTGCGTCGTCATTACACGTCTTTTTATCTATCTCAACTCTTGGCAGGTTACAGCTTGTTTAAATCAGAACATTGCTCATGACCAGTCGCCTCAGAGGTCCGTGCCCTTCACTGGGCGCCGTCTCGCCTCTCATATTCCCCTCCTAGGTCAACCTCGTATGACTTGCATACCATTATTATTGCCCCGCATGCAGCGGGCGTAGCGGAACTTGGGTGGAACAGTGGACATAGCACGACAGGCCGCACCTATCGATATCTTCTAGCGTGCAGATGTCATCTTCCAATTCATTATCACTTCATGCTCGACAAATCTTATTGCTCTTTTGGGATTGGATGTGGATCCGTACGCGCAGCAATGGTGAACTAGCCAGGGGACCGGCATAGATCCACAGCGACGACGCGGCGCTAAACCACCCCTTCTAGTCTAGCGTGGCCCGTGTCTGAAAAGTCAAGCTCTACAGATCGACGCTACTCGTCCTGGCCCCACGGAGACTCGTGCGCGTAATGAACGCTAAGCTTTCGATGTTAGAGATCGCTGGACCGCTTTCCGCCACTCTTCGACCGGGATCACCAAAGGACCGCGCTTGTTCCCATGGTTTGAAGGTGTTACGACACGGCTTTGTCTCAACTGGATTGTGTTCAGCGCGAAAGGGCCATGTGACAGTTGCTGGTAGTTGCTTTTGGAGAGACTTTCTCACCGACAGGCTCGCCAATCCAAGCACCAATGAGCCTGTCCCCATTGTGGGTCGACGTTATACGTGTTTCTGGCATACCTATATTCGTCCTGTTTGCTTGCGCTACTCACTTCTACCAGGACATTTGACGTGTCGTCGTATACCAGCCAGAACTCTCACAGCGGGATCAAGCTTCGAAACAGACCTGCTTCTGATGATATTGCTAATGACAGGAAGAACCTCACACTCTACTTGTGTCGAGGATATCTCTTCGGCCCTACTGCTCCACTCACTCTATTCACAGCCGGATCCCGATGCGCAATAAACGCCTAACCAAGGTTTGACGAGCTGTCGCTATTCCGCAGCGATAGACGCGCCGATAGCCGCATGACTCCCATACGCGTTTATGGGTCGGATCCACGCGTTTCAGCTTTAATCACTCTATACGTCGAACTCAACGACCATCCGTCTTCTTCTACCTCCTGATTCACACTATAGAGTCTCCTTGTCTAGTCATTGCGGTGATGTACACTTGGACTCCATTAGCTCACGGCGAGATACTTTGGCCGAGTCTTTATGGCCGTGGACACCACGATCGATGCACACTCTTAAAAGACTAAACGATATCGATCACTCAGAGTGTGATGTAGTAGTTCGATATGCTTTCCTCCATCCTCCTTGTACTGAGTCTGACTGCCATTTCTTTCGCAGCACCAAATGCAGCGCCGGACAACACCGTCTATGTGAGAAGTGCTGATAAGTTTTGGTATGTCACTTCCTATGACTTTTCATTGTCGTTCGTTTCTTGAACACGTCTTCGATAGCCTCATCGTTCCGCGAACTCCACATACATCAGTAGGGAATAGCGAGCGTCCTGGCGGTATGCAGGCGTACTGTTCCCCACAGGGGAGGTACAACGAAGCTCAAGGACTCCTTCCGGCGGATTTCTGGCGTCAGGTGGAGTTCAAGTCGGGGAAAGGAAAGAACGGGGGACGTTATGTTCAATGTGCGCGACTTTCTCGCTCGTCTGAACGCCAGGCCTCATATTCTTCGATGACAGTAACAGGCTGTATCAACTCGAGCCATCTCGACCGTCTCATTCCAACTGATTCTGGAGGTCAGTACGACTCGAGCGCATCAGGAAAACCCCACTCTGTTAAATTAGCGCTATTTAACGCTCAATTAGCAGGATCGAAAAGAAAGCCTAAATAAGCGGAATCTTACCGATAATTATCGCTCATTGAGGCCATCTGGAGGCCATCTGGAGGCCATCTGGAGGCCATCCGGTGGGATAAAAAATGTGATCGATTATGCTACTACTACGAACGGGTCCAAGCTCGAAACAGTTTGTACATATGACGATCACTGTGACGATTGACATAGAATGAGTTGCATTTGTCGAGAACCGTGCTACTGGTCCAGTCTCGAGGAGCAATGCGACCATACTTTGGAAACAGATGAACACTGCGAACAACTGAACGGACATCCACAACACTAGCGAGCTGTCCGTCGGGTATTACTGGCCGCGAGACTGGGAACAGCGTGTGCTCAGAATCTGGACGAGTGAAAGAGCTGAACCACGTAATATATGCCATCTGAGTCGGCCAAGATGAACGATGAACATCGGCGAAGACCCGCTTCATGAGTGTATCACTCAACGAAAAGATGACGCGGACCTGTCCGATACGATGCGCTACTGAGTGTCAGTAAGTAGCACAAAGTAGATTGGTGACGCGAACCTTTCAGTGGGTCAGATACATGCTCCGACACCCGAATGATCCCAGTATCAAAGCGTCCGTTCACAATGCGTCGTCGTTTATCATATCGGCCCGGTTGAGAGTGAATAGAGTCAACAGTGACAACAGTATCCGTGAGAAGGTCTGTGGCAATGTACTTGATTCTGTGGTAAGTTGCCACACGAGAAATACTGCTAAGATCCACATCTTGAGTGGCATCTTCAAGCTGCCGTCCTGATAACGAGGGATCACGGAGTAGGACAACAAAACGGGCTAAAGCAGGTAGCAAGAAAGGGGTGCCATGGGTGTCGATGACTGTCTGAAGAGGAACGGCACGAACAGATGGATGTTTGGTCATCTGTAGCGATCGATTGTCTGAGTAACGGTCAGAGAAGAACGATTGAGCGTGTCGGACATTTGCGGGCGGTACGTCCGCATTCGGACGTTCGCTCCCACCGTCGTGATCTTTCCTTCCCTTCCGCCAGCGCACAAACTGGCTATGCCGCAGAATCTTCTCCTTTCTCTCTAACCACTGCGTCATCTGGGGATACTCATCCTTCCGATTTGTGGCTCGATACGCGTCCTTGGCCAGATCGATATGCAAGCGTTCCGTGTACTCCGTGTTAAAATTGTCGGACGTGCCCAGGAGTCGAATGGAGTCAATGTAGTGGTTCATCGAGTGGAGTTTAGGGATCTGAAAGTGCTCGCGGATGCCGAGAGTGACGAACACGGACTTGTTGGCGTGAAAACGGTCAAGTGCAGCCTGAAGTAAGTCCAATGTTTTCTCGCTGTGAACCGGGTACTGAGCCAAAAACAAGAAGTCCAGTAGCCCTTCCACAGCGCGAACAAGCCTGTTCCGCGTAGCCAGAGTGTGGTCCGGAAGTGGTAGGTCTATGATCAACCCCAACAGAATACTCGACATCTGATTATGCTCCTGCCCAGTAACTTGAGACAACGAGCTCAAACCCTTCATGAACTGTCGGATATTATGATTGGGTGGCATTCTGCGAGCTCGTGCGTCGATTTCAACAGCTCCGTATGCTTCGATGACCCATTTCTTGAGGTGTTTGAAGACACCCTGGTACAGCTGATGGAGCATGTCGGGAGTGATGGCGAGGTAGACGTTTGATAGAGGTAACGTCTCCCAAAATGGATGGAAAACTGGCTTAATTCCCGCCTTTTTACAGGCCTCAACAAACGCCACCTCTCCCTCATCGAGCTTTGACAGCGCATCGAGGGCTCTTCGCAGGTCCCGCATGTTCTCCGGTGTGGTATTCATTCCCAGATCCTCGCGACGAACCGTACACTTTGGACATCGACCAGTCGTTGTACAAGTGACCAGGACCTGTTCCGGATAGTCCCCAATGTAGGCAGCAAAAATCGGATGTGTCCGGCGTTGTACACCATCGCCACTCGCCATGACAACCCCGCCCTCAGCCGCATCTTTCAGAGGCCCCAGGAGATGATTCATGCATGCGTGGAAGAGATTGCCGAGCATTCGTCGCCGCCCAGATTTATTCGTGATATTTTCTAGGCGAGCAGTAGGAAGGTAGCCGAGGAGAGCGTAAGCGCGCATGGACGGTTTTCGTCGGATTTCCTTCGGGATATTCCCGATGGTCAAGTAGACTGGGTACGCTGATTTATTTCGAAATACGGTGACCTGCGTCTTATCTGACGAGATAATGATAGGAATCAATGTGCCACCTGGCGCAACCTTGTCCAAGAACTCCTAGAGTCTTGTGTAAGCGGGATGGTTATTTTTCTTGTCGAAACCGCACCTGTCGTGACCACCACCAATCACCGGTGTGCATATCATGGTATGCTCTGGTTGTTTCGCCTTCGAACTGCAACTCAAAGTATTGCTGCTCAGGAGCATACTTCATGTATGGCGCCAACTCTGGATCGGAGTACAACGCTTTGACACACTCCATCACATCACGGAAGTATAGCTCGTACACCTCGCCCTGTAAGACGACCTCTTGGCATCGGAATTGAGGGCGGGAGGGCAGGCAATCGTCGATGATGGTGTTCAAGTCATTGGTGGTCTTATACGAGAGACCAAGCTTTTCGGTAACCTTCAAATAGGTGAGTATTGATGATATTGCTATATGCTATGCTCACGTACCCCAGGGATTGCTAGAAGTTCTGAGAAGGAGGTCGAACTAGGCCCACGGCATTTTGCCCACTGTGCTATACGCCAATCCATCTCATTCCCAAACGGTGCCCAAACATTCTCCGTCGATCGATCGTCGCCCTTCACAAGCTCTGCCAGGTATCTTTCATTGGCAGGGAGTCCGTCTGCTGTCTGGGGTAGTGGAGCACCTGCTCGCGGGTCGGGATATGGGACCACCTTCATTGGCGAAGATAGAGAGTTCTCAGGAGAGGGTGGGCCGGACTGGCTGATGGGATCGTCGCACTCGCCTATGAGGTCGATTGGTGAAGGTGGGGGCTCGAGATCTTCGCCGAAAAATGGTGGGGAATCCTCATCACCCTCGTTCTGCGCCGGAGCGGGTTCCCACCCGTGCTCGCATTCACCTGCCTCTGCTGCGAATTCAAGCTCATCTCGGTCAAACTCTGAGTGCTCGGAGTGAGTGTCGTCTGAGTCGTCAAGAAGGTCCTCAGCTGAGTCTGAATCATACAGAAGGTCTGCTGGGCTTGGCGGTGGGGAGGAGACAGGTGAACTGTGGGGAGATGGAACAAATTGCGCTGCCTCTGCCCAAATTTCGTCGGGATAGTCCTGATAACTGCCAAAAATGTCACCGGTCGGGTCCACAGCCAATGGATTTTGGGACTCAATGGGTGGAGACGGTGACGGAGATGTCGCATTGCGCATCGCGGCAAATATAGCTTGACAGGCATCGTTGCGGGTACTGGCCAAATGTCGCTTCTGACCGCCAATTGTGAAAAACCTGCCGCATCCGTCGCATTTTATCTTGTTGGTTTGCTTGGCCATAGAGTCGGGGGTGTTGCAAGATTACTGGACTGCGAACGTCGGTGTGTAAGAGAGGTTTGTGTTTATTTGTTCTATGTTGGATTCTGGGCAAACTCTGCCACGTCTCTGTTTCTCATACCATCATTTCCTCTTCTTAATTGGCCTCTGTCGCTCGTTTGCTTTGTTGCCCCCACGCTCATTATTTTTCTTCTATCAGATGCCTCGTAATACTGGCCTAGATTCTCTTCTTGGTGACCCCGCTGAACCCAAGGAGCCTGCCTCGCAGCCTGGCGGACGCAGTATGCCCATTCATCTTGTTTCGTCCTACTCTGACCCTCTTTTAGCCCTGCGTTCGAGCACGAACACATCGAAAGCCAAGCAACCCAGTGAATCACGGTCCAAAGGCAACACACCAACCACGACCTCTACTGCTACGAAGGCGCCCCTCCGACGACGCCGAGGAGCAAGTTCCGCAGTGGAAGAGAGCAAACCTAAGCCCAAGAAGCCCAAGACTACAGGTAAATCTCCTTGTGTGCGAAGCACATATGACTGACAAGAGACATAGGTCTGCCGCCCAAAGCTACCGTCATACACGTCAAGAAGCAGAAGGCTCCGTCTAAGCCAGCAAACGACGCTGAGATGGATGATGTGTCGGCCGACAGCAGTCCAAACTCGCAGGATAACAAGTCTCACTCGAGTGCGGATAATAGTTCGGAGGATGACTGCTCTCGCGATTCGGGTCCTCGTAAGGGAAAGGTAAATTTTGACTGCGTCGACTTGTGAACCTACTAACAGGTGTAGTCATCTCTTCAGGAATTTGTTCCTCTCAAGTCTAGCAAGGCAGAATTGAACCTCGCGGACGATATAGAGGCACCTGTAGATGATGTCGATACTGATTCGGCATCGCTTCCTGCTTTCACGGACATTGATCCGTTGTCCGAAGGACCTGTCATTGTAGATGATGAGGACGACGCCGACCATGAAGACAATACCGATGAGGAGGAGCAGGAACAGGAAAGAGAAGTATGTACATTTCCTATCTTGTCGTCGTTGTCTTTCTAACCACATTTTAGGTCGAGAAGCCGAAGTTGCGTGCAAGTAAAAAGGTCCCCGTCAAGTCCGTCATTGAAGATCAGGAAGTCTCTGAGCTTGCACCTGTCAAGCGTAAGGTAAACGTCTTCACTTCTCACATTCTCGAGTATTGCTCATGCTCGTTAGGATACTGCTCGAGCACGCAAGTATCGCGACGAGGTCAGGACACTTCTTCACTGATATGGACTGTTATTCACTTTGACGGATCACCGCCCTAGATCCCAGATCTCTCAAGTACATCAACTGCTGTCAAGGAAATGCAAGTCCCGAAAGCTTTGAAGAAGAACATACCGGCCGAACCAGGGCACGGGGTGAAGTTAGAGCCCAAGGTTTCAGTCAAGTCTGAGGCGGCAAGTTTCCAATGCCGCATTGTCATCGTAAACTCACCTTGATATCAGGGAACCGCTACCTCTGACGACCTCAAGTATTGGCATGCTCCTGAAGAGTTTCCTGAGAGCCTTGAACTTGTCGTTCAACCCCGTCAACGGATCATCTCGAAGCGGACCCAGAACGATGCTATCCAGCTGATTCTCAATGAAGGAGTAGAAAACCTCGTCGGCCTATTCCTGTTTCGTGACATGTATCCGGATATGAGCACACAGGCCTCGTTCGGACGCAAGGCCCTAGTCGCGGCGTCAAACAGTCTTGGCTATCCTCTTGTCGGCAGGCGCGTCGAGACCGATAAGAGTTATGCTAAGTATCTCGAAGAATATGTATGTATTGCTCCGTCATTAAACCCTCACTGACATATCGATGCTTAGTGCTTCAATCGGGTCATTCATTTCCGCAGTGATACTCGAACGGAGGCGGCAAAGATTATTCCGGGATGCTTTCAGCTTTTATCCATGAACAAGCCTACCATCAAGGCGCTGGTGATGGGGTTGAGGAAACGTGCGCACTGCATTTACCCTCTCGTCAATGTCTGTATTCCTCTAGACATATCTCCAGGATTTATCTAATCAACCTTCACAGCCAGAGGATCCGGAATCAATCGATCGCAGCAAGCCCTACGAACAACCCGCCATCATTGAGATCCTCCATCGACGCATTTTTGAGGCTAGTGCAAGTGCCCCAGGTACTGTGTATAAGCGATTCTTCAAGTCGTCCCTCAAGGAGAAGCCGGATGAGCCCGAGATACCTGCTGCAATGCTTGGTCTGGCTGTCTGCGCGGTATGGTACCGAAGATCTTTGTTGCATGATCATGCTGACATCTTTCTAGTTACACCACTCACTGGGGGACTATTCAACCGGCACCTATATTGCTCCAAAGGGGAACAGTGGCGCGTTCACAGCAGATGTTGCTCGCCCTCCATATACTGCTCACAAGGCCGTGATTGAAGCTGTGAAGAAGAACCCGGTAAAATATCACGCCCTGATGCATCGCTTGTATCTGCGAGCCCAGTATGTTTCTCCTTGTCTTCCTGGCTCCAACTGACAACCAATACACTCCCACAGGCAGTCGGTCCATGGTCATCTGGATAGTGATGCGGATTCCGACGTCGATGTTGACGCAATGGAGGAGTAGCTTGTTCTCCCCCGTTGATGCGCATAATGTATATAATGACACCTCATGTCGGACTCGATTCACGTACATATCTTACCCTAGTCGTTATTATCTACTGTACATACACAGTGTGCCACGTATCGTACTATACCCAATGCGTAATTGTTGATCGTTTTTGACTGCATTACTGTTCGATAAGATTAGGCTTCAGAAGTACACATATAGGGCACGATTGGCGAGAATGTTTGCACGTTTAGCCAAAATGAGCGCACATGTGCAGGGGACTTGTCTAACCTGCCTAAATTAGTAAAAAGCGGTAAAATAGCTCTAGGAAGGCTCAAAAAGCGCTTTCATGGGCAAACTTCGGCTACCTTACCGCTAATTTAACAGAGTGGGGTTTTCCTGATGCGGAGGAGATGGAGGGAGGGGCAACCCGCAGGGGAGCGTGTGTTTGGGGTACAACCATTACGTCGAGCTCGTCGAGCCGCGAGGATCACGCGCGTGTATCAAGTGTTGCGACGATCCGGCTGATTGTCCCACCGACAAAGGTATGTAGGCTACGAGCTTGAGACATGCACGATGGACTGAAGACTTCTAGACACCTCGGGCTGTCCTGCGGTAATTGGAGGGAATTACTTCAACTGTGGCTGAGTAGACGCTACTCAGAGGGCTCGGAGAGCTTGGGCAGCATACGAACTTTGAATCATCATTGTCATCGACCAGTGCTTATCATTCTGCACTACTTGAAAAACCGCTTTAAACTTGTGTCTGCCCCCTTCGCACCGGATACGACCTCTTCGGCCGTCTTTACGGCGTGGGCGACGAGCGGATAGACCGTCATATTAGCGTCGTAAATCACCTTGTTGAGTGTCGCGGTGGCGTCCTTTCTATAACAACAGCACTCGGTTAGGGCACACTAACTTGAACAGAGAAGGAAGTACGCACACCAAAGTGACATGGAACCCGCTAAATATGCACTAATCAGTTGGTGAGCGGAGGAGATAGGGAGGAACACGTACTTTTCGACACCGTGGCGTGCAGTAGACTCGACACAAGCATGGGCCAGCATGCCCATTACGATCAACTTTTCAATGCCATGCTTGCGCAACTGGAAGTCTAAGTCCGTGTTTGAGAAGCAACTGGGGAGACGACAGCATCAACAGACAATACGTCCTCAATATTAACGAGCGTGCATACCTGAAATTCCAGTGCTCGGTCGTCACGACGTCTCCGTTCCCGTAATCCGGTTCCAAGCCCTTGAAGAACTTGGCGCCGAACGTCCCAACCTCGAACAAATTCTTCTCCTTTACGATCACCTGCAACTCCGTCGGGAACCGCCACGCCTCATAGTCGTGCTCGCTCGTGAAGTGGTGGATCGCATAGAACACGGGGATCTTGTTCTCGGGAAGGCGGGCCCACGCGACGACGCGCTTGATGTTCTCGATGGCGTTCACCTCGGCGAGGTTTTGTCTGATGCTGGGGTTCATCTTTCCTTCTGGGTGCAGGAACTCGTTCAATCTTATAAACCTGATAAGTGACGGGAACGGTACGAGAGGCATGAGGGGACCTACGCGTCGATGAGAACGACGGCAGTCTTTCCTTCGCCTGTGTTGGGCATCTTGAAAATAAGATGTATGGACAATGGGGTTTGAGTGACAGTGTGAGATTCCTGGTGTGTACGGCTGCTTTTATAGAGACCCAGCGGTCACCGGCGCGCAATGGCAAGACCAGCTGATGATTACAATCATGCTGGCCCGAGCCCGAAGTATGATTGAGCGCATTCAACAGTCTGTCAGCTCTTCAAGACCATTGAATGTAGTACGGCAAGGAACGGAATTCTTTCCAAAAGCTGTATAAGTAATGCTCTCCGAGTCCGGATGTAGCCGGGGTTGTAAACAGAGATTTTCGTCTGACGTCACGCGTCAAAGTTGTCTTTCACCGCCACCAGGACCAATGCCGGAATTGATTCTACAGAGCATTAAGCCATCTAACGACCGTGTAACGACCTCAGGCTGGCCCGGCTCGTATTCCATTCTATTCTTACCCTGCGCAGTCGACTTCACTCCTAACAATGGGGACTATTCTTAGTGGATCTATTCTGGTGTGGCAACTGGCAATGTATATCGGGCGATGTGCACAGTCGGCTTCAACTTCCATTCGGTGAGATTTCGCCTCATTCATATATCCCAGGGATTTAACAGGGCGGTTATTAGGAGTGCCGGGCTGCGCGCGAACTAGGAATGACGTCCTCCACCCAAACGGTGGCTTTAGAACGTCGACTTGTCTGCTTCTTATACATAGTCGAGCCCATACACTGTCATCAGCCCAGTGCCCTCCCAGACTGTTCTGTTTATTCCTCCCTCAAACTGTGATGTTCATTGCTACTTTCAACGCGACTCACGACGTCATGAAAGAACTCTGCGAATACACCCTTGCCCAAAATATTTCCATCATCTTCGTCGTTCTGTTTACAGCCACGACCCGTACGTTCATTGTTTTGGAAGATGTCCTTCCTCTGAACTCTTTCATAGTGCTTCACACAATCCAAGCCCTTCACTACCGTCTCATGTGGCCTATTCCGACTATCGTCGCTGCAGGAATTCTCGGGATCGCACAGTGGTCTTGCCATCTGGCGTCCAACATCTATCTGGATAAGAATAGGATGCCCATTACTTAGTGAGCTTCAATTTTCTGAGGCCACGAGTGCTGTTCATCCTCCTCGAGCCTTGACCGCTCTAGGATAGTCAGCCTTTCTGTCGGCCCTTCGCTTCTTCTAGAGAGTAATTTCATCATATTTGGGGAGATCGTTGGAATTCTCGGACCGTGTTACAGTCGACTGGGTCCTCATGAACGTATGTAGATGGCCTTCTATGCTTCAAGCGATCGTGTGTATGATTCGATCCACTGTTAGAGGACCTGATATTTTTTGTCGGGGTATGTGGAGTCGCATTTTATCCATCATGTTCATATCGGGCTCGTACTGATCAATGACCAGAATTTCACCGCCATGCTTATCCAGGGAGCCGGTGGAGGAACCGCTTTCTCGGAGGATAAGTACATATCACATCTTGTACGTCAATTATCACTCGTCCTCCTTGACGGCTGTATGACCTGTGACATCAGGGCATGCGCATCGCCCTTGCAGGCGCTACATTTCATCTCGGTTCGCGTGATAGCCTTGCAAATCGGTGTTGCTTACCAGTGATTGCGTAGCGCTGGTGACTTTCTATATTCTTGTCGCTGCAGAGGTCCTTTGGCGCTACTACAGCGATCGCCCTTTCTTCCCGCGTGTAGCAGCCCGCTGTGAGGGAGGATACACACGCGAGGCGCAAGTAACGATTTGCGCCGTCTTTCTGAACGTGGTTTTCTTGTATGTCAGGTTAGTATGGATACGTTTCTTCCATCGTTCAACCACTGAGATTATTTATTCTACAGAGCCATTCACCGTGCCGTTATTCCTGCCTCAGACGATAACAACGTGCTCGATAACACGGAGGTGTGGTTTGGTGCGTGAAAGGGTTTGCTTGATGGAGATGGTTCTGACTGAACTATCTAGATGTCTTTGAGAGCACGATGGTTCTGCTCGCGTGCTACGTAATCAACATCGCACATCCTGGGCGACTGAATGAACCGGAAAGATGGATGAAGATGAGTTTGGACGGGGTGGAAGTAGCTGATAGCGATGTACACCAGTGGAAACCGGTAGATTGAGTGCTTCCAGTCGAAGTATCTCTTGCCCATCAATGACTGAAATGATGCGTCAGTGAGTCGCCCCGACGGCTCGGGAAGGTGGGAATCTGAGAGCTTGTCGGGATTGCTCTAGCAAGAGCAAAGAGACCTGCTTTTGTTGTGGGAATGGTACGCCAACTATTCAGAGCACACTCTAGGCATAATTCTGTCTGGCGAGTCTCGAGAATAGCGAAATTTATCCTCCCTTCAGCTGTGACTCTGTGCCGAGGAGCCGGCTCACCTCGATGTCCTCGACCTCGAGGTGGCCTCGCCTCGCAGCAACACTAAGATCAGACACCGGACCGGTAACCGCTTCAGCCACCTCACTCTTACTCTCTTCAAGGCGACGAAGAACAAGCAAGAGAAATTTAGGCAAAAATCCCAGATCCTCCAAATCTCGTAGCCTTGCTGTAACAGCTGTAGCCTATAGAGGAGCCCCCACATTGTCATGAGCCTCCCAGCACGTGTAAGTTGTGCTGTGTTGGTTGCCTACATGACTCACTCCTAGCCGTAGGAAGTGAACCTACCCCGTCTCATAGCCTCTCTTCACAACTCCGAACAGAGGTTTTACTACGATATGCAACTCTTGATTGCAAGAATTCGTGATGCGGCACCATTTCGACATGCCACCACGTTCCCAATACTCTCTCATTTCAGGGACCTATGATCTCACATGCTGATAGGTAGTCTTATTGAGGTGATCTCGGTCATCAAACAGATTCTTCACATCATCATGTTTGCCCTCTCGGCAGGCTGGAATCATCGACCGGTTGGCGGCCGTCATACTCCCCTCGTCGAGTCCTTGCACAAACATTTCCATCATGTCCGCCGAACGGCGCTCGAGCTACAGACGACTCTTTCCCATTCATGCGAGCATCTTCTTGGAGAGATGCGTGGTGGATACGGAGTGGAAACGGTTCTGCGGTTCTGTCAACGATTTCACCGCATCTCTGCATCACGCCTTGGAGTTATACACAATCTTCCCTCCTCCATCCAAACCATCCACACTCACGTACAGCTCGTATCGGAGTGCGCGACGGCGCTTGAGAACGGCTTTAGCCAGATCTTTCCCATTCTCGACCAGCCCGATTATATTTCACGCGTGAGAGGGAATACAGCCGTGGCAGATATGGTTGAAACCGTGTTTGACCTCGCGACGTCGGTGCATTTTGCTCTCATAGAGCATCTGTCTGAGCTACACGGCGTCGGCGGCAATCTCAACTTTCTTCATTGGACGGAGAGACACAGTGGGCCATCTTTGAGTGAGTGCTTTTGTCTTACCATAGGATATCACCCACTGATCTTGCTCTTATAGTTCAAGTTGATTGACAACGGATCTGCTCGATCTTCCCGTGTAGGCTGCTAGTTAATCATAATCCACTGGCAATGAAAATGTTAATGAAATAGGTACAAGATCGTGAGCGTACTAACTAAGAGGACGCGACGAGGACGCGACGACCGCGCTCGAACGTTGCAATTGAATCTGAACACCCTGCCAAAGTCCTCACTGGTAATGATATCAAATATAGCGTGTGGCAGGCCCACTGCAGCGGTGTGGTGTCAAATCGTGAGACAGCCTACAACTGTCAATGTACATACTATCAAAAGTCTGGCCGCACTGGGTGACAAAATTACCGAAATACTTGGCAGTGGAATCACTAGAAAGGGGAGAAATGGGAACGGGCGCTTAGAAGATATCGATGAGGGCGGAGTGTTGTGAAACGTTTCATGGTCCGACTCCAGGGCAAAAAGGAGTGACCGTGAACGGAATTATTGGATCTTCCGAGATGGATGCCTAACCTCAAAAAGAGTGAAGGTGAGAGATAGGATGCGATTCAAGTCGGTGGCGAGGTGCTGGATTATTGAATGCGCAAGTTGAAAGTAGAGCGCCATCGAGCCACGTGCTACGGGGTCGAGTGCGCCGTTCTGATAGTGATGTAAGCCGGATCCTTTATCCAACTCACCACCACATGGCGACAACTGCGAATAAATCAAGGGCCTGCGCAAGGCCTGCGCTCCTGGCTTTGCTTTCCATTCGCCACCACCATGCAGGTCGATCCATATAGTGTCGGCCAGTCGGCGCTCGCGCCTTCGTTGTGGGCGTTTGCTCTGCCTCTGGCAGCGAGGTGCGTGTCGAAGGCAAAGAAGACGAGGGGATGACTGACTCCAGATGCGTATAGGCCTGCTATATACAAGGACACGCTCGCCATTCCCCTTTATACCGCCGCCGCCTCGGTGCTCACTCTTTTCGCCCATATCGTATACCGACTAGCGAACAAACGCGCAGCAGATGACAACGGACAAGGGCGCATCAAAGCCCTCGGCGGGCAAACTGCATTCGCATGCATGCTGCTGAGGACGGTCAGCAGCATCATTCTCGTAGCTTTGTCGGCATCAACTCTGTCAGGCAACGATTGGTTGGACATTGGAGGATGTGTTGCTTTTGTGCGTCTCCGCTCTATTCACTATCGGCGAATTTCCTGACAAGTATCTAGGCGTATGCGGCACTTCTAGCATCCAGTGCCGTTTTCGTGCAACCTTCCTGGAGCCGGATCCTCACGCGCCATTACAATTCGCTCATGCTCGTCACCTTCGCCGTGTATTTCTATCGCGACATTTTCCCTCTGATGACATTCACCGAAGTCGTGCAAGATGGCGCCCAAGGCGGGATTCTCTGGGTTCAGATAGCCCTCGTCGTGCTCGTTAGCGTTGTCATCCCTCTTGGCATCCCTCGGCCGTACATCCCACTCGATCCCAAGGTACTACTCCTACCCTCGAATCATCCTTCGTGGTCATTGATTACCTTTCGCGCAGAACCCTATGCCAGAAGCGAATGCCGAGCAAACTGCATCGATCTTCTCCCTCGCCGTCCACTACTACCTCGATCCGATTATCTTCCAGGCGTATTCAGTGCCTCATCTACCGTTTGACGCGTTACCTCCGCTCGCTGACTACGACGACGCTGGGCACATCAAGAAGATCAGTTTCCGTGTAGGTTGTTCCATTCACATACCTCCCTCTCTAGCTGATGTATTGTTCAGCACCTCGATGTATTCTCTGGCGCCAAGAAAAGCCACCTCTTCTTCGGGCTGATGCGCGTGTTCCGCAAGGATTATCTGGTCATGTTGCTCATGGTTGAGCTGTGGGTCGTCTGGGGGTTTGCTGGACCCGTTGGCCTCAATCGCCTTCTCGCCTACATCGAGACTAAGGGAGAAAACGCCGTCGTTCGACCATGGGTCTGGATCTGTGGGTTGTTCCTGGGGCCGGTCATGGCTTCGGTTTCGCTCCAGTGGTATATCTTCACTGCTGTGAGTAATAGCTGTGTGTGTCTGGGTAGATCGAAGCTGACTTTTCGTCAGACGCGTCTGATGGTTCTCGCCGAAGAGATCCTCACACAGCTGACGTTCGAACACTCGCTCCGTATTCGGATGAAAGCGGCCGCCCCCGAAACCACGCCATCTGTCAAATCTACACTAGCACCCTCTGAAGGCTCAGACGATGGGACTCTCCAAGACAGCAGTGCATCGAGCATCAACTCGGAGGCGACCGCGTCTGCCGATGCGGACAAGGACAAATCCGACACCAGCAACCTCGTTGGGAAGATCAACAACCTGGTCACCACGGATCTGGCGAACATCGTTGGCGCGAGGGACTTTCTCTTACTCATCGCGTATATGCCGCTACAATTGGCGTTGTGTATGGTATTCTTGTACACTGTTCTTGGGTGGAGGTTCGTCGATTCACTTTCGGCTCTTCGATTGCATCTCATCGTGAACTATCCAACTAGCGCGATTGTTGGACTGGGCTGCCTGATATTGATGCTGCCCGTTCCCGGTTTTGTAGCCAAGTTCACTCAGACAATCCAAGAGAACCGGTTGAAGAAGACAGATGGACGGGTACAGCTTGTTACTGAGAGTATGTTGTCCTATCCCCTCACCTCCTCTTTCCGCTGAATCAATGTATTAGCACTCAACGTCCTCCGTATGATCAAGCTCTTCGGTTGGGAGGCGAAGATGGACGGAAAGATTGCGGACAAACGTGAGGACGAGCTTATTTGGGTCCGTCGCAGGCAGATCTTGGAACTCGTCAATGGAACGGTCAACTTCTTGATCCCGCTCGTGACGATGGTGGCGACGTTTGGTTTCCAGTGAGTGGTGTTCAGGTTCTTTCTTATGCCTGTAATCTGATTTCGTTCCACAGCGTATGTTCTAATGCTCCCTCATTCGATGTCTATACTGAAGTTTTGTGTTCTGTAGACGGTGGTCATGAAGCAGAACCTTAGCGCGTCCGTCGTCTTTTCGAGTATGTCGGTGTTCGATATGCTTCGAGATCAACTCCATATGATCTTCGCTTGCATCACCGAGATGATGGCTGGGAAGGTTTCACTTGACCGTATGGATACCTTCTTGAAGGAGGTCAGTTCTACTTCATTGATGCTTTCTACTTGCTAAGTGGCGCACAGACGGAACTCCTCGACACCTACACCACGACTGATTCCGCCGTCGCATCGACACTGCCCGAATCGAAAATTGGATTTCACTACGCGTCTTTCGTCTGGTCAGCTGATGTCGAGACGAGCTCTTCAAAGCGCAAGTTTGCGCTGAGGATCGAGGAGGAATTGCAGTTCAAGAAGGGCGCTATAAACTTGGTCGTGGGTCCGACTGGTTCTGGAAAGACGTCGCTGCTTATGGCGTTGCTCGGTACGTTATTTCGTCGCTCTGAGTTGTGTTGATGATGACGAATGTGGCTTTGTAGGCGAGATGCACTTCGCCCCTCTGGCCCCAGGCGGGTGGTTCAACCTGCCCAGAGACAAGGGCGTCGCGTATGCTGCCCAGGAATCTTGGGTCCAGAATGAAACCATCAGGGTTCGTGCCTTTTGTCCCTCTTTCTTTCCGATGGCGTGGCTAACCACAAACCTCAGGACAACATCATCTTTGGCGCGCCGTTCGACGAAGCACGGTACAAGAAGGTCATATACCAGTGCGGCCTGGAGCGGGACTTGACGTTGTTCGAGGCGGGTGACCAGACGGAGGTTGGCGAGAAGGGTTTGACGCTGAGTGGTGGACAGAAGGCGAGAGTGACTTTGGCTAGGTTTGCCTCGTCTCGCGATTGGTACATGCATGGTAGAGCTGACATCGAACAGGGCGATGTACTCATCGGCGGATATCATCTTGTTGGACGATGTGCTGGCTGCGCTTGAGTACGTCCACACTCTCTTGACTCTCTTCTCCAGATACTTATGTTGATACAACAGTGTGCACACCTCGAAATGGATTGTTGATAAGTGCTTGTCTGGTGACCTCGCCAAGGGGCGAACGATCATCCTAGTCGTCAGTTCATAGCTTCTCTATCACTGCCCAATACCTGACTGCTTTGGCACCAGACCCATAACATTGCCCTCGCGCAACCTATAGCAAATTTCGTTGTCTCAATCAAGGACGGTCGTATCGCCAGTCAGGGTAGCCTCAGCGACGCCCTAACGAAGGATGTCTCACTCCAGGCTGAAGCCAAGGAAGAGGAAGAGGCTATCGAGCACGCCGATCAGGAGATTGACGCGGAGGCACTCGAACCTACGAAGACGGACAAGCCGAGCGGTCAGCTCATTATGGAGGAGGAGATCGAAGTGGGACATGTTAGCTGGACTGCTTGTATGCCTTTTCTTATCTCTTCGTCTGGTTTCTCGTCACTGAACGCGATCTAGTGAAACTCTATTTCCAAGCTCTCGGTGGCAGTCAAGTCTGGCTGTTCTTCCTGACTTTCATTGGCGGTTTGGCGATAACGCAGTTCCTCAATACGATGCAGACTTGGTGGTTGGGTTATTGGGCATCGCAGTACGAGGGTACCGATGGGGCTTATGTTCCGGCATTCTAGTATGTTTCCTTTCTCTCGAAAACCACGCATTGTTTAATGATGACCTTTCTCTAGCTATATCGGTATCTATGCTGCTCTCACAGGTGTTTCGGTTGTTGTTTTCTCGACGTGTATCTTGGTATACTACGGAGGAGCCATTCGGGCTTCCAGGAGCATCCATCATAGACTCGTCAAGGCGGTCTTAGGTACCACTCTAAGGTCAGTCTCGGTTCGTCTTGCCCGTCCATTGATGAGCTGATGCGACAACTTCCAGGTGGTTGGATTCCACTCCGACGTCGCGTATTATCGCACGTTGCACTCAGGATATCCGCGCAGGTATGGTAACCCAGAGTACGTTCAATACAACTTGGACTGACAAAGATGCCCTCAGTTGACGGCCCCATCGCCATGTGGTTCCTCTTCGTCGTCGACCTGACCGTTATGTTGCTCGTCAAGTTCTTCGCCATCGTCACTGTTACTCCGCTGTTCATGGTTCCCGCCATCTTCGTGTTCATCGCCGGAGGAATTTGTGGACAGATTTACATCAAAGCCCAGCTTTCCGTCAAGCGCGAGATGTCCAATGCCAAAGCGCCGGTTATTTCTCAGTACGTTCTTCGCCAGCCCTCAGTTGACCTACGGCGACTGACGCTTGTTGTGTAGTTTTGGTGCTGCTATCAACGGCCTGAGTATGCTTCTCTACAACCACTGTTATAGCGTTGGTTGACACTTTGATCGTAGCTTCGATTCGCGCCTATGGAGTACAAGAGGATTTCATGAAGGAGTCGATCCAACGTCTCAACAAGTACGCGCGCGCATCGCGAATCTACTACAACCTCAATCGATGGATCTCCATTCGTGTCGATGCGCTCGGTGGTCTCTTTGCCGCCGCACTCGCTACATATCTGGTGTACTTCCTCGACCAGGAGGCCGCGACTACCGGTTTCTCGTTGAACATGGCCAGTCAGTCTTTCCTTCTGGCTTCACTGTAACGTTAGCTGATCGTCTTATCGACAGTTGGGTTCAGCGGTTTGATTCTGTGGTGGATTAGAAACTTGAACGAGTTCGAGGTTCAGGGTAAGCAGAGCTCCTTTCTTATATTCAGAACTGTCGAGACTGAATCAATGCCGGTTGTAGGTAACAGCCTGGAACGTATTCAGCACTACCTTACCATCGAGCAAGAAGCAGAGTCAACCGACCGCGGCACTCCTCCGGCTTATTGGCCTGCCAGCGGCAGCCTCGTCGTTGAAAACCTCTCCGCTCGTTACTCGCCCGAGGGTCCTAAGGTACTGCAAGATATCTCGTTCGAGTTGAAGTCGGGAGAGCGGGTTGGAGTCGTCGGTCGTACGGGATCCGGGAAGAGTTCGCTCACGCTCTCTCTCCTGCGGTGTATTTTCACCGAGGGCGACGTGATCTACGATGGTCTCTCTACTTCATCTTTGAACCTAGACGCCCTGAGGAAGAGCATCACTATAATACCGCAGATGGTATGCCGACCTTGCTTGTTAAACAGCTTTTGGTTGATCTGACTTTCATAGCCCGAGCTCCTTTCAGGGACTCTTCGCCAGAATCTCGATCCATTCTCCCAGTACGACGACGCAACACTCAACAGCGCTCTTCGCTCCTCTGGTCTCTTTGCGCTACAGCAAGAGACAGATCAGGACGACAAGCCAGAAAGCCATATTAACCTCGACACCTCCATCTCCTCAGGAGGCAACAATCTCTCCGTTGGGCAGCGCCAAATCATCGCACTCGCCCGCGCCATCGTTCGTGGAAGCAAATTGCTCATTCTAGACGAAGCAACATCCGCGATCGACTACAAGACGGACTCGATTATCCAGAACTCACTGAGGCACGAGTTGGGCGCAGGAGACGTTACGTTGATTACGGTCGCACATCGTTTACAGACTATCATGGACGCCGATAAGATTGTACGTTCTCCAAATCAGCTCGGCGAGGATGTTGTGACTCATGAACCTGTAGATGGTACTCGATGCGGGGCGCTTAGTAGAGTTCGACTCTCCCAAGGCACTGTTGGAGATATCGGGTGGGAAACTGAAATCCCTCGTTGACGAGAGCAGTGACCGCGATGCGCTATACGCCATGGCCCGGGAAGGACGAGCATAGGGATACTGTAGGCCATAACTTTGCACAAGAAAAGCAGTATGACATGCACACTGTAGAGAGGGCAGCTAGTCATAGAAGTACAGTATAGTGCAGATGTAATCTAACAATCATAGAGACCATTATCTGTTGTCCATTGCCATCGCTGGCCATGGTTAACGCCACGAGTCAAAGCGTATCTCCCTCTTAGCTCAGCGGTAGAGCGCATCACTAGTACTCATTGAGTATGATGAGGTCAGTCGTTCAAGTCGGCTAGAGGGAATTGTTTTGATTCGTCCAAATTGCGACGTGGCGCCAACCGCAATTGTTGTTTTTTTGTATCTCCAGTGAGCTTCCTCTGGACTCACCAAAGTTGTCAATAGCGGCTCATGCTCTGCCCTGTCAGATGGGCTGTGGCTGATGGGGTGGAAGCTGCCAACACCCTTCAAAAACTTGTGCGAATTTTGTCATTGTTCCCGCCGTTTCTAGCAGGATGGGGAGAGGCGGGGCGCTCAGTCAAGCGCCTGGGCCCTGACTGAACACTACAGCATCTTGTATGCAAGACGAGATCGGGATCTGATCGGCACCATCTTGAGATGTGGTGGCAGCACTGGGTGAGCTAGGGTGAGAAACACTGCACCTATGAATATCGCCTTGTACGGAGTCATTCGTATGGGATTTGTGTACCTAGGCGCCCACAACGTCCTATTCCGATCACCGATGACGTGTTTCAAGCTTGTACCCCGACGACCACGACATCCATCACACATTCAGCCACATTCCACAAGACAGCCATCAGGCAGCTATTCAGTCCGCCGTCGAACTCTTTGCGTGTGTTCTCATTGACTTGTTTGCCTCTCTTATCATAACAAATGCTAGCATCACGGCCGCGTCATTGCGACACATTGTTCGAACAACTGTACGGAACACGACGACATGGGCTCCTCGCAATCCTTATTACCGAACGATACCCCGCCCGTCTATCAGGACCCAGAGAGAGAAGGTCTACCAGACAGGCCCACCGAAGATGACATCGCATCTGTCCGAGCTATGTTCATAAACCACATGGGCATCCCTCCAGAGCTAATAGAGATCATCCTCGATTTGGCAGAATACTGGCCGTCCGTGCATCGCACGCGCTTTCTCGACGCTACGTGCCCAGCGCAGCCCCATCCAGGAGAACTATACCCAGTGGCGGAGTGGTGTTACCTTGTCTCCCCGCCTGTTCCGCCGACGGCACGCTTTGTCAAGGCTATCACGATTAGGATAGAGAGCCACGATCAAGGATTCGGTGGTGAGCCAAATGATAGAGGTTCTTTGTTCGTTTTCTACGTACGTACACAGTCATTGACATGCGCGCCAGGAACACATAACGGATCGTGGACGTGGTTCGAGGCTATCATCGTTCGTGGCGCACCTTGGTGGCTTTCTGAACTAGATAGCCCGGCTGGCTTTCCCGTGGATCTCTATGCTGAAGGTGCCCAGCAACCTGTCTCGGCACGCACCGCGGCGGCAGCCTGTGAAGTTCAACATCCTGTTCTGGGGCGGAGTAGATGGCATGTTACCACGAATGTCACAGCAAAGCGAGAGTACACGGAACAGGTCATCGCCTGGAGAGGAGACGATGAGCAAGACACAGATGACGGCGATGTTCCTCCTGATAACCTTCACGCACGGGGTATAGCAGGACGCTCAGCAGATTTCGTCAATCTTGTTCAGCCAGGGGACAGAGTCGCGCTTCTGGTGAAGGCAAAGGTACGGTTAACAGTACTGTTCACTTCTCTTTGAAAGCTCACCTGAGTCGGTTCAGTTTCCGGCGTGGACGAATCTCATTCGACGCGCAATGATAGAAGTTCACTACTCGATGTAGTTCTCGGGGAATCAAGTTGGTTAATTGTAGGTGGCTTGCGCGTGCTGCTAAGTATTGGCGCAAGTTGCGCCGGCCTGAAGTAACATCATATCCATCGGAAACCGTTAGCATGAAGATCACCGTCGGCCCGCTTTGCAAATCACCCGCCGCAACGAGCTAACGCAATTGCTGCGATGAAGGTTTGGCGACATCTCTTTGTGCACTAAAGCTCATGTAGAGAGAGGAGTGACGCAAGCAAACTCTAGTCTCTATCCCCGACGCGATGAAGATGGGCACCGCTCGGTTGCGAGCGCGGGGCAGAAAATTGTCTGTGAAGTGTTAACCGCCTCTCAATCGGAAGAGAAGCTCTTCACCACTCGATGGATTTCTATGACAAGGCTCAAAGTACTGAGCCACTAATCCAGGTCAGATCTTCCCATCGTCCGAACGTACGATTCCTAATGAACGCTCTTTTTACGATGGTGCATCTATCACTACGTTTTTAACGAAGACCCTGTAAAGAGAGTGAGATCAACTCACATGGTCTACAGCGCAAAACCGCGGCATACATGGAATAGCGACAGTCAGAGAAAAACGTCAACGGGTACGTACCAGTGGTTGGAATCCAGGACTCGTGTTGATGATGGGTAGGGTCAAACATTCTAACCTATGTGGGATACGAACGGTTGACGAGCCGAAGCTACAATAAAATAGCTGGTCTGCCTAGGCCTTGTGGATACACTTGACCGCTGAGGCGCACTTCATACTCATGGGGATAGAAAACTTGAACCAGGTACTGACAGTCTTGTACGCCGAGGACATTTGCACTTCTTATGAGCGAGCAACTGATTATCGAAATTTGGAAGCTGCCTCGCTATATGTGTCCGACCACTAGGTTCCGAGAACTAGCGGGACGAGAGCCGAAGAATTTACTACCGCTTTCATCGGGAAGGATGTGTATCAGCCATAGCCCGTTCTTGTCTCTACATAACACGATACGTTTGTTCGACGGGGGCGGAAATGGAACCGCTGGCGTGATCCCGCTCTGAGCTTGAGGCACTCGTATTAGTCAGCTTGATGCGCTGCCGACCGCCGATCATCACGTATTGGATTTTCCAAGCTCGACGCCCATCATTTGATACATGAGCAGGCTAAACTCGAGCTGCCCAGAGCACAAGAACCCCTGCCATCTACGCGACGACTTCCAGGAACGACCGCGACGACTCAATGCAGTTCCACGTAGATTACCTCCCTCTCCCACACTATCCAGCTCCAGCCTTGATAACCTGTTGACGTATCATCTCAAGCTAGGACGTGCCAAGTTCACAATGATCTACCCGGGCCTACTTCTGAATGCTCATTCCACTGGAACGAGGTCTCGCCTCATGATAAGCAGCGGGTGGGTGTCAATGGGCCGCTGTTGAATGCGTAGTATTTGACTGCGAGGTATGTCTGAATTTTGGACGCCTCACGACTCATCATGGAGGAGAAAAAGTCCCACATCTCGGCAGAGATCGTCTCGCAGACGGGTAGCGAGCACACCGCCGTCGAGCCACCAAGGGAGAGGAAGAAGATCCAGATCTACGACCCTTCGAAAGAGACGATATGGACGCGTGTGGGTCTTTCGCTGGAGAGCTTCAAGCGCGCGCCGGGTCCCACCGGGTTCGTCTTTGTATCCTACATCCTTTTCGTTGCATTCTGAAATCGTGGTAAAGAGAGCAAGTCATCAACGGCAATGCCAACCCCGACGACATCGAGGGCGATATGCCCATTCTGCAGCCCAAGATGAAAAGCCGCCACCTTAACATGATTGCTGTTGGTCAGTCGTCCTTCGCACTCGCCGCATTGGATACGCACTCATCCATACTACTATGTAGGCGGGAGTATCGGTACAGGTCTATTCGTCGGTTCGGGTTCAGCCCTCCACAACGGCGGTCCCGCTGGTGTCCTCATCGCTTGGATCCTCATTGGGGCTATGTTGATCAACGTTACCCAAGTACATCCTCTCATCTCATACTTACATTCATAGATTCGCGGCTAACCGTGCATTGTAGGCCCTCGGAGAGATGTCCATCGTCTACCCCGTCTCAGGCGGCTTCTACACCCTCGCCATCCGCTTCCTCGATCCCTCCTTCGCCTTCGCCATGGGCTGGAACTACGTCTTCCAATGGGCCGTGGTCTTGCCGCTGGAAATGACCGTGGCGGTCACGACGGTGCAATATTGGACTGATGACTTGGGGGTGGGAGGTTGGGTTACGGTGTTTTGGGTGGTTATTAGTGAGTCAGATCACAGACCGTGTCATGGAGGATTACAGTGTTGATGTTGTCAATTTGAAGTGATCGCAAGTCTATTCGGTACACTCGGCTTCGCGGAGGAAGAGTTCTGGTCTTCGTGCTTGAAGCTGCTAGTGGTTCTCATGTTTATCTTCGTCGGCATGTAAGCTTGTTTTCTTCCGGTTCCAAGATCATGCTGCTCATAGAAGCGAATTGTACAGAGTATGTATCTGTGGTGGCGGACCCAAGAGCGGTGAATATGGCGAGTACGTGGGCGGCAGGTACTGGAGCGATCCAGGAGCATTCGCCAACGGATTCAAGGGCGTATGTGCTGTGTTCGTTACTGGTGCGTGTCTCTTGATTTCGGACATAAGGTTCAATTTTGACGAGGTGTTTTTTGTAGCTGCCTTTTCGTTTTGTATGGGCACGCCTTTAACGAAGGTTTCAACTGAGCTGACAAGGTTGTAGCTGGTACCGAGCTCGTCGGCCTCGCAGCGAGCGAGACTAAGAACCCCCGTGCTGTTATGCCAGGTAGGTTGTCGATACTCATATGAATTCATGTGCACTCAGACCTCTGTAGGCGCTGTCAAGGGAACGTTTTGGCGTATCGTGAGTCTTGATTCGTTCTGGAGATCCGGTCATTCATTGAGAACACGCACAGACCATCATCTACATCACGTCCCTGACCATCATCGGCCTTCTCCTTCCCTACAACGAACCGCGCCTCATCGGTGGCAGTGGGTCTTCCGCTTCGCCCTTTGTCATCGTCCTCGCGCATGCGAACATCAACGGGTTGGATCGTAAGTCACCAGTCACTGGCACTCGCCTGCAGGAGCTTAACGGATTGGGTAGATCTGGTCAATGCGACGATATGCATCTCCGTGATGTCCATCGGGCTCTCGTGTGTGTACGCGGGCTCGCGTACGCTTACGGCGTTGGCGGAGACGGGGTTCGCGCCCAAGATGTTCACTTATGGTACACACCCTATGTCCTTCCTTTACTCGATATCTCACACTGCAAATCCCATCAGTCGACAAATCCTCCCGCCCACTCTACTCCGTCATAGCCATCCTGGCCTTCGGACCCATCGCGTACGCGAACTGCTCCTCCGATGGGGATACCGTCTGTTAGTCTTGTTCCCCATTCCCCATTCCTTGTTCGTGTCATTGACGACCGTGACCGCACAGTTAAATGGCTTCTCGCACTCTCTGGTCTATCAACCATATTTACTTGGATGGCTATTTGCTTGTGCCAGTACGCCTTGCGTTCTCTTAGTTTCACTACTCGCACTCCACTCACACGCCTGGTACTGTAGTATCCGATTCCGCGCAGCGTGGAAAGCGCAAGGCCATTCCCTCGAGGAGCTCCCTTTCCGTGCTATGGGCGGCGTGTGGGGTTCTTGGTTCGGTGTCGTTCTCAATGGGCTGGTTTTGATTGCCCAGTTTTACGTCGTACGTGGAACCACGCTCTCTCCTGTTCTCATGCTGATGCTTATATGGCAAAGGCTGTCTTCCCGGTCGGAAAGTCCGTGTCGGGCCGCGCTGCTGCAGATTCGTTCTTCTGTATGTCTACTATTCGTCTTGCACCATGTTGTGTAACCTCTGAGTGAACTCACAGCGGCATACCTCGCCGCGCCTATCATGATCGCCTTCTACATCTTCGGATATGTCTGGAAGCGGCAGCTGCCCAAACGTGCGCATGAAATTGACTTGGATGTGCGTACTATCTACCTTCAAGTTCTTAGTTAACACAACTCTGACCGTTTTTAGTCTGGTCGCAAGTCTTGGCTCACAGTCGAGGAAATGAGAGCGGTATGTCTTCACATGATTGCTACTGGACCTTGGGATTGGAATGCTGACGCCTACTGCAGTATCGCGCGGAACGCAAGATGGCTCCGTGGCATGTTCGGGTGTATCGTATCTTGTTCTCGAACTAGATAGATAGTGTCGGTGGTGCTGGGTCATCTGCTTGCTTTATTTTCCTCTTGTTCTCCTCCTATTACCGAATAGTACTGTATATCGAGACGTGCATGAACCCACGTCTGTAGTGTGTATCATTATGTATATAGTCTATTAGCCCGATAGAAATCAAGACAACGAGCGATGATGAAAGTCAGACACCGTGCAATTGTGGGCCAACGTCCACACGTCGGATATGTGTGAGCCCATGGTAGCAGGTCTCTTTCCTAAAACACCCTTCTGACAATTGACAGACCATGTTTTGAGAAACCCTGAGACTATTGGAGTCGAGATAGGCTGCTGATACTTGAACGCGTAGAGGATGAGATCGAGGCGCCGTTTCAAATGATTCGTTCGCGAGGAAATCGACTTGGGTTGTCTCCCGAGCAGAAGAGATTGAAGAAGTCAAGCAACAACAGTCAACACTCTCGTCGTGTACTTGGTGGTGATTCGATCATCCCGCGGCACTGAACCGCGGCACTGCCGTGGCGCTGGTCGCTCACGTGGGCTCCTCATCTTGGATCCAGACGTCATCCTTCTCCCGCCGCGTAATGTACTTATCAGCGCTGCTCCACTGGCAATTCTCTGCCCCACCACTCTTTGTCAGTCTGACCCACTTCAAACCCACCCGTTATATCGGCGGTGCAGTTAATGCGCACTGCCTCTGCAACTTGATACTCGAACACCACCATCGCCATGGCTGAGAAGAAGACCGAGGCCACCACCGTCGACGCGAGCTCCGTGGGCGGCAGCGACACCATCGGCGAGAAGCCGGCCACGAAAAAACTGCAAATCTACGACCCATCCACGGAGTCAAAGTGGACGCGTGCAGGTCTCACTTTCGAGAGCTTCAAACGCGCGCCTGGGCCGACTGGGTATGCCATCCATCATCGTCCCCCACCATGCACGTCGCTAATCCTCGCCAGGGAGCAAGTCGTCGCCGGACATGCCAACATCGACGACATCGAGGGCGATATGCCGGTGCTGCAGCCTAAAATGAAGAGCCGCCATCTGAATATGATCGCTGTCGGTGAGTCGCAATAGTATTCCGGGGGGACCACCTAAACTAATTGCCTTGGAGGCGGAAGCATCGGGACTGGCCTCTTTGTGGGCTCGGGATCCGCTCTCGGCAAGGGCGGCCCCGCTGGAGTCCTCATCGCGTGGATATTAACCGGCGCCATGCTCATCAACGTCACCCAGGTGCGCATATTCCTATGACTCGAATCTATCTTCCTCACACACGGCAGGCCCTTGGTGAAATGGCCATCCTCTACCCTGTGTCTGGTGGATTCTACACCCTAGCAAATCGATTTCTCGATCCCTCTTTCGCGTTCGCCATGGGCTGGAATTATGTCTTCCAATGGGCGGTCACACTTCCTCTCGAGATTACAGTAGCCGTTACGACGGTGCAGTATTGGACCGACTCCGTTCCACCTGCCGCATGGGTTACAGTCTTCTATATCGCTATCTGTGAGTATCCGTTTCAGTCATGCCAAGTTGCGTATTCTTAACGAAGACTAGTGATCGCAAGTGTACTTGGTACACTCGGATTCGCGGAAGAAGAGTTCTGGTCTTCTTGTCTCAAGCTCTTGGTAGCCATCATGTTCATATTTGTCGCAATGTGAGTGTTCGTGCTAGGCGCCTTTCTCCCTGTATTAATTTCTATCCGAATAGTATCTGCACGGCCGGGGGTGGTCCTTCGAGCGGAGAGTACGGATCCTATGTCGGCGGAAAGTACTGGTCGGAACCCGGAGCGTTCGCAAACGGATTTAAAGGCGTTTGTGCTGTCTTTGTCACTGGTAAGTCCATCTTTCTCTGGAGACATTCGTATCTCACCACAATCGCAGCTGCTTTCTCCTTCGGTGAGGCGTCATCACAGCATCCACGGAACACAGCTAACCGAGTCCCTGTGCAGCTGGGACTGAGCTGGTTGGCCTCGCAGCTAGCGAGACCAGGAACCCTCGAGATGTCATGCCAGGTGCCGTCAAGGGAACTTTCTGGCGTATCGTGAGTACATGGTCATCGTTTGCACATCCATGACTCACCCAACTCAATAGACCGTCATCTACATCACGACTCTGACACTGATCGGCCTGCTCCTGCCTTTCAACGAGCCGCGACTTATTGGAGGTAGCGGGTCATCTGCTTCGCCGTTCGTCATCGTCCTTGCGCATGCGAATATCAGTGGGTTGGATCGTAGGTGTTTGACCACACTTGCCATCGTCCTCGAGCTCATAGTCCTGCCTAGACTTGGTGAACGCGACGATTTGCATATCGGTGCTCTCCATCGGACTGTCATGCGTTTACGCCGGCTCACGAACGCTTACGGCGCTTGCTGAGACTGGCTATGCACCTAGTATATTCAAATATGGTGCGCTGTAGTCCGTTTCGCTGCCATGTGTGCTTACTGACGTGATCTCGTAGTTGACAAATCGTCGCGCCCGCTTTGGTCTGTCGTCGCGATTCTCATCTTCGGGCCCATAGCCTACGTCAACTCTTCCACTGCGAGTGATACCGTCTGTACGTCGTCTGTTGTCATCGATCGTCGAGAGCTTTGATTGAATGCTTTTGACAGTCACCTGGCTTGTCGCACTCTCCGGTCTCTCAACCATCTTCACCTGGTTGGCTATCTGTTTGTGCCAGTGCGTTTCTCTACTCCCCATTTCGTGTAGGTGTCGATCGAGTTAACGCTCCACCAGTATCCGCTTCCGTGCTGCCTGGAAAGCGCAAGGTCACTCAATCGAAGAGCTTCCGTTCCGCGCCCTGTTTGGTATCTGGGGCTCGTGGTTCGGGGTTGTGCTCAACGTCTTGGTCCTCATTGCGCAGTTTTACGTCGTACGTCTCTTTCTCTCTCTTTCAACTTATGGCAATTGACGAACGACCGCAGGCTGTGTCTCCTGTGGGTGAGACCGTCACCGGGACGGCCGCAGCGGAATCGTTCTTCTGTACGTCCTCCCCGCCTCCCCTCCGCGTTATTCCCTTCTGACGAAAAGCAGCTGCATACCTCGCCGCACCCGTGATGATCGCCTTTTACATCGGTGGATATCTGTGGAAGAGGACGTTGCCCAAACGGGCTAATGAGATCGACTTGGATGTGAGTCTCCCCACTCACCTTTCCTATGTTGTTTGTATGTTTCTGACAAATGCATACTATAGTCTGGACGCAAGTCGTGGCTGTCGGTGGAGGAGATGCGCCAGGTACGTTCTCATTTGATGGGGGGAAGGGAGGGTGGTCGGCTGATTTTTTTTGAAGTGGCGCGCGGATCGGAAGGACGTACCGTGGTATGTGAGGGCGTTTAGGGTGTTGTTCTCGAGCTAGGATGGTCGAGCAAGTCCCAAGTGAACGGAGATAATCGAGCAAGGGAAGGGAGGTAATCGAGCAAGACCAACAAGAGAACGGAGGAGATGTCCCCGGCTCTGGGACTGGCTGTTAGTGGCGAGTGGATCGTGCTGATGGTTGTCGGGCTGTGTAGGGGATGTTAAGACGTATATACTCTAGTAGCATTTTTCATCCTAATTTGATCGAATACATGTATTTATCTCATCGTGTGGTGGTGGCCGGGGTCAACTACTCTCACATCGTAATATGGTCCGGTTTCAAATGTGTAGTTTCTTTCTTTGTCTACGCGTGGACATTTCTCTGTGTTATCATTTCTGGTGCTACGTGTATAGAGCACTTTGTGCCAGGGCAGGTATGTTTTGTTACATGTGTAGAGTAGGGAAGATATTTATCAATGTTGTCGTCATGTTTTACACTTGACTTGAAGAATGGGGGTAAGGAAAGTTCACATCTGAGTGTTATTGGCATGAGCACAACTTGAAAGTTCATACTCAGTATATAGGTAGTTACAAACATGGAAATGGATACATGTGTACAGTACTATCCATCTTGTTCCTCTACTTCTGAGACCTCATTCATCGCCAAGAGTGTTACTTTGTGATCCAAGAAAATCTGCATGATCTCTGGATTGTGGTTGACCCATGATGGGTCTGACTCAAAAAAATGCAATACGGGCCTAACGTCCGCTCCGTGCGCTAACAACAGACGAACAATTCCAACCCATTTCGGATCCAGGTATGGAGGTCTCCATGTCACATTTTTTACAACATTCAATAGAGTGGGACAAACCCTCTCTCCCCCTACATTGATCTTGGCACCATAGTCAAGAAGGAATTGAACAGTGGCTATGTGTCCATTCCATGACGCTGCCCACAATGCAGTTCCGTAACACCCTTCTACTGTGTTGATGTGGGCACCATGATCAAGGAGGGTTTGAACAGTAGCTACATGTCCTTGACATGATGCTGCCTGCAATGCATTTCCAGAATGCCCTCCTACTGCGTTGATGTGGGCACCATGAGCAAGGAGGGTTTCAACAATGACAGTGTGTCCTCCATATGATGCTGCATACAATGCATTCCCACGCTCACCACCTTGAGCATTTACTTCAGCATCATGTTGCAGTAGGAGAGCAACAATCTCCTCATGGCCTCTGTAGCATGCTGCCTGCAGAGCATTTCCGTAACGTGCTCCTTTTGCGTTGACATGAGCATTGTGATCAAGGAGGGTTTGAACAATGGCTGTGTGTCCTTGATATGATGCTGCCTGCAATGCGCTCCCATACCCGCCAGTACCACCTGGAGCATTTACTTCAGCACCATGTTGCAACAGGAGAGCAACTTTGAGCTCGTGGCCCATGAGAGATGCTGCCTGCAATGCACCCCCATACTCGCCACCTTGAGCATTGACCTCAGCACCAAGTTGCAAAAGGAGAGCAACAATGTCCTTGCCATCCTGGTAGGACGCCATTTGCAGCGCACTTCTGCCTTCTTTTCCAATGGCGTTTATGTCTGCACCTGCATCCAGGACCATGGTGACAACTTCATGGCTATTCCTTTCTATAGCGGCCTGAAGTACTGTCCAGTAGCTTCTGTCCCCGTTATCAATGTTAACATCAGCACCATGGTCAAGCAGTAGCTGTACCATTTTGGCATTACCATAGGAAGCGGCTCGGTTGATAGACTTGTCAGGATTGGCCCCCATTTCCACAAGCAGTTGAACCAATCCCATGTCTTTGCGAATAAGAGCAGCATCCAGAGGACATAGGCACCCAGCCATGATATCACTCGAAGTGTCCAATTCCAAATTGGCGTCACCACCATGAGCCAGGAAGAGTCGCACAAGCTTGTGATCATCGTGTTCAAAGGATGTGGCAAAAGCGTCATTGAATTCGCTCTTTGAGACAGGACCGGCTTCAAGTATGTGACGCACAATGTTATATCTGTCTTCGTATGCAGCATATTGCAGCAGCGAACCTGAATGACCGTACAAGTAATCGTGGCGTTGATGGTACTGGGTGGCCCAATGTCCCCACAGGTTGCTTTTGGGGACCATGAGCATATTCGCCATTTCCATTGTCGCTGGTTGAAGTGCACTGCAGTCTAGATGGTACATCCAGTTGCACACGGAGTAATCCAGAATATCCGTTTCAGTGCTGAAACGCGGGTATACCAGGTCACCATATGGTGTGAACTCTGGAGCTCTCTGGAATGCAGCGGCATGCGCCTCCGAGGCAGGGAGACAGAGGAGGGCCAGACACGTGCGGGCAATTGTGTCGTGACCAGATGGTCCCTGAACACTATACTGCTTCGCAAAATCGGTCACCGCACGAGTCATTATGAGGTAGTCGCGAACGGATGAGTGAGCAAGATGAACCGACTGAATGACAGAGATCTTCAGTCTACAACGTAAGGAGGCATGAAAGGAATTTACTGACAGTTCCGTTCCAGGCCCTCTTAACGTGAACAAGACTGGATAGCTGTCTTGTTAATAGCATCTTATTTCGGGTTCGCAAGGCGGGGTCAAAGCGCCACATGGGGGTCGAAGTGTCGATTGCAAGTGCAACATCATTCAACTCATCGATCGACAGACTTCTTCTGGACAGGCAAATCCATTGAAGAGCACGATGTATAGCCGAATTATACGTCCCATAACGCGAGATAATGCGATCGTAAAGCTCATTCAGATCGTGAGGTAGTTGCGAAAGAGTCGTGGCAAGCTCCTTCGGGCCCAGACACTCCTCGATTTCACGAAGCATACACGCGACAAAACGAAACCTAAGTCAGATGAATAACACGAGCACCATCAGCGATTGAGATCTTACATGTTCGCCCCGCGTTTCATGAGAGTTGTCGTTATCTCCTCCTTTTGCTGTGGTGCCCAATGCTTCAGAGAATCATTTGCTCGTAGCTGGTCGGTAATGTAGGCCGCAATATCGTCCCTCACTAGGTCCTTGCCATTGATGTCAATCTGTATAGAGAGGCGGGGAAGACGGGTTGTGAAGGGATCCCGTGGCTGACTCGTGACTACGAAATGCAACCTCGTATGTTGCCATTGATGCACCAGGGCGACGAAGTCGAGCAGACGGTGGTGTTCCGATGGAATACATTCATCGAGGGCATCGAGGACAATGTAGGTATCGGAGAGATCCTGGAGGACCTTCTCCAACATTTCTAGGACAATGTCGTGCGACGGAGATATCTGCCCACGACGACCCGCCGTGTGATAGTAGTCACTTGTGATGCGATGAGGAGTCGGAGTGTACGCCGAGAGTTGATAGAGAAGCGACCGGACGGCCGGATTCAAGCGGTCTTTGGTACCATTGGAGGCGTTGACGCTGAAGTAGAAGAAAGCCAGCGGAATCCGCTTATCGATATCGATGTTGTCAATTATGTTAGAGCTGCGATGCAAGAATCAGAAGTGTAGGCGTGACTGAGGTATCTTTCTTACCTGAGGACGGTCTTTCCCGTGCCAGCTACACACCTTGGTCAATACCTGCCCGCACGATGTGTCTCGAGGACGTACAGTTTCCCGATATCCACAAGAGGGATCCTGGAGTTTCCTTCCATGTAAGAAAGATTTGATCACGCAAGACTAGCCATTCGCCTGTGCGCTTCATTCGTGCCTCTCGGGCCTGCGTGAGATTGGAGCGTCCATCCGGGGGAGTCTCGAGCCATTTGAAAAGATCGGCGTCCTCACTAGATGACGAACTCAGATGGGTGTACACATGCACAAGATGTGAATGCACTTACACTCGATCATAAAGATAGTTCACCTTCACAGTCAACGCGAGCGCACATTTCATCTTGAGGTGGGATAGATCCGAATGAGACTTATCGAAATGAGAATTACTTTCTTACCTGGAGAAGAGTGCCATACCGGTCCATCTCCTTGTCCAGGAAGTTGAAATCATCGGTGAACTTTTCATGGGCGACGCCTTTCGTGAACTCGCTGTGCTGCTTGTACCGTTCGGCGTATTTGGTCACATTCTCTAACAGTCTATGGGGCGTCAGAATTTCTTTGAGCCGCGGATAGATATGCCTACTCAATATAATCGAGCAAGTCGGGTTTGAGATCGTCGAGCAAAGTTGGACGGCCAGTTGTCCGGACTCGTTCGAGTACCGGCGCGATCGTGTTCCAGATAGCTTGGGATTTCTGGACCAGTCGTGCGACCTGTTCCTGATCCGAGGTGTAATTCTACGCCAGAGATCCGTGAGCGGCATGGTGTTGTGGAGAGTATCGATTTGGCTGACCGTGTATATTTCAAGCAGCTTTCTCATCGCCGTCACCACGGGGCCCACCCAAGGGACGGTCTGCACCAGCTCCCCCACTTGATCGAGCGCGCTGAGGATGATATTTCCGTTGGAGACCACCGTGTCCACCAGCTTGGGCTTATCGGGTAGGACGCACGGTGAAGACGTCTGTCGGGAGTCGTCTACTACACTAGCAGGGGTGGAAGCTTTGCCGATGTCTGAGCTCGGCGCGCGCGGAGGCCTTTCGTTTGCTGATTTTCCAGAGGCTGACTTGCGGCCAAAGAGGCGGGACATTCCCTTGACGATGCTCTTGCGTTTAGACATGGATATCTGAGATCAACATGTGGTCAACGGGTGGCCATGCAATCAGTTGCTGTCAATCAGGGCGATCATATTTTGATCGCCGCGAGAATGGCGGCGTGGCGACTATGTACTGACATACTTGCTCAATACTTTCTCGCTGCGGCGTTGCACTTCTAGATTCTATCACGCGCTGAAGGAATTACGCCTTTTCTCACAAAGCTTGTGTTCTTTTTTCCCCTCAACGACCGAACGCGAACGTTTGCTCGCTGAGAGCGTGTACGATGTACTAGGTGTGTTCCTTCTACCCCGCACCAAGTACGTATGAATTCGACTTATAAACGATGTTATAGATTGGTATCTAGTACTCGCACAGAGCGCAAATTTTTACGTGTCGCAATGTGCGGTTTCTCGCTCTCCAGTTCAGTAAAGAGCACAGTTTGGCAATTCTGCGTTAACATACGTATACATCCTTAAAACACGCATAAGATAGACTGTTCTGATTGGTATTGCTTCGAGAGTCAAATGGTCTCCGGGGCGGTCACCTGTTGACGGGCGAGAAAGAAGTATCCTTTTACGTGATGGGTGATTTGGATCTCTTTCGCTTCCCCTACCATCTCTCTTTATTACCACCATGCCGGCTAAGCCAGGATCCGTCAAAAAAGCGAGACTCAGCAAGCAGAAGCTAGTATCATCACAGTGGGGACGGATCCCTGCTGGGGTGGGGAAAACCCTCCTACCATGCCTCCCAAACGAGATTATTCTACTCATCGTCAATGCGGTGACCTGGGCTCCGCCACCGGGTGAAAAACTGGAAAACATGGCGCGAAGCTACGTGGAGAGGATGGACAGACTCTGTCGCCACGATGCATTCTTTACACTATCGCGGACTTGCCAGTCCCTGCGAAGCGTCCTGCTTGACCTGACTTGGAATACGTTCGAGGTGACAGCCTCACACTACCCCGGTGGTAAGCGTCTGACCAAGACAAACCTGTGCTGCTTTCTCTTACCATATGCAAAGATTGGTCCATCGGAATTGCTGACGATCTCGAGCACAAATGCAACATCTACCGCAATCTGACGCATTTGCATCCTATTACGCGGTACGGAGTATGTCTGGATGAACACTACATACCAGCTCATGGCTTCGGTCACTTAGAACAGTACACATCGTCCTGGCGCGTCGCCGAAGCGCAGAGATCTACCCCGTCTTCGTGTCCTTCCTATCCACACTGACGCATGTGACGAAGATCATAATCGGTGACTCCCCTTGTCATATTACGACCCATCTGAAAGCCCCGTTTGAAGATCAGTCATTCCCTACCATTGAAGAGGTGATCATCCCCACACAAGCGCATAACATCCTGAAATGCTGCCCGGGTGCGCGACGCATCACCGCCAACGACATGGTGAAGTACTCCTCCAAGCTGGTCACGGCCATACGAGTGGCAGGCTGTCGGGATGTCGAGGAACTCAGGGGGTTTGATCTGGAGGTAAATTCGTTGAAAGGTACGCCTTGGTTTCGTTCGCCTTGGGTCACTCCCTACCTTCAAGTCTCTTCCTAGCTCTCGCGAGAATCGCTCCCAGACTCCGCCTTCTCGGGAATATCCTGGTCGAGGATGCGTCCAGAAACGTAAGTCGGTGCTCTGGATCAACATGCATCATGTTATGAAGACTCGAATAGGATCAGATTTTGAAGCAACTCAACGCCTTCGGGAGCCTGAAGGACGTAATCACCCATCGCCGTACGAACAAGGCGTTTGCGGTGGCCGCTCAAAAGTTGTATAGAGTCAAGCAGGCAGAGTACGCGCACTGGCGATAAGGGCCCGGAGCTGTAGCATATTTCTCGCTGGACAGTTGAGGGACATGAATATGGCATGGTGTTACCTGAAGTGAGGCGTTGGAGTAGGGCCGGACGTTTCATGTAGGTGGATAAAACCAACCCGTGCAGTGGACCGTGGATAGTGGACGTATGGTGTTCGCTGTTACCAAGGGAAAATTCAATGATGATGGGCAGTTGTTGTGCGTTCATCAGTCCCGTACACACCTTAACTGTATCATTTCTATGGCGTGATACGAGGTAGGTGCAAGACGCCGATCTTTCACCGTCAATGCTGCACGCTCGAACTGCGGATATCATATGAAGATATCAGTTGTGGGTCCACCTATTCCCTCGACTGAGTCAAAGACTCTGCTCCTTCTAATAGGATATTTGAGACGCGCGTGCTACTATTCAATTGTGGACTCGCTACGAGACAGCCGCTGTGTGTACGTCTACAGTATAAAAGCTGGAACGCGTCGACAAATTTGAACTAAGAAAACTAAGAACCCAACTTTCCCACTACATCATCATGCATTTCAACTTGAAATTGTCCCTTGCATTCGTTCTCCTCACTGCGATGTCGAGCGTAAAAGCCATCCCTGTTTGTCCCCCCTTCCTCCACCCTTATAAGGTCTTGACTGACGTCGGCACCAGACACGCTACGCGGAGATTAGAAATGGAGGACGGGCGCTGGACGTGAGTTGATTGATTCCTGGCATTTCTTGAATTCAACTAAACGTCGTCGCGTCCTCAGGTTGTTGGCAGAGAGGTGATATTCACGACAATTGTTGGAAGCCAGTATTGACTCTCTCAACAGCCCACCGGCTGCGGAACGACGGAGCAGGGGTCTTGCTTCTGATACAAGAGACAAGCAGTGAAGGCGATCTAAAGAGAAAATAGTACGCGTTTGCTTGGATGATACCACTGCCCTGAAGGTTTTGATACTGTACCGCCGCTTTTGAGCTTAGTTTGGGACAAAAAATCTATACGGATTACAGAATGAACATTCCAACATGGCTCCTCATGATGGGAAGTTACTTGTAAACTTGCGAAGTCGTATTCCGTACATTCTGGCGAAATTTAGTTTCTCGTGATTCGTCTTTGTGCACACTGCAGGTGCGAATGCAAACACGCACCTATTCGCTACGAGCCGTTTGAAGGGGCCCTGGATCAATATACTGTCGGTTGGAACTCCAAGCCCGAGCCAGCTGTTTGTAGGAGACCTCCGGCGGTCTGTAGGGGACCCCCCGCTGTTTGAAGAGGACCCCTCGCTGTTTGAAGAGGACCCCCCGCTGTTTGCAAGGGACCCCCGGCTGTTTGGTGGGGAGTTCCGAGTCCGGCGGTCTGGAGAAGACCTCGAGCGATGGGGGGAGTTGGGGTGACCTGTCAGCGGAGTCAATGTCAAGCAGACAAACAAGGGGGAGGACAAGACGCACTGGAAAAGCCAACGCTGTGGTCGCCGCGATGAGTAGAATGCTGATCAGCGTGAATTGCATGGTGAAGAGGGTTGAGACTTGTTGCTAACCATCGATGTTCGTACTCCTTTATACCCAGGTTGAATTGTCTATGTCTGGTTGCCATTTGTTTTGCGGAATGACGAGCGCGGTAAGTCACATCATCGGATTGGACCCCCGCGGGGCCCCGCCGTCCCGGGAGAAGAGAATTACCAGGCAGAGTACATACTATTTGAACAGCGCCTCGAGAAAAGTGCGGAAGGGGTCAGTCCCGAGTTTGGATGTGCTTGTGCTTCTCAACGGAACAATCAATCGTTATTGCGACATGAGGATAAAATTAGGCAGATATGTGTGTGATGCCACAGCGTCACTCAGGAAAACACCTAGCCTCCAAGCGATCTGGATCGTCGTGAGTACGAAGTATCGGAAGAACTGTACCTACTCACATACCACGCGTGTGTCTCAGTAGCAGAAAATGTCAGGCGCAAAACAATACCAATCGAACAGTGATCGAACAGCGAAGCTGAGGATCGCGGGAAGAGGTCAGTCCCGAGTTTGGGTGTGGCCGTAGCGGCCATCGAAGTCCACGGCAGGACGAGGAGAAGAGTTACTGCAGCGGTATCATCAGAGCGCGAGGTGTCATTGTGCTTCGAGCCAACAACTCGAACAAGCACAAAGTAACTACCTTTACCGCGTAGTCGCTACTCGGCTGCGCAAGTTGCCGAACACTTGGTCAGCAAAGTCTAGACCACCACGCGCAATCCACGCGAGCTGATTTGTGCCTCTGGCGCGCAGGTGTCAAAGTTGTTCACTTACCATCAGCTTACCATCAACATTCTCTACCAGCGACACGCTGACCTTGCTTCACCGCTCCCATGATTCCCGCACACACCCGCATCATGGCCGGTCATGAATATGCTATAGGACTCGCAACACATTGGAACTTTTAACGGAACTAGGTGCGTTTGTAGTGTAGTTTGCGGAACAGCGCTGACAGCGTTTGTTCGCGTTAGCTTGTGGTCCCTCTTCCCCGACGACACGCCAGACTCACAGAATGTGCTAGTGCCGGATACATGTGCGTCTTCCATGCGTTCCGCAATCATTATGGCGCTTACTGGCGCTTTTCAGCCCAATGCGAAATGTTCAATATTCTTGGAGCAGGACAACGAGCGAAACGACAGAACGACTGACTCTATTGGCCCGGGGAAGTGGATGAGAACTCGACATTGGCGTACCCCCTAGGTCTGTTTTGGCTTCTCGTGCAATTATGTTTGGGTGCTGATATGGTTCTAGATGCCTCAACCGGCTATCAACTATCCTCAGCGCCAGGATGAACCTCCCTGGGCGTCTTACCCATCATGCCCACAACCACACTCCACAACTACGGAAATACAGGCGACGACGACCTCGCGGCGCACACTAAACGCGTCTTTTCCTCCGCGCACCACACGAACCTCCATTACACGTACATTCAACACAGGACGCGATCGTCACTCGCTGCAAGTCGAACCCCAACCTCAAGCCAGAAGGAAGAACGCTCCGAGGCCGCGTTTTGAAGAGAGAGAGCCCCTAGACGGTCTGTTGGCGGAAGAGTGGGAGTCGCTCATTTGGCTCGCGCGATTCTTGCTGCCCAGGAAACCGCAGCAGGAGAGGAAACCGGGGAGGAGAGGGAGGATGGGGAGATCAAGACTAGGCAAAGCAGAGCAACTACGCCGGCGAAGTCTGCGGCGCTCGAGTTTTCCCGCCACGCGCACACTCGCATCGGCTCCTCCGGTTGTTTGTGAACCACTGTACAAGCACGCTAGCTCTTCTTGCCCCATCCAACCTCTTTAATCCCAAGACGCGCGTGCTACCCGACGTCTGCTCCGTTCAGTCATAACGGCCAACCAAAGCGCCGATAGACCCTCCAACTCATTGGCAAATCTCGACCCCTACATCTTGTCTCAACCTTTCACCGCTATGATTTCTAGCGGTACCGAAATTCGTCTCATCCCTTTCTTCCTTCCTTCTCTTGCGGGGACGCGTTTGTTCCTTGCCCTCCCCACCCGCGATATATCCTTTCAAACGAAAATCCCACCAAATGGATAGGTGTGACTCACTTGAACGATATCCCACACCCTCTCCCACTGCACACCCGACACGCGAACCCACACTAACCAAGTCCCTGCCGCTTTTCTACTGGTTGCAGCGCGGACAATTCGAGAGTGGCGGCACGAAATGGGGTTTAGGAGAAGAAGGTACGTGCTCTGACTGAAGCTGGAAAAGTGTTTTCGTGCTTACGCCCTCTTCGTAGCAGCGGTGGCGTGGCGTCACGGGAAGAGGCATCCACGGCGGGTGGCGGATACACCAATTTGGAGCATGAGGGATCTGGACCGGAGGAAGAGAGGAGTGATGAAGCGCCCTCGCTACCAGAACTGGGGCGAGGAGGAGGAGACGATCGAGGATCCACCGCCGTTACCAGTTATACGGCGAGAAGAGATGTGGCGGATACACCAATTTGGAGCATGAGGGATCTGGACCGGAGGAAGAGAGGAGTGATGAAGCGCCCTCGCTACCAGAACTGGGGCGAGGAGGAGGAGACGATCGAGGATCCACCGCCGTTACCAGTTATACGGCGAGAAGAGATAGTGGCGCGTAACTCAGCTCTGGCGTCCGCGCGCGTTAGACTATACAGTACACCTTCTCATTCGTTCTGTCTGATAGCGTAGACAACGTTCTGTGAACCAGGATATAGATGTCTTCTGACAAGAACGTACATCATGATATGGTTCGGGTCAGTGATGCGATCGCCTGTCTGATCAGCGTACCTTTCTTCTTGTCCATCGCCGTACACTTTCTTCTTGTCCCTCCCGTCCAGCGTTTTGCGGCGTTGTACCTTCGGCTTCCATTGTGCCTCTATATCCCCACAGATCATCGTTTCCGGACGCAAATATCTCTTCGATGAACGAGAGAGGTCGTTCATCTTTTGTGGCGCCGCACACCTCAATCTTGGTCTGCGTACGAGACGTGCCGGGTCTTTCCGCTCTGTCCCGCTTGTCATTTCTGCTAGTGACTACTGTGGTTTCTCGGTACAAGGTACGTACGTGAGTCTGCAAATCTCAGCCTCCCTCCGTCCGAGTCATTCTACAGGCTCTGGGGTTTATGACAGCTTCTCCCCATCCGCCACTACCCGCCATCCCGCCAATCTCGAGACGACAATCCTATGTTACGTGCCCGGCATTACGAATGAGCTATAAACATCCTTCTTCCTACTATGATCTGTGGCGTCATCATGCCAGAGGACATCGACGCGCAGAATACTCCCCTACACGTCAGATGCAAAAGCAGCGGGCACAATCGAACATAGGCATAAACGGACTATACTACCCGCCGCTCTGGCCGACGCCACAGAATTCCGAATCATCCCGTCGTCGATGATCTCTGATTCGCGGGGAATGAGCATCCGACTCCCTCGAGACACAGTGATGTAGTAATACAACAGTGTATGTTGTGTAGGGCGGCAATCTATGATATATGGACACTTCTTCGCACGATACGATGATCTCTGAGAAGGAAGAATAGCAGGAATCATGAGGAATGTGTTCCGTCGTGCTTGCTAGTGGACCGAGGGTTTAGTGTATATCCAGAGATGACTCGTAGCCTACTTGCTCCATTATATGAGATGTACCAGAGCCGAACGCCGCTGCGTGGCCCGAAGGCATATGAATCACGATCGATACTTGTGCGCCACATCGTCCCGGGTAGCGTGTGCGTTTTCTATTGGACCAGCGCGTCCATCTGCGTTATCCATTGATATCGTGTGACACTCTGAGGCTGTTCTACGAGACAAACCTGAAGACCGAGGGCCTGAGCTCTCCAAATATGGGTTCCGGAAGACGATCTTCACAGCCTGCATCGAGCACCCGGCACTGCCCCATCACTCGGTCACCTGACGGACAGTAAAAGTATAAGAGGCGTCATCACTCTGTCAGTTTCCTTCAGCAAGCGATGAGCATTCGATTTCGACCTTCAAGTTTCTCGCCGGTTTTCATTGAACTTCTCCCCATCAAACTTCTCGTCTGCTCCGCACAACAGTTGTGCAATATCCGCCCTCTTGCTTCGCCGTCCTCGTGCAGCCAATCAAAACATCCGACCAGCGCCACAGTCACATCCACGCACATTCAAACTACCTCTGAGCATAACCTGCTTCAAATGAGCTCGAAAAATCCTCCTGGACGCGAGGCTGATGCTAGAACAATGGTGGACGAGTCTTGGAACTTCGCTTCGTCCTCCTTGTGCAGCCAACCACGACAACCGATCAACGCCACAGTCGCATCTACACACATTCCAACGACTTCTGATCATCACCTACTTCGAACGAGGACGAAGTCCTCTCCTAGACGCGAGGCGGATGCTAGGGAATTGGTGGGCGAGTATCTGTTATGTCCGTGGCGTGATCCGCTACCAGATAGTGGCGGAGCCCCTCGTCCACCACTACCTCCCAGGCCTTCGCGGACTGACGACACATACGAGAAGCACATCATTTTCGACGATGACGCTCATTCATATCTGTGGCGCCTACGACCGAACTCAAGCACCACTTCGGAGGACTTAGGACGAGTGGAAATTCAGGTCGCGCTCTTCAATCAGTTCTGCTACGAAAGGCAGGATGCACTTTTCAAAATGATATGAAATGCATTGATATACTCAGCTCAGAGAGATCGGGCCCTGAAAATCGAAAGCCTATACCATGATATAAAGAGGGGCACGACTTCGACACCATGGGCAGTGGGGTTGAGAATCTCATTATTGGGTGGGCACGGCAATAATCAGGGCAGATTAACATATGTTCCTTTGTAAGATTCCCGGTACAAGCACGTTTGGTGACCAATTTGTTTAATCACACAGCCTGAGTTGAAGAGGTTACTGTCTGATAACAGTTGGCACAGTGCACGAAGCAGCACATGATATGATTACGCACCATCAAAACTCGATCAAGTTTTACATGAGTTAAGACTTGATTTTCCTCGATACGGCTCAGAGTGCTGGCCATAGAAAGTTGAAGTCGTTGGAGATCCTCAAGCAGTCGTGTGCATGATACGTGACTATCAATCTTCCAGAAAGTGAGGACAGCAGCATTAAGGTGCCAGAACAACATACACCAAACACAGTATAGGCGTCATTCAGCATACCTCGCATGTCTGCCAGCTTCTCCTCCACACGGCTCCTGGTGAAAAAGTATTGCCATCGCTTCAAGCTACAAAGCTTGGCAAGTTGAGTTTCCACTACTTGCAGCGTTCTGCATGGTGAGTAGTATCAGATCCTGCCTGACGAGGTTTGAAACTCCTACTGTGCAAGACGATAAAGATTACTGTCGACTCGAAAGTCGCCGGCCGAGCCGGAATTTCTGAAAACAGTCAAAGCCAATCTCATGGTATGCTCGACCAAGTCAAAACAGGCCGCTCGACAAGCATGCGCACGCTAACCGGCCAACGTAAGTGTGTTTCCAGGATTTAAGCATCACAATTATGAAACTGACCTCGGCCATCGACAAGATCGTCCTGATTGTACCACAAGCACCCTCGATGAAGGAGCCCACGACCGGGACTGTCTTGGACAAACGCTCTGCAATCTCAAGCCCGACGAGTAGTACCTCCAGTGACGATCCAGCGTTGCTTGTCCGATCAGTCAGTCTGAACTGAGGATGTATTTGAGAGAGCGCAGACATCTGCATATTCATTCTGCTGAAGCGGGAGAAGACGTGAACGCTGACGTCCTTGACGGTCTGCTGTAATGGAAAATGCTGATCTACAATGCCCATGAAGTATGGCTGCGTCGCCTCTTCCCAGACGGGATCCATATTGTAGTCGGGCGCTACTCTGAGAGTCACACAGTACCTGTATATATGCAATGAGCTCTAGAACCAGGCGACAACGTCCAAACGAACAACTTCTCGAATGGCAGGAGGAGGATCAATTCATAAACTGTCCCCCCAAAGAACACATCTTTGTCCCCAGCATCGCGGTCCATCCTAGGAACAGATACAATCCAAATTAAAATTCGCAGTATGATGTTGGCGATAGACGCTATTCGCCTCAATCGCACAACCTGGGAACATGTTAGCGCCATCATATGTGTCTACTCGCACTCACTGAGATCTCAATCCGAGCCTCGCCTATCATGGCTTTGCATTTCTGCTCCAGTCGGTATTGCAGTAACGTCCCGTCGGTCATCTCATTGATGATGAGAGCGACATTGAGGTCTCGGACGATCTCCGCCCGCAGGTCCTCCAGCTCCCCGCTCGTAGGAGAGGTCTTGACAAGAGCGAGGTCCGCCATCACCGTCCTTTAGAGATCGGCGTAGAAATATCGAGATGAGGGCGTAGGCGAAGATACTGATGCTGTTCTCACGGCTTCAACCTGTGCACGACTCCGACCCTGTGTGGGGACATAAGCACACAATGGCACACGCGGTCATCAGCTGGGGAAATGGTATTGGGGACGGGGGAATGCGAACAGGATTTTTTGGATGGGTAACGAGATGCCGCGAACTCGCTGTCGTTGACTCGCTTACGCGTTACCGACTCGATAGGAAGGTGACGCGTAGTGGCGCTCCTAGAACAAAGAAGAGTATCCCCAGTGCCAACAGTGCCGAAGAACAGCGGAGAGAATACTGTGGCAGTGCGTGTCGGCGAAACCACCCGGGGGGCACAAAACGCAAGGTCGTCCGAGCAGACGCGCCTGCTCGATGGTTATGGCGCCTGCTCGACAGTCCCATTACAGCTGTTAATATCCTGGCGGTTATATAGAGCATGTCAGTGAGAGCAAACGCACGCCATAGAGGACGAACCTCAAGAACGTAGCGCCACAAAACGATGTCGAATAGAGTTAGTTTCACGAGGACGCGCCTGAATGCCAAGAATAGTCATAGCGCCGTGTCCTGCAGTCAAAAAAGCTCAAAAAGAGTCATCGTTACGCTCCCTCTGCATTTCGTTACGCTCCCTGTGCATTGTTTTTGGTCTGGTGTGGTGGGCGTTCTGTACAGCGAACGACTGTCTTCGCTACTAGAGCCGGGTCCCCAGGCTAGGCGTTCTGATTGAACGATGGGTGATCACGTGTGGAATTGATCGATCACAAACACCGCCCTATGCCATATTGGGACTCGCGGCGCTACCACGACATAGCGGCTCGAATCCCACCCGAAGTCTTCATCAGATGCTCATCCACAGCCCAAGTACAATGCGCAGTAAGTGATAAGCTCTCATTATCACAGGTCCCCTCTCCTTACTTCAGGAGGGAAGAACAGACGAGATTTACGCTGAACCGCCGAAACTGTAGGCTAGTTGTCCTGTAAAGTACCAACACATCCTCCCAGAACACTGCTCATGCCTACTCACCTGCATTATGCAGTTCAATCTCCAACTGACTTTCGCCTCTGTCCTCATTGCACTCGTCTCAAGCGTCGAAGCTCTCCCGTGCGCATTCCACTTCTTTTTCATTCCTTGCTCGCGATTTATGTCGACGCCAGGCAGGACGTAAACTCGACGCGCGTATTGGCTTCGAACAAGTGGCTATCTTATTATATTGATATGTTGTATTTGTGTCGCTGGCAGAAAGGTCAGACTCGCAGTGATCTTGACCACGTTGCCACCGACTGCTCATTTCCTCGCGGGAGGTCATTGACTGTGGAGAAGTGCCTGCGATTGATTGGGAATGAATGGCAATTTGAGGAGGCTATGTACTTATAATGAAAGATTAGCGAAAAGATGTACTGTACTCGCTAGGTATGATATAGCTGATTAGGATCGCAATCATACGGAGTAGTAAGCTTTCGGCGAAAACGTTCGTACGCCAAACCCCGCAGTACGGTGCATCTGGCCGTCGTTAGTATCTACTATCGGCTGCGATGTTTGAGTGTGCCCATTGCGAGAAAAGGCTGAGTAATCAGCTGACAGCGGTGTGCAAAGTTTGGTCCTTCCGTCCATGCTCAAAGTGCTAAGCAGGCTAGATGGGTTAGGTGAACGTGTGAAGAACGGTCGGCCTCCGATCTGGCTGCTCCTTATACTTACATTACGGGCTCTGCGTGTCCTGCGGCGGGAATGTGATACTACCAAAACCGCTAGAGTCGGTCCATTTTGAACCGCAACAGAAACGAGACAGCTCTAGGCGCCTGGTAGCACTCGAGTGAGAATAGTTGCAGTGGACCATGAGAGCTCTTAGCTCTATGGTATCAGAATTTGGAGACGAGGTATGTACGTTGGCGATGCGACTAGAGATCCCGTCCGTGGTTGTTGTGACAGAGAAGCCGAGGGATTACATATACTGCTCATAAACTGAACTCCTTGGCTCGAGGTGGTGGTCGAAAGCAGAAGAAGCAAATTGCGGCTAATGCCGCCACCTGTCATTTTGCATCATCAACAAACGCAGTTTTCCCCGACGCGATCAATCAGTTCTTCTCCGTCCATGCATCAAGTAGCGTCTCCAACAAACAGCCCGAGCACCATGTCGCGCCGCGGCGCACGCGGGCCCTCCGCGATGAAATCATTTCAAGCTATCATTCTACTGCCTAATCTAAGGGTAGCATATGTATGTCACCCGTACTAATTATCTGTCTATTTGGCGAATACAGCAGCTGAATGACGTTGTCAGATGGAATTATGAGTAGTGCTGAACTACAAACCATGTCAAGCTTGTGAAGCACCAGAGTTTGGCCTGTCTCAAGCCGATGAAGGCTACTGCGAGTCGAATTGTGGAGCTGCCGGAGATCTTCGAGCAGGCGTGTGGATGAGATATGACTTTCGATCTTGTGACGGTGAGGAAAACGACATCTACAAAAAGAGACTGAACTTACACCAAATAAGGTATAGGCTTCGCTTAGTGTTTCTCGCAGTTTCGTGAGTCTGTCCTCAACACGGCGCCGCGAGAGAAAGTACTGCCATTTTTTGAGGCCACAAAGTTTGAGCAGCTGTGTCTCCACGTCGTAAAGGGTGCTATCAGGGGCGCATCGGCTTAATGCGACCAATGCAAGGCGTGAAATCCTACCGAAGTAGATTGATGACTCGTAGTGACTTCCTGGCCTGGCTTTGGCCCAAGGCCGGCGGCTTGGCCTGGCTTTGTCTGGCTCTGGCTTCAAAAAGATGACACTCTAGGCTTAAGCTGGCCCGGTGATCACCGGGGTGAACATAAGCCATTGCTCATCTTATGCTTCAAATTTGAGCTGAACAATTCTAGTCGTATTGTAGGACTGCATTCATTGGTACACTCATACACACTATGCATGCTACCTACACTAAACTTAAGCTGAGATGTAACCCGAGCCAAGGCTGGCAACCCTACTCGAGTCAAGTGACCATTGACTCGTCGCTAGGCTCGCGACCACCTCGGTCCACAGCACGTGCTTCGCTTTACATACTGTGAACCGGCTGGAAACAAATGAGCCGGATTTGGCGGATGCCGCCAAATCATCCTGGGCACTTCCGCTCGTAGCGTCTCTACCTCGTAGAAAAAGTCAAATAGTTCAGTAAATGAAAGTTGCTTATTTTCAAAATCTAAACAACTTTTGTTAAGTGAAAAAAAAAGTTTTTTTCTGAGGTGCATCACTTCATCTATGAAGCTTCCGGCAGGGTGTCTTCGCCAACTCGAGGTCAGACATGCATCTCAGAAAAAGTCGTTTTTTGCCCATAATAAAAGTTGCTCAAAATCAAAAGATAAGCAACTTTCATTTAGTGAACTTTTTAACCTTTTTTACGACCTACAGTCAAAGGCGAATGAAAGTGCTGGGGATGAATTGGGTGCATCAGCCAAATCCGGCTCGAGTGCGACCAGCCGCTTCGCCAGAGTGAAAAGCGCAGCCACGTGGCGAAGCGGATGGTCACGAGCCTAACTCGTCGCGAAAGTTGGGTCGAAACTCAAGCTCAGCGTTGAGTGTCGTACTCAACTTGAGCGTACAGCTTGAGCTGAACTCATGTTCCCAGCTCCACTCAAGCTGAACTCGAGCCACTGAATCGACCTCCCTGAAAATTCCGGAGGGTCCAGACACTTGAAGGAGTTGAAATTGCTGGAGAGAGGGAGAGAGCACCATTACGGCAAATGAGCCGCACGATGCGAGCAAGCTGTCGTCAACACTGGTAGCACAACAGAGATAAAGATTAGCACAGAAATGGCACAGGAGAAATAATACAACGCACCCAACCGAAATCCTCCCCAATGTCATTGACACTAAAATGACGGCCGTCCTTCGTTGTGTTCGGTGTTCGCGACGCACCGATCCTCCATCCCAAATCTTGGCGTGCGACGCGGCACCGGCGAAAGTACAACTGAGCTCGTCATTGATAGCGTCGTCGTTGCCGAATTGTGAGCCTGTTGTTGTTGGGGGTATCGCGGTGGTGGTGGTGGTCGCCGTGGAAGTTCGTCATGCCATGTCAGCGAGAGAACAGAAAAGTCGTCGTTGATGGGGTCGTTGCTGCTGGATATCAGGCCCGTCGCCGTGGGAGGCGTCGTCGGGAGGTCGTCGTCGTCGTCGTGGTGGTTGATGGAAAAGAGCAAATGATTAGTAAGCGGTCAAACACAGCAACGTGTCCAGGCCGCCGTAAAGTCCAAAGTGCATCAGGAACGACAGGCACGAGACCGTGTTTCACAATTTTCAAAGTCCGCCTTTTGTTCTTTTCCCTCTCATCGACTTACCCACCGACTCTGCAACGGATGGACAGCCTGGCCCTCCTCTGATCCTAGGGTTTTAAAGTTGAGTCGCAACAACCGGGTTGTTTGAACAACTCAACCCAACTCAGGTTGAGGTTGTTCAAAATTTGATCAACTTCAGCAACTTCAACTTAGGTTGGGTTGTAGGTTTTTGCTGAAGGTGCAACCTTCAACAACTCTCAACAACTTATATCATCCTAGTACTTATATAATGAACATTTAAAATGTTATAATACTATTAAGTTTTAAATACAGTTGTAAATCATGAAAAAATGACATCATATATAGAGAATTCATACATTTTGCATGGAAAAGAGGCAGAAAAAAATAAAGTTGAGGTTGCAACCAGTTTTTGAGAGTTTTTTGAGGTTGTGAAGAGTTATAAAACAACTGGGTTGAGGTTGAGGTTGCTGAGAAATCATGAATTTCAACTACCGGTTGGGTTGAGGTTGTTCACAAATTGAGGCAAAAAACCCAACCCAACTCAACTTTAAAACTCTATCTGATCCCGCTGGAAGCCAAACACGCACGGAACCACGATCTCTGCTAGGGCGCTCATGCATCACACCGGCACTGAGGACGGGAGCACACACGCTGCGGACAATGTCGGACATGGAGTGAAGCAACGCGTTACGTAGCGCTCCAAGAAATTTTCGACTCTCATGGCAAGAAGTCTCTGGCGTAGCCTGTCAAGTTCGTAATTAATCATATGTATTGCTCTCATGCTTATTCAGTTGACTATCGCGTTCACTTATCGTTCTCAAAGACAAGAATTGCGACGATCATGGTATCTTATGTGGTACGTCGTCATTCCATGATTCTGATGTCCCTTCTGATGAGATCCCAATATCTTCAGCCGACAGTCTGTAGTGTAGCAGTGGGGGCGATGCTCTTGCATTTGTACTACCGTGGCCTTAGCAGACCCCTTATCCTTCCTCCATCTATGTTCAATTTAAGTCAAATCTACACCCAATCGATTGAAGTCAAGTTGCAGGCCGTTCTTTGAACCTTTTACCATTTAAGCTACAACTTGAGTTTTGATAACCCGTTTTGCCGCTCAAGTTCACAGTCAGGCTTGTAGGTGTGATATTGTTCTAGTTTGTGTGCTGTTTGTGTGAGAGCGAAACATAAGACGAGCGATGGCTCATGCTCACCCCGGTGATCACCGGCGAAACTTAAGTTTAGTGCATCACCTTTCATCTGGCTTACTGTTATGTCAAGCCAAGCCAGAGCCAAAAATGTTGGTTGGCCCTGGCCCGGCTTTGGCCTGAGCCATGGCTTGAGGGCGGGATATGGCGGGATCCCAAAAAAGGCGGGATGTCCGTACAACGTGCATTTCGTGCATTTCTCATTGTTGATCTACTCTGGTGGTGTGTACATGTCCACTACACTCTTGTAACCAAACCCGAGAGTGCATTCTTCCTGGTCATCGGCATCTCGATACTACCGTACTGCCCGGTAGTGGCGCACACGTGACAGACAACAACACCAACATGGCATGATAACTAGCTGCAGGGGACTCCTGCACCAGATACAGTCCACTGTTGATCTGGATGAGACCTCAGAGGCATGTATATCAATGGTTCAAGCACGTTCATCCCACTTCGGCGAGCAGATCTCCGCCGACAAACCGCGCAGGTCCAAGCTTTGGCCTGAGCCATGGCTCATGGCTTCAGATTGTGTCAAGCCAGGCCATGGGCTCTGTGAAGCCGTACCTATGGCCTGGCTTGGCTTGGCCTGGCCCAGAGTTGGCCCACGGCTCAATTGGCTTCAAGCCAGGGCCGGCAAGACACTATCAATGATGAGTCTGTTATCTGCTGGAGGACTAGCAGCTGATGCCACATTATTGAATATGGTCAGCGCTAGTCGTGTGCTATACTCTGCCAGCTCAAAGCAAGCATTCTTGGAAGCCTTGGCCCGCTGAGAAGCAATAATGAGCGCTTGACGTCAAGGGCATTGACGACACAAACCTCTGCCGCCCAGATAATTTTCCTTATGGCGCCACATACACCCTCTAGAATGGACCCTACGGCCGGGATTGCCTTGCAGACGCTTTCCGCGATTTCGAGGCAGAACAATAGATTCTCTAGTTCCGGCCCGGAATCTCGTTCTATACCGACCGATTGGCGTAATTGTGGGAAAGCAGTGGACAGGGCACATCTCTGAGCATTGACCCTGTTGAAGTGAAGAACAAGAGTAACGCCCACGTCCTGCACAGTTCGCTGCAGCGGAAAATGGTGATCAAGGGTGGATAGAAAATACGGCGCGGTAGCCTTCTCCCACATCGGTTCCATGTCGTAGCGGTAGTTCACATGCAAAAGCAAGGCAGACATCGGAGGCTTCATGCCGGGAGGTGGGGCGCGGCCGAATAGAGGGATGTCGGGCCACTGTTCCGGAAAGAACTCAAGGTAGAGCAGACTCTCCTGTTCCCGGTTCCGTGAACCGAACTCTTCATCAGTATCTATGACAAGACGGTTGCGACGAGATTTGGACGCCAAGTGTACCAGGATGCGAAGCATAACATTCACTAACGATGCGAAGGGCTTCAACTGATCAATCTATGGGACCATTAGCACCACAAAAGAGAATCAATTTATCTGTTCGTACCGAGTGCTCTGCTTGAACATTGTGCTTCATTTCTCGGCATTCTCTTTCGAGCTTATATTGCAGTAGAGTCCCATCCACCATTTCAAACGCGTACAGAGCGACGTCGAGATATTGCATGAGGTCCGCGCGCAGATCCTCCAGTTCCCTGTTCGCAGGAGACGGCTTGACTAGGGCACGGTCCGCCATCACCGTCCTTTAGAGATCGGCGTAGAGATATCGAGATGAAAGCGAAGGCGAAGATACTGATGCTGTTCTCACGGCTCCGACCTGTGCACAACTTCGACCCTGTGTGGGGACATAAGCACACAATGGCGCATGCGGTCACCAGCTGGAAAAATAGTATCGGGGACGGGGGAATGCGAACAAGATTTTTCGGGTGGGTAACGAGATGGCGCGAACTCGCCGTCGTTGACTAGCGTACGCGCCACCCACTCGATACGCAGGTGACGCGTGTTGGGCGCTCCAGGAACAAAGAAGTGTGTCCTCAATGCCTAAAGACAGCGGAGAGAATGTCGTGGCAGGGAGGGTGTCGATGAAATCGCACTGGAGCCACAAAACGCAAGGTCGTCCGAGTCAGAGAAGACGCACCGGCTCGATGGTTATGGCCCCTGCTCGACAGTCCCATTACAGACGGTGGAGACTTGGTAGTTGCTATGGAAGGCATTTCAGTGATATCAGGCGCACGCCATAGAGAACGAACCTCAAGAACGAAGCGCCACATAAACGAGTTACGATAGTGATATCAGAGTGAGATTGATGAAGACGCGCCTGAATGCGAGGCATCAATAGAGCACCGTGGCCTGCGGTCACAAAAGAAACAGAGAGTATTAGGACAGTCTCGCTACGAGAATAGTGCAATGTTTCTGGTGTGGTGGGCGTTAACTTCTGAGTCGAAGCATTGGCCATCACGTGTCATTTGATCGATCACAAACAGCGCCTTATGCCATTTTTGGGAGTCGCGGCGCTTGCACTCCTGCCACAACATAGCGGCTCGAATCCCACCCAAAGCTCTCATGAGATGTTCAACCCCAGCGCAATGACAGTGGTAAGGTAACATCAAACTTTCATTCTCACAGGTCCTTCATACTTACATTACTCCCGAAAGAAAGAACAGACGAGATTCGCGTTGAACTGCCGAAACGGTATACTATAAAGCCTCAATGAGCCAGTCTTCATTCGTATATCTATCTTCTAACGGATTCCTGTCTTTCATGGCTCCAAGTATACCTCTTTCCGCCGAGCAGCTTGCGCTCTATCTCCCTGGCAGGATCGATCGGCACAGTGGTCCAAAACTACGTACGCCCTATGTCGTCAGGATTCATAGTATCTGCATTCAGGGAACGCACTCCCACTTGGGTCTACAGGACTACTGTGGATGATTTTTGCAAAAGGGTTCCAGGTCAAAGGATTTCGCATGTCGATGGGGAAAAACCCTCTAAACTCGGCTCTGTACTGTGTTGGTGCACAACGGCTGCGTTTCCGATACTTCCGATACTCACATCGATATCGGTGTTGCAACAGAAGAGCGATAATGTCCTATTTCCCAAGGAAAGACGTGCCACTCCCGTGTCCACCTCCAGACATTCACGTCCCTGCCCACATCCAAACCAAACGACCCGGACTGCGTTACGTAAATGCAGATCAGTACTGAGTATGAATCCTACACCTGCTTCTGAGGACGCTGCACCCGATTCTGAGGACACCATTGCTGTGGAAAAAGTTGTGGCGGTGTTCAGCCAACGCGTGTACTAGTAGGTACAGCTTTATCCGCACTTGACTTGGCATTCCATGTATGATGTCGTGGCCCGGGAGTGCGTAGGGACTTACCGAAGAAGCGACGATGATGGCAGTTGATATTTTCTCAGCGTATCCTCCGAGTCATCGCCTCTACGTGGCAGGGGCAAGGCGCAAAGCAAAATTATCCGTGCCAGTTCCATCCAACTGAGCTGAAAACTCAGCACGTAGGTGCCTGGCGGACACGCCGCGATATCTGTAAAAGCCAAGACGCGTTGACCAAACACACGGTGACACACCTAGTTTCGATAACACACACGCATCATGCAGTTCAACCCTCGGCGTCGCGTTCATGTCGAGCGTTCGGTGCGTTTTTCCATTCTTTCTTCCTTTGCTTGCGCTCCCAATTGACGTCGCGTTGAAGTGGAACCAGCGGCCACCTTGATATATGCGCGCGTTCCCTCGGAGGAACTGGCTACCTTGATATTTTGATTGTGAGACTCACCGCGTTGTTGTGGATAGCACAGACCGTTGATTTCCTCGCGATAGCCCTGCGATTTCTTGGGCGTGGATGGCAATGTGAAGCAGCTATGTACGATTAGTACTTTGTCTGAATGTGCTTCCAAAAGGCATCTGTAGATTTTTCTGTGGGTGTTGTGACAAGAGTGCCAAGGAATTATAGTGTAGTCGGACGGACGAAGCCGTCATTGAATCTCTTCACCTGAGGGTGTGGTCGAAAGCAGAAGAAGCAAATCGCATTGCACCATCAACAAACTCACGACACGATCAGTCGGTTGTTCTCTGAAGTCCATCATCTCGTATCCCATCCCATGCCCCCATTCAGCTTGAAACGATCAAGAGGAAATGCACCTACCTAACCTGATCTCACATACCACGACAGTGGGTAAGTAAAATGTCAAATGAACGACGAGATATAGCAATAAATATGGGACGTAAGTAGAGTAAGATATGCCAAAAAAAATGTTCCCAGGATATAACGAGCAAGGATAGGTATGATACAACACAACAGCACAGCACAAAAACCAAAAGGCAGGCAAGTAGTCCCAGAACCAGGTCATGACTCGCGGCGAACCGGTCTCAGCCCCAACGTCACCTTCTTCGGCGTCGGACCCGACTCGCGTCTCTGCTGCAAGAAATCCGGCGTCCTCCCCACGAGTTCACCCACTCCGCCTCCCTCCCCATCAGACGTCCCCCCACTCAAACTCCTATCAAACCTCGTCCTCTCCCTATCCGAGCTCGTCCCCCCACTCCCACTCGAGCTCCCCGCATACCGCGGCGGCAGCTCCACCACCTCCGTCCCATCCTCATGATATACCGTCACCGGCGCCCTCCCCCCATCGTGGTGCACCACATACACCTGTCCTCCTCCCCTCATCGTCCCTGTCTCTGCTATAGGGGACACCGGGGGATCCCCAGGCATGCGGAAGGGCTCCACCTGGTACTGGTCCGAGTCCATCCCCGGCATCCGCGGTATATGTCCAGACCGCGAAGAAGACCGGACGGAGGACGAAGGGAGGAACTGGTCCATGCTCGGCGACGAAGGCTCCTGTCGTCGTCGTCGGCGGGAGTTTCGCCTAGAAAAGAAGAAAAAGGCCGCGCCCAGCCCGATGAGACCGCCGAGGAGGGCTCCGCCGATCCCGATGCCGGCTGCGGCGGCTGAGGATACACCAGACGATGTGCTATATCAAACATGATCAGACTGTATAATCGCGTTCAAGAAGGCAGCTCACTCATTGCTCGTCGTCTCCCCCTGAGTCAAACACGCCCTCCCCCCATCGCCCGAATGCAGTGGCCCGTACGACCAACGGTTGAACGCAGAGTCCACCACGCTGATAAAAAACGGCGACACCCAGCTCAAGTCCACCGTCCAGTTAAACGTCCCGCCCGTCTCCGCGATGTGTAATTCGCCGGTGGGTGTAACGCGGGCGCGACGGTCACAGTATACGGCGGCGTGCCGTTCTTTGGCGTTAAGGAGATATCCGAGCACTGAGTCCTGGTCCGTTAGTGACTGCATTTACTACACAGGAATCTGGTTTGAACATGGCTGCCCGAACACAGAAAGTAAATTACGACCTAGTCGGCTGCTCGGCTGCGCAAGTCGCCGGACACTTTGTCAGCAGTCTAGACCACCACGCGCAATCCACGCGATCTGATCTCTGCCTCTGGCGCGCAGGTGTCGGAGTTGTTCACTTGCCATTAACATTCTCTACCAGCGACCCGCCAACCTTGCTTCACCGCTCCCACAGCCACCTCGCACACCCGTACTGGTCACGAATGCGCTATAGGACTCGGAGGCAGATTGGAACTTCTAGAAATCTTAGCACGATTAGCGGTAGCGATATGAACTGGGTGCGTTTGTTGTGTAGCTTGCGGGACAGCCCTGACAGCGTTCGTTTGCGTTAGCTTATGGCTTCTATTCTCCGACGACACGCCAGACTCACAGAATGTCCTAGTGCCGGCTACATGTCCGTCTTCCATGCGTTCCGCAATCATTATGGCGCTTACTGGCGCTTTTCAGCCCTATGCGAAATGATCAATATTCTTGGAGCAGGAGAACGAGCGAAACGACTGAACGACTGACTCTATTGGCCTGGGGAAGTGGATGAGAACTCGACATTGGCGTACCCCCTAGGTCTGTTTTGGCTTCTCGTGCAATTATGTTTGGGTGCTGATATGCTTGTAGATGCCTCAACCGGCTATCGACTATTCCCAGCGCCAGAATGAACCTCCCTGGGCGTCTTACCCATCGTGTCCACAACCACACCCACGACTACGGAAATACAGGCGACGACGACCTCGTGGCGCACACTAAACGCGTCTTTTCCTCCGCGCACCACACGAACCTCTATCACACGTACATTCAACACAGGACGCGATTGTCACTCGCTGCAAGTCGAACCCCAACCTCAGAGCAGAAGGAAGAACGCTCCGAGGCCGCGTTTTGAAGAGAGAGTGCAAAAAGAAGGCCCCCTAGACGGTCTGTTGGCGGGAGAGTGGGAGTCGCTCATTTGCCTCGCGCGATTCTTGCTGCCCAGAAGAGCGCAGCAGGAGAGGAAGACGGGGAGGAGAGGCAGGATGGGAGATCAAGACTAGGCCAAGCAAATTGACTACGCCGGCGGAGTCTGCGGCGCTCGAGTTCTCCCGCCCCGCGCGCACTCGCATCGTTCGTGAATTGCTGTCTGCTACGCTCGCTCTTCCGCCCCACCCAACCTCCTTGATCCCAAGACGCGCGTGCTACCTTACGTCTGCTCCGCCAACCAACGCGCCAACATACCCTTCAACCCATAGCACTCATTGGCACATATCGACCCCTACATCTTGTCTCAACCTTTCACCGCTATGAGTTCTAGCGTTACCGAAATTCGCCTCATCCCTTTATTCCTTCCTTCCCTTGCGGGGACGCGTTTGTTCTTTGCCCTCCCCACCCGCGATAACGAGGATCCACCAAATGGATAGGTGTGACTCACTCGAACGATGGATCCGATGTCGCCCACCCTCTCCCACTGCTTTCACCAACACACCCGACATACCAACCACGCCCCTGCCGCTTTTGCACTGGCAGTACAGTCTTGCAGCGCGGGGAATTCGAAAGTCGCGGGACGAAGTGGGTTGTAGGGGAAGAAGTTAGGTGGAAGAGTATTTTTGTGCTTACGCCCTCTTCGTAGCAGCGGACGTTTGTTAGGTGGCATGGCGTCATGGGAAGAGCGGGTGGCGGGGGAATGAACGGCCGTACACCGAATTGGAGCAGGTGGGATCTGGACCGGAGGAGGGGAGGAGTTGATGAAGCGCCCTCGCTACCAGGACTGGGGCGAGGAGGAGGCTTGGAACCGGACCGGGGGACGATCGAGGATCTCCACCGCCGGTACCAGTCTTGAGGCGAGAAAAGATCACCGTTACCAGTCTTGAGGCAAAAAAAGAATTCTGGGGGGTGCTTGGCGACGTTGGCGTCCGCATTATCATACACAGTACACCTTCTGATTCGTTCTGTCTGATAGCGTAGACAGCGTTTTGTGAACCAGGATACAGATGTACTCTGAGGAGGTCCGGGTCAGTGATGCGATTGCCTGTTTGAATTTGATCAACGTACCTTTCTTCTTGTCCATCACCATATACTTTCTCCTTGTCCCTCTCGTCCAGTCAAACCTGCGGCATCGCACCTTCAGCTTCATTGGGCGTTGAAATACGTCTATACCTCCATTCATCATCCCGCAATATCGTTCACGGACACGGATATCCGTTCGTTGAACGAGAGAGGTCGTTCATCTTTTGTGGCGCCGCACGCCACAATCTTGGTCTGCGTACGAGACGTGCAAGGTCTGTTCATTCTGTCCCGCTCGTCAATTCTGCTAGTGACTAATGTCGCTTGTCGGTACGAGAGACGTACGTAGTACATGATTCTGCAGCTCTGAACCGCGTTTCGTGATTCTCTACATGTCTGTGACCGTTTGTGCCCCATCCACTATCCGTGATCTCACACATTTTTGAGCCAACAGTCCCACTCTACGTACTAGGCATTGCGAATGAGCCCCGGCGCTCTCGTACACCATCTTTCTTCCTATCGTGGGTTGTGGCGTCATCATGCCAGAAGAGATATCGACGCGTAGAATACTTCCCTACAAGGCAGACGCAAGTGTAACGGGCAACATCTAACATGGGCGTACACCGACTACTCTACGCGCCGCCTTAGCCGACGCCGCCGATTTCCGAATCATCCCGTCGTCGATGATCTCTGACTCGCGATCCGACTACCTCGCAATACAGTGATGTAGAGGGTCTACAGTACAGTGGTCGTAGCGGGAAATGGCAGTCAACGATATGTAGAAACTTTGCCACGTTATTTGAGAAGAAGGAAGAATAGCAGCAATGTGTTATGTTGCGCGTGCTAATGTAGCATATATTTGGAACTAACACATAGTCTACCTGTATATATATAAGTATGAGGTGTACCAGACCCGAGCGCATGAGACGTGACTCGAAGGCATATGAATCATGATCGATACTTGTGCGCCACATCGTCCCGGGTAGTGTGCGCGTTTCCTATTGGTCCAGGGCATCCATTCACGTTATCCATCGATATCGTGAGACCTGCTGAGGCTGTCCTACGACACCAAGGCTGTGGGCCTGAGCTCTCCATATATGGATTCCGGAAGACGATCTTCACCACATGCATCGAGGACTGGGCACTGCCCCATCACTCGATCACCTGACGGACAGTAAAAGTATAAGAAGCGTCATCACTCTGTCAGTTTCCTTCACCAAGCGATGAGCATTCAATTTCGACGTTCAAGTTTCTCGCCGGTTTTCACTAAACTTCTCCCCATCAAACCTCTCGTCTGTTCCGCACAACAGTTGTGCAATATCCGCCCATCTGCTTCGCCCTCTTACTGCACTCATCCAAGACAACCTATCAGCGCCACAATCCCATCCACGCACATTCAAACTACCTCTGAATACCAACTGCTTCAAATGAGCTCGAGAACCCTTTATAGACGCGAGGCTGATGCTAGTGCGATGGTGGACGAGTTTTGGAGCTTCGCTTCGCCCTCCTCGTGCAGCCAACCAGGACAACCGATCAACACCACAGTCGCATCTACACACATTCGAACCACCCCAAGTTCTGATCATCACCTACTTCGAACGAGCTCGAAAACCTCTCTTAAACGCGAGGCGGATGCTAGGGCATTGGTGGGCGAGTATCTGTTACATCCGTGGCGTGATCCGCTACCAGATAGTGGCGGAGCCCCTCCTCCACCACTACCTCCCAGGCCTTCGCGGACTGACGACACATACGAGAAGCACATCATTTTCGACGATGACGCTCATTCATATCTGTGGCGCCTACGACCGAACTCAAGCACCACTTCGGAGGACTTAGGACGAGTGGAAATTCAGGTCGCGCTCTTCAATCAGTTCTGCTACGAAAGGCAGGATGCACTTTTTAAAATGATATGCAATGCATTGGTATACTCAGCTCAGAGAGATCGGGCCCTGAGAATCGAAAGCCTATACTATGATAGAAAGAGGGGCACGACTTCGACACCATGGGCAGTGGGGTTGAGAATCTCATTATTGGGTGGGAACGGCAATAATCAGGGCAGATTGACATATGTTCCTTTGTAAGATTCCCGGTACAAGCACGTTTGGTGACCAATTCGTTTAATCACACAGCCTGAGTCGAAGAGGTTACTGTCTGATAACAGTTGGCACAGTGCACGAAGCAGCACATGATATGATTACGCACCATCAAAACTCGATCAAGTTTTACATGAGTTAAGACTTGATTTTCCTCGATACGGCTCAGAGTGCTGGCCATAGAAAGTTGAAGTTGTTGGAGATCCTCAAGCAGTCGTGTGCATGATACGTGACTATCAATCTGCCAGAAAGTGAGGACAGCAGCATTAAGGTGCCAGAACAACATACACCAAACACAGTATAGGCATCATTCAGCATACCTCGCATGTCTGCCAGCTTCTCCTCCACACGGCTCCTGGTGAAAAAGTATTGCCATCGCTTCAAGCTACAAAGCTTGGCAAGTTGAGTTTCCACTAGTTGCAGAGTTCTGCATGGTGAGTAGTATTAGATCCTGCCTGACGAGGTTTGAAACTCTTACTGTGCAAGACGATAAAGATTACTGTCGACTCGAAAGTCGCCGGCCGAGCCGGAATTTCTGAAAACAGTCAAAGCCAATCTCATGGTATGCTCGACCAAGTCAAAACAGGCCGCTCGACAAGCCTGCGCACGCTGAACCGGCCAACGTAAGTGTGTTTCCGCATCACAATCATGAAACTGACCTCGGCCATCGACAAGATCGTCCTGATTGTACCACAAGCACCCTCGATGAAAGAGCCCACGACCGGGACTGTCTTGGACAAACGCTCTGCAATCTCAAGACCGACGAGTAGTACCTCTAGTGACGATCCAGCGTTGCTTGTTTGATCAGTCAGTCTGAACTGAGGATGTATTTGAGAGAGCGCAGACATCTGCATATTCATTCTGCTGAAGCGGGAGAAGACGTGAACGCTGACGTCCTTGACGGTCTGCTGTAATGGAAAATGCTGATCTACAATGCCCATGAAGTATGGCTGCGTCGCCTCTTCCCAGACGGGATCCATATTGTAGTCGGGTGCTACTCTGAGAGTCACACAGTACCTGTATATATGCAATGAGCTCCAGAACCAGGCGACAACGTCCAAACGAACAACTTCTCGTATGGCAGGAGGAGGATCAATTCATAAACTGTCCCCCCAAAGAACACATCTTTGTCCCCAGCATCGCGGTCCATCCTAGGAACAGACACAATCCAAGCTAAAATCCGCAGTACGATGTTGGCGATAGACGCTATTCGCCTCAATCGCACGATCTGGGAACATGTTAGCACCATCATATGTGTCTAATCGCACTCACCGAGTCCTCAATCTGAGCCTCGCCTATCATGGCTTTGCATTTCTGCTCCAATCTGTACTGCAGCAACGTCCCGTCGGTCATCTCATTGATGATGAGAGCGACATTGAGGTCTCGAACGATCTCCGCCCGCAGGTCCTCCAGTTCTCTGCTCGCAGGAGACGCCTTTAGTATAGCGAGGTCCGCCATCACCGTCCTTTAGAGATCGGCGTAGAGTTATCGAGATGAAAGCGAAGGCGAAGATACCAATGCCGTTCTCACGGCTCCGACCTGTGCACGACATCGACCCTGTGTGGGGACATAAGCACACAATGGCACATGCGGTCCCCAGCTGGGGAATAGTATCGGGGACGGGGGAATGCGAACAGAATTTTTTGGGTGGGTAACGAAATGCCGCAAGCTCGCCGTCGTTGACTAGCGTACGCGCCGCCCACTCGATACGAAGGTGACGCGTAGTGGCGCTCCTATAGCAAAGCAGTGTATCTCCAGTGCCGGGAGACAGCGGAGAAAATACCGTAGCAGGGAGGGTGTCTGTCGATGAAATTACACTGGAGCCACAAAACGCAAGGTCGTCCAGGCAGACGCGCCGGCTCGATGGTTATGGCCCCCTGCTCGACGGTCCCACTACAGCTATTAAAATCTTGCTGGTGACACTAGTAAATAGAGTATCAGTGAAAGCAGGCACACGCCATAGAGGACGAACCTCAAGAACGTAGCGCCACAAAACGATGTCAAACAGAGTAAAATTCACGAGGACGCGCCTCAATGCCAAGAATAGTTTCAGCACCGCGCCCTGCGGTCGAGAAACACAAGAAGAGCCAAAACAATCTCGCTACGCTCCCTGGGCATTGTTTCTGGTCCAAGTGTGGTGGGCGTTCTGGTTGAACGATTGTAAAACAATTGTGGACACGTGTCGCATTGATCGATCACAAAAGCGCCCCGTGCCATTTTGGGATTCGCGGCGCTTGGACTAACATACATAGCGACTCGAATCCCATCCGAAGCTCTCATGACATACTCAGCCCCAGCGCAATCATACTGCTCAGGTAGTATACGTCTCATGGTCTTATCCTCACTGGTCTTTCGTATCATTCCAGAAAGGAGCAATAGACGAGATTTTTCAGGTTGAAACGCGGCCGAAACACTATGAAGACTCCGAATTTCTGCCCCAAGCTACGGTATAGATGACAGGTGGTATAATCACACGTTGAAACAACTTGGCGGGCTTGAAATCACCGCGAGGAACGTGCGGGAGCAGATAAGGCCCTCGAGCTGTAGAAGAATCAAACCACAAAGCGGCTATTATGTACCGCCACATGTCTTCGTATTATCAACGAACGTAGTTCTCCACTACGCGATCGGCCAGTTCTTTTCCTCAATCAAGTCAATGGCGCTCATGTGCCCTACAATCGTCGAATCTAGCCCGAGAACTGTGTCCCGCCGCGGCGCATCCAGGCCCTCACGAAGTTGAAGAACCTATCGTCTACGGTCGATGAGCAGAGTGCACGAAGTATCACAACGTTTGATACGTACCACCAGAACTCGATCAAGCTTCACATGAGCCAACGCTTGACTTTCTTCAATACGGTTGAGGCTACTGATCATTGAAAGCTGAAGTCGCTGGATATCCTCAAGCAGTCGTTCGCATGATATGTTACTTTCGATCTGACGAAAAGTGAGAACAGCAGCGTCAGTGGGCCAGAACAACATACACCGAACAGAGTATAGGCCTCACTAAGCATATCTCGTATGTTTGCCAGCTTCTCCTCCACGCGAGTCCTCAGGAAGAAGTATTGCCATCGCTTCAGGCTACAAAGCTTGGCCAGTTGAGTTTCCACCACTTGCAGTGTTCTGAGGCATGGTGAGTGGCATCAAATCTTGCATGACAAGATCGAAACTCCTACTGTGCAAGACGATAAAGATTACTGTCGACTCGAAAGTCGCCAACGGAGCCAGAACTCCTGAAAACAGTCAAAGCCAATCTCAGAGTATGCTCGACCAAGTCAAAACAGGCGGCTCGACAAGCCTGCGCGCGCTAAACCGGCCAATGTAAGTGTACTTCCAGGCTTCAAAGAGCAAAAACATTGAAACTGACCTCGGCCATCGACAAGATCGTCCGGATTGTACCGCAAGCACCTTCGATAAACGATCCCACAACTGGTATTGTCTTCGATAAACTCTCGGCAATCTCAAGACCAACAAGCAGTGCCTCCAGTGACGATCCAACGTCGCGTGGCGTACCTGTCAGCCTGAACTGAGGATGTACTCGAGAGAGTGCATCCATCTGCGCATTCAATCTGCCAACGCGAGAGACAACGTGAATGCTCACGTCTTTGATGGTCTGATGTAAGGGATAATGCTGGTCTACAATCTCCATAAACTGGGGGAGTGTCGCGTCTGCCCAGACTGGATCCATATTGTAATCGGGCTCCACCCTAAGAGTCACACAGTACCTGAGGAAACGTGATCAATTTACATCCATTGCAATAACAAGAATCAAACCAACACCTCGTCGAATGCCAGCAGGAGAATCTGCTCGTACACCGTCCCGCCGCAATACAAATCTAAGTCCAGAGCATCGCGGTGCATCCTAGGAACGGACACAATAAAAGCCAGAATGCGTAGTACGACGTTGGTAAGGGACGCTAGTTGCGTCAATTGCGTGGTCTGGGAGTATATTAGCACTATCAGATGTGTCTAATCGCACTCACCGAGTCCTCAATCTGAGCCTCGCCTATCATGGCTTTGCATTTCTGCTCCAATCTGTACTGCAGCAACGTCCCGTCGGTCATCTCATTGATGATAAGAGCGACATTGAGGTCTCGGACGATCTCCGCCCGCAGGTCCTCCAGTTCCCGATTCGCGGGCGCCTTGAGTAGAGCGAGGTCTGCCATCACCGTCCTTTAGAGAACGGCGTAGAGATATTGAGATGAGAGCGAAGGCGAAGATACCGATGCTGTTCTCACGGCTCCGACCTGTGCACGACTTCGACCCTGTGTGGGGACATAAGCACACAGTGGCACATGTGGTCGCCAGCTAGGGAAGTAGTATCGGTGACGGAGGGATGCGAATAGAATTTTTTGATGGGCGACGAAATGCCGCGAGCTCGCCGTCGTTGACTAGCGTGCGCGCCACTGACTCGATACGAATTTAACGCGTAGTGGCGCTCCTGGCGAGAAGAAGTGTGTCCCCATTGCCGAGAGACAGCGGAGAGAATATCGTGGGAGGGAGGGTGTCGATGGAATCACACTGGAGCCACAAAACGCAAGATTGTCCAAGCAGACGCGCCGGCTCGATGGTTATGGCCCCTGCTCGACAGTCACATTACGGACGGTAGAGTCCTGGCGGTAGCTACAAAGATGATGTCAGTTCAAGCGGGCAGGCCCCATAGAAACCAAATCTCAAGAACGAAGCGCCACATAAACGATAGTGGTACCAGAGGGAGATTGATGAGGACGTGCCGGAATGCGAGGGATTGTTGGAGAACCGTGACCTGCGGTCACAAAAGGAACAGAGACAGTCAGGATATTATCGCCACGAGACCAGTACATTGTGTCTGGTGTGGTGGGCGTTCTGGTTGAACGATTGTCAAAACAATTGTGGACACGTGTCGCATTGATCGATCACAACAGCGCCTTATGCCATTTTTGGGGTTCGCGGCGCTTGCACCACAACATAGCGGCTCGAATCCCGTCCGAAGCTCTCATGAGATCCTCAACCCCAGCGCAATGATAATGATCAGGTAGTATAAAGCTCTCATTCTCAGAGGTCCTTCACACTTACTTCTGGAAGAGAAAAAGACGAGATTCGTGTTGAACTGCCGAGACGGTATACTATAAAGCCTCGAAGTTTCTGAGCCAGTCTTCATTCGTATATCCATCTTCTGAATGATTCCTGTCTCAAAGCGGTCCCACATATACCTCTTTCCGCATTGCGCAAGCTTGCGCACGGGTGCGTTTTTGGCTGCATGCAGTACGTTCCCATACTCACCTGGGCGTTCACATCGGTGTCGTAGTAGGAGAGCGTCGATATCTTGTTTGCCTTGAAAGGAAGCGGTCCATCTCCCTGGTGGGCAAGACGGGAAGCGGCCGGCACATTCAGGATTTATAGTTTCTGCGTTCACGGAACGCAGTCCGACGTTGGTGCCTGCAGGACGATTCTTGCAAACGGGTTCCAGGTCAACAGATTTCGCATGTCGATGGGAGAAAAAAAACTCGGCTCCGTATGCACAACGGCTGCGTTTCCGATACTGCAGTGTGTTCCCATACTAGCATAGATATCGGTGTTGCAACAGAAGAGCGGCCAAGGGAAGACGTGGGCGCCTCTCCCGTATACTCGTCCAGGCATTCACATCCCTGCCCACATCGACTCGGATCCGGACTGCGTTCCGTGAACGCAGATAAGTACGAATCCTACACTTGCTTCTGAGGACGCTGCATATGCTTCTGAGGACATCATTACTGTGGATGACAAACGTGTCTTTCCGCGCTTGGATGGGCGATCCGAGGTACATACATGGATTGTAGGGACTTACCGAAGAAGAGCTAGCAGACGATGGATGATGGCAGTTGATTTTTTTTTTCAATACCACGGCAGCGTATCTTCATCACGTCTACGCAGGGGCAAGACGCAAGGCAAGATTATCCGTGCCAGTATCTCACAGACTCCATCTAACTGAGCTGAGAACTCAGCACTATTGAAAGCCTAGGTGCCTGGCGGACACCTCTAAGGACACCGCGATATCTATAAAAGCCAAGACGCGTTGACTAGCAAAGTACCAACATCCGATAACACTTCAGTGCTCACTGCTGTTTACCTGCACCATGCAGTTTAATCTCAAACTGACTCTCGCCTTTGTCTTCATCGTGTTCATGTCGAGTGTTGACGCGTTGCCCGTGCGTCTTTCCCTTTGCTTGCGCTCTTAATTGACGTCGACATCAGACGCCCGTTGAAGCGGAACCAGCGGCTACCTTGATATATGCGCGCGTTCCCTCCGAGGATGTGGCTACGTTGATCTATGCGCGCGAGGATCTGTCTACCTTGATATTCTGATTTCGAGCAGAGGTAAGCCTTACCGCGTTGTGCATAGCACAGACCGTTGATTTCCTCGCGATAGACCTTGTGTATTGGGCGTGGATGGCAATATGCATATGAAGCAGCTAGGAAAGATTAGCAAAGAAGATGTACTTTGTCTGAATCGGCTTTCAAAAGGCATTGTGGAGAGGCTGTGGATTTTTCTGTGGGTGTTGTGATAAGAGTTTCTGAATGAATGATAGAGTAAGCGGACGAAGCAGGCAATGCATTTCTTCACCTGAGGTTGTTGTGAGGTGGTCGAAAGCAGGAGAAGCAGTGGCGGCTAATGCCGCTACCTATCATCGCATCATCAACAAACTCACGACGCGATCACTGGCATTCAGTTCTTCTCTCCATACTCACCAAGTCAAATGTCCCTCCTGTGCCCGACGAACATTCCGCCGCGCACGCTCCGCGAAGGACGGCGATCGGTGCCGCGACCCTGCATCGGCCTGCCCCTTGGTGCCTTGGCGTCTTTCTCGTTTCAACCAACAACAACACGGGTTGCGGTCCCTCTCAATCACCGCCCACACCACTATGGCACTTGGATGCGCAGGATGCACGCTAATGTTCTTGGCGGCGCTAGGTCTAGCGGGAATGGCAGCAGCAGCGGAGGGGGAGGGGGCGTATATGGACCAGGTGCGTTTCCCGTGTACACGGGCGGCGGGCACTCACCCATGGGCCATTGAAGTCGTTCTTGTTCGACTACACGCCCGACTCGCAGACCGTGCCCGTGCCCGTTACAGGTGCGTTCCCTCCCCCCTTCCCCGCAACCCAAACCACAAAAACTAGGGGTGGGCGCTATAATCTTGCTGACTGGGCGCTTCACAGCGCAATGCGATACGATCAACCTCGAGTGGGAGAGGACGAGCGGGGCGACGGGCCCCAGTCCCGTCGCGCCTTACTATCTGGAGATATTCACCTCGTCAGTCCCAGTCCACCCACGGCTTACAAACACACGTCCTGACATCGCACTAGCGCGTTCGTGTTCCCGTTTAGCGTCGCCGCAGGGAGTGCGCTGTCATTCGTACGGCTCCCCGGCACTCGCGCCGATGGCTACGGCTGATAAAGACTTTCACTGCTATGGGAGAAGACAAATACAGAACCATCCTTCTACCGATGTCGCCTGGCTCGCAATCACTCAGATTCAAGTCAAGACATTGGTCGCCTCGACATTGTGGCGCATGCAGTTGACACTTTGACTGCTGCTCAAGACTGTCCTATCCATCGTGCTTGCCTGCTTGCAATGATTTGCGAATCTCTCGATGATTCAATTCGGACCAAAAGGAAATTTCAAATGTCTTCACTGACAATCAGCCTGGGATAGACTATTAGTACGTGGTCGGTGGTCGGAAAAGCTGCTATGTTAAATACAGAGGCATCACCTCTTGGCAACGTCGTTTTCGAAGGAGAGCTTATAACATATAAATATCCTTCTCATGCCGATGTATCCTAGTTTAATCTAAGGGTACCATACATATGTGATTCATCTTCGTTTGTGTAATTGGCGAGTACAGCAGCTGATTGTCATCGTCAGATTCAATTCCAAGTAACGTTGAACACAAACCATGTCAAGCTTCTGATGCATCAGCGTATGACTTGTCTCGAGTCGATGAAGGCTACTGCGTGTCGAAGTCTGGAGGAGCCAGAGATCTTCGAGCAGACGTGTGGTTGACATCTGGCTTTCAATCTTCTACCGGTGAGGCCAACGTGGACATTGATTCGAACAGTGAACTTACACCAAATATGGTATAGGCTTCGTTGAGGGTTTCTCGAAGTTTCGTCACTTTGTCTTCAACCTGGCGTCGCGAGAGAAAGTACTGCCATCTTTTAAGGCCACAGAGTTTGATCACCTGCGTTTCCACGCCGTAAAGGGTACTATGAGAGCTGAGTGACTTGACTCATCGATGGAAGGCGTAAAATCCTACCGCAGTAGATTGATAAGCTTGTCATCAGCTGGACGGCTAGCTGATGCGACATTGTTAAATATACTCAGCGCTAACCGTATGCTACATTCAGCCAGCTCGAAACAAGCACTTCTTGAAGCCTTGGCCCGCTGAGAAGCAATGTTGAGTGTCTGATATGTCAAGGGCAGTCATCGTACAGACCTCTGCCGCCCACACAATCTTTCTTATGGCGCCGCATACGCCCTCTAGAATCGACCCTACGGCCGGGATTGTCTTGCAGACGCTTTCCGCAATTTCGAGGCCGAACAATAAGTTCTCAAGCTCCGGTCCCATGTCTCGTTTGCCGCCAGCCAGTTGGCGCAATTGGGGAAGAGTAGTAGAAAGCGTACATTTCTGGGCATTGACCCTGTTGAAATGCAAGAGAAGCGTTACGTTCACTTCCTGGAGGGTTCGCTGCAGCGGCCAGTGGCGATCAAGTGTGGTGAGGAATCGCGGCGTGGTAGCCTTCTCCCAGACCGGCTCCATATTGTAACAGTAATTCACGTCCAAAATTAAGCAAGACTGGTACTGGGGCCTTGTGCCTGTGGCACGGGCACGAGCACGGGCCCGGCCAAAGATCATATCTTTGTCGGGGCATTCGGACCACTCGTCTTCCATGGATAAAAGGTCCTCCATGAACCAAAGGGAGATCAGACTTTCCCGTTCCCGGTCTCGAGATCCGAACTCTACATTCGTATGTATGACCACACGGTTGCGACGAGATTGGGACGTCAAATGTACGAGGATGTGAAGCACGACATTCACCAGAGAGGCTGATAGCTTTAGCTGATCAATCTGAAAGACAGTCAACATCGTCAGGAAAGAACTAGGAATCCACTCGTACCGAGTGCTCTGCCTCCACATTTTGCCTTATTTCTCGGCATTTTCTTTCAAGGTGGTATTGCAGTAGAGTCCCATCCACCATTTCGAATGCGTATAGAGCGGCGTCGAGATATCGCAAGAGGTCCGCGCGCAGATCCTCCAGTTCCCTGTTCGTAGGAGACGCCTTGAGTACGGCAAGGTCCGCCATCACCGTCCTTTGGAGATCGGCGTAGAAATATCGAGATGAGGGCGAAGGCGAAGATACCGATGCCGTTCTCACGGCTTCGACGGGTGCACGACTTCGACCCTGTGTGGGGACACGAGCACACAATGGCACATGCGGTCACCAGCTGGGGAAATAGTATCGGGGACGGGGGAATGCGAATAGGATTTTTTGATGGGCGACGAAATACCGCGAGTTCGCCGTCGTTGACTTGCGTACGCGCCGCCCACTCGATACGAAGGTAGCGCGTAGTGGCTCTGTTAGAGCAAAGAAGTGTGTCCTCAATGCCAAGGAACAGCGAAGAGAATACTGTGGCAGTGAGTGTCGCCGTAACCACCCGGGGCCACAAAACGCAAGGTCGTCCGAGCAGACGCGCCGGCTCGATGGTTATGGACCCTGCTTAACAGTTCTATTACAGCTGTCAGTGTCAAGATCCTGAAGGTAGCTATGAATAGCATGTCAGTGATAACAGGGGCACGCCATAGAGAACGAACTTCAAGAACGTAACGCCACAAAGCGATGTCGAATAGAGTGGGATCGACCCGGACGCGCCTAGATGCAGAGACTCGTTGAATCTCCGTGTCATGCAGTCCAAGAAACACTTGAAGAGTTATGAAAGTATCGCTACGCAGCCAGTACATTGTTTCTGGTGTGGTGGGCGTTCTGGTTGAACGATGAGTGATCACGTGTCGCATTGATCGATCACACACGGCGCCCTGAGGCTATGCCATTTCTAATTTGGGACCCGAGGCGCTTGCTCTCTTGCCACGACATAGCGGCTCGAATTCAACCCAAATCTTCATTGGATGTTCAGCGCCCATCCACAGTGCAATGATAGTGCTCAGGTCGGATTGAACTCTCATTCTCACATGACCTCACACGTACTCCAGAAAGGAAGGACAGAAGAGATTCGCGTCGAACTGCCGAAACGGTGTACTCTGGAGCCTCGGAAATTCTATCACGAGCTACAGTCTGAACAAGGTGGTATGGCTGCATGCGAGCTACATCACGACTGGATGACAGGAACGGCATCATGGAACTGATGATTTGCTATCATTGCCTATCAAAACAGCTCTACACCTCCCATCATCTGTGCCATTCAGCATGGCCGAGGCTGTTGCTGTATTTGTACTTCCCCTCGCAGCAGTGAAGGCAGCCTCATCTTCCGGATTCACGCAGCGGCACGAGTCAACTCTTTTTTTTAAAAAAAAAAATCCGTTAGAGTCTATTGTGCAGAAACATATGTAAGACTATTTAGTACTCTGAATGTAGCGTATAATGTCCGTTGTGAATCCATCTATTCTACCGACATCAACACAGAGGCTCAAGCACGCCCGAAGGCTGATGATGCTCGTGTCGATCCCCTAGGATCATTTGATAGGCTCCCGGCCTAAAGTGTAGATGAGGATTGAGCGCTGTTCGTGTTCGCTTGTCGCGCTGCATTCACGGCTGCTAGCTGCTGTTGGAAAAGGTCTTGGAAGCTCCAGCCTCTCAATGGGGGAGAGGGTGTCCGCGCGGTGGCTCTAGCTGTGCGGCGTCTCCTCGGTTTCATGCTCTCTTTTGGGGGATCTGGTGACGTTATCTCGCCAAAAGTCTTGACAAAACGGCTCGTGTCCGCGACATATTGGATTAGGTGCGGGATGCACTTGGCGTTGTTCATCAGAAGGGCTGCTTTGGGGTTCTCGCGTCCGGATTTTGTGGCTTGGCGGAGGCGTACTCGTTGTGCTGCATAGGCGGGGCAAAGGTATAGGAAATGGCGCACGGTCTCTTTTGGGTGGGAGCAATTTGGGCATGCCGCTGATTTGACAGCACCTATGGTGTGGAGGTGATGGTTGAGCGGCGCGTGGTTGGTGCAGAGCTCGGTAAAGATTGCCGTGACCTTTCTCAAGAATGTTGCTGTCATCTTTGTGTACTGCTTCCCCATCTTGAACAACGACCCTCCGGCCAACTCTTTGGACTTCATGTGCCGCCTTGACTTGCACCACTGGGCGTTGTGTCTCTTGTGTAGGCGCGCCAGGTGAGTTTGTTGTGCTGCTGATGATGATATGGGCAGGGTGGTGTGGAAAAGCCGGGGGAGTTTCTTCTTCTCTGAGGTGTTTTTTGCTGCGCTTGCTGCCAGTTTTGCCTCTCTGTCTGCCGCCTCGTTCCCCGGAACTCCTGTGTGTCCCGGGATCCATCTGATCGCTAGGTGGGCGCCTGGGTGTTTCCTCTTCAGCTCCACTATCTCCTCGTGCATCGCGTCCAGAAGGTAATGCAAGGGGGCGGGTTTCCTCAGCTGAGTCGCTTGTAGCGCTGGTTTGCTGTCGATGACAATTGTCGCCCTGGTTACCTTTGCCTGATCCTTCAACATTCTCACTCCCACTACCATCCCCACGCACTTTCCCTCGTATACCTCGTGGTGTCGGTCTGGTCCCAGGTGTATCCTCCTTGCCTCCATCTCCCTGTTCCCTACAAAAAGCACCGCCGCCGCCCCAATTCCTCCCTCAAAACCTGATCCATCGGTGTAGACCCTCATTCCCTCATCTTCTTTGTCCATCTCTATCGCCTTCGCTGTATTTTTAGTCTCGATAACGGTTACCCTTGACTTCCAGTGACTGGGGTGCTGTATCGCGTTTATCTTTTCCATCCTGTCTGGTTGTATTCTATACAAGTGCATGGGCCAGTTGAGCGGTGCGCGATGTCGCTTTATTATTGGTGTTTGCCCTGCGCGGCGTACTCTGGAGGCAAGAGGGTGCAATCCCGGTAAGCATGCGTAATGTATTTCCGCCCTGTGGAGATGCTTGTCGACTAATAGGTTCATTGGTAGAATGTTGGCGTGCACATTTAGGGTATCACCTGCTGTTGTCCTCATTGCTCCCATGATGGCAATCTCTGCCCTGCGGTGTATTGACTTGAGCTGTTGGATGATTGGGTGAGAACTTTGGCCGTCCTTCCTTGGTTTTGACAAAACCCTTGTGGGGGTGAGGAAGACATCTGCGCCATATAGCATCTGCGGTATCCCGATGGCGAGGTATGCTTGTTGCATGTGACTCTGGTGTACTCCCTTCACCACCTTCGCTATCCTCTTCATCTTCAGCACAAAGTTGTCCCCCCTCTTCACTGCTACCGCCCCCTACTTCCTCCATCTCAGACCCGAGTCCAGGACTAGTCCTAAGAATGTCCCTTCCATCCTTGCCTCAATCATCCTTCCTCCAATCATGATCCCCTCTCCTGTGTCCGGGACCCTCACCGTGCAGCCTGGCTTCTTCAGATTTGGCTCATCCCGCAGTTTTGGGGTGAAGTCAACGAGCTGCCACTTCGGGATCCCAAAGACGCTCCCTCTCTTCTTTGCCCAGTCCAACACCCCTCCTTCTCCCTCCATCACCTCCCTCAATTGTGCATGGGTCCCTCCCTCCCTGTCGAACTCTTTTGCCCTTGCTGTCGCCGCCACATTGTCAATATAGCCAAAGCCTTGGACTCCCCTGTTCTGCAGTTGTAGAGGATGTATAACAGCTGAGTGAATGGATCCCCTTGGTCGAAGCTATTCTCCACCTTGAAAACCGGTGATGAGTAGTCATCAAATACCAGGTTGGTCTTGCGTGCGTCGAGCCTCCTCTTCAATCATCTTGTCACCTCTCCTGGCATGCCCACCATCCGTAGCTCGTGTTCTGCCACCCCCACATTTGCCGACGGGTACGCCGCCTTCACGTCCAGAAATAGGACCGACATCACTTCCTTGCTCTCCATGCCTCCTTCATCATTGACACCATCAGCTATAGGGAGTCAGTTGTGCAGTGCCCCGGGCGTCCGCCAAAGTGAGTTTTTGGTAGAAGCCCCGCTAGCTCGCTCTTCGCCAGCACCATGTCATTAACGACCGTGTTCAGTCCCCTCCCCATCCTTCGGATAACACTATGGGTCGCCACGCACCTGGGTCACTGTAGTCGGCCTTGCCGGGCTTCCGGAATATGATTGTTGTTGACCTCGCCATCTCCTCCGGATATGCGTCAAGCGCGAATGTGGCCCTGTATATTGGTCCAATGAAGGGCGCCAGCTCTTCCGCGCAGGTGTGCAGTACGTCGTTCGGGACCGTGCCCGGCATGGTGGCTTACGAGTCAACTCATCGCGAGGAACGAGCGGAAGCAGACAAGGCCCTCGAGCAATACAGGAGCGCGTCGCAAAGCGGCAGCGAGATATCCTTCCACGAGGAGGATCAATTCAGCGCCAGCCTCTCCCAGTGTGTGCTAAAATTCTGATACCACGGAACGTCCACTGAGTTCAAGAAACATACAGATCCAGGGAAAAGCTGACCGAGTACCGAGGTCCAGTCGGTTATGCCTTTGAGTAATCAACGTACCTTTCTTCCTGGCCATCACCGTACACTATCTCTTGTCCCTCTCTTCCTGCGGCGTTGCACCTCAACTTCCATTGATTGCCCTCCTAACAGACTCGCTTGTCCCCATCCAACTGCATCACACACTCCCTGACGTACTCGTTCAGATGCACTCCAGAGTTCCTCGACACCACGATTGCTGGCATCAAATCGTTATCCTCTTCCGACGCTGAACTCCACTGGAGATGGTAGCACAATACAAAAAATGGCAGAGCCCACCGCGCTCCCCGAACGCAAGGTCACTAGCATTTTCTGTATTGCACTACCATCTCCAGTGGAGTCCAGCGTTGGAAGAGGATGACAATTGACCAACATCGACGCTAACAGCCAGTGGCGTCATGGATGCTTCTGGACTCCTGGAGTGCATTCGAACAAGTATGCAATGGGGGTGCAAAATGCAGTTCGATCGTGACAAGCGAGTCTGCTGGGAGGGCAGTAATGGTCGAGGGTTGAGTTTTCATCTTTGACAGAGTGACGAGGTCTTTTATAGTTTTGCCAACTATCAGGTGACCGGGTGATGGGGCAGTGCGGGATCGTCCCTCGAGTCGGGGCACAGATTTAGAGAGCACTGCCTCGGCTCATCGCTGGACGCGCTGATCCAAGACAAAGTACACACACAATAAGAGGGAATGCAGATATACGCGCAGATCCAATTTACAAAACATACACCCTAACCGGGAGTGCAGATATACGCGCAGATCCGATACCACACGACAGCCAGGAGCGCTGATCCGACACACACTAACCGAGATTTTGTGGCGCAGAAGGATTGATCATCGTTTCCACGTCTTCAAAGACCGCCCACACAAACGCCGAGGACGTAGCGCTAGTCTATGCATTCCGTCGCTCTGATACTCTAAACCTGCCCCCCTCGACTCTCGAGTTGTGTGAACTAGACTCGTCTCTGTGCAGGTGGCAGGTGCGAATGTAGATACACAGCTGTCGGTTTGAAGGGTAACAATACTACTAGACGAAGACTGATAAATGGCACTGCAAGCCTAAGTCGGGGCGCTATCTCTAGGGGAGAGGGGTCCGGCGGTTTGTAGGAGACCGCGAGCGATGAGGGGAGTTACCATGTTAGCTGCCAGGGGGTGCGAAGACAAGAAGAAGACATGAGAAGTCGGATGCTGAAGGTAGGTGGAAATTTAAACTTATTCGTACTTCTTTATGACGGGTATAGACTATGTCTGGCCATGGTTGACCAGCGTGATAATTCGGGACGCAATGTGGACCAAAAGCTACCAGGCGCAAGGCATACTGCCAATTGAACAGCAAAGTTGTGAATTGTACAATGAAGGAGGTCGGTCAGTCCCGATTTGGGTGTGGCCGTTGGACCTTCAAGCTTCAAGTTGCAGCAAGTCGAGCCCTGACGATCTGGAAGATGTACCTACCTGCTCGAGATACACCTAGGCCTCACATATCATCGACTGCGTGTGTAAGTAAAATGTCAGTCCTGCGAAAACGAACAACGAATGACGAGATATAGCGATAAATATGGGACGTAAGTAGAGTAAGATATGCCAAAAAAATGTTCCCAGGATATAACGAGCAAGGATAGGTATGATACAACACAGCACAGCACAAAAACCAAAAGGCAGGCAAGTAGTCCCAGAACCAGGTCATGACTCGCGGCGAACCGGTCTCAGCCCCAACGTCGCCTTCTTCGGCGTCGGACCCGACTCGCGTCTCTGCTGCAAAAAGTCCGGCGTCCTCTCACCCACTCCCCCACCCCCACCCCCACCCCCTCCCTCCCCATCAGACGTCCCCCCACTCAAACTCCTATCAAACCTCGTCCTCTCCCTCTCCCCACCCCTATCCGAACTCGTCCCCCCACTCCCACTCGAGCTCCCCGCATACCGCGGCGGCAGCTCCACCACCTCCGTCCCATCCTCATGATATACCGTCACCGGCGCCCTCCCCCCATCGTGGTGCACCACATACACCTGTCCTCCTCCCCTCATCGTCCCTGTCTCTGCTATAGGGGACACCGGGGGATCCCCAGGCATGCGGAAGGGCTCCACCTGGTACTGGTCCGAGTCCATCCCCGGCATCCGCGGTATATGTCCAGACCGCGAAGAAGACCGGACGGAGGACGAAGGGAGGAACTGGTCCATGCTCGGCGACGAAGGCTCCTGTCGTCGTCGTCGGCGGGAGTTTCGCCTAGAAAAGAAGAAAAAGGCCGCGCCCAGCCCGATGAGACCGCCGAGGAGGGCTCCGCCGATCCCGATGCCTGCGGCGGCGGCTGATGATACTCCAGAGGAAGTGCTAAATAATAAGATATCAGATGGAAACATCGCGTTCAAAGGAGGAAGAAGGCAACTCACTCATCGCCTGTCGTCTCCCCCTGTGTCAAACACGCCCTCCCCCCATCGCCCGAATGCAGTGGACCATACGACCACCGGTTGAACGCCGAGTCCACCACACTAATAAAGAACGGCGACGCCCAGCTCAGGTTCACCGTCCAATTAAACGTGCCGCCCGTCTCCGCGATGGTGTAATTCGCCGGCGGGTGTAACGCGGGCGCCACTGTCACAGTATACGGCGGCGTGCCGTTCTTTGGCGTCAAAGAGATATCCGAGCACTGCGTCCGTTAGTGACTGAATTCGTGGTTGGGGGCGAGGGGATGAGACGCACCGAGTTAACCCACCCGTACATACTCAGGGGGCCGTCCTCCACCTGCGCGTCCACGTCCAGCGGTCCGAGCGGGAACGACGCATTCGCACACGAGGCGGTCGTGTTCGCGATCACCGTGTACAACCCCTGACACCCGCCCGCATAGCCGTTTTTGTCCCACATGCATATCTGGTACTACATCCACGATTAAAATTAGAAGCAGTAGGGAAAGGGAGGGCGCACAAGGGTCCCAGGTCCAAACGGCACTTGCCAGTCCTACATAGATGTTTATCAGCTTCGCCACCTTTGCAAACTCTGCGCGGGGGGAAACGTACGAATGACAAAGCACTCCCTGCGGCGACGCTAAACGGGAACACGAACGCGCTGCAGTAACATAATGCGATGTTAGGATGTGTGTATGGGGATGCCTGCAAGGACTGACGAAGTGAATATCTCCAGATAGTAAGGCGCGACAGGACTAGGCCCCGTCGCCCCGCTCGTCCGACTCCATTCCAAGTTGATCGTATCGCATTGCGCTGTGAAGCGCCGGTCAGCGCCCATGGAAAAGATTATAGCGCCCACCCCTAGTTTTTGTGGTTTGCGGGGGAAGGGGGAACGCACCTGTAACGGGCACGGGCACGGTCTGCGAGTCGGGCGTGTAGTCGAAAAAGAACGACTTCACATAATAATGTCGTGAGCGCCCGCCGCCCGTGTACACGGAAAACGCACCTGGTCCATATACGCCCCCTCCGCTGCTGCGGCTGCCTTTCCCATTCCCGCCACCAAAAACCCCAGCCCCAATCCGTATCCTGCGCATCCAAGTCGTCGTCGTCCTCCCATAATGTAGGCGGTGATTGAGAGGGACCGCAACCCGTGTTGTTGTTGGTCGAAACGAGAAAGGACGCCAAGGCACCAAGGGCCAAGCCGATGCAGGGTCGCGGCACCGATCGCCGTCCTTCGCGGAGTTGCGCGGCGGGACGCTTGTTGGAGGCGTTTTAGTCTCCCCCAGGCAGACTCGATCCGCTCGTATCTCGCTGATGAGTCTGCTACTAGTAACGGGGTCTAACCCGGACCTCACTATCTCCGTATGTAACTTATGTCACGTGTTCTGTGCTTGTCCTGTCGAGACTGACAAAATGCTTCATTTTGCTATTTCATGAGACATTGGCTGCTTGGAACCTGGGTGGGAGCATTATAGAGCTATAAAACATTCATATCAACAGTCTTTGGACCATCCAGGTATTCACAAACCTCGCCCTCAACGCAACTTCACAATCCATCTCGGAGGCACGGTCCGGGTTGACTGCGTCTGACGCAATCCGACACTTTCACTTCGATTTTGTGTCTCACTAAATGTCACTATGTTTGATAGCAGAGAACATCCATTTACTCTTGGGAATACAGTTTTGTGAGTTTTCAGTCTTCTTGTGAGGCAAATCGCGTCAAGTCGCGCCGTTCAATGAAAGGTCTGGGCCCAAAACGTGATATGCACATGACGAAAATTTGAGATCCGGGTCGGGTACCCAAATTAGTTGAAGACTAGAGGCGTTTTACGATGACACCCGAGTCGCACTGATTCTTCGCCTGCAACTTGCACACCCAAACTCGGGACTGACCTCCGAGTCCTCCACTGTACCATCCTCCACAATTGCGCCTGGGACTTTCGTTCTGGTAGCGTCCCCTAATCATCTGCGCTCGTCAATCAAGTTCAAGTCTCAACCCACGATGCAACTTCTCATCGCTTCCAGTATGCTTTATCCCCAGCTAACATGGTAGGTCACCCCATTGCTCGAAATTCCTTCCAAATCGCCGGAGCTCCTCTACAAACCGCCGGAGCTCCTCTACAAACCGCTGTATCTCTTCTACAAACCGCTGTATCTCCTCTAAAAACCGCTGTAGCTCCTCTACAAACCGCTGTATCTTCTCTACAAACGGCCAGAAGTCCTCTACAAACAGCAGGGGCTCCCTTATAGAGAGCTGGGAGTCGGACTCAGGCTTGGAGTTCCGTCCGTCATTTTAGTGGTCTCGTGCTCCTCCAAACCGCTCGTAGCGAATAAGACTAGAGTAAGTATCCACAATCGCACCTGCACAAAGGGAAGGCTAGCTCACGCAGCTCGAGAGGGACTGTTAGAGCGCCTGATTTGCAGACAGTGTTTGAATCAAGGTGGTACGATACACGATCGTTTCCATTCCGCCTCAGATACCGCAGCTCACGCAACATTTCAGTATTCACTGGACTCGGACTTGAACATCACCTCTCTGTCAACAATCTGAGGACGTCACGGTGTAGGTTCAATCCGAGGCCAGCGGACGTCCAATGCCCGTGCTGCATTTTCAACTGCATAAAGTGTCTGGTGCTAACGTCCGTCGAGAGAATAGAAGGGAGGGAGGAGGGGGACGAACGGCCAGGGATGACTTCGACGTTCGACACCAGAGTGACGAGGTTGAATGCAAGGAGCAATTTCAAGTTGAATTGCATGGTTTCGTCAAACTTAAAAGTTAAGATGGATTGTTGGTTTCAATGTCAAGTGTTCACCGTAGGCTAGAAGCACTGACAGTGGCCGTCTTTGCACGCTGCGTCTGGTCCCGGCGATGAGCGGCTATGCCATGAAGGAACCTGTTACGACCGGCTATAGCATGAAAAGAAGAAGGGACAGGTGGACTCACAACAAAGATGTTCATGGCCATATGACACGAGCGTGCGACGCTAATCAGGAAAGATCGGCCTCAGAGATAATACAGCCCACGGATGATTCACTCCCTTGATAACATCATACATCCAATGTTCATGGCGTGCGCGGGTCGGTTTCATCCCCTGAAACGTCTTCTCCTCTGCTCGTCGCAGATTCAGAGGTGGCGTGTCTACTCGCCGGGCTCAGAGGGTTATATTGGCTGCAAGACCAGATGATGATGAAGATGTACACCAAATTGGATCGTGTACGCGAAGTGCGGCAAGCTCCGGGCAGCCATTTGAGTCGGTCATGTGATTGCCGGGGAGAGTACGGAGCTCCATTATTAATATTCAGACTCATAATCGACTCGTCGACATCTTTGCACCTGTGTAGTGAAACACTTTCCAGGATACCCGATTTCTAACAAGAACTTCCCTCACATGATCCTCCGGTTCCTTGACAAGATGTCCATAAAACAAAATCTGTCTTCGAGTGTGGGGTATCAACAAAACGTGTGCGTCTTATGGAACAGCAGGCACCTCATCACATAGCGGGACGCTATCCGATGAAGGTGAGACAGATCTTTTTCGGTTTGACGCCGAGCCTCATGCTCTCTTGCTATTGACTTCTGCGCTTGGCAGTACACCGGAGCACGTACTCAGTGTGAGACCGTGTTCTCGATCTGGGTCGTTCAGATGTAAAGCCATCGTCGGTGCCTTTCAATCCGTGCCCAGATACGTGCCTCAATCGCTCAAGCCCCGACGATGTCTTGATGCCATTCATGGTGGATAGTACTTAAGAGCCAGTCCATTGTCTCTTCACTGCAGCCAACAACTCCTCCCAACCCACCAAACCCCACCCCGCAGATATTTTCGATTGCCAATATGCAGTACAAACTGTTCCTCGTTCTCGCATCCTCACGTACGCGCCCTTTCATCGATTATGGGTAGCATGATCTCACCGATTTCTCCGGCCCAGTGGCTGTTATGCTTCAAGGCGCATTCGCTGCTCCCGTAGCGCAACCCGGCGCCCCCATAGTCGAAGATGTCGATGTAAGGCGCATTCTTTCAACCGCTTTTCGCTGGGACTGATTTAGTCGATAGGTCCGCGAACCTATGTGTTACAAGGGATGTTTCTGAGACATCAAACGGCCTGCAGTGAGTCTTATGCGCTCTGCATCACCATGGTACCTCCCTGACTCCACTTCTCCAGCGACTTCTGCCTGATACACGCACCTCTTTCGATTTTCCGTCTTTTGATTATTTAAATGCCTACGTATACATGTCTCTCCTATTCCGAGGATGCGCACGACTTTCCCAGCTAGTCTCCATCCCCATTTTATCGACCTCATGTTGACATATATCCCAGGCTTTCTTTCGTCTTGTTTATTACTTGTTGAGTTATCTATCGTCACTGTACTACTCAAGTTACTGTAGTAGTTTGATATGGTATCGTGAACTAGAGATTGTTACCGCTACCGTCGCAGTCTCACAATTGCAAAAAGTAGCGTGTTCGCCTCCGCCAATTGCCTTCTCATCGTTTGGCTCCGTAATGACGTGGCTACCACCCGCGACGCACACAACCTACGTCTCGCACGCTCAAACCAGCCATTGACTCGGTCAAGGATTCCGCCAGAGAACGGAACATAACCCCCAGAGCGGTGTGTACGACTTCCCTGCTTCTCCACTTTCGCACTCAATTGGCGGTCAGCGTATCAAACTTGAACCCAGGGGCCACGAAAGAGCGAGAGAGCTCATCGAAACTGCGGTCATTTTCTAGAGAACAAGCTAACAATTGAGCGACAGAATTACGCCGCCGTGCATGACACTCCTACCAGAATCCCTTCCCCAGCAAAGATGCGACAATCCAGTCGTTTAGTTGCTCATCATTCTCCTCGTGTTAGTTCGGCTTGCCTTGGGTCAGCATCGAACGAACCAATGTTCCCATTTTACCTACGCTCGCAATATTCTTGTCGTTGGAAAGGCAGCGGTTCTCGCAGGTATACTTCTTGCTGTCTTTCAACAGCCTGACTCAGAACCAGCGCCTTGAAGATCCGGATATAATGGTGGCTGTAGGACGCGTCTTTTTCGCGATAAATAACCGGTTAGGACTAGGCTCGACAAGACGAATGGGTTAACGTCAGATACGAGTCGATCTGCACAAGAGACGGTGGTTCTTACTCTTTCACGTGTAGCATTATCCCGAAGATGGGGCCCAAGGACAGCGCATCGCAGTAATGCACAGTTTCGTCAACCATGAAAAAGTTGCGTTTGCGGCAGCGGGCATGGTTGGTGTGGTACGCTCGAATTTGCGGAGGGTGGGACGAGAGAGTGTGTAGCCTAGTGAAGAGCGGCAGCAAGAGCCGCTCGAGTAGTGTAACAGAAGCCATCAGGGGCAATCGCGTCTATTCGTTTAGTGGATTTGCGTATGAAGAATATATCGCGGGTGGGGGGCGGATTGGAGGGCAAAGAACATACACGTCCCCTCAAGGCTGTACTCGAGTATTCGCGAGACAAGACGGAAGGAAGGAAGAAAGGCATGAGACGAATCTCGGTAACGCGAGAAAGCATAGCGACGGAGACAAGGACGAGCGTTGCGAGACATATGTGCACCCGAGTACTATGGTTCGAGGGGGATGTTGGCGATTCAGGTGGACATTTTGACTGTCTAGAGCAGACATTGGGTACCGCGCACGTCGTTGAAATAATGGGGTTCTGTGTGGCGGGAAGAGTGAGCTTAGTAGACTTGTCCAGATGTACCGACAATCGAAAAAACCAATTCGAGTGTGGGCGGGAAGGGATTCTCAGCGATGGGCTCGAGTGTCGCGTATTTTCATGAAATCGTCACAGTAGGCGTGGCATACTAGCGTTGCGCCTCCGGCTGGGTGGATTTGCGTGACCGCGTCCTAGACTGTCCATCCTTCCTGTCCTGTTCGACATCCTCAACCCCCTTCCCACATCGTCTACCTCCTGCGCTCTCCTCAGCAGCACGAACTGAGTGACCCACTCCTCGGCCACCGGCCCGTCTACTGGGTCTTGTTGAACCTTCGCTTCGAAGCGCATTTCCTCCTAGTCGGGGAATGGGGTGGGGTTTATTTGCGGGGAGAGGTGGTCCGCGTCCTGTCCTGAGTGTAGATGTGGTGTATGGGACGGAGGTTCGTGTACTGCGCGTGGAAAAGCCGCGTTCGGTGTGCGCAGCGCGGAGGTCGTCTTTGCCTGTAATTCCGTATTTGTGGGGTGAGGGTGGGCACAATGGTTCAGGCGACAGTGAACGCGCCAGGCAAATCCACGCCGGTGCTTGTGGAGCGAAAATCTGCTATCATTTCGACGAAAAGAAAATCCAACGAGAAATCAAAACAGACGTCGGATACGCCGCAAGAAGACTCTACATCGGTCTCCGGAAAGACATGAGAGGCGCACAATCGCTCTAAGGCTACGTCGATCGTCCTACTCCATGTAGTTTCGATCGTTTCGATGGCTGCACTACCTGAGCACTTAGTTAGCGCCAATGGTAATTGCGGACGAAAGCAAGACGCACCTGCAAAAGGCATGCAGATATCGCGAGTCGGGCATGTTAAATCGAAGAACTTGAAGGAGGACTGCAAGCCAGCGCCAATAAAAGCAGTCAGCACCCACCCACAGGATACACAACACACGCACCTAATTCATACAGTGTCCCAATGCTGCCGCGTTCCCGTCAATACGTGTAGAGAGTCTAGGCCCCCTTCGAGTTCTTCAGTGAGTCCATGACCGTCTTCTCGTAGATGTGCGTGGTGATTGTGGAAGCGGCGACGCGAAGGCGGTGTGTTGTTGGTAGACAACAAGTTCGACACCTGCGGCAGAGGCGCAGATCAGCTCGCGTGGACTGCGCGTGGTAGTCTAGATTTTGCTGACAAAGCCCCGGCGACTTGCGCAGCCGAGCAGCCGACGACATCGTATCTTGCTCTTGTGTTCGGACAGCCATGTCAGATCCGTGAATTGGTTCGCCCTCGACTATGGAGCACCCATTCTATTCTCTCCACAGTGGTGAACCACGCTCGTCTCAGGCTACATGAGCCAGAAAGACTCCCCATTCCGGCAAGGGAATCCGGACCGATGATGGGCTAGTCGCGTCCAGGCGTCCTCGCGTCTCCCACAACCTTCGTCACCGGATCGTGACGGCGAGCTTTGGCATCATTAGATACGAGCCTGGATCTCAAGAACGAGAGCACAGATCAAACTGTGTCTTTGTGCTTGCTCAAGTTGACCACTCCCATCGCTCGCCGGCGCGCCATTATCTCCTAGCTCAACTCTGTCTCTCAATCGCCGGTCTCGGAGACCGACGCCATGCCAGTGGAAATCGGCTAGTACTCACCTGCTGCTTGAGCTCGAGGCAGGCATGTTACGCATGGCTGAGCAAATTGAACACTGATTGGTCTGCTCCTAGTACGCCACGAAGTATGATTGACGGTTGTGTTCGTGCCAGTAGGATTTCTTTATCGGTTACCGCACTGACAACACAGACCGACATCTTACACTTTCTACCTCTCCGTCTGCCTTGACTCGTCGCGAGAGAGGGCGCGTTCTCCATTGTACGCGCAACTTGTGCCGAAGGTGCGTTCATTCTACGACACACGAGTTACTAAATCTGTAGCATGGATACTTGAACGATGGAGACAAGTTTTTCACTCTCGCTCGTGTGCCATCCTTCATGACGGCGATGATGAATACTCGCTCGTGTAGAGTATCTCGCTCTGAGCTCGCTTACGCTAGCGGCCCCCGCTCGCGAGTTGTCTTCGTCGCTCTATGCATCATCTTGGTCGGTACGGTATTTCCGTGGCCACTCCCCACAATGTTTCGCGGATGACAAGCCATGTGCTTCTGCTTTGTATGGTCCACTTTAACTACTCGACCGTCAATCCGCTGAGGTCCTTTAGATCATAGGATGGCTGCAGTTTCTTGTGACTCGGGTGACAGGCTCTCCTCGCTCCAGCACTGAGCCCGATCCCACTCGCTTTCTTGGTGTCCGGGGTGGCTCACCCACGGCGGCTGCTTGAGCGGCCGACGTTCAACAGTTTTGAGACGAAAGAACTTTCGTGGGCTCGCACAAGCAATGAGGAATGCTGGTTTAGTGATCTAGATAGGTACATTTACGAATATCATCACAGGATATGAACGTGCAGGTCCGGTGTCGTCGGAGCGTCGTGACGACCTTGCATGGGGTGTAGAGCTTATTCACGGTAGCCAACGCGGACTATGGTGCCATCAGAAGCGATGCAGAGAAGCAAGGTAGCAATACGGCGGTGCATACATGCCTCTTTGAGACCCGGCTACAGCGTGGTCCCGATTCTAGACAGCCTTTGATTGACGGATTGTTTCGTCACCGCACTTCGTGTTCCCACATGCCTGGGTCTCCTCTCGTCTCTTCCTCTTCCTCCCACCACCTACAACAACAACCTCATCGACAATAGTCATGCATCCGTTCAAGCGCATTCGCAAGTGGCTCACTCGTGTCTTTCGCCGCCGCAAGTCAGCGTCCGAGAATCCTGCACACGACCAGCCTCCACGTGCTCACCAGGAGGTCGACGAAGTAACCGCTCCTTTTGTTGTGGACGAGCGGACGTCGTCCTCGCAGCCGGATGCTCCTAGTGGGCTCAAATTGGTGGACTTGGCTATCTCCCGGGCCAACGGAGGCAAGCGCATTAACGTATCTGCCCCTGCTGAGGCGGTCGACCAGGAGACCTCCTCGCAGCCCGCTAGGCTCTCTGATAGACCCAAGCTCGTGGAGACGGTCCTCTCAAACGGAGAAGTCATCCTCAGCGCGCTCGAACAAGTGGGAGAGGTGGTGGAGAACGTTCCTTGGGTCGGGCCGGTGGTGACGGGAATGAAAAAGCTGCTTGAGATACACAAGGTTCGCAAAGCTGATACTCTATTGCTATAGCGCGGTGCTCACCGATCTCCTGCATAGAATTACACGGCGGATCAAGAACAGATAACGAAGCTGGTCGAAAAGTCCGAAAAGATTTGGAGCACGATTGCGCCCGTGCTCGAGCAAGTGCGCATTACCAAACGGTCGACCATGCTAGACAATCTCAAGGATGACCTGCTCGGTTACAAGATGTAAGTGCTGTTGCGTTGTTGTATGGCTTTTGGTAATTTTTGATCTCCACCAGGCTGCTAGACAATGTGACCAACTATGTCGAACGGTACAAGCAACACAACATCTTTACAAAGGGCGCTGCCCATGAGAAGTTCAGCGATGACTTCAAGAACATCCACAAGGAGATGGATGAATACAGTGCACGGCTCCAAGTAAGTCATCACTCCAATTCGTAAATTTTGCATCCAATTTACCATTCCTCAAGAGGAAATGTGCACTTGTGTTGGTTGTGAAGGTTGACTATCTCCATGGCCAAGTGTTAGTGTTAGTATATCATTCATAGGCACATATCTTACACTGTGGTCCAGTGTGGAGGACAAACTCTTCAAATGGCTTGACAGCCCTCCTGACGGGCGTTCCAATCTCACACAGGCTCGAGAGGCACGGATGCAGAACACTGGTGAATGGCTTGTTATACACAATGAGGACTTTCTTTGCTGGAAAGAAACTCCAGAGTCTTTCTTATGGATATCAGGAAATTGTATGTTTATAAGTTACAATATTTGCACATCAACTAATTAGTAACTGCAGCAGGCACAGGGAAAACTGTTCTCAGGTAAGCAAGGCACTATTGATTAAAGTTATGTTTTTTGAATTTTTGCATCACCAGTTCATGGATCATTGATAACATCATCATGGACCAAGTTCCATTGGCATTTTTTTACTTCAGTGTCAACAAGTCTGATGGAAGAAAAGACTGCTTGAATCCGGCTATTCGATCTCTTCTCTATCAGCTCTCATCATACACTCCAACTCGACATCGCATCACAAGTGACTATTATCATGACGCAGGTCGAGATGGGCAAATGCCTCCTCCTCATCATATTGTTCTTGAGATGCTGGAAAAAGTTCTACAGGATCTTCCAGATACCTACATCATTCTTGATGCACTAGATGAATGTACACCTTTAGAGCATCAGGACTTGCTTGACTTCATCTTGCAGGCATGCAAATGGCAAGGTACAAAGTTGCATTTTCTAGTGACTAGTCAGCCCAGAGATCCATTCACAAACTCTCTTCCTTCCATCTTCAAAACAATAGATTTGAATAGCAAGGATCAAGTAACAGATGATATTGCTACTTTTATTGCCAGCCAACTACAAAAAAATCGTTATCTGAAAGGTTGGACATCACAGCAAAAGATGAAAATCAAGACAACTCTTATAGCACGTGGGGCAGGCATGTAAGATCTTATCTATTGACCAAATTGTATTTTGATCTGACTGTCATTATTTATTATCTGCATTATAGGTTTCGCTTTGTTGCCTGCATGCTTCGTGAGCTAGAAAGATGCCACAATGAAGAAGATCTAGACAAGTCTCTGACACAACTACCTCAAGATCTGAATGTGCTCTATGACCACATTCTCACACTTGGCAGCAGCAACTATAATCCAAGGCTACATCGCGCTCTTCAATGGATATGTCTGTCTTGCTGTCCCATTAGCATTGATGAGTTGAATGATGCTGCAATTGCTTTTGATACCTCAGGTCTTACATGGCAATTCAATCCTGGCTGGCAGATCTCCAATAGGATGCTGTTGATAGAACAATTATCCAGCCTTGTGGTTGTTGTAGAATCAGACAAAACTGATCAGGTTTGTAATTACTTTGAATATTGTATATTAAATACTGATCAAGTTGTTATTCATTAGGTTCAGATTGCTCACTCTTCTGTTCGTGACTATCTGACAACTGCAGTCACTCCTATTGCAATACAGTACAGAATTGAAGCATTATCTGGTCACGACACAATTTTCCACACATGTCTTGCTCAGCTCTGCTACTTCAGCAGTGTGGAGATAAACAATGGTCTTGACAAATCTTTTTCATGCCAACAAAAGTTGCATAATGAGCTTCCACTTCTGGAATATTCAGGAAACTACTGGTTGGACCATATGGATCTCAGCTTAATTCAACCAAAGACTGTAGAAATGGCTACTCAACTTTTCATGCTTGAGAGTTTCCCATGGCATATTTTTCCTCGAAATCATTACTTTCGTGAATGGACTACATTCTCACTCTTTCAATATGCAGTATACAATAATAAGCTCAATGTTGTTTATTATATGCTTGCTTCTAGTCTGGTTGAACAGGAGGTGCTTAATGTTACCCTTATAATGTCTTGTGAATACAGTACTGAAACTTTGACTACAGTGCTTCTACAGCACGGTGCTGATGTGAATGCTCAAGGTGGTGAATATGGGAATGGATTACAGACTGCATCTTATTGGGGACACACAGCTACTGTTCAAATCCTTCTTCAGCATGGTGCTGATGTCAATGCCCAAGGTGGTAGATATGGAAATGCATTGCAGGCTGCATCTTATAGTGGATACACAGTCATTATACAAACTCTTCTTGAGCATGGTGCTGATGTCAATGCTCAAGGTGGCTACTTTAGGAATGCATTGCAGGCTGCATCTTACAGAGGATGCACAGCCACTGTTCAAACCTTTCTTGAGTATGGCATCGATGTCAATACTCAAGGTGGCTACTTTGGGAATGCATTGCAGGGTGCAGCTTTTGGAGAAGAGACAACTATTGTTAAAATTCTTCTCGAGCAGGGTGCTAATGTCAATGCTCAAGGTGGTCGATATGGGAATGCATTACAGGCTGCATCTTATAAAGGAAATACAGCCATTGTTGAAATCTTTCTTGAGCATGGTGCTGATGTCAGTACTCAAGGTGGTAAATACGGAAATGCATTACAGGCTGCATCTTATGCTGGAAATAAAGCTGTTGTTCAAATACTTCTTGAGCATGGTGCTAATGTCAATACTCAAGGTGGTCTATATGAGAATGCCCTACAGGCTGCATCTTATGGAGGATACACAGCCACTGTTCAAATCCTTCTTGATCATAGTGCCAGCATCAATGCTGCAGGAGGGATTTATCAGACTGTGCTACTAGCTGTTATACAAGGCAAGGCAATCTGGGCTCCTTATGGAAAGATAGTTTGGTCTGAACAGCAGGATTGGGTGGAAACATTTTGCCTGTTATTAGCACATAAAGCTGATGTTCAACCTGTATTGGAATTCTACTCTAGGGAAGAGAAGGAATGTGACCCAGAGATCATGCAGATTCTATTAGTTCACATCATCACAGAGCGACAAAAAAAGAATGAATGAGATTTGACAGTACAAATATTTTGATAGTTGATTGATTCTCAAACTTATCTTTGTTAACTCAGATTGTGTTTTCTTTTATTCTGACACAAAATTTCCCAAGCTGAGCATTCAGCACAATGAAACTAAAACTTCATAAAACGTAACTTTCCACTGATCACTCTAGGCTTACTTCAAATATATGTAATCCTGAATGGTACTGAAACTACTCTTATGCTTTGGTACACTGATGCTGCTTGAGTATTGGCAAAATAAGGGGTTAATGACTAAGACTAGCACATAAAAAAGAAGATACTAAGTATATTGATTGAAAGATGCAAAGCTTAGGGTTTAAAAGTCTGGTCTCGATGGACTGGTAAAACTGGTAGACTGGACTGGTCAATGCGCGAGTCTCCGAATGAGGAAGAAGATCGCGAGGGACAGGTTGAGAGATGTTGGACTGTGAGGTTGGGAACAATGATAGATTGTGGAAAACCGGTTCTCGGGAACTAGAGTCCCCAATGAGTGTTGCAAAACCGAGTATACCCGGATGTGACACTTGCATCCGGATGGACCCTTACTCGAGTACCTGGCGACACCCGGGTATTGCTTACCCGGGTGTCGGGTAAGTGTTGGGCCAGCTGCTTGGCCTAGCGGATACCCGTTAATACTTGTCTTAAAGAAGTAAATATTTTTGACAAAATGAACCCAATGAGAATCGAACCCGCAGAGTTCCCGGCCATCTTCACAATGCAGAACCTAAAGAAGGGACATCCCCAGCTAACTACATTGTAATATAATGTAACTAAGTAGTAAGAGACTGTTTAGAGGAGGCGAGTGGGCAAAATACATATGTATGAAATACAGGCACTGCGAGCAGTGAGAAAGAGACAGTGCGGAAATCTAAAGACATACCTGCGAGCAGTGAGAAAGAGAAGATGCAAAGAGCGCCTCACTCACTGCGTTTTCTGCTTTCTGAAAGACATCGGATAGTTAGACATACAGACAGAGTAATCAGATGGGGAAACAGCTCCATCTAACCGATACCGGACCACATAACGCGTCGGACTACATGAAGACTACAACTGCAGGTAAAACACCAACAATACCCAAAGTGCCGTGACCTGACAGCTATAACAGTCAAAATTTGCTCCTTCAGCTGCACAAGCCATCACAATCTGATCGTAATTGTATTACAGCTCATACATATATCACATTCATCTAGAGCTAATAGCATGCAGTTCATTCAGGTAATATAGTTTATACAGCATGTATAGATCCTCTCCTAATTCCGTGCAAACTACCCAGTACGCTACACTAACTATGCTAGAGTATTTATGTGTCAAGTATGAAATTATTCTAGTTCCAGGATGGGACATCAACAGTATGCTGCAATGGATGACGGTGGTTGTGGTCTCGAGCGCTGTCGTTCTGGCTGCATGCACGCGCCTGGCCTGTTAGTGCGGGATAGAGATGAGACACGTATAACGGCATCCTCCAGCCGTTGTTGTCTAAGGGTATGTGTCGTCGGCGTCTCACTGTCCATATTGTTGTGTTGTGCATGCTAGCCATCTGGTAGTCAGATGGAGAGCAGTTCTGAGTCAAGAGGTTCAAGGGAAACACACCTCTTTGCAGAAAACATTCCACAAGCCCAAGATCATTCTACACACCTGCGCAATTACATCCGAGCACCCAAGTCTTTGCTGTTGTTGCTCCTGGGCTTATCACCAGTATGGTCGCTATTGCCCGCACTCCAGTATCTTGCTGTATTTGACTGCCAGAGAAGAGGAAGGAACTTGTAGTGGTTGTCAAGAAGCAGGCTGAGATTGTTATTGGAGGTTCTGGGTTAGGGTTTAAATGTATCGGTTCACTCCGGGGGAGAACTCCTAAAGCAGAACCCTAACCTTGGCCATTCTGCCTCATTCAACACAAGTGCGCCTATGTGCGTGTATGCTAGCTACAACTGTTATCACAATGCTAGCTAGCATTTACAGGTAACAAGGGTATACAGTTAAGAGCTGTTAAAGTATGCTATACACATACCTGTCTAAAAGTTGACAACAGATGATTTATGTGCTGACACATCAATCTATATAGGGCCATGTTAGACTCACACATTAACATCAATACAGCCAAACTATCTGGATGTAATGGCCTTGTTACTTGCATCTATACTAAATACCCGACATCTGACAAGTTGGAGAAAATGCAGTGACTGCCTGCAGGATAATATATACAATCGGTCATGAAAGAGATAGAGAAATGAAAGAGAAACACGTGTATGTGAGCTCATCTACCCAGCCACACAACTCATCTACACAGCGTGATGCGTCGAACACACCATTGACCCTGAACAAGCATCCGCTTATTCACAATGTCAATGTGCAAGTCTCCGAATGAGGAAGGAGATCGCAAGGGACAGGTTGAGAGATGTTGGACTGTGAGGTGGGGAACAACGATGGATTGTGGAAAACCAGTTCTCGGGGACCCGAAGAAGGGACATCCCCAGCCAAAGATGAGTGTGAAGTCTCAGAGCGCCGGAGGTGTGTAAGAGACGGAAGGGGTATGCGCCCAATGAAGGGAAGAGGAGATGTGCAGGAGCAGGGAGCGATCAACCTCGATGTAGAGCTTGTAAGCGTCGCTGCGCCAGCACCCAAGGAGCTGGATCTCATAATCAGTGCGGCCAGCAGCGGCAGCGGCAGTTGCTCCGCCTCGACGGAAACTGTGACCCGCAAAGGGGCTGGGATCGAATCCCGCTGCAGCCAAGGCTGCTCTGATAGTCTTGACAAAAAATCTGTGTGAGATCTGCTTTGTAGGGTCATCTGGACTTGGGAACAGGGAAATGTCGGGGTCCGGTGTGAATTGAGGACCACAGGCGCGTTTGAGGGCTGCAACGGGACAAGTTGGCTTTCCTGGCACTGCTGCAAATGGGATGGTGACTCCTTTGCGAAATGGATCGGTTTTGGAGGCTGGGACAACAAGTTCTGCCAATGTAGTGTACTCGTAAGATGGGTAAAATCGAACTGAGGCCCGGGAGAGCTGAGTTGCTGATGAGAATGCAGTGGACTCAGACTTTGATGTAAACTCCCCACTGCGCAAGAGGCCGGAGAAAGCGATGCAACATGCGTTGTGAACGGTTGCATGACCCGGGACTGTGTCTGGCTTGAGCTGAGCGAGAAGGGCTTGGAGGATGGGAAGTGTGATGGGCTGCTTTGGCTTCCAATTGAGTTCACCGTGTAATCACTTGATGCCGCGGATGAGCCGTTGAACAAGGAGAGATTTGACGGCTGTAAAGGGGAGATCAAGGTCAGTGTGCATAGATCTGACATGTGTGAGGTACTGCTTTATAGTTTTGGGCTGAACTTGAGGCCTGAGGGACGCGATCCACTGCATGACTGCTGGCTGAGATGCCGGAAGGATGGATCCATCTGGGTTGTAGAGTCCGTGGAGTTGAATATACTCAACAAAGGAGCGCTGTCCGCTGGCAGTGTCCGGTGTGATAGGTGGTTCTGGTGCTGGAAGCGAGGCCGTGCCAAAGGCAGAATGCCACGGGCGAGCTAAGGTGTCCATGACATTGATACCACCAGTCTGAAGGAGCTTGGAGGAAGGCTTTTTGTCGAGATAGGGTGCCAGATTGAATAAGCGTGTAAAAGAAAAGCGGGAGGCAGCGTCAGCAAGCGAATTAGCGGAAGAGGATAACCAAACAGATGAAAAGGTGAAGTCGAGCCGGCAGGCCATGCTGATGAGTTGGCGCAGGTAGCAAAGAGTATCATTGGATCGGATCGAATGACTGTTGAGAGCCGTATAGACCATATCGTTGTCTATGTGAAAGACGACATGCTTGTGACGGAGATCCTTTCCCCAACAGAGGACTGCATAGAGAGCGGCATACATCTCCTTCACTTGAATGTAAAGTTTGCGCATGCAACGAGGGGCGCGGGTGGAGAACCACCAGGTCTCAAAGACTCCACCAAGACCTTTGGTACCGGATGCATTGGTGTAGATGTGAACAATCTCACGCAAAGGTTGGATAAGATGAACACCATTCCAGTGAAGTGCAACATTGAGCCACCAATCAATGTCGACATGTACTGTTTGTGGAATGCGAAGGCGAGAGTAAGACGACTTAATTCACTGCATGAAACATAGCATATTTACGCCGCAAAAATGCTAAAAAAAAAAAAGAAAAAAAAATTCATCATTTTTTCACTTCAAGAAAGGTATAAATACAATGAAAATATGCAAATATAGCATTTATCTATTATTTTTTCACTAATATTTATCATTTTTCCATTATTTTTGAGATTAAAAAATGATGAAAAAATTTTACATTTTTTTAGCATTTTTTTGGCGTGAATATTTTATGTTTCATGCAGTATAAAAGAAGAGGAGAAGTTGTGCAGAGAGCGGATGAAAGCTCGGGAGTATGGGGTGATCTGTGAGCAGAACTGCAGATAACCTGTCAGTTCGTCAAGATCACGAAGTGAGCATGTGGCTCTCTTTTGCCATGATGAGAGAAGTTTGAGAAGATAGTCAAGCTTGCATTGTGGAAGGCGTGCTTCCATGCACAGAGAGTCAAGGATGATACCAAGGTACTCTATGACTTTGGAAGGACCTTCGACTTTGGACGGTTGGAACTGGAGACCGAGTTGCTTGCCCAGAGCTAACATCCAGTCAAGTGCCGCTGACACCGTATCAGATGAATGATCTGGCCAAAAGATAGTGAGAAAGTCGTCCAGATAATGGCAAAGAGATGCCAGGATATGACGTTGGATGATCCAACGGAGAGCCTCTGCAAAGAGGTTGAATCCCAAAGCAGAGGACAAGTTTGTAAAAGAACATATCCTGCCATGTGAAGCCCAGGAGCGGCCAGTCTGCAGGGTGCACGGAGATATGATGGAAAGCTTGTTCCAAGTCAAGCTTGACCATGAGAGAGCCTTTGCCCGAGCCGATCAGGTCTGCGACTGCTTTGGAAAACATATCATACTCGATAGATGCCTCAGAGTCGGGAATACCATTGTTGACAGATGATCCACGAGGCCAAGACAGGTGAAAAATGCAGTGCACTTTAGTCTGGTGCTTGTGCGTGATGGCACCCTGAGGTGAGCAGCGGAAATGGGGGATTGGTGGTGACGTGAAAGGCCCATGGATGTGGCCAGCGGTGAGTTGGGCGGCAATGTCTGCTTGGATAGCAAGGGGATGCTCGGCGGCGGAGCAAAGATTGCTGCATGATTGGGAGATAGTGCGATCTCTGTTGAAGCCAAGATTGGCACTGTGACAAATAATATGCAGCAATGTATTGATGAAGAGGCGATCTGGGTATTCACGCAAGTAAAATGACCAAGAGTCTTCATTGAGTATAGGTGATACAGAAGGTAACGACGAGGAGTCCAGCGAAGGATGATTTGCGCGTGGCGTGGTGTTTGGGCGGATGGGTGGTAAGATACGCAGTGGAAATAGAGTATGATGTAGTTATAGTAGCGAAATGTCCGGATGAGAGTGAGCCGTGATTGAGATGGAACTGTCCTCACCAGGAACAGGGTCCAGGCAAGAATGCGGGTGAGAAGCAGAGCTCGCCCTGCCGATCACCTATGTCAACTTGGATGGGTGTATGTGGGCACCATGATCGGACTTCCCACAAGTGGAACAAATGTGTTGAGGGCCAAAAGGACACTTCTCCATGAGGCACTTGCCCACATTGAAGTTTCTGCATGTCGTAGTAGCCGCGGGTGTAGATGGGAATGACTTCTTGGTGGAAGAGGTAGTGAGCTTAGCTGGCTTGCGATTGGGAAAGAGGTACTCTGTGCGGAGCTCAATATTGGTGGTGCTCCATCCACCTGTGGGTGCCACTTTAATATATGAAACCAGCCATTTGGGCTGAATCGGTCATACATTATACATCCCAAATGGGCTGAATACTCAATAGGCCAATTGCGCAAATATAAGCTTCTTAGGTATTGAAACAAAAGACTACTATTAAACAGAAAGGCATGAGCAGAGATTGAAGCAGTGACCATTAGTGTTTATAGCATCAGTTCAGCCAATATAACCATTCTACCATCAAGGCACATTAATTCAAGCAATTGTTTGCATTATATACCTCTCACAAGCGGAGTTATTTACTGTTATCTATGATTACAGCTTCAACAGTTCTATTGAACCTACATTCAAGCACTGATTAACTAGGTTAGAATAGGATAGGTTGAGATGGGTTAGGTTGAGGTTAGAGGGGGGGAGGAAGGAGGCCAAAAATGTCATTTTATGTGTTGAAACAGTGTTTTCCTTGAATTGATAATGAAAACACATATCTCAGTATGACAAGATTTAGGGCTAGCTATGCTAGGCCTAAATATGATAATTAGATATCATAAACTTAGAGCTAGCTATGCTAGGTCTAAGTCTATGAGCAAAATAGTCAGTTGGGGTAGTGATAAACTGAATAACAATCAATGAGTTTTCAAGCTAGTATGGCTCAATGGTGATATTATGTGTCAATTGGGGCATGCAATTGATAGGTCACAGGTACAATCCCTGCAAATGACAGTTACTATAAGCTACCTTTTACTTCCCCTCAATTGGGCTGCTTATTTAATCATTGGCCTGCTAAAGGATTTCAGCGCATTTGGACTCAATAATGTATGAGCAATCCAGCCCAAATGACTGCTTTCATACATTAATCTGACAGCCAAGGCTGGATGTGCATGCATCAGCAGAATGCTGAAGTAGGTGGAGAGAGGGATGACAATGGAGTTCAGAGTCTTGTACTCCTTCAAAGAAGAGTCCTTGCCCGAAAGTTCGAGAGTGCTAGTGACACCATTGAATTCAACCATGCGGTGTTCTGACTTGTCCCGGTAGCGGGAGTCAAGCTTGTAGAGGTCTGTTGCGCAAAAGTTGTGTTGGATGATGGATGTGATGGTGGCCGCCTCGACTTTGGGAAAACAGGAAAGCAAAGAAGTGGATGCGTATAACGCACCAGCAGCGGGGTTGGACGTCAAAGGACCGAGGAAGAGGGGTTGGGATGTGGTTCCCGGCCGGGCAAATGATTGCTGGTTGGTGGTGGTGGTGGCTGCTGTGACTGCTGCTGAGGCTGGGGCAAGGCGTTCAGCTTTGCAAGGATGGCATCCATGGATGATTTGAGGGTGTCGAATTCATCCCTGGACGGACCAGTTGTGGAAGTGTTGCTGCTGTCCGGGGCCATTGTGGAGGAGGCGGCTGGAGTGGCTGACAATGGGGGTGTGGTGGATGAGGTGGATTTCTTGACAAAGTGATTGTGTGTCATGATCTAGACTTAGGACTACCCCTGCTAGTGGTCTACCTGCGCCTTAGTGGTGCCTCCTTCCTATTTGCACCCCAAAAGTATTGCGAATTGTCGCGGGCTGGGTACCGCCATCTCAATTATCTGATCCACAATCTGGTTCTGCCACACATCCGCCACAGCAATAACCCACGGAAGTATTTCCCCAAGTGGTTCCCTTCGCCTGGCAAGCAACACAATCTCCCAGCCCGGAGGCTCGAGCGCGCTAACGCTTACCCCAACGACCTTTTGCGGAAGGAGGACCTCGTGCACGTCTCGAACGAGGTATCACAGACGCCCACAAGCCGATCGGATCATCCGGGCCGGACTTATGAGTCCAAGCGCCACCAGCCTTAGAGCCCGTCTCGCGGAGATGGTAGCCTCTCCACGCTTCGTGTCCCCCTCCGACGACTGCCGCGTACGTCCAAGGACGTGCCCCTCCACCTAAACCACCACCCAGAGCGCGCTCCCGCCTCCCTTTGGATAACCCAGAACCCACAGGCGCCATGCGCTCGTCACCACTGCAGGTGCGCCTATTGCGCCCATCGCCATCGTTCCCACCCTGGAGCACACGGTCAACCAGTAATTTGGGTCGGCATCCCCTCCTGCCGCGTGGGTTGATATGTGTTGGCAGGCGCCCCCGCCCCCCCCCCCCCCCCCAACTACTTCCCGACATTCCAGATAGAGCCGCCTCCTTGCAAGTCGAGTCAGACAATATATAATTAGATTCGAGGCGGGATATCGAGATCCCGCCTCCCATCGTATAAATACAGTCGGTAGACCTCTGTATCCGCTAGAGTGGACTTTACGTTGAACTTCCCGTTTTAACCTCGACTTCTGCGAAGGCGTCTCGATGCTCCTCTCCTTGCATCTCAACGTGGTCGAGGTCCAAGTACCCTGAGGCGGATCTCCCTGGTCTTCATCGGCAAATCTCTAGTCCTGCCAGCGGTCCCCCGCGTGCTCGTCCCCGCCTTCTCACTTAGTTACCGAGGGTACTAAGACGGACGCTGACAGACCGTTTCACCAAGACGGTAATTGTATCCCCGTGCCACAAGACTATTGATGCAGATGGCACCGTTGACATCCTGGTAAACAGTGTTTATCAACGCTATGGTCTCTGGGACAAGATGATTTCTGACCGCGGTCCCCAGTTTGCAAGCAAGGTTATGCAAGCTGTCCACGCTAAGCTAGGAATCACCTCCGCGCTTAGTAGAGCTTACCATCCTCAGACAGATGGTGAAACCAAACGCTACAATCAGGAACTCGAACAGTACCTTCGCGTTTTTTGTAATTACCGACAGGATGACTGGGTCAAGTACCTTCCCTTTGTGGAATTCTCCCACAATAGCCGTATTCACTCTGCTACGGGCAAGTCTCCCTTCAAACTCCTTCATGGTTTCCAGCCCCGCTTATACCCTTCTCTCAATTCCACGTCTAATATCCCTACTGTCGAGGAATGCCTAACCAATCTGAAATAACTTTGCAAGGAAGTTAAGGCTAGCCTCACTACCGCTGCAGAGATCATGAAGCGGAACAACGGAGATGTCACCAAGAAGGGCATTACGTTCAAGGTTGGCGACAAGATGTTGCTTGATAAAAAGAACCTCAAGACAACGCGACCCAAAGCTAAGCTCTCAGACAAGCATCATGGACCTTTTGAAGTCACTGACGTACTTGGACCAGTCAACTACCGTCTCAAGCTTCCTCCCCCTTGGTGTATACACCCTGTCTTCCACGCCGCCCTCCTCCTTCCCTTTGTGGAAACCGAGGCTCATGGGCCCAATTTCCCATCCAATCCGCCAGACCTCATTGACGACAAGGAGGAGTTCGATGTTGAAGCCATACTTGACTCCCGCGCAACACGAAACAAACAAGGAATTCAGTATCTGGTGAAATGGTTGGACTACCCTTCATTGGAGAACACCTGGGAGCCCAGTTCCAGCCTCACAAAGGCCCTCTCATTGATCAAGGAATTCCATCATACGCATCCCACTGCTTACTCCAAACCTTGTCCCCACCTTCGCGCTCTCGGTGTCACCATTAGCAACAACTAGGTCGGGACTTCCGCACTCCAGGCGCAAGCGCGTCCTAAAGAGGAGGTATTGTCACGAATCGCCTCTATTTTGCTCCCTCCATCACGTGTTCCCCACTCCCAACATCGGCACATTCTTCCATCTCTTCATTCACCTCGGCCTGGGCCTAGCCCACACTCCCCTGTCATCCATCGTCTTGGCATTGCCTAGACCTGTCCATCAGTGGTCTGATGACCACCTGGGTCCACTCCGGACCAGCTATTGTTCTCACTCCGGCCCGCCTATTGTCTCGCCACATTGGGCCTTTCTATTGTCCTATTGTCCTTCTCTTTATTGTTCTATTGTTCTCCTTTCGGATACACAGCCACGGACTCTGTATATATATAGTAGCTCCCTCTCCCCTAGTTTCCTCAGTTTGTCAACTTCATCTACCCACTGTTCGGTCGCTCCCTGCACTGTAGTAGCATTGCTCTCTCACCGCTATCATCTATCTTATCCTCTCTGCTCTCTATCTCATCCCTGTTTGTGTGGTTGTTTGGTTACGCTGGACACTGCCTTTGACACCTACACATTTTGTCCAGAGTCCAAACTTTAGGGTTCCAGTCCGATCTCGCGCCCTGCTAGGTCCCTCCAGGATTGATGTATTCAGTGTTGCAAACTGCCGCCTCAGCCGCATGACACTGAGCTCCAGGCTTCACCTTGCCCCTGCTATGCTTGCCTCCACAAGCGAGAAAGCGCCACCGATGTTTACAAGGCGGAGGTTTAACACCTTCTTCCGCCGCTCTCAACCAAACAATCTCCTTCTGCCTCTTGCGCTTGCGCGCGCGCCTAGCAGCTGGCCCTTGGCCGGTGGTCAAATCCGGAGGAATGGTCGTAGGTGAGAGAGGTGGCGCAGAACCGTGCAGGTGACTTCGTGTTGGGGCGGGTGCGTGAACAGGTGTGGGAGGCCATAGAAGCCGCAGGTACAGCATAGAGACTGCCACGGGTGGCAACCCGTGTCGACCCGCAACCCGTTAGGCGGGTACCCACTCTCACAAGTAGCGACCCGCGACCCACAGCAGACACGGGTCGTACAACTGACCCGACCCGAAGGTAGGGTCCCTCACGGGTCAGGTAGTGCGGGTACCCATGTCGGTACCCGTTGACCTGCCACGCAGGACTGTCCATATTCATATCCGACGAATCCCCCCGAGCAATTGTGCGGGGGGCCTCAGCCGGGCATGAGGATGTGTGGGTGAGGGAGGAAGGTGGTACGAGGGAGGAGGGTGGTAATGGGGTGGCGAGGCGGCGGTTGTGGTGGCAAGTGTGGTGGCAAGGCAGAGAGTGCGGCGGCGAGCATGGTGGGTGGTAGCGGCACATGCACGGCGGCGATTGGGTGCGCAAGTGGATGGGTGGATGGCGCGATGGCGGCGGGGTGTTGAGAGACTATACACAGATTAAATGAGTCAGACGGCGTCAAGCGACGCCGTTAAACGATGAATAGAATAAATGAATACACACCTGATTGCGGCACCGTCTGCAGACGACACCGGGCCCCAAATCCCACCTCTCCTGCACTCAGGCCGGCTCCCTGTACTCGCTGTCGTCCGCGCGTCAATCTCAGCACCGTCATCGAGGTCGTGCTGCCCATGCAAGGGGCTTATGCGCACTCGAACAACCCGTTGCTAGGCAGACGACTGTCAGCATCCGTCTTAGTACCCTCGGTAACTAAGTGAGAAGGCTGGGACGAGTGCGCGGGGGACCGCTGGCAGGACTAGAGATTCGCCGATGAAGACCAGGGAGATCCGCCTCAGGGTACTTGGACCTCGACCACGTTGAGATGCAAGGAGAGGAGCATCGAGACGCCTTCGCAGAAGTCGAGGTTAAAACAGGAAGTTCAACGTAAAGTCCACTCTAGCGGATACAGAGGTCTACCGACTGTATTTATACGATGGGAGGCGGGATCTCGATATCCCGCCTCGAATCTAATTATATATCGTCTGACTCGACTTGCAAGGAGGCGGCTCTATCTGGAACTTCGGGAAGTAGTTGGGGGGGGGGGGGGGGGGCGGGGGCGCCCGCCGACGCATATCAACCCACGCGGCAGGAGGGGATGCCGACCCAAATTACTGGTTGACCGTGTGCTCCAGGGTGGGAACAATGGCAATGGGCGCAATAGGCGCACCTGCAGTGGTGACGAGCGCATGGCGCCTGTGGGTTCTGGGTTATCCAAAGGGAGGCGGGAGCGCGCTCTGGGTGGTGGTTTAGGTGGAGGGGCACGTCCTTGGACGTACGCAGCAGTCGTCGGAGGGGGACGCGAAGCGTGGAGAGGCTACCATCTCCGCGAGACGGGCTCTAAGGCTGGTGGCGCTTGGACTCATAAGTCCGGCCCGGATGATCCGATCGGCTTGTGGGCGTCTGTGATACCTCGTTCAAGACGTGCACGAGGTCCTCCTTCCGCGAAAGGTCGTTGGGGTAAGCGTTAGCGCGCTCGAGCCTCCGGGCTGGGAGATTGTGTTGCTTGCCAGGCGAAGGGAACCACTTGGGGAAATACTTCCGTGGGTTATTGCTGTGGCGGATGTGTGGCGGAACCAGATCGTGAATCGGATAATCAAGATGGCGGTACCCAGCCCGCGACAATTCGCAATACTTTTGGGGTGCAAAATAGAGAGGAGGCACCACTAAGGCGTGGGTAGACCACTAGCAGGGGTAGTCCTAAGTCTAGATCATGACAACGACACCCTAGCAACGGGCCGTAGATGTCGTCCCAGCCCTTCTGCGGGGCTTGTGAGAGGTCGTCCGGTGGATGGAGGGCCAGCTGACAGTCGTCAGGCTGGCGGGGTTGACAAATTGTCAAACCCCATAGTGGTAAGCACAGAGAACGATCCAACGATCGTTCTCAATCTCGGGATCGCTCTATTGATCCCGAGATCGGCATGACGTCCGGATCTAGCAATTCAACGTTGCTCAGTCTGGATCCATCTGCAGTGGGTATGTGTAGCACTCCATCAAGTGCTCTGCACCTCCTGCAGCTACGGGTAATTGGCGGGTACCTGTAACGGGTACCCGCTGACTGGGAACTGCTACCCGCGACCTGGTGCTGATCCGGGTCAGGTAGCAGTACCCGTGAATTCTGACCCGACCAGCGGGTCAAGTTGCGGGTCAGGTCACGGGTACCCGGTCCGTGACCCGACCCGTGGCAGACTCTAGTCCAGCGGAGAGAGCAAACATGGGTGTCCCTGTGAAGGAGACCAAGGCTGAGGGGTGGGTAGAGGGCTGAGGCTAGAGGAGCGCGTAGAACCGCGAGAAAGCGAACGGGGGGCGGGAGAGCGAAGTTAGAGGAGAGAGGGGCAGTGAAGGCGCGCGCACGTCAATGAAGGGGGCGGCCGCAGGACTGATTCAGGCGTAGATAGACGTCCTCACAGTTGCTAGCGTTGTCATCTCCGCGCTGCTCAGCCTCCTCTGCCCGTCGTGCCAGAAGCTTAGAAACAGTTGTGCGCTGGATGTGGATCGGCTTGGAGTGCTGCGCTAGTTCTGGTACACCATAGGCCGAAAAAACCGTTTCTCGGCACGTCATTCGTTCTAAACAGAGCTGTGAGCATGGTATGTTTGGTGCAGCAGAGACTAGCGGGGTGAAAAGGCGCAACAGAATGAAAGAAGGGCGCGCACGTCTTTTCCCCCTCCGAGTTCGTTAGCTTACTCGTCGGCACGCCCTCCGAGAACAGCTACTATACAAAAGATAAAGAGAGAAGAATGAAAGACTCACCCGTCAGCAGCGGTTGCACCTGCGCCATCGAGAAGGTGGTGTGGTGAGCAAGAGAGCCTCAGGATGGTGACCAAATGCTTAGCACGGGTTTGTCACGCTCTTGCGCACCCTCAGTTTTGTCAGTCATTTATCTTGAAGCTACTACACCATTCATAGGCTCCCTAATTTATATGCATGACATAAATATTTAGAAAGCAAAGATATCTATGTTTTTCTTTTAGAAATAAATCATTTCTACAGTTGGTGAATGCATAAGTTTGCGTGGGTGTTGATATTTCATCAGTCATTTATTCTAGCGGGGGCGTGTGGCTCTACACCACGGGAATTTGACTCCATTGCATGTATGACCACCGTACAAGTACAGCTATGTTCTTGCTTTGAAGTCACAGAGACTTCAACCTGTCTAATGATCAGTTGTTATCCAGACAATACAGGTCAAACGGTTAGGCGCCTAGTCAAGTTGAGACCCGCACTTAGCATCCGATTTTTTCCAAATGAAAACACAGATCTATTTGTTAACACCCATACAGTCTGACGAAAACTCAATCAAGGCTCTGGCCTTTGGATTTAGTCGATCAGCAATAATGATCGACGATCTTGGCTTGACTCTCACCTGCCATCATCCTATCATGGCCTTCAAGAAGAAGCGTGGCCGCCCGCGTATCCACTTGACGGAGGCAGAGCGCTGTGATGCTCGGCGCACGTCAAACAAGGACTACTACTCCTCAAAGGGCAACGAGATTCGCGCTCACAGAGCAACCAAGTACCTTGAGGAGCGCACGGAAAACCCTGCGAAGTGCGTATGTTATAGTCCTCAGATACAACCAGGCTGACTCGCAGAACAAAGCCTCTTGGCTAAGAGGCAGAAGGTTGGTGAGCGCGCCAAGCCAGCTGATACGCCCCGCTCAAAGTGACAAACCTCCTTCACGGGACCAACAACAACACGCGAGTTTTCCTAAAGGAAATCATTGGTAAATGTACCTTGTGCAAATCTGCATCCACCACTTTCTCCATCTCCAAGTCGTGCGTACTCTGCTCCTCCTTCATCCTCCTCCCTATCCCCACACCCATAGGTTGAGGGCTCCCCTCATCCATGCCCGTGCACGAGTCTGCTCTCGGCTGTGTTCTGGGCAGGTGCGGGAGGGGCGGGCGTTGTCGACTTGCGCTGTACAACAGCTGGTGTAATAGACTTGCAGTGCATAGCCAATTCGCGAATGGCGGGCGGGACGGGATCCAAACAGCGGGAGTACTCCTTCCCCTCTTCGGCACCCCCACCCCCACCCCCATATCATCCACATCACCTTCCCTACAGCCTGCCATTGTTTCTCCGCTTCTCATTCCTCCCTTCCCCTTCCCCCATCATACCACATCAGATGATCCCCCGACGTGCTCGTCGGGTCATCCGGCAGGGCCATGTATGGCGGGAGCTCTTGCTCCCCGCCCTTCTCTCACTCGCCTTCGGGTTGCGGTTCGACTCTCCTCCTCAGCACGCTCGTCACCCCCTTCCTCCCCCTCCCCCTCCTGCTCCAGCTGTGACTCCCCCCCATCCCCCCTCCCCTGGATAGGCATAAGAGTACACAAAGGATACGAGGGTTTCGATGAGGAGGACGCGAGGAGAGGGTTGGAAAATGTCGCATTGAGCAACGGGAACCTCCTCTTCCTCCCCATACCGCCCGCGATTGCTTCAGGAAGCTCCTCTCCCCCGCCTACGGTAGCAGTCATCTGGAAGGGTAGGGGCGGCTGGGAGCAACACAGCCCGAAGAACTAAACTCTTCCGCTCTGCATCAGCACGGGGATCGGATGTCGAAGGATTGGGCAGGAGTAGCGAGAAGCCGGCTAGCTTTGGCAAAGGGGCGGAGGATGGCAATACCGCGGGAGCGCAGCACGTGTTCTTCCCTGTGCGTGTCTTCTCTTTGGGGGTGGGGCGGGGGGCCGGCGCATTGATGTAGAAGAGGCGGGCGAGGGCGGGTCTCCCCACGCGATCGGGACAGAAGCTTGACAGGCAAGCTAAGCTCCTCGATCGAGTCGTCCCGCTCCTTCGGGAACGAGGCGGCTCTGCGTGGGCACGGGAATTGACCCAAGGATGAAGGCGGTCGTGTTCGGAGGGGATTGGGAGGCAAGGAGCAGATCGGAAGACGTAAAGGCGATGGAATTGAACACAGATTTGGCGGGAGCGAAAAGTCGCGTTCGGCGCCGAGGTCTGACCCTGTTCGATGCGCTGACGTTTGCGCCAGTGGTGGTAAATTGAAGTTTGTCGGCATGTGTGGGGACTGGGTGCGTGGTGGTACGATCGATGGGTAAGCCACTTGTCGATGAAATAAATGAGTGGCGATCAGCCGTAGGCGGTCGCGCTGCTGACAGATGGAAAGCCAGGACCTAACCATATTGCCGCATCAGCATGGAGAAGACAAATGAAACGAAAAACCAAACAAGCATTCACATAAAGCCCTCGTCCTTCAAATACTGTAAATCCACATCAACATTCACGTCCTCAATCTGCAAACGAACACAAATCAGTCCATCTGCACCCAGGAGCAACAGTCTGGAACGTACCTTCCACTCTTAGGTGTTCGACGCGTTCTCTGTTTTGCCCGATCCAATTTCCACCTCCATATCTCGTGTACGGCCGACAGCGTAACCAATCCCCTCGTCCATTTCCATGCGCAGATCTTGTTACGGCTACTGCGATGTGGTGGATTCTTGGGCACATATCGGGGCGAGTCGGAGGAAATGTGTACGCGTACGGGAGCTGGGGCAGTGTAAGGATTGCGGCGAAGTGCAGGAGCAGCGGAACTTGGAATGACGGGACGGAATCCTGGAGGACGAGTCTCGAAGGGTAAGGCTGGCGTAGTACGGTGTAGCGGATTCGCGTGATAGAGCTGGCGTAAAAGAGTTTTGTTACCCTACGCAGCACAAGACGCGTAGCCGACTTGCGCTGTACGGTTGGCGTACTGGAAGGCGTGCGCGGAGTCGCGGATGTGTGCGGCGTCGCGTACAGTATGCGGGTAACTTAGTAGGCAAATTCTGAGGGCGCAGACCCGGGAGACGCCTCCTTGCCGGGCCCTGTCAAATCCTCGTGTATCCTGCAAAATCCTCGTCAACGACGTCCCGCAAGCTCACAATGAACGCACCTAGTCCACCAATGTTGCCGTTATTTCCATGAGGAGCTGGTAGAGGTCCCGGTCTGGCTCTAAGTCCTACAGCGTATCGGTGTCCGTGTCCTCCCATGATTCAAGCGCGCGCAAGGAGCGCTGAAAGGGTGATGTGAAGGCAAGTGTAAAGGCGTTGACGAGTGGGGGGTTGATTGTTGGTCTGGACCCTGGCTGACAAAGTGCGCGGCAACTTGCGCAGCCGAGCAGCCGAGTACGTCGTATCAGATATTCTCTCTGCTTTGAGTTCGGGCTGCCACGTCAAGAAGGCGGAGCGATCCATCTGCGAATCGCCTTACAACATGAAGCGTTAACTTTGTCTGCAATGGTGCGCCACTCCGCTCACGCTGTATGAGCAGGAGTTCCAGAACTGGCGGAAGAATTCGTGCTGGCGACGCGTCTGTCGCGTCGTCTGCAACATACGTGACGGTAAGTTTGACATTATAATTGGTGAGCTCTTAATCTCCGATATCGGGACGAGAGTCAGCATTCTATTTGTGCTCTGCAGTCATGAACGATAATGTTGACGACTTGTTTCCCCCCGGATCGCCGTCCACGGCGCAACTTGACTCGGACAATCCTTGGGTCAGCCGACACATACCACTGGGTTAGAACTGATTGACGCGCACAGATACCACGGGGGACTGATCCCCTGAACCCAGTGCCTACTTTTGTCCGCGTACGGCTCGCCGTTCTGCAAGAACAACGGTCATGTATATTAGCCAGTCCTGGCTTGTTGTTCGAGCCCGAGGCAAGCGTCTCTCGCAAATGGCTGAGCACATCGAGTTCTGACTATACGTAGCACGCCTGTCGAAATCGGATCCTAGGGTACGTTCGTGAGTCGTGCCGTTGAGTATTGCTTACCGCACTGACGTTATTGCTTGACGGCTCGCGATATCAGCAAAAAAGGCAACTTCGTCGCTTTTTTACTGGGAATGGAATAGAACTGATTTTTCCTTAGGTAGATGTGAGCTACCGCATCGTGAAGTCAATTTATGGATTGCCCGATGGTCTGGCCACCTTACGGTGAGATTCGAATCTCGAACGCAGACACCATAGTGATTCTATGATCCAGTCGGCGTCCGTCTCGAAACGTCTGCATGATAGCCTCGTCGCCGCTCTGGGATCATCAGTCCCGATTCCCGAGTCCCGTAGATGGATTGACCCACTTGCTGGACAGCGAGCTGCGACTCCGTCATTTTTGGGGCGGTTCTTTCGTGTTTTGGAGTCGGTTGGGCCCTCGTGAGTGTGTTCACCTCCTTGCAGGCCGTCATGCTCTCAAACTTTTGCAGGCCATATTATGCGTACGTCGATCACCTTCATACCTGTCTCCCGGGACGACTTAGTTTGTCGAGACATTGGAGCGGTCTTGTAGACGCCGGTCTCGCTTTACCGAACGATAGAAACGACACCCATCACGTTCGGGGAACCTGTCATCACCTTGTTCATCGTGTTCCTGCTCGGTAAGCGCTCCAGGTACACATCTCTTTCGTTACTAACAAGGAATCACGTAGCGGTAATGTCGCTTATAGGGTCATCGCTAGTAACATCCCACAACGAAACCGCGCCGTGATGCATGATATTCATCCAATGTGCAGGCAATGCCTTCGTGATCGCTACCAAGGTGAACCCAGCTGTGAATCATCATCCCGCTAGATTGGTTCAGATCTCGTCGGCACGGGGGCGACTCTGGTCCTACTTACCTGCGTTGGGTGTAGAACACTCGCGGCGGCTGCGTGTGCGGCCGATGAGGCCGAGTTACAGAGTAACGGAAGACGATGGAACGGGGAGTCACTGGGAAGTCGTGTCGGTACTTACTCGTAGCTCAATTGGTGATGAATGAATATCACTCTTGTGTTCAAACCTGTCAAGATACATACGTCGTTACACGCCACCATCTGTTTCCAGCGCTCCCGTCGCAGGCTTCCATTACCGTCATCACTGTCAGAGCTTTTTGGGGTGTTGCTCGGGGAATGCATACTTCCGTGCACTCACCAAGAAGCCAGTTCGTCTCGCAACTGCCCGTGTTCGCTCTCTGTTTGGATACTGCGTAGCACCGAAACTCTCTAGTTGAAATTTCATCGTCTCGACGGACATGTAGCGGCGAGGTAGCAATGCGGCTGGCGCCTTGCCGGCTATCTGGTGCGTACATTCCTTTTGCGTGTGGAGAAGATCCGTCTCAGGTAGACAGCGTGTGCCTAGCAGTTGCACACCGCCTTCGATTGACAGGTCGATGGTTACCCAACGCTTCCCACACGACCCGGGTTTCCTGCTCTGCTCTTCCCCTCATCATCTCTAACCATGCGGAAATTCAAAAATATCGGCAAGCGGTTCGCCCGCTCTCTTCATCGCAAGTCGGCGTCCGGAAACTCTGCTCATGTAGAGCCCTCTCGCGCGCGCCCGGAGAATGACGAAACATCCTCTCCTGCTGCTGTAGATGCTCCTGGTGCTGTCGACGCTCCTGGTGCTGTCGACGCTCCTGGTGCTGTCAACGCTCCTGGTACTCTCGACGCTCCTGGTGCTGTAGACGACCGGAACACCACCTCGCAGCGCGTTCAGTCTGCTGAACCCCACCTAGTGGATGCGGACATGTCTAGCGGGGGCGAGCGCTCGGGCATTGGCCAAACGGCCGCTCCTGCTGAGGTGAACGACCAGGAGACCACCTCGCAGCCCGCTAAGCTGTCCGATAAGCCCAAACACGTTGATACGGTCATCTCCAACAGCGATCTTATCCTCGGCGCACTCGACCAAGTAGGGGGACTGGTGCAGAATGTCCCTTGGATGGGACCTGTGGTGGCGGCGCTGAGAAAGCTGCTTGAGGTGCATAAGGTGAGTGAAGTTCATGCTATATTTCATCGGTGTCTGCTAAGTACGGTGCTTTCTCCAGAACTATACGTCGGATCAAGAACAGGTAGCGCACCTGGTTGAGAAGTCCCACGCTGTGTGGAAAACAATTGCGCCGGTGCTCAAGAAATTTGAGACTACTCGTCGTTCAGTCTTGCTTGACGATCTCAAGGCCGCCTTGCTCGAGTACGGGGGGTAAGCATCATATCTACAGCCTTGACAATATTCTAAAGCTTCGCAGGCTGCTCGACAATGTCACCAGCTACCTTGAACAATACAAGCTAAAGAGCAAGTTCTCGAAGGCCGCTGCCCACGACAAGTTCAGTGGTGACTTCAAGGACTTTGATAAGAGGATGGACGAGTATTGTGCACGGCTCCAAGTAAGTTGTCAATTGGATATGTAGATTTGCAATCTGATTGTCTGGTGCTTAAGTTGAAATGTGAGCTTGCATCGGCTGAGCAAGTCGATTATCTCCATGGCCATGTGTGAGTGGCTTCACTTGCCTCAGCTGCCCATATATAATGTTGCCATCTAGTATGGACAGTGATCTGTTCAAATGGCTCGAAAGTCCTCCTGATGGGCGCTCTAATCTCACGAGGGCTCGCAAGACACGGATGGAGAGCACTGGCAAATGGCTTGTCTTGCGCAATCAATGCTACCGTGACTGGAAGGAAACTCCAGGGTCACTTCTATGGATATCCGGTAATTGTACGTCTTTGAGCCATAACAATTGCACAGCAACTAATTGCCAAGAACTGCAGCGGGCACAGGAAAAACTGTTCTCAGGTAGGCAAGATGCTATCAATCTCACTTACATATCTGATTTCCTCATCACCAGTTCGTGGATCTTTGACAACATTGATGAGGATAAAAAAATGCCATTGGCGTTCTTTTACTTCAGTGCCAATGACACCAGTGGCACAAAAGACCGCTTGAATCCAGCTGTTTGGTCACTTCTCTACCAGCTCTCAGCATACACTCCTACTCCTCACCGTGTCACCAGCGACTATTATCATGAAGCTGGTCGTAAAGGGCAAACACCTCCCTCACATAATGTTGTCCTTGAAATGTTGGAAAAGGTCCTTCAGGACCTTCCTGACACCTATATTGTCCTTGACGCTCTTGATGAATGTGATCCATCTGAGCATCAGCATTTGCTCCACTTCATGAAGCAGATGCATGCTTGGCAAGGCACAAAGTTACATATTCTTGTAACAAGTCAGCCGCGGGATCCCTTCACAGCTTGTCTTTCTGGTTTCTCTAAACAGATTGACTTAAACAGTCAAGACTTTGTCAAGGAGGATATTGCCATATTCATTGCCAATGAGCTAAAAACCAATGATCGTTTGAACCATTGGTCACCACAGCAAAAGAATGAGATAACAATGACTCTCATGCAACGTGGAACAAACATGTAAGTTCTTATTTATTGATTGTACTTGTATTTAAATTTTATTCTAGGTTTCGTTTTGTGGCATGTATGCTTCGTGAAATTGAGGATTGTCTGGGTCCAGAAGACTTGGTCACAACTCTTTCACAAATACCGGAGGATCTGAATGCACTCTATGATTGCATTCTTTCACGTTTCAAAAGATATAATCCAGCTATACATCGTGCGCTCCAATGGCTTTGTCTTTCAACAAGAAATCTCTCTATTGATGCATTGAATGATGCTATATTTGCATTCAACACCTCTACTCCACAATGGGACTTTGATCCAGCTAGGCGCACTTCAGATAAAATGAGGTTGACCAAACAACTATCAAGTCTTGTGGTTGTAGAGTCAGACTGGAAGGACAAGAAGCAGGTTCATAAATAATTTTTAACATTTTTACACCCAATACTAACTAAGTCATTATTTATTAGGTCCTGCTGGCTCATTCTTCTGTTCGTGACTACCTCACAACTCCAGCTACCAGCATTGCCCAGCAATACAGTATTCAGCCATCATCTGGTCACAACATGATTTCTCGCACATGTCTTGTTCAGCTCTGCTACTATTGTGATGTAGAGATAAACAGTACTAGTAAACGACAAGAGTTGAGTAATAAATATCCACTTCTTGAATACTCAGCAAGACACTGGTTGAAACATATGGAATACAGTACAATTCAACCAGAAAATATAGAATTGGCCAATCAAATTTCTATGTCTAGGAGCACTCAATGGCATTCTTTGTGTCCATGCTCCTACTTTAATGAATATACTATATTTTCACTGTTTCAATATGCAGTGTACCATACTAAGTCAAATATTGTTTCTTATATACTTGCATCTGGTCTAGTTGAACAGCAGATACTCAATGATACTCTCATTATGTCTTGTAAAAGCTTTTTACCAACTATGACTACACTCCTTCTTAAGCATGGTGCTGATGCCAATGCTCAAGATAGTTACTATGGGAATGTATTGCAGGCTGCATCTTTCATAGGATACACAGCCACTGTTCAAATGCTTCTTGAGCATGGTGCTGATGCCAATGCACAAGGTGGTAGATTTGGAAATGCATTACATGCTGCATCTTTCAGAGGGTATACAGCCACTGTTCAAATCCTTCTTAAGCATGGTGCTGATGCCAATGCACAAGGTGGTAAATTTGGAAATGCATTGCAGACTGCATCTTTCACAGGACATACAGTCACTGTTCAAATCCTTCTTGAGCATGGTGCTGATGCCAATGCACAAGGTGGCTACTTTGAAAATGCATTGCAGGCTGCATCCTATAAGGGGAATACAGCCATAGTTCAAATACTTCTTGAGTATGGTGCTGATGTCAATGCTCATGATGGTTACTTTGGAAGTGGATTGCAGGCTGCATGTTATTGGGGACACACAAACACTGTAAAAATTCTTCTTGAGCATGGTGCTGATGTCAACACTCAAGGTGGTGAATACGGGAATGCATTGCAGACTGCATTATATCGAGAATACACATCCACCATTCAAACCCTTCTTGAGTATGGTGCTGATATCAATGCCCAAGGTGGTCAATATGGAAATGCCTTGCAAGCTGCATCTTACAGAGGATACACAGCCATACTACAAATTCTTCTCAAATATGGTGCTGATGTCAATGCTCAAGGTGGTTATTTTGGGAATGCATTACAGGCTGCATCTTTCATTGGATCCATAGACATTGTTCAAATCCTTCTTGAGCATGGTGCTGATGTTAATGTTCAAAGTGGTAAATATGGGAATGCATTACGGGCTGCATTGTATAAAGGATCCATAGACCTTGTTAAAATCCTTCTTAAGCATGGTGCTGATGTCAATGCTCAAAGTGGTGAATACAAGAATGCATTACAGGCTGCATTGTATAAAGGATCCATAGACCTTGTTGAAATTCTTCTTAAGCATGGTGCTGATGTTAATACTCAAGGTGGTAAATATGGGAATGCATTACAAGCTGCATCTTATCAAGGATCCATAGACTTTGTTAAATACCTTCTTAAGCATGGTGCTGATGTCAATACTCAAGGTGGTGAATACGGGAATGCATTACAAGCTGCATCATATAGAGGATCCACAGACATTGTTAAAATCCTTCTTGAGCATGGTGCCAGTGTTAATAGAGTAGGAGGAATCCATCACACAGTCTTACTGGCTGCTGCACAAGGCAAAGCAGACTACTTTTTTCTGGGCTGTGATTGGGTAGGAACAGTTTGCCTGTTGTTAACGCACAAAGCCAACATTCAACCTGTACTAGAATTCTACTCTAGAGAAGAAAAGAAATGTGATTCAGAAATTATGCAGATCTTATTGGTTCATATTCTTATGGAGCGGCAACAAAGGATGAGGGGGATTTGATAGTATATGTATCTTTGATACTTGTTCAATTGTGATATTATTTGTGTTAACTAAGACTGCCCTTATTTTGTCTTTGTGTTAGACACAATTCTCTAAGGTAAGCATCTGATATAAGAAAACCAATACTTTATAAACAGATAACTTTCTACTGACTATTCTAAGTATACTTATTTTGTACAGATGTGCAAGATAATGTTGCTGAAGTGGCTGCAAATTGGTAAGCAAATAACCAAGACTAAAGAGTGCCACGGGTCACTGACCTGACCCTACCTGTGACCCTACCTGACCCTACCTGTGACCCTACCTGTCAATACCTGTCAGTCAAAACAACTACCTGTGACCTGTTGTCGACCCAGGTCACTGTCAATATCTGACTTTAAGGTACCTTAAGGTCACAAGTAGAGTCACAGGTATTGACTCATATAACTGCATGATGGTGATTTATGATTCACATACACTGGGTGATAAACTTAGATTTTCTGGGTGAAAAAAATGGTGAAAAAACCTCTGTCTTTTTCATTGAGATTTTTTACACAGTTTTTCATTGAAAATAAGCATAAAAAAGATACAGAAAAAGAATGTAAAGAATGTGAATATTGGATTTCAGATTTTTTATATTATTTTAAGGCCAAAAATAACTGTAAAAAATGTGAAATTTGAATTTTGAGTTTTTTATACAATTTCGAAGTGAAAGAAAGTATGGAAATAATATAGAAAAATCAATTGAAAAATCAATATATGAATACAAGTTTCCCATTAAAAATTACACCAGGTTTTTCAGAATACTTTCAGAATGTTTTTCAGACAGAAAATCCTATAGATTTTTAAGTGTTGAAATGCAGTGAAAAATCAAGAAAATTTAGAATTGATATTTTTTATTCAATTTTATACTTATATTAGTTGAAAAATTAGGTGTGAATCCTGTAAGAATGTTGAAGATAATGAAGATGAAAAAAAATGCTGAAATATTTAAAATCTAAACATGTGAAAGAGAATCGTAACAAGCTCAATTGTTACAGCCGGTATCATATACTTCTTCAAATCCAAGTAGATATTCATCATGTTGGTTTGAATATTGTTTGCAGTAGTCTAGATAGTCAGAATATCTATCCAGACAACCAACAGCGGATATCCAGACAACTGCAGCAAATATCCAAACAATAGTGGTTGATATCCAGACAACTGCGGAAAATATTAAAATACCTCAGATAGTATCTAAACAAGTACAGTAGATGTCGCAACAAGCGCAACAGATATCTGGACAACTGCAGAAGATATCTAGACAAGCACAGAGAATATTCAGACAACTGCGGAGGATGTCTGGACACTCACAACAGATATCTCGACAAACACAATAGATAACCAGACAAATGCAACAGATATCCAGACCAGCACAACAAATATCCAGACAACTGCGGAGGATGTTTGGACACCACAACAGATATCCAGACATACACAGAGGATATCCAGACAAGCACAGATGATATCCGGACAACTGCGGAGCACCACAACAAATATCCAGACATACGCAGAGGATATCCAGACAAAATGTAACAGATATTCAGACAAGCGCAGAGGATATTCCGACAAACACAGAGGATATCCAGACAACTGCAAAGGATATCCAGACAACTGCGGAGGATATCCAGACACCGCAACAGATATCCAGACATACACAGAGGATATCCAGACACCGCAACAGATATCCAGACAAATGCAACAGATATCCAGACAAGCACAAAGGATATCCAGGAAACTGTGGAGGATATCTGGACACCGCAACAGATATCCAAACAAACGCAACAGATATTCCGACAAACACAACAGATATCCAGATAAATGGAACAGATATTTGGACAAGCACAAAGGATATTCAGACAACAGCAAAAGATATCTGGACACCGCAAATAGTATCCAGACAAGCACAGAGGATATTCAAACCACTGCGAAGGATATCTGGACACTGCAACAGATATCTCGACAAATGCAGCAAATATCCAAACAAGCGCAGACAATATCTGGACACTGCAACAGATATCCCAACAAATGCAACAGATATCCAGACAAGCATAGAAAATATCTGGAGACCGCAATGGATATCTGGATACTGCAACAGATATCTCGACAAACACAACAGTGCGGAGGATATCTGGACACCGCAACAGATATCCCGACAAACGCAAATAATACTCGGACAACTGCAGAGGATATCTGGGCACACCAACAGATAATGCAACAGATATTAAGACAAACGTGAAAAATATCTGGACAAGCACAGAGGATATCCCGATTACTACAGAGGATATCTGGACATCACAACAGATATCCAGACAAACGCAAGAGATATCCAAACAACCACAGAAATCATCCAGACAACGGCAGCGGATCTTGCAACAACTGCGGAGGATATCTAAACACTGCAGCAGATATCCCAATAACTGCAAAGGATATCCAGACAACTGTGAGGGATATTTGAACACCGCAGATGATATCCAGACAGCGGTGGAAAATATCTGAACACTGCAGATGAGATCCTGACAATTGTGGAGGATATCCCAACAAACGCAACAGATATCTGGACAAGCACAGATGATATTCCAACTACTGCAGAGGATATCTGGACACCACAACAGATATCCTGACAAATGCAACAGACATCTAGACAAGCGCAGAAGATATCTGGACGAGCGCAGAGGATATCCAGACAACTGCGGAGGATATCCAGGCAACTGCGGGGGATATCTGGACACCACAGATGCTATCCCGACAAAGGCAATAGATATCCAGACAAGTGCAGACAACTGCAGAGGACATCCAGACAACTGCAAAGAATATCTGGATACCACAACAGATATCCAGACAAGCACAGAGGATATCTAGACAACTGCAAAGAATATCTGGACACTGCAACAGATATCCCAACAAACACAACACATATCAACTACATAAAGGACATCCGTTTATCTCTTTGTCTCAGAGATAAAGCTATTGGCTAACGACCCTGCAGCTTGCGTCATAAGGCTGATGCCAATCATCCCGCCACTTGCGCGCCAACTTCGAGCAATTTTGTGCACAAGTAGGAAGGTCGCTGGCCCTAACTGGGATGCAAAAGCCAGGAAGGTCACTTGCATGAGCTGAGCTCGGGCTATTGTCAATTGTCTTGCCATGGGCAGTCACCAGTCATCAAAAGCTTTACTCAACACGGGAGCTCGAAAGCACCCGTCAAAGACGGGTGCGGCAGAGCGACCTGGGAATTTGTTATGTTCTTAACCTCATTACACTGATAATTCTCTGTCACTGTAACCTGTGCATCGCACGGGTCACTGCTAGTCCAATCAAATGCAACAGATATTCCGACGGACACAGAGGATATCCAGACAGATACAGAGACGATTCAGACAACTGCGAAGAGTATCTGGACACCGCAGAGAATTTCCAGACAACTGCAGAGGATATCAACAGATATCCTGACAAACGCAACAGATATCCAGACAAATACAAAGAATATCTAGACAACTGCAAAAGATATCCAGACAACTGCGGAAGATGTCTAGACACCACAACAGATATCCAAACATACACAGAGGATATTTAGACAAGTGAAGAGGATATTCAGACAACTGCGGAGGATATCTGGACAAACACAACAAATATCTAGACAAATACAACAGATGTCTAGACAAGCGTAAAAGATATCTGGACACCGCAATGGATATCTGGATACTGCAACAGATATCTTGACAAACGCAACAGTGCGGAGGATATCTGGACACCGCAACAGATATCCAGACAAATGCAACAGATATTCAGACAAGCGCAGAGGATATCCAGACAACTGCAGAGGATATCTGATATCTGGACAAACATAACAGATATCCAGACAAATACAACAGATATCCAAACAAGCGCAAAGGATATCTGGACACCGCACAGGAGACAACTGCGGAGAATATCCAGACAACTGCGGAGGATATCTGGATACCGCAGAGGTCATCCAGACAAACACAACGGATATTCAGATAAGCACAGAAGATATCCAAACAACTGCGGAGGATATCCAGACAACTGCAGCGGATATCTAGACACCTGCAGCGGATATCCTAGATTTGGCCACAAATATAGATTAAGAATGAATATTCGCAAATATATTCTTAATTTTATTCGTGAATATGAATATGACGAATATATGATATTCGCAAATAAGATTAAGTTGACGAATATGGATTATGAACTTCAAGTTGATATAATCTTCAACTTATTCATGAATGTTTGATGATACTGAATTTCTGATATCAAATGTAATTGCATTATCATTTATATATTGTTTGCATGACTTATAACTTATTCAGTAACTATTACTATAACTTAAAAGTGAGATTGACTGCGTTATACTCAAATAATCGTGAATATTCATGAATATACTCTTAATTGTATTTGCTATTCGTGAATATAATCATGTTTAACAAATATGATTAAGAGTATATTCATGAATAACAATTATGGGGCTTGGAGGAGCGAATATTCGCGTACACAAATACGAATATATTCGATTATGTAATCGTGGCCATGTCTAGGATATCCCGACAAGTGTAGGGAATATCTTGACAGCTCAGATGTAGTGAATAGCCCGGGTTGTCCGGGTTTGGACGGGTCCCGGGTCCGGGTATGACTCGGGCCAGGTACGGGTGCTGCACCTTGAACCCGACTCATACCCGAGCACCCGGACTGACCCGCCTTCCTTTTTGGGATGGCTATGGCTCAGTGACTGTGTAAACTCATCTCAAGTCAAATTCATCCTCAGGAGTCCCCCGATATACTCTAAAACATAGCTAAAACAAGGCATGGTCCGTTGATAGACTCTCAGTTGATCTGAAGTCCAATCAGGCATGTTAGCTCAGTGGTTAGAGCATCCCAACTAGACTGAGAAGGTCTCTGGTTCGATTCCAGGACAAGCCACTTTTAGTCATTCTGCACTTGGGATTACATAATGCACAACATCTGGAGCCCACCCCGGACCTGATTATCTAATCAGGGACGAACCCAGTGCAGAATGTAGTCCTAGTCAGGTGACTTTGAGTGTCCTCACCCTGCTTTGGAATAACAGGTTAATAGTCGCACAATGATGACGGAGCTCTGTTGTGTCACTTCCTTGCTCGCTGAAATCCTGTGAGTCCGTGGCCCAACAGTGGACCGCGGCGGGGACGCCGCGATTTCAAAGAAAGAGGGGAATGATAGACTCTCAGTTGATCTGAAGTCCAATCAGGCATGTTAGCTCAGTGGTTAGAGCATCCCAACTAGACTGAGAAGGTCTCTGGTTCGATTCCAGGACAAGCCACTTTTAGTCATTCTGCACTTGGGATTACATAATGCACAACACCGTGCTCCTAGCTATCATGGTCCGTGCACAACAAATAGCCCATAAATAATGAAAAAATCGAATATATCCTGGTGCTCCAAATGTCCGAAGATACTACCAAGCGCAAACGACGGCCGACAGAGAGGGCTACGGCGATGCAGCAGTCTAACTCCAAGGCTAAAAAGCCCGCGGCAGCTTCTCGTACTTCTCTCACTTCGTCTCGTGCTTCCTCAACCAAATCCACGGTGTCTGATCGTATCCTGAAGAAGGCAAAGACGATTGGGGGCAAGGTCGTCAGTACCGGAGGCGCAGTTGGTGCATCACTGAAGAGCATCATTCCCCGGAAGAAGAAGAGAGTCGTTGTGGAAGACAACAACAATGACTGTAAGTATTTGCAAACTCACAATGCCAATAGATACTCACCCTATATGCAGCAGATGGTGATGTTTCCATGGCGCCCGCTTCTAGTCGTGCCTCGTCTCCCGGTCTCTCCAGTCTTGCATCGTCTCCTGGTCCGGGTGGTTTGGCATCCTCTCCGGAACCGCGGGACGCCAACACCCATGTTGATCACAACCTGTCGGACGATGTTCCCATTGAAATCTCGGATGAAAGCGAGGAAGAACTGCCTGAGATTAATGATGAAAAGATTCTTGGTATGTGACAATAACTCATACACACCGCGGCCTGCTAATCCATGAGTAGATGACTCGCTCCGTCGTTGGAAGGCCCCCGTTTACGCGTTCTTTGCTGCACGGCCCGATATCGAATACAGTGAGGATGGCGTCAAGTACTACTCGTTCGCGTGCGTCTTGGAGAAGTGCCACCATCATCGTATCCGTCGTATTGCAGTTGGTTCCGATGCAGGCTCTACGGGACGAATGAACACGCATGTCAAATCGTGTTTTGGTGTCGACGTCTTCGAGGCTGCGGTTGCAACCAAGTCCCTCGAGAAATCTAGAGAGATTGTCAAGAAGTACGCCACTGCAAAGGACGGAACACTCACCGCATTCTTCAACCGTGTCAAGGCCAAGGTCACCTCATACTCAAACCGCACTCCTTCGAAGTCTGAGATTCGATATTTCAACAGCTAAGAAAAGGACCTTACCTCTAACTCAGTGTGGTGTTTGCGCGGTGGGTATCTGAGAGCTCGCGTCCTTTCAATATTGCAAAGGATCGAAGGTTCCAATGGCTGATGAAAACGGGACGCCCGTCGTACTACATCCCCCATCCAACCACGATTGCGAGGGATGTTAAAAACATGGTGGCGCGTACAAGGGAGCGTCTTGCATGCGAGCTACAGGCATGTTATTCTTCTGATCCACTCCTGAAAGGGCTGACGATGTCCGGGTGGGAGTATGAGGGCGACTTGAGCTTTGTCCTCGATGCATGGACTGCGCCAAACCATGTTCCGTGGGTGGATATTAACCTGAATTATATTCGCAATGGTGAGCACATATCAGTCGTCCTGGATTTTGTTGAGCTTTCGGAGGTTTGTGATTAATTGGTAACGCACCATGATGCCCACTGAGTATCACTTTAGTCCCATTCTGGCGAAGCAATGGCGAAGATGTTCTTGCGTGTTGTCGAAGACTATGGAATTGCGGACAAGGTAAGTCAGACATTGATATCGACATGAGATTAATGCTGACCTTGTTGCCAGGTGCTCTCCATCACCGCCGATAATGCGAGTCCCAATGATGTGATGCTTGACGAGCTCGAACGGTTATTGCCCAATTTTGGCGGACGCAAATATCAAGTCTGATGTTTTGCGCACACGGTCAATCTCATTGCGAAAAGCCCACTGAAGCAGTTTGAGATACCAAAGGAAAAAAAGGACAAGGACGGTAAAAAGAAAAAGCTCTCACCACTAGAGGAAGCGATTGCGAAGGCAGCAACCGATATCGAGTTGGATGAAGCCGAGGCGCGTGTGGCGGATATTCAGGTCAACGGTATTTCCGATGCAGACAATACAGATGGCGTTATTGCAGGTCCCTCGGGCATGACGGACGAGCAGAAAGAGGCGTGGTTGCTGTCCATCCTACCGGTATGCTTAGCTTTGCTCAAAGTCCGTGAAAAAGTCATGTTCAAACGTACCTTGCCTCACATTTCTGCCAGTGCCGCCGTCTATCAAGCAAAATCATCAACTCAAGCACAATTCTCCTTCCCCGCTGGCGGGCACTCCTTGAATCCATGGATGTCGATTATCGAGTCATCCCACGCGATGTTGCAACCCGGTGGAATTCGACCTGGGACATGTTGAATGCATTCGTCAATTTGGAAGAGGAGGTGTCGAAATTTACAGCTGATCGGGCCAACGAACTGTGTGAATATGAATTGTCGGATGAGGAGTGGAGGATCGTGAAGGAGCTCGTCAAGGTGCTTGCCGTATGTGCACATCATCATGTGCCTCGATTCCCACGCACTGACCTTTTCTTCTTGCCATCTCAATCAACCACCAGATTCTCAAGGATGCCACCACCTTCTTCTCGGAGGCCGACCGCGACATCGCCTCCGTCATCCCGGCAATGGATCATCTCGATACTACGCTCACAACAGCATCTCTCGAGGAAGACGAGTTTTGTGATCCAATTCGTGCTGCACTTCTTGTCGGCAAGGAAACTCTCAACAAGTATTATTGCCTAACGGACGACTCGGTGCTCTATCGGAACGCTATGAGTATGTACTTCCCCATTGCAATGTTGTAATCTCTTGATTCTCTTCTAGTTCTCCATCCATCATTCAAAACGGACTATTTCAAGAAAGTAGGATGGTCGCAAGATTGGATCGACGACGCCGTCGTGGTCACAACAAAGCTATGGCGCGAGAAGTACAAGCACCGTAACACAGAGACCAGTGCCGATGCTGCACCTGTAACCGTCACGAACAAGGTACGGTCCCTCCATTCTCTGTGTCATTTCATTATCTCATATGGCACAGCCCATAGCCAACACCAACTCGTTCACAGCCGTCATGCAGAAGGCGGTCGCAACACCCGGACCAGCTGTGCTGGGAGACGAGCTCCGTCGCTACCTGGACGACCCGCTCGAGCAGACCACCGACCCCTTGCAATGGTGGATGGAGTCGGACAAGCGACGTCGTTATCCCGCTCTGTCCCGTATGGCCATCGACATTCATACCATCCCAGGTGCGCCACATTCTCCTCACTGATACCCCTGCTAAGTTCTCTCGCAGCTACATCCGTCGAAGTCAAGCGTGTATTCAGCCGCGAATGCATCCTACTCTCCCATCTCCAAAACCGTCTTCGCGCCGCAACGGTTCGTGCACTCATGTGCCTCGGAGACTGGAGCCGCAAAGACATCGTCGATGAAGACGACTTCCACGCCGTTACGGCCATGCCTGAGCTCGGCGACGTTGATGAGGACGACGGGCTTATTATACACGATGACTAGACTCCTTATTACTGTGTAGACTCTTATGGTCAATATCAACTTTATTGCATGCCCTACCCTTGTCTGAACCTGACGGAGTCCTGAGGTGACCTCTTAAGAACACAAGGAGCGCTGTGTGCGACGCAATTAGCGCCTAGAGCGACGCGCTGAGCTCTGAGCACTGCAGGCAGCATGTCGTTAACACACTATTCCAGGTCGTTAACACACTATTCTAGGTCGTTAACACACTATGTAACAAAATTGTGAGGCTTTGTTCTTGCTCATCACTAACGGTGCGGGCATTAAGCTCTGTTGTCCTTCTGAATTTCTATGTAGGAATGCATTTTCGCTATTATTTACGAGGCACAAGAGTGCCATGAAGGAACACTTGAGTACGAGCAACACAACAAGTGATGCATTCATCAGCGATCACGATCAATCATCTTTGCTCTTTCACCACAACCACCGACCCACAACACCCCCAGTACCCACCGACCCTCAAGCATTTTTATGGCGCGCGTCAAGCGCCTGTGCTCGGACGGCCATGCTCGCGTCACTATGGGGGGGCAGCAGACACCGGAACGAGACCTGGCACCAGTGCACACAAAGCGCAAGCAGAGCAGCACCCGCAAGCAGGATTACCGCAAAAGAAATCACGAGGCTTGCAATCGGCACTCTCGCGAGGCCCAAGCACGGTGCGTCGTCTTTCCTCCCACTAATCATGTCTCATGGATGTTGTACAGCCGCCGCGCCACAATCGCAGCGGGACCGTTTGGCGACTCCGTGGTATATTACCAACGGCGACTTGAACACGACGCCAACTATCGCGAGGCGAATCGGAATACGCTGCGAGGGAAGAGCGAACAACGTCGCTACGCGTGCGTCTACCCCCATGTTCCCTCTCACCATTCCCCACTCATTCAGTTATCAGGGCAAATCCCAACATCATCCAGCGTGTCGGCCGTATCCAGCAGCCCGGCGATTACTCTCCGGGCGACATGAGCTCTGTTCAGATGAATAACCATTTGAAGAGGTGGCGGAGGAATTGCGGAGAGCAGCCGGGCGATAACCAGGACCGAGGCGCCGAGGGAGGCAGCAGGCGGGATGACGGCGGAGATAGCGACGAGGGCGAGAACGCCGTGTAGGACAATGGGAGGCAGCGAGAGGGGGAGGCATGGTGCAGAATTCGTACGGCGGCGGGCGCGCATTTACTTCTATTACAAGTCATTTACTTTCTGTTACAATTCATCTATATTGTTTTATTTATTCATCTTCAACCGTGTCCAATAATAACGTCCTCGAGACCGTAGCCCAGGTCGTTACAACGCTACCTAGGTGAACAGGCCATAGCAGTAACACGAGAACACGGCAGTGGGGCAATTTACGGTGGCTGCGCACGTCTTTTAGTTGCGCAAGTACCAGTCCAGATTCTATGAGCTACTCGTGAGGTGTGAGCGATTCCGTTAGGTGCGCTGCGCGCGGAGAAAATGAGCGGGCGACATGAATGTAATACCCCCTCGGAGGACTCGAACCTCCTGAGGTTCCAATTGCAGGGGGTGGGGTTCGCAAAGCAGGTGCATCTCACAGCCCAATCCAGATCTTCAACATCACGGATGGGCTGTCGTGGGGCGCGCGTCAATGGAGCGGTTGACGTTGTGGTGGTCGCCGGGCGTGCGTGAATTGACGTAGCCGTCCGTGCATCGCCAACGTCGTCAATGCGCCGTCTTCGTCGTCCGTGCGTCGTGGCCGTCGTCCTTGCGTTGTGGTCCTGCTCTGGGACGTCACAATATGGCATGTAGAGATAAAGCAAAGCTTACCTGCCTGGCAGACACTTGCAGCATCTTCCAGGCCCCATACCATCCTTTGCGCCGGGGAAGTCGCATCCGCGGCGCATATTCCCGCACACAAACCCCACCAGCGTCATCGCCGTCGTACGAGAGACCCCGAACATCGTCTGCAGCGGCGCTGGAAGCCAGCTTACGCGCCAGCAGAGATCGGAAGTCATCCACGCCATTTGCGAGGCGTGGAGACGGCAGGGCGACTCAAATCGGTCCGAATCAGGAATCAGGGGGCGTAGAGAGAGCCCCAGATGAAGATGGGGGCCGGGGGCATGGTAATTGCTGTCCTGCTGTTGTGGCAGGAGGCAAGTAGCAAGTTCGATTGTCTTGCAGCGATCGGACCGGTTATCCGTGTCTGCTTTCAGAACGTGAGCTCGACTCACGTGTGTTTGTTGACCTCTGCTTCTGACTACCACCTTCCTGTGCCACTCAACGCAGCCACGACCAGGTACGCGTTGATTTTCTTTCTTCTCTTTATTCTTCTTCTTTCTCTTTTCTCCTGCTCCATGGATGCCGTGCGCTGGGTCTGTCGACTCCATTACGGGAAGCGCCAGCGTACGGTGTCTATGGACGCCCCTTTGCTCGTCTTTCTCTTTCTTTCTTTCTCTTCTTTCATTATTCTTCAGTGACTGATCACCGCATCGCTAGATGCCGCGAACGACGCGTTCGGGCGCCGAATTCAGCCCCTACGCCCTGGGAGAAGCCGTGGTCTGCGATGTCGACGCAGAAGATCTGCTGCATTGTCGATTCGCCGAGCTCGACGTGATGGGAGACATCGACTCCAAAGAGAAAGATGAGGATTTGGAAGACGAAGATTCAGAGAGCGACGATGATGCGGGGCCGGATGTCGAGTGTGCGCAGGTGCGTAATCTCTCTTCTGGCTGACCTTTCCCTTGCTCACCGCCCTGCAGCCAATCCCAACTACCCCCCTTCATCCCATGGCGGCTCCCGCCGCCTGCAAAGCCAGCTCCCGTGTGCGCCCACCTCCCTTGGACCTCTCGCAGCTCGGCGCGGGATCTCCCCCCTCTTCCCCTCTCACACCCCTCTCTTCATCTCCAACTCATGTGGGTACACCCCCGTCCACCGCCTTTTCTTCTCCGCCGCCTCCGTCGCGCCCATCCCCTCCTTCGCAGGCACCCTCTCCGTTGCAGGCACCCCCTACGTCGCGCTCTCCCCCTACGTCGCGCTCTTCCCCAACACGCGGCAAGAAGGCTCGCCAGACCGGCTCGCACCAACGGCGGGCCAAGAAGCGGAGGCAGCTCGAGGAGGCTGGCGAGTATGTCAAGGAGTCTACGCGCCGTCACGTCGTGGAGGCCATGAGGAACATCATCGAGTTTGATCTCGATGGAGAAGACCTCGCGGTCAACTCGTCAGGCTTTGGAGGCTTGCGCCGCTCCTTTGCCAAGGACAGATGCGACGCGGACAGCCTTTGCGCTCAGCCAGGTTGGCGTCGCCTGCACCACGACGGAAAGGGTAGTATCCCCTTAGTGGATTGTAAGCGGCGCCTTCTGGCATTGGTCGGAGGCATGCCCAAGGATGCTGAGCACTGGAGAGACAAGGTCATCAATCCACTGGAGGAGGCAATCGCTGAGGGTTCACGCGGCGTGAAGTTCTCCAAGAAGGAGAAGCATCACAAGCGGGGCCCATTTCCCGCCACAGCTATCGGTGTTTCGCACGGTGGCGGCGAAACGGTACGTGTTGATTATTTCCTAGCTTCTCTGTTCTTTAACTGATATCTTCATAGCGTCCAGGTAATCGCCGGCTATCAAAATCGGTGCGTAAATTCATGGAGGGTATACGTTCACACCCTGCCATGCACCGCGCCTCGGGCTTCATGAACCGTAAGTCAGATTGTAGTCTTGTATTTTGTCTTCTCATAATCAAGTTCAGATCTGTTCCGCACCTACAACCGCCCCATGTACGAAGTCTACGAGGCACACCAAACCCAACTTCACTCTGCCCATCCTCGCCTGCGCAAGAATCTCGATAACAGTGTCTTCTCTTGTCTCACAGTCAATAGTGGCCCCCAGACCGCGAGCAACCCACACGCTGATGCCGCCAACAAGCCGGATGGCTGGTGTGGCATCACTTGCGCCGGCCCCTTCAACTACAAGCTCGGCGGGCAACTGGTGCTCTGGGATCTTAAGCTTGTAATCGATTTTCCATCCGGTTGTACAATATTCATACCCTCCGCACTCCTTGTCCACTCCAATTGCCCCATCCAGCCAGGTGAGCGCCGCTATTCGTGGACTCAATACACCGCCGGCGGTCTTTTTCGATGGGTCGCCAATGGGTTTCAGACCCAAGAGCAGTTCTTCCAGAAGGCGACGGCGGAAGCAAAGGCTCAGTGGTGGGCGGATCGCGAGAGTCGCTGGCAGCGCGGCCTCGAACTCTTTCCAGTGCTGCCTTGAGCTTTCATTATCAGGTTTTTCTTACTTTTAGCTCATTGTACTGGTATATTGTATATAGATATTGTTTTTGTACACTGTATATTATTCTGTTGTATCTGTTGTGTGATTTCGGTGAACGGGTGGCGGGTTGCCCGCTTGCCCGTCTACCCGACGACTACCCGCGCCACCACCCGCCCTCAACCCGGGCCCGGCAACTGGGGTCACGGGTTTCTCCGGGTCGGGGTTGGGTCACGCTCTGCGCACCCGAACCCGACCCGGACTGAACACTACTCAGATGATATCCAGACAACTGTGGAGGATATCTGTGTTACGAATGAACCATCTTTTCATCTTATCTATCACATCTTATCACCTATCATATCTCTTCATCATATCTTATCCCTTATCCGTGTCTCAGAGACGCCCCCTAGTGACATCATTCATACTCCTTGACACACAACATGTCGACAGCATGGTCTGACATCATGCCTCATGGTTAGCAGGTCACTACCATGCATAGGACACAAGGAGGGAATCTAGAGCGTCATAGAACCAAGGCAGTGCTTTAATATCCCTGGAGGAAACAGGTTTGGACAAGGGGTTAGGGCAAAGGGTAGTCAGTAGCAATTATTCCCGAAACCCTTGGTTGAGGGTTTGTCGGAAAAGTAGACACCCGTTTTACAGCCAAGAATGAAGGTTTGAACCCTACCCCTAACGGCAATGATGTCCGTAACACCGGGGTCATGTTGCTGGTCACAAGGTTGGATCATAAGGTCGCGCAGCGCGCTGGGGTGAGTCAGGTCGAGTCGCGACTGGTCTGGACTGGGTCATGAGGTCACAGTGTACTGAATTGTGTTGTCCAGTTGATTGAGTGCAAGTTCCGGTGCGCTTACTGATATTCTGTCCAGTGATGCGCTTACTGGTATTCTGTCCAGCGATACGGTCATATGACATCCCCTCTGATGTTATATGGTCGGATGTGTATCTCAGATGTAGTATCTTTTCTGCCCTCTATTGCTGTCCTGCTTGCTGCTAGTTCTGTGATCTCTGGTGCTCTTTCCGGTATGTACACGTTGCTTGTGGTTTTTTGTCAGTGTGGCCTCATTATCTTTCATGTATACTGACTCAATCTGTGCCTTTGCAGCACACCAATCCCGATGTTGAGACTATTCTCAACACGCTCAGGGGGACCACCGACATTGTCCTACCCCAGATTGGTCCGTGTCTATTTGGCTATCTCGGCTGCTTTCTCATGCTGATGTCCTTCCAGATACGGCTGTGGCTAACAAACCGGCCAATGATACCACTCTTGACCCCCTCTTTAGCCAAGTTCAGGACGCCTTGAACACTGCTGTTTTGTTCATTGAGGCCCTCGGCACCCTCAGCCGCAAGTTGGAGAGACAGAGTGAGTCTGACTTTGCTTCTCTTGTAGCCGGGATTATCATGGTATTGCACTCCTCATCCTGATTCCTGACTTCCATCTTCAATACTGAGCGCTTGTTGTAGGAACACTGCAGAGATTGAAGTGCTTGCAGCAAACCTTGTGCATTGGATGTGCAAGTATGTACACAGCACGCTTCAACATTGCAGCAACGCAGATATGTGCTGACATAACACACACAGCACATGTGCGCATCCATTCATGTTTGTACTTTTTGCCGGCTCTCTTAGACAATTACGTTAACTTTTACAATCCTTTTTTTAGAATGCTGTATGAGCATTGAGCAGTGGATGTTCAGCTACTTTGTAGGCTCAGTTGCTTTGGGCTCTGGGTTGCGCGTTGCCGCTTCTGAGACGACAATTCCTGTCATGTACGATGATACAAATTGTATTAGATCTGACTGGGTTGAGTTTCGGGTTCTGCCGCTTGCCGGCCATATTCGTTATGTATATAAGCAAGTAGATTACAGCGTAGTCTGTAGCTTCGATCTCGTCTATACACCTGGCCTAGCCAGACTTCTCAACTTGCTCTTTGCTCATCCTTAGTTAGATTGACTGTGTGGTGCCTGGTTTAGCCCTGTGGTTAAGTCAGTGCTGACAATCTGGACACAGCAACAAATATCCAGACAAATGCAACAGATATCTAGACAAGCGCAGAGGATATCCAGACAACTGCAGAGGATATTTGGACACTGCAAAGGATATCCCGACAAACACAAAGGATATCCAGACAACTGTTAAAGATATCCAGACAACTGTGAAGATATCTGGACACCGCAGAGGATATCCAGACAACTGTGCAGGATATCAACAGATATCCCGACAAACGCAACAGATATCCAGACAAGCACAAAGGATATCCAGACAACTCCTGAGGATATCTGGACACCGCAACAGATATCCTGACAAACACAACAGATATCTAGACAAATACAACAGATATTCAGACAAGTGCAGAGGATATCTGGACACCGCATAGGAGACAATTGCGGAGGATATCTGGATTCAGCCACAGATATCCCAACAAACGCAACAGATATTCAAACAAGTGCAACAGATATCCAGACAACTGCGGAGGATATTTGAATACTGCAGATGATATCCTGACAAACGCAACAGATATCTAAACAAGCGCAGAGGTTATCCAGACAACTGCGAAGGATCTCCAGACACCTGCAGCGGATATCCAGACAAGCACGGAGGATATCCAGACAACTCTTGAGGATATCTGGACACCGCAACAGATATCTTGACAAGCACAACAGATATCCAGACAAGCGCAGAGAAAATCTGGACACCGCAACAGACATCCCAACTATTTAGACCACCGCAAACAATATCCAGACAAGCATGATGAATATCTACTCAGATTCGAGTAAGTATATGATACCGACTGTAACAATTGAGCTTGTTACGATTCTCTTTCACATGTTTAGATTTTAAATATTTCAGCATCTTTTTCATCTTTACTATTTTCAACATTCATACAGTATTTACATTTTGAAATCCGATATTCACATTTTTCACATTCTTTTTCTGTATCTTTTTTATGCTTATTTTCAGTGAAAAACTGTGTAAAAGATCTCAAAAGTTTTTAGCTGAAAAATTGGTAAAAAAGACAGAGGTTTTTTCACTGTTTTTTTCATTCGGAAAATCTGAGTTTATCACTCAGTGATAGGATAAGTTTCTTCAATCTATACACTCTCTTACCATTTGATATTAATCATACTCCATGAATGACTAGCATCAGGAAACACCTTATGGGATCCAAGTATTCATAAGCCAGTGTATCAGAAACAGTGGTTTTAAAGCTGTCAAAGTACTTACAGCTGCTCAAAGTACTTTAAAGTATATTGAAGCAGGCATCACCTATACAACTAGCTTGAAGTACTTGAACACATCTGGAAATATTATCAAACAAGTGTAAATTGTCCATTTACTTTGGAACATATACAATTACTTCTAACTACATAAAAGTATTTGATAGAAGGTTCACATTCTCATCAATGAGTTGCTGTGCCCTCCTTCAGTTCTTGTCAGCGTATGATCTTGGTCTTGCTCAGAACCTCATGACACATAAAGTGCCGCTCCGTGTATTGTTCAGGACACTGCAGCTTTCCTTGACGGGGTAGAGCATTGGGGTTGAGACTATGAGGAATTAAAAAGTAAATTTTTCAGTTTTAGACAAGAGTACATACTGGAAGTGTTGGAGAACATGTTGACCTGGCAGGTGCCCACAATGTTTTGCACAGTACTTGGCTGTATAATCACGCTGTCGAGAACAGAGTTCTTCTCGCTCTGTTGCAGACATACTCTTGCAGTGACTAACTATAATGAGTATGATACACGGACAAGAACACACTGACACAACCGTTGAGCTGCGGCACACTTCTTCTCGCGTCGTTCTTTGGCATGTGCCGTCTCGTATCGTCTCTCGGCCTCTTGTTGTCTGGCACGTTTTCCAGCGTTCTTCTGTGATTTCAACGGCGGCATCGCAAAATGGAACAGGAATATGCCTGGGTGCGGCGGCAACGGAGGGTGGTGCTGGTCAAAAAGGAAGGGCTCCAAATTGCTGGAAGTATCAAGACAATGACGTTGCGCACAGACCAGGGCCCGTGCGCAAAATGTGTGGTGCCTCTATCCAATGGATCATGAAAGATATGGGGTGTTGGGTGGCGGCAAGTTGCACAAGAGTGCTGCCGAGCCCAACAGGATGGCATGTGCTTGCCTTCGCGCTGTATGGAGGCCGTAGGGGCCACACAGCGGCAAGTGCGAGTGCGTGGGAGGTAGGTGGGGCAGGAGGGATTGGACGGCAGGTGTATGCTGAGGCAGAGGGTGGTACACTGTGCAATTGAGGAGGGAGTTGCAGGCAAAGTCCGTGAGCCTGCGGTGGTCATTGGCATGTGATATCCAGTCTGATATTGGTCAGTGGGAAGATACATGGGATGTCAACGGCCGCCAAGGACGTCAACGGCACCTCAAGCGCCACCGACGTTGGGTGAATTGCGAAAATGAGCAATTAGAATAAAAATATGCACCTGATACCAAAAGTCCCCCCCTGCTCTTGAAGTGTGCTTGCCGGCACGGCATGGGGCTCATTATCGTTGTTGTCGTCAAGCAGAATGCTGCCTGACGTCCTCGATGTTGTGCTGCCCGCTTGACGGGGGCTTACACGGCACATGTGGGGTCCATATCCATTGCAATAGCCACAAGACGGCGAGCTGAAGGTCGCCGTTGATGCCTCCAAGGGTCCGGTAGTCGTCCTGGGCGCTGTCCTGGGTTGATGATGGTGGTGTGAGGGAAAGAACAGGAATCTGAACGCTGTTTGGATTTGCGGTCCGAGTTGCCGCCCCCAACACTGCATGAAACATAAAATATTTACACCAAAAATATGCTGAAAAAATGTAAAGTTTTTTCAACATTTTTTAATCTCTAAAATGATGAAAAAAATGATAAATATTGGTGAAAAAATGATAAATCAATGCTATATTCGCATATTTTCATTGTATTTATACCTTTCTTGAAGTGAAAAAGTGATGAAAATATTTTACATTTTTTTAGCATTCCTCCGGCGTAAATATGCTATGTTTCATGCAGTGCAAATCTGGTGGACGGCAACAACAATAGTGGCAAAGGACCTCGTCGGGGGAGGCTATATTGTGTGAGTGCCCCAAAAATACGGAGGAAGAAACTTGCCATGTATTGGAGGTCACTCAAACTTGATGTTCGAGTGATTTTGACGTTTGACGCAAGCTGAGATGGGCAACAGCTGCCCTGATTTTACCCTCATAGGGGAGCATGAGATGCATAGCATCTGTTCCAGGTAATTTGAGGAGAGCCGGCAGATGGTAGCGGACTGTAGTAAGGACCTCCATGAGTATCAAGAGTCAAGGGTATACTCGCATACTCGACCCGTCATGAGTATCATGGGTATGACTCATCTTGATCCGCGGGTCAAGAAGAGTCAAGTCAAAGATGGGTCGCGGGTATCAGTTTTGAGAATGTAAATTTTTGTAAAGCATAAATCATCATATATTTCTTTGTTGAACAGATACTATACAAGATTTTCATGCATATTTGATCAATAGCTAACATATCATTACTTATACTCTCAAAAGAAGGGTGATTTCTGCTTCAAATATGCGAGTATCCGCGGGTATTGACCCGTTAAACCCGTACCCATCTTGATCCATACTCATATGGGTCGAGTCAAAGATGGGTCATGGGTATTGGTTTCAGAGCATGGGTACTCGTGCCACGGGTCACGGGTATACTCGAGTATTGACTCGTGGAGGTCCTTAGACTGTAGCGCACGCCGACTTGGATGAGGATGGGGAACTCACCACATAAGGTAAGCTCCCACCTCTCACTATAGTACCATTGCGCATTCAAGCAGTTAATTTGCTGGTCCAAGGTCAATGACAACATTCCGGACAATGTCGAAGTTGTTCCATTCACGATCTGGGTGATTGAGGGCTTTTGGTCATCGTTCATTGCTGCCTACCGTGATGGCTCGTCAACGCCGACATGCCATCCAGCTCCAGACTTATGTCTGAGGTCTCCTTCGGCCATCTGGCGCTCCTCTCCTCATCTTTGGACCCCCGCCGACGTCTCCACGGCTACCGACAGCCGTGGATAATATTCACAATCAGCATAAGCCGTCGCCGATGACACTGCCCTCAAAGCACAGAACGACGCCAAAGACGGGAAACCTCCCAGATGCAACTTCCTGAGATGGCTGGGCGTAGGAGCATTGCGGGCAAGGTAGAGAGAGCAAGAGCAGAGGCAGGACAGGACATCGGGAAGTGGCGGGCAAGCGCGACGGCAGGACGTCAATGCACAGACCCGTAATTATTGCATTCCTCTCACTATTCTACTCCCCTTCCGTCTGTATCCATCCCATCCCATTCACCTTGCCTTCATTCCCAAAATTACGCCAAGTCGAGATGTCGCTGGCACTTAAGGCCACATCAGCCTCACGTGCCAATTGGTTTATATTTTCAATCACTCCCTTTACTTCTTTATTCTCTTACCACAACCAGTCCGACTCTGTCTTGACAAACATTGCCCATGACAGCTGATGTTCAGCGCACAGCCATTGTCTTCTGCTGAGGCCTAGCACCCAGTAGTTGACCTCAGTGGTGACGCCTAGCGCACACCACAAGTTGTGACACCTAGTGCACACCACAGCTGCAAGTGCCATTGCCTCGAATGTCTTCTTTCCTTGTATGTGTCTTTTTTTTTTGCCTTTTTCCTTCTTCTTTTTTACTTGAGCCATGCTGCAACACAGACGTCAACTGGCTCATGCACCATCTCACTACCTATTCAGGGCAAGAGAACCAAGGACAAGCTTCTATGTCAAACAAATTTAAATGATAAGGCCAAGCCCACATTACAAGGACAACGATAGGGCTACACAACAATGACAAAGACGGACTCCCAGGACGAGGATGAAGACGGGCTCCTAGGACGAGGACAATTCAACACTACGGGGACAATTCAACACTACGAGCACGAACTTTTCCTACTAGGACAAACCCACATCATGAGGATGCACCCGCATGCCAAGGACAAATCACGCAGACAAAGATCGAGCAAGACAACCATGCACAAGTACAACAACCACTTCAAGGACGAACACCCCAACCAACTCGGAATGCAACCAACGAGTATCATCACTGTACCAAGGAACACGCACCACTACTAAGGATTGAGCTGAGTACAACCAGAATGGACGACCGGACGCACCCTTCCTATCAACAGCATTCATTCTTTACGTACTGTATGGGAGTGTATGGAGGCACCCGTCACGTGCACGTAAGACGTTGAGATGAGGAAACGGTGGCCGCTTTATGCCTTACGCACCACAAAATAGGCAACAGTACCATGAAGTAATTGTCATTGAATGGTACTAAGGACAGAGAATCAGCCGAGTATGACGCTTCATGGTGAGTTTTGTGAATTGAACGACCTCCAGGAATCGTCGGTCCTGTCCAAGGCGCGGATAGCCTCTGATATGCATACCCAAGAATAGGCAATACAACGGACCCCATCTTACGCCTTACGTTGCCTTCATACACTCCCATACAGTAGTTTACTTATGTATCCAAGATAGCGGCTACTGTACAGTGGAATTAAACTATTGGGCAACCCCCGTCGTGGCCAGAAACTTGTGGGTTTCCCAAGAACCCTGTTGCCAAATAAGATAAGCTATAATCACGGTGTGACACCGCCATTTTGACCTCAAACAACACGACTGCTGACAAGCACTTATTGGCCAACTTGGCAGTGCGTTCAATGACAGACAAAGACAAGAAAGTGACTATTCTCAACATACAACATGAACATGACGACATCGACCATACTTACCAGTGACAATATTAACAGCCAATGCAATAGTGACAATTCATGATACGACACAACGATGACCAGCGCGACTCCAATGCAATGGGGGGCCATGTTTGCACGCTCTACACCCACCAGAATCACAAAGACCAAGCCTGACACCAGTTTTAGTTTTCTGGCAACAAGGGCGCCATCACCACGGTGATGTGCTGGGTGCAAATAGGCCACAGAATATGAAGAATATATCCACAACCAACAAACAACTAAACACTCCTAAGTGGGATCTTAAGATTGAATGGGTGGTGATAGGTAACTAGGAGACTACGTCTGTTTTGGTGATAACAAGAAATAGGTGCGTGTATACGCGTACTTGAACTGGGTAGAACAAGGTCTGAGTGATAGTTGAACAAGGTTGGCAATCGAGCCTTTTAGTATGCACAAATGCAAGTAAGATGGGGGTATTTGAGATTGATTGTGGACTTGTATACTTGCGTGATTAGAAATCGAAAGCCAAACAGAGGACGACTCCAACAGACATATAGACTGTTGAAATGTATGTTCTAAGGGTACTGGAACAAAACAGGTGCCCGGTTCGCAGACACGGGATGTGCAGCCTTTGCTCTTTGCTAAGCTTTTGTTCTAGGTCTTGGGTCTACTCAATTCAACTCTGGTAAGTCATACTGGTGTTGATAGCAAGAGGATCGGTACAACTTCTTGTATTCGCAAAGTGTTATGTTAACTAAACTTCTACGTTGATGCGGACCTTTCTCAGAACTGGTCGGCTTCTTGGTAAATCCGTGCGGTATCTCTTGGGAGAAGTCCGGGCTCACGAAAGTTCACTTCTAATTGAATCACAAGTGGTTCTAGCTGGGGGGATCTGAATCTTCTATCCAACACCAAGTTCTGAGTTACTCAGGTGGGGCTCTTAAGTTTTGGGGACTTTGGGTCTTCAATAGTGCACAAACGGGATCTTTATTTGAGTATATACTCGAGCAAGGTTACTACAGGGGGACGCTTTGTGGGCTGATCTCTGCGGGGCGCTAAACTGAACTATTTGACATTACATAGTGTCCTTTATAGTATTCTACTCGGTAAAACAGGATACTTACTGACTCATCACTGGGGTGGTACCATGAGGGTACTCCCAGGGCATAGGGTTTCAGCCACGATTGCTATTGGTGCGGAAGAGAGGAAACTATTCCTTGGGGAGGTGCGAGACATCGGGTGACTGCGCATTATGGAGTGGTTCAGGGACCTGGTCTAGACCGGAGGAAAGTTCTGGTATTGGTCCTATATCTGGTTTTCTGTGTCTGCGCCACTTCCTTTAGTAGTGAAAGGTAAAGACAGCTCTGTAGTTCTCTGGTTGTCTGGTTGGCTAGTATGATATCTTGTTGGAGACCGTTGATGGTAGAAGGGATAAACCGGGAAAGGGCTTGCTGAAACGCATTTGTTGACCGAGGCCGTGTATAGAATGGTTCCACGGAAGTATCTGGACTGATCTGATCCTTAGTTGTCCCAAACGGGAACTGAACTCCTACATTGTGTCTGCTTCTCCTATACCTGATATGGGATCTTTTGTAAACATTGGGCAAGACTCAGTATCCCGTCTGTATGGGATATGACTTCTTTATACCCTTGTTGGATCTTTGCTACTTGTTCTTTTTAGCGGGCAACTGCACGGGTTCTTACGCCTTCTAGTCAATTGACACAGATCCCGTCCAGATGGGATACTGGATCTTGTACTCTTTTCAAGGTCTAGCTTGATTGAGTGTCTAGTAATCTGCCACTTGGCTGCAAGCAACCATTTAACGTGTGGAATTTGTTAACTGCATCTTGATTTGTGATACTAACACAACGGTGATGTGTGTACAGAGTGTAGGATTTCATACACCGGTATTACGGTGGGACACATTGAATAGTGATATTCAGTACAGACGGTCCGTTACTGGACTTTTGTTTAACCATAGTTATGTCTGACTTTAGAGAACTAGTCCTTGCCCTAGACTGTGTCTCTGATGGTAACTCATGTACACACGGCCTTGTCTACGTCGAATCCTCTAGACTGAGTCTTGATAGAAATCGCAAAATCCGGGGTTTCTAGCCCTAGAATTGTAACATGTGTATCAGCGCCCACCTCCAAAGCTTAAGCCCCAGCCCAAGGTTTCGTAGTCGCCACGTCGGTGAAAGCTGTGCTCCTCGTCAAAGTGACATTTGGCTTTGGCGGCACGAATAAGCTCTGCGGCGCGGCGGATAAGCGCGGGCCACTCCGCACCACTCGGATGGCCAACCAGCACCAAGAGGAGCCTTCCCTCAGCATCCAGGACGACTTGAGGGCTTCTAGAGCTGTGTGTGAGCACTTGAAGTCAAGTAGTGAGTGGCAGCAGCTTACCTTCCTTTCCATCTTAATTTTTTGAACGTGCGGTCCACCATCCTACGCATTTTGTTTAGAGTCCAAACTTTAGGATCCCAGTCCGATCTCGTGCCCTGCTAGGTCCCTCCAGGATTGATGTATTCAGTGTCGCAAACTGCCGCCTCAGCCGCACGACGCTGAGCTCCAGGCTTCACCTTGCCCCTGCTATGCTTGCCTCCACAAGCAAGAAAGCACCGCCGACATTTACAAGGCGGAGGTTTAATGCCTTCTTCTGCCGCTCTCAACCAAACAGTCTCCTTCTGCCTCTTGCGCTTGCGCGTGCGCCTAGCAGCTGGCCCTTGGCCGGCGGTCAAATCTGGAGGAATGGTCGTAGGTGAGAGAGGTGGCACAGAACCGTGCGGGTGACTTCGTGTTGGGGCAGGTGCGTGAACAGGTGTGCGAGGGCGTAGAAGCGGCAGGTCCAGCGGAGAGAGCGAACGTGGGTGTCCCTGTGAAGGAGACCAAGGCTGAGGGGTGGGTAGAGGGCTGAAGCTAGAGGAGCATGTAGAACCACGAGAAAGCGAACGGGGGGCGGGAGACGGTGAGCGGGAGAGCAAAGTTAGAGGAGAGAGGGGCGGTGAAGGCGTGCACGCACGTTGATGAAGGGGGCGGCCGCGGGACTGATTCAGGCGTAGATAGACGTCCTCACAGTCGCTAGCGTCCTCATCTCCGCGCTGCTTGGCCTCCTCTGCCCGTTGTGCCAGAAGCTTAGAGACAGTCGTGCGCTGGATGTGGATTGGCTCGAAGCGCTGCGCTAGTTCTGGTACACCATAGGCCGAAAAAACTGTTCCTTGGCGCGTCGTTTGTTCTAAACAGAGCCGTGGGCATGGTATGTTTGGCGCAGCAGAGATCAGCGGGGTGAAAAGGCGCAACAAAATGAAAGAAGGGCACGCACGTCTTTTGGCCCTCCGAGTTCGTTAGCTTACTCGTCGGCGCGCCCTCCGAGAACAGCTACTATACAAAAGATAAAGAGAGAAGAATGAAAGACTCACCTGTCAGCAGCGGTTGCACCTGCGCCATTGAGAAGGTGGTGTGGTGAGCGAGAGAGCCTCAGGATCGTGACCAAATGCTTAGCACGGGTTTGTCACGCTCTTGCGCACCCTCAGTTTCGTCAGTCATTTATCTTGAAGCTACTACACCATTCATAGGCTCCCTAATTTATATGCATGACAGAAATATTTAGAAAGCAAAGTTATCTATGTTTTTCTTTTAGAAATAAATCATTTCTACACTTGGTGAATGCATAAGTTTGTGTGGATGTTGATATTTTGTCAGTCATTTATCCTAGCGGGGGCGTGCGGCTCTACACCACGGGAATTTAACTCCATTGCATGTATGACCACCGTACAAGTACAGCTACGTTCTTGCTTTGAAGTCACGGAAACTTCAACCTGTCTAATGATCAGTTGTTATCCAGACAATACAGGTCAAACGGTTAGGCGCCTAGTCAAGTTGAGACCCGCACTTAGCATCCGATTTTTTCCAAATGAAAATGCAGATCTATTTGTTAACACCATACAGTCTGACAAAAACTCGATCAAGGCTCTGGCCTTTGGATTTAGTCGATCAGCAATAATGATCGACAATCTTGGCTTGACTCTCACCTGCCATCATCCTATCATGGCCTTCAAGAAGAAGCGTGGCCGCCCGCGTATCCACTTGACGGAGGCAGAGCGCCGTGATGCTCGGCGCACGTCGAACAAGGACTACTACTCCTCAAAGGGCAACGAGATTCGCGCTCACAGAGCAACCAAGTACCTTGAGGAGCGCGCGGAAAACCCTGCGAAAGGCGTATGTTATAGTCCTCAGATACAACCAGGCTGACTCGCAGAACAAAGCCTCTTGGCTAAGAGACAGAAGGTTGGTGAGCGCGCCAAGCCAGCTGATACGCCCCCGCTCAAAGTGACAAACCTCCTTCGCGGGACTAACAACAACACGCGAGTTTTCCTAAAGGAAATCATCGGTAAATGTACCTTGTGCAAATCTGCATCCACCACTTTCTCCATCTCCAAATCGTGCGTACTCTGCTCCTCCTTCATCCTCCTCGGTTGAGGGCTCCCCTCGTCCATGCCCGTGCACGAGTCTGTTCTCGGCTGTGTTCTGGGCAGGTGCGGGAGGGGCGGGCGTTGTCGACTTGCGCTGTACAACAGCTGGCGTAATAGACTTGCAGTGCATAGCCAATTCGCGAGTGGCAGGCGGGACGGGATCCTCGACGCCGCGCTCAGCCGACCTGCGCTGAACAGTGGGAGTACTCCTTCCCCTCTTCGACACCCCACCCCCACCCCATATCATCCACATCACCTTCCCTACAGCCTGCCATTGTTTCTCCGCTTCTCATTCCTCCCTTCCCCTTCCCCATCATACCACATCAGATGATCCCCCGACGTGCTCGTCGGGTCATCCGGCAGGGCCATGTATGGCGGGAGCTCTTGCTCCCCGCCCTTCTCTCACTCGCCTTCGGGTTGCGGTTCGACTCTCCTCCTCAGCACGCTCGTCACCCCCTTCCCCCCCCCTCCCCCTCCTGCTCCAGCTGTGACCCCCCCCCCCATCCCCCCTCCCCTGAATAGGCAAAAGAGGACGCGAAGGATTCGGGGGGCATGATGAGGAGGACGCGAGGAGAGGGTTGGAAAATGTCGCATTGAGCAACGGGAACCTCCTCTTCCTCCCCATATCGCCCGCGATTGCTCCAGGAAGCTCCTCTCCCCCGCCTATGGTGGCAGTCATCTGGAAGGGTAGGAGGGGGCGGCTGGGAGCAAAACAGCCCGACGAACTAAACTCTTCCGCTCTGCATCAGCACGGGCAATACCGCGGGAGCGCAGCACGTGTTCTTCCCTGTGCGTATCTTCTCTTTGGGGGTGGGGCGGGGCGGGGGGCATTGATGTAGAAGAGGCGGGCGAGGGCGGGTCTCCCACGCGATTGTGACAGAAACTTGACAGGCGAGCTAAGCTCCTCGATCGAGTCGTCCAGCTCCTTTGGGCAGGATGACGCTCTGCGTGGGCACCGGGATGGACTGATGGTGGAGGCGGAAGACATAGAGGCGATGGGGTTAAACACAGATTTGGCGGGAGCGCGAAATTGCGTTCGGCGCCCGGGAGGTGAAGTCTGAGTCTGTTCGATGAGCCGATCTTTGCGTCAGTGGTGGTGAAACGAAGTTTGTCATTCTGCGTGCGTGGTGATACGATCGACGAGTTGTTATCAGCGTAGGCGGTCGCGCTGCTGGGAGACGCAAAGTCGGGACCTAGCCACATCATATCAGGACGCAGAACGCAGATTCAAAGAGAGCAAAACGAACACTCACGTACATATCCTCCTCCTCCTGCAAATATCGCAAACCCAAATCCATATTTTCAATCTACAAACCAAAGCACGTCAGCCCACCTCCACCCAAAAAAAACCGTGTCAAACGTACGTTATGCTCTTCCATGTTCGCCGTATTCTGCTCGCTCCGTCTCCATCCCCGAATCTCGTGTACTCTCCTCCTCATCTTTTTCTCGCCTGAACCTGCGAGTGCCGCCCTCGTCCATGTCCCTGCGCGAGCGTCCAGCTACTGCGATGTGGCGGGTTCTGGAGCACGTGTGGGGGCGAGAGCGTGTGCGAAATTGAAACAAATGGCGCGAGTACGGGAGCTGGGCCGGATTGAGGATTTGGGTGGTTGGTTGTGGGGGCAGTGGAAGGTAACAGGACGAGATCCTCGAGGACGGCTCTCGAACGGTGAGGCTAGCGTAGGTATAGCCGAATGGCGTGGTAGAGCCGACGAGGAAGAGTTTTCGTTGCCCCCCATGAATAGAGGAATCACGCTACACAAGAAGCATAGACGACTTGCGCTGTACGGCTGGCGTACGCGGAGTCGCGAATGCGTGCGGCGTCGGGTCCGTCCTTCTGTCGTCTAGAAGCGCGCGCGCCCATCGCACAGTAAAGTAGATATTTTGGGGGCGCAGGCATGGAACGCGCGCAGGCACCGTTCCCTGTCACAGACTCTTGCATCCTGCAAGTTTCTGGTCAGCGACGTCCCGCCAGCTACGTGATGAACCTTGATGAACGCACCTAGTCCACCGATGTAGAGGTCCCGGTCTGGCTCCAAATCATATAGCAGATCCGTGGACGTATCCTCCCACGGTGCGGTGTGCGCAACGATTGCTGTGAGGTGGCGTTTTGGGGAACAATTATTATGTTGACGGAGGGGTTTGTCGAGGTGGGATGCAAGGTCCAGATCAGCTCGCGTGGTGGTCTGGAATCTGCTGACAAAGTGCGCGGCAACTTGCGCAGCCGGGTATTTCTCTTTTGAGTTCGGGCACCCATGTCAACAAGGCAGAGCTGTCTATCTGCTCGTCTTTCAACATGAATCGTGAGCAATCTTCGCGCACCACTCCGCTCACTTTGTGCCAGACCAGCTCGAACTTCAGTAGAGGGTTATGTACCGACGCGTTCGGCGCGTCGTATGCAACGCAACGTTCGTCGCTCGATTATGACTATAAGTCAAGTTTGACATCGTAATACGTGAGCTCTTAATCTCCGATATTGGGACGAGAGTCAGCGTTCTATTTGTGCTCTGCAGTCATGAACGATAATGTTGACGACTTGTTTTCCCCCGGATTGCCTTCCACAGCGCAACTTGACTGGGACAATCCTTGGGTCAGCCGACACATACCACTTGGTTAGAACTGACTGACGCGCACAGATACCACGGGGGACTGATCCCCTGGACCCAGTGCCTACTTTTGTCCGCGTACGGCTCGCCGTTCTGCAAGAACAACGGTCATGTATATTAGCCAGTCCTGGCTTGTTGTTCGAGCTCGAGGCAAGCGTCTCTCGCAAATGGCTGAGCACATCGAGTTCTAACTATACGTTGATACACATGTTACAATTCTAGGGCTAGAAACCCCGGATTTTGTGATTTCTGTCAAGACTCAGTCTAGAAGATTCAATGTAGACAAGATCATGTGTACATGAGTTACCATCAGAGACACAGTTTAGGGCAAGGACTAGTTCTCTAAGTCAGACATAACTACGGTTAACACAAGTCCAGTGAAGGACTGTCTGTACTGAATATCATTATTCAAAGTGCCCCACCGTAACACCGGTGTACCAAGTCCTACACTCTGTACTCATGTCCAGTCGCATTAGTATCACAAATCCAGACACAGTTAACAAATCCAATATGTTAACGGTTGTCCACAACCAAGTGACAGATTACTAGACACTCAATTAATTCAAACCTTGAAGAGAATAAAAGATCCAGTATCCAGTCCAGACGGGATCTGTGTCGATTGACTAGAAACCATAGAAATCCGTGTGGTTGTCACTGTAGAACCGATCGCGGATGAAAATCAACTCACCTTTGGTTGAAAAACATATTTCAGCAAGTTGTTGGATGATGAAACGTTGATTCGGATCATCGTACCACCTTTGGATGATTCGCCGACGTTGATTTATAGTGTCGACGTGGTTGAAATCCTGCTCACATTCTAATAGATATTAAATAACCATTTACTCAAATATATGTGGCTGTGTGCGCGCGCGCGAGAGTTCTATACAGCACATGCAGGATGCACAGAGCTTGTCAGACGCTATAAGTACTGATATACACCGAACGAACACCATCATATTCATACAATATCCTTGAACAGGCTAGCTACTTTGTCCCGCCCACTAATCTGCAACATGACCTGGGTACGGCGCGCTAGTGCAAGCCTGAGCCTTCGATGTGCAACCATCTTACGTCGCTCTACGCCCTCAATCAACTTTCCCTCTTCCTGGCGAAGTATGGCGTGACGGACAGCGTTGAACGCTACAGATTCCTGCGCACCCGCAACTGACTCTTCGTCAATCAGATCCTGGATGTACTTGAGGTGCTTGAGGTGCCACTTCTCATCGCGATCTTGATAAGGCACTGCAATATGTTCGATATGGCTTGATAGGGCTTCGTCGATGTCAACCTCCGTCTCGACCTGGATATGATCAGAGTGAGTTGATAAAAAAAATAAGGTACGCACCTGTTTGTCCCAAACAAACTCCTTGTCTTCCTCTTTTTCCTCCTCCTGCATCATAGGATTCGGAGATGTAGGCCTCGGTGAAATTGGTGAGAGGTGCGCTGTCTTTGGTGGAGCAGGCCAGTGTGTGTAGGAATTTTCTAGACGTGTTCGGAATGCTGCCTGCATTTGTGTGACAGTCTGCGAGTCGTAATCTTCGTCGTCGACTGGCGGTGAATGCTATATGATAGTCTCAGCACATGCATGACTAGTGAGCATTGAAGTTGAACATACAGCCACCATGTTGGCAGGGCGCGGTCGTGGTAAAAGGGTAAGCCATATCCAGGCACGTGTCTTCGTTGTCAAGTGCAAATCATCCAACAAAATCAACGTCTCACTGATATCGCTACTATATCCACCAAGATACATACATGTCGTACATATGATAGATACAACTACTAAGCTGTGGAAGTACACTAGAATGTCTCGTCATCCATTGTACGGGCAAGAGAACCACTTCTATCAATAAGCGCCCACTCATTGCGATCATGAACTCGCCCAATCAAACACTGCAGCGCAATAACATCGACTACATCGAACGACCCTCCCAGACGGTCGGAGAAGTGAATGTCCAGTTTTTCCAACTCATCGTGGTCATTGAGTGGAGCGTTACGAATGGCGACCATAATCACATCGGATGGGGCTTTGAGTAACACTTGCGCGTCGGGAAGAAACCGCAAATGCACAATGCGCTCCAATTGCCCATAGAACTCTGCATCAACCATGATGGGATTGCGTCGCGCAAACCTGGCATTCTTGTCAACCTGCATGGTATACTACTAGTTATCAGTACTGCAGTTTCTGATGTATGGTCAGAATCACTCACACGAACGTAGGTAGCATCTCGAGTGTCTTCGCCACCCTTTACCATGGTTGAGGATCGGAAAGTGTCCCCTTCGGAAGTGTCGATTCGCCGCAGTCGCCCATACTCTTCGATGAGTACATTACCAATATGTTGACGTACAAGATTGACTCTGACACCAAACTTGGTGGCCAGCGCAACACACAAGGCGTTTCGAACGAAATCTTCGGGAGGTCTCCTGGGAGAATGAGGAGGCAGCAAGATACAGCTATCGTCTAAAAGGAGCATTAGCATGTGCTTTGAAGACAGAAACTCAAGGAACACACATCCAAGAACATGTACTGCACCAAAGGTGTCCTGATGAGAGCGAGTCTTCTTGCCCAGTGCCAGTTCATCGTTCAGTCGATACAGAAGCTTGATCTGAGTCAGCTGGGCAGTCTCAACCACATAACGGTCCATTGAGCGCCATGGATGACGACGACTACGAATTGCGGGTGAAAGCTTGCCGCAGTATCGCTCCATTGGAAATGCCCAGTAACACCAGACTGGGCCCATAGCAATGATACTGTCTGCAATGTGAAGCAGGCCGTGAACGGTAACTGGACAGACATTGACACGCGATGGTTCATGTTGATAATAGAGACTGGAGATGAGTCAGATACAATTCGACAGGACAAGGCATAGATCTGAGAACTCACGTTTCGTATCTTGTCACCCAGTGAGCAAATCCCGTTCGTATAGCTGTAACGTCGTCTCCGGTGAGGCTGAACTGAAGGCAATGGTTGAGAAGAACGATGAGGGAAACAAAATGATCGTGATAGCGCTGATGGCGAAAACGTCGGCGTAGAAGGACGGGGCCAAGATAGAGGGTCCAGAATGACCACATCTCGGCAGACATGTATGAGCGATCCGTTGCGACATCTGGTACACGAACCCCATACGCCGATGGAATGGTAGAGCCAGCTGCAGCCGAACTTTTCCCGACGGCCTCCCAGACTGCTTTCTCTAGCGTATACTCTCCATTTCCCTCGTCAAGACCTTTGAACTCGCCAGTCCACAAGAGTACCATGTTCTTCATCAAATTCTCCCAGATCAAATGCATGAAGTCATATGGAAATGACACCGGAAACGATAGAGAGTCTAGTGAGGCAAGTACCGGAACACCCTTGATGCCATATTTCGTAGCCAGCTCTTCCGCGCGGACATTTGTGGGCGACTCCATCACCTCCTTGCCCTGCGCGATAAACTCCTCGTGAGTGCGCAATGGAAGGTCTAATGGGTCATAGACAGGAACGGGGTCTGTGCCAGCAATGACAGAAGGATGATTGGTGCGATGATGGGGAACGTAGTGTGTCGTAACGCGAGGCATATTTGGGATCCGCACACCGGTAATAGTGCACATTCGACACGGCCGATAGCCATTGTGTCCCTTGATATTCATCAAGAGAGAGACGGCGGGAATATCGCCAAAGACGACAATGAGGAAGGCTCGAAGAGAAAAGATGGCTTGGCTGACATCAGGTGATAAGACATCAAAGGCACGAACACCGAGAGCGAGCTCATTCAACTCCTGCACAAGCGGCCACAAGAAGGAATCGATATCGTGAGGCTTCTTGGGACCAGGGATAACACCAAGAGAGATGATATTCTCGAGATGAAAGCGGATGTCGGGGGGGAGATTATAATTGAAGATGATCAACGGCCAAGCACTTTTCTTGCGCCGCTTATGAGGACAGAAACCGTCTGTCGAAAGACCCAATGCAACATCACGGATGTCTGCAAAGTAGCGGCGCAGATGTTCGGTACCATGGATGCGGATGTTGCGATCACATAATGTGCGGTACGCAGTACCATCGAAGATGTCGGCAATCTCACCGTCCTCTGAAGTGTATGAGCCACGGTATCGCATGGAAGTGGCGATATCCCGGCATGAGGCAAAGGCCTTAAGACGGGGAATGAGCGGGAGGTACGTGAATTTCTGTCGGGGAGTCTTTCCGTCCGCTTGGTAGCGTGCCTCCTTGCAGTACGGACATGACTTCAGTGTCGCATATATGCCAGTGTAGCAGCAGCAGGATCGGGGACAACAGTCAAAGAATTGTGGTTTGAAACCAGACAGGAAGGCGACGCGTGAACGAACACGGTGAAGAGAGGGGATTTCGGGGTGATCACTATCAGATGGGGGAGGATTCACGAAGGGTAATTCGGCAAAGGCGCTGTCCGTGAGATGGTTGCGAACTTTGAAGGCGAAAGCCCGGCAGATAGTACGGTCCAGGTCGGAAAGTTTATCGCCTAATGTTACTGTTAGTTTCATCCAAGGATAGACACAGATGGAGTACGCACCGATTTCGCTGACAAGCTTCTCATACTCTGCGCCTAGGCGATCCAAGGCGTTGAGTTCCCCCATCTGGCGCTCCAGAGCGTCAAAGTCAAATGCAGCCCAGCTGAACTCCTCCTCCTCATCTTCTCTGTATGCGTCATTGTCTCCATCCTCTTCTTCATCTTCTTCGTCGGAGCTATCCTCAACCTGGAAGCAACCCCAGGGGAGGCTAGGACGATTGGGATCAAGTTCGTCCGCCGCACGATCCACAGCTGCCTCCCAAGCTTCATCATCGAGGGCGTCGAGATCGTCGGTAGGTCCAAGACCGCCACTGTCACCACACGGTGGAATGGATTGGATAGTTGGAGGAGGGATTCCGTCATCGTCATCAGAATCTGAGACAGGATCCCGCTTGTAGTAAGCCGCAGGAGCAGGCGGTGCAGGAGAACGAGTGGCGATGGAGGGATTCTCGTATGCTTGAAGAGCCGCATGCGCCTGTGCGCGCTTCCGAGGGACTTCTTTGTCGCAGCACGGACACCAGACATAATCGCGGGGAGCCATAAGAGCGATGGAGGGTTGCTCGGCGGAAGAGGCAAGGAGAAGGCGTGAGAACTAAACACAGGAGGTTACAAAAGTTTTCATCGTCGGATCGGGAATTTGGCCACCTACCACCATTCACATTCTTAACACACCGAGTCCTGTCTGCAAGATTATGGCCAGCGTCGTCAACCCTCCACCAAAAGCCACCCGTGCCCCCGGCAGGCCCAGAGGAAGCAAGAACAAGAATCCAAGTGCCAATACGCCCGCCACCGGTGCGCTCAACGACATCGGTAACACGCCTGCTCTTGAGGAAGCGCAAGCCCTCGCCAACCGTCAGGCTGCAGAGATACAAGCCTTGAAGGGTGTGTCAGCTTGCTACTTATGTTGTCTGTTTTTTTCTTGACTCACCATGATAAGCTCAAATTGAAAAAGACGCCACCGAGGCTCAGGCACTTCAGCGACGTCTTTTCGAGGCATCCCAGGCTCCGCCGCCGCCGCCGCCAACAGCTGACAATGCAAGCCAGGAGCTACAAGGTGTGTTAATAGCTTATTCTGAGATGAGAGAATCTGTACCTACGACATAGCTAAACTCGACGAGCAAATCGACGCCAACAAGAAGCTGCAAGAGCGCCTCGACGCAACCATGGACGACGACGAGGAAGGTACACGGCCAAACGCCAGTCAAGGCTCCGACGAACCGCGAAAGAAGATCGCTCGCCCCAAAGGTGTCGCAGGCCGCAAATGGAGCATCCAGAAGCAGATGAAACTGCACAAGCCTGCTAAAAATCACCTGAAATACAATGCATGCAAGGTGAGCGTGCATTACCCAAAGATTGAATGATGCTCACCTCTTCCATGCCCATACACAGCGTATCGTACGACGTGTCGTTAACAATGCAAATATCAACCTGGCCTTGCATTGGAACAAGATCCCACCCTTATCCAAAGTCAATATATATGCAGCTGTGAGTCGTTATTTACTCACCAGCTCAGTGACGTCTCACAGTTCGAACCTAGGCAAATGCGGCCATGCCCCTTCTTGAGGACTATGAAGATAATTGGGCGACCGAAGAACTGGCCAAGCAGTACCTCAAGAACCAACGGTCCAGCGCCTACGGTCGTGGCGAGCTAGAGCGACCAGCAGGATACGAAAGAATGACCGACAATGCGGCTAAGCGTGGGTCCGGTGGTCGCCAGAACAAAGCTAAGGCGGCTTTACGCGAGTACGAGGCTGAGAAGGAAGTGCGCCGTGCTCAACGCGTAGCCCAGCGGGCTGCTAATGCTGTGTCCGCCTCTGCTCCTGGTGCCGGTGATGTTGGTTCCACTCCCGCTCCCGCTCCTGGTGCTGGTGAAGCCGGTCCCGCTCCCGCTCCCGGTGCTGGTAATGCAGGTCCCGATGCCGGTCCCAGTTCTGCTCCTAGTGCTGGTGATGCCGTCCCCGCTTCTGGTGCTGGTGGTGGGATTAACATGGACGTTGGTGTGTAGGATGCGGGTATCCCTTGTGGTAGTGAGTAAAGAGTCGCATCTTTCTCACGAAGGCAGGGACTCGTCGGTATACGTAAAGGTACGTGATCATCGATATCAACAATTCCCATTCTCATGCTAACCTCCAGTATCTATCAGCACAGTTGATACTCTGTATTGAATCTCAATCAACACTGCCCCTCAGTCAATCTAGTCTGGCCTGAGCCGTGTATGAGACGCAGCATTTCAATCCACTCAGGTGCGCGATTCTCGTATGGTTGATGCGTGCGTGTGAATTTGCCCCGCTGGGGCAAATTCCCGCGCTCATTCTCAAGAACGCCGGACGCGATCAGCGCGACGGTCCGCCAGTCATGGACCGGAGTACTAAGCGCTAGGTACCTGTGGGCATCCTCCACTGCGGTCTCGAGCATGATTACAGTAGTTCCAGCTTTGCACACTGCATGTCATACCAATAATAAATCTATTTTCTACTACATTTGTGTGATACCCAATGAAGCCGATGCATCAAGCAAAATCAACGAAAGGATCAAGAGAAACACTTACCTGAATCAGTGAAACGGAGGATGATGCATCAACATGCTAAAGGATGAAAATCAAGCCAGAATGAATAAATCCGCGTAATAAACGGTAGACGCTGATTTCGGCCGTTTTAGAATGTTATTCAACGTTATACCGTACGGTTGATTTTCAGCCAGACATCAACGTACTGTGCGATGAAAAAAAACGTTACCTTGGTTGATCTACGAGGATGAAATTCGTCGTCAGCCAGTCTTACAGTGTGTTCGCTAAAAGAGCAGTATCAAAGATGCAACAAGGGTATAAAGAAGTCATATCCCGTACAGACGGAATACTGAATCTTGCCCAACGTTCACAAAAGATCCCGTATCAGGTATAGGAGAAGCAGACCCGATGTATGAGTTCAGTTCTCGTTTGGGACAACTAAGGATCAGATCGGTCCAGGTACCTCCGTGGAACCATTCTATACACAGCCGCGGTCAACAAATGCGTTTCAGCAAGTCTCTTCCCGGTTTATCCCTTCTACCATCAACGGTTGCCAACCATAAGACTACACTTGCCAGCTCCACTCTCAGTTTGCTTCCACAAAAGATATCATAACAGACAAACAGAGAACTACAGAACCGTCACTCCCTTTAACGTCTGAAGGAAGTGGTGCAGACACCAAACACCAGATACAAGACAAATACTAGAACTTTCCTCCGGTCCAGACCAGGTTCCTGAAGCACGCCATAACGCGCAGTCAACCAATGTCTCGCACCTCCCCAAGGAATAGTTTCTCTCCTCCGCACCAATAGCAATCGTGGCCGGAACCCTATGCCCTGGGAGTACCCTCATGGTACCACCCCAGTGATGAGTCAGTAATTATTCCGTTTTACCGAGTAGAATACTATAAAGGACACCATGTAACATCGAATAGTTTAGTTTAGTGCCCCGCAGAGTCCAGCCCACAAAGCTCTATCCTGTAGTAATCTTGCTCTGAGTTTATACTCGAATCAGATCCTTTTTATTGTCATCATTGAAGACCAAAGAGCCCCCAAACTCAAGAGTCCCACTTGAGTAACTAAGTACTCGGTGTTGGATAGAAGATTCAAGCAACTAAGTTCCTTGATATTCAATTATAAGTGAACTTCTGTGAGCACGGACTTTTCCCAAGAGATACCGCACGGATTTACTGTGAAGCCGGTCAGTCCCTAGAAGGGCCCGCATCAAAGTAAAAGCTTGGTTAGCATAACACTTTGCGAATACAAGAGTTGTATCGAATTCCTTGCTATCAACATCAGTGCAACTTACTAGAGTTGAATTGAGCAGACCCAAGACCTAGAACAAAAGCTTAGTGAAGAGCAAAGGCTGCACATCCCGCGTCTGTGAACCGGGCACCTGTCTTATTCCAGTACCCTTAGAACATACATTTCAACAGTCTATATGTCTGTTGGAGTCGTCCTCTGTTCGGCTTTCGATTTCTAGTCACGCAAGTGTACAAGTCCACAATCAATCTCAAACACCCCCATCTTACTTGCATCTGTGCATACTAAAAGGCTCAATTGCCAACCCCGTTCAACTATCACTCAGACCTTGTTCTACCAAGTCCAAGTACGCGTACCCACGCACCTATTTCTTGTTTTACCACAAAGACAGACGTAGACTCTCAGTTATCTATCACCACACTGTCAATCTTAAGATCCCACTTAGGAGTGTTTAGTTGTTTGTTGGTTGTGGATATATTCTATATATTCTGAAGCCTATTTTGCACCCAGCACATCAAATTGGAGCCCACCGCGAGGGGGTGTTGCTTTGATTACCTTGTCAATACAGTGACAACTTAGTCTCTCATAGTTCTTATATCAAGATCAAGACTTACTTCAAGTTTCCTATATCCACAGAAGCGGAAACTTAATGCTGGGTCAACTGAGGGCAAAAGAAGCGAAATTATGCCTCTGTACAATACGGAGATTTGCTATCAAGAGCACTGTAAGTCAGTACTCTTGACTTCAAGCTTGATATACAGTAAAAGATTGAGACTTGCGTCAAGCTTCTTAGATCCACGGATGCGGAAACTTGATGCTGAGTCAACTGAGGGCAGAAGAAGTGAATTTCCGTCACTGTGGAATACGGAGATCTTCCGTCAAGAGCACTGTAATCCAGTACTCTTGACTTGAAGCTCAATACACAGTGAAAGATCAAGACTTGCGTCAAGTTTCTTATATCCACGGATGCGGAAACTTGATTCTAAGACAATTGGGGTCACAGTGGACCTAATTCCGTCTCCGTATGGCACGGAGATTTTCCGTCAAGAGCACTGTAATCAAGTATTCTTGACCTGAAGCTCAATACACAGTGAAAGATCAAGACTTGCGTCAAGTTTCCTATATCCACGGATGCGGAAACTTGATTCTAAGACAATTGGGGTCACAGTGGACCTAATTCCGTCTCCGTATGGTACGGAGATTTTCCGTCAAGAGCACTGTAATCAAGTATTCTTGACCTGAAGCTCAATACACAGTGAAAGATCAAGACTTGCATTGAGTTTTCTGTATGCACATAATAGAGACTCAGTTATAAGGCAATTGGAGTCAACCGAAACCAACCTCCTTCTTAGTGTTGTATGAAAATTTGCGATCAGGAGTACTTTAATCCAGTACTTTGGTTCCGTGGTTTAAGATACAGCAAAGATTGAGACTTGGTCAAGTTTCTTAATCAAAGGCAAACACAAATAGTCTTTATACCTTGGTGAAACTGCTGATAAGTGCAAAAACTACTGGTATTGCAGAATGGTGAACAGGTGTATGTTGCGGACAACATCTGTAAGTCAAGGGGAGATGATACGCATGTTACAATTCTAGGGCTAGAAACCCCGGATTTTGTGATTTCTGTCAAGACTCAGTCTAGAAGATTCAATATAGACAAGATCATGTGTACATGAGTTACCATCAGAGACACAGTTTAGGGCAAGGACTAGTTCTCTAAGTCAGACATAACTACGGTTAACACAAGTCCAGTGAAGGACTGTCTGTACTGAATATCATTATTCAAAGTGCCCCACCGTAACACCGGTGTACCAAGTCCTACACTCTGTACTCATGTCCAGTCGCATTAGTATCACAAATCCAGACACAGTTAACAAATCCAATATGTTAACGGTTGTCCACAACCAAGTGACAGATTACTAGACACTCAATTAATTCAAACCTTGAAGAGAATAAAAGATCCAGTATCCAGTCCAGACGGGATCTGTGTCGATTGACTAGAAACCATAGAAATCTGTGTGGTTGTTCGCTAAAAGAGCAGTATCAAAGATGCAACAAGGGTATAAAGAAGTCATATCCCGTACAGACGGAATACTGAATCTTGCCCAACGTTCACAAAAGATCCCGTATCAGGTATAGGAGAAGCAGACCCGATGTATGAGTTCAGTTCCCGTTTGGGACAACTAAGGATCAGATCGGTCCAGGTACCTCCGTGGAACCATTCTATACACAGCCGCGGTCAACAAATGCGTTTCAGCAAGTCTCTTCCCGGTTTATCCCTTCTACCATCAACGGTTGCCAACCATAAGACTACACTTGCCAGCTCCACTCTCAGTTTGCTTCCACAAAAGATATCATAACAGACAAACAGAGAACTACAGAACCGTCACTCCCTTTAACGTCTGAAGGAAGTGGTGCAGACACCAAACACCAGATACAAGACAAATACTAGAACTTTCCTCCGGTCCAGACCAGGTTCCTGAAGCACGCCATAATGCGCAGTCAACCGATGTCTCGCACCTCCCTAAGGAATAGTTTCTCTCCTCCGCACCAATAGCAATCGTGGCCGGAACCCTATGCCCTGGGAGTACCCTCATGGTACCACCCCAGTGATGAGTCAGTAATTATTCCGTTTTACCGAGTAGAATACTATAAAGGACACCATGTAACATCGAATAGTTTAGTTTAGTGCCCCGCAGAGTCCAGCCCACAAAGCTCTATCCTGTAGTAATCTTGCTCTGAGTTTATACTCGAATCAGATCCTTTTTATTGTCATCATTGAAGACCAAAGAGCCCCCAAACTCAAGAGTCCCACTTGAGTAACTAAGTACTCGGTGTTGGATAGAAGATTCAAGCAACTAAGTTCCTTGATATTCAATTATAAGTGAACTTCTGTGAGCACGGACTTTTCCCAAGAGATACCGCACGGATTTACTGTGAAGCCGGTCAGTCCCTAGAAGGGCCCGCATCAAAGTAAAAGCTTGGTTAGCATAACACTTTGGATTTTTCCTTAGGTAGATGATACCTGTCTCCACAGTGTTTCGCGGGTTCCAAACCGTGAGCTACCGCATCGTGAAGTCAATTTATGGATTGCCCGATGGTCTGGCCACCTTACGGTGAGATTCGAATCTCGAACGCAGACACCATAGTGATTCTATGATCCAGTCGGCGTCCGTCTCGAAACGTCTGCATGATAGCCTCGTCGCCGCTCTGGGATCATCAGTCCCGATTCCCGAGTCCCGTAGATGGATTGACCCACTAAGCACTTGCTGGACAGCGAGCTGCGACTCCGTCATTTTTGGGGCGGTTCTTTCGTGTTTTGGAGTCGGTTGGGCCCTCGTGAGTGTGTTCACCTCCTTGCAGGCCGTCATGCTCTCAAACTTTTGCAGGCCATAATATGCGTGCGTCGATCACCGCGGGATGGGTTAGTTTCTCGAGGCATTACAGCCGTCTTTAGACGCCGGTCTCGCTTCATCAAACAAATCTCATCACGTTTGTCGAACCTGTCATCGTCTGCTGGCAGACATCGTTTTCCAGCTCGGTAAGCGCTCCAGGTACACATCTCTTTCGTTACTGACAAGGAATCACGCAGCGCTTATGTCGCTTATAGGGTCGTTGCTTATAGGGTCGTGTTGCTACGTCGGAGATATATATAGTCGTAACATCCCACAACGAAACCGCGCCCTGATGCATGATATCGATCCAATGCGCAGGCAATGCCTTCGCGTCAACCCAGCTGTGAATCATCATCCCGCTAGATTGGGTCAGATCTTGTTGGCACGGGGAGACTCCCGTCTTACTTACCTACGTTGGGTGTAGAGCACTCACGGCGGTTGCGTGTGCGGTCGATGAGGCGGAAGAGACGAACTTGGCCGAGTCCTGGAGTAACGGGAGACGATGGAACGGGGATCACTCTTGTATTCAAATCTGGCAAGGTACATACATCGTGCCACGGTAATGGAAGCGAGACCGGAGCGGTGGAAACAGATGGTGGCGCTCACTGTCATCAGAGTCTTTTTTTGGGTGTTGCTCGGAGAAGGCGTACTTCCGTGCACTCATTGAGAAGACAGTCCGTCTCGCAACTACCCGAGTTTGTTCTCTGTTTGGATACTGCGTAGTAGTGAAACTCTCTCGTTGAAAGTTCATCGTCTTGACGGACATGTGGCGGCAAGGTAGCAATGCGGCTGGCGCCCTGCCGGGTATCTGGTGCGTATATTCCTATTGCGTATGCAGAAGACGCGTCTATGTATAGTGTGTGCCTAGCAGTTGCACACCGCCTTTAACTTACGTGTGAATGGTTAGCCAACGTTTCCCACACGCCCCTGGTTTCCTGCTCTGCTCTTCCCCTCATCGTCTCTTACCATGCGAAAAGTCAAAGCTATCGGCAAGCGGTTCGCCCGCTCTCTTCATCGCAAATCGGCGTCCGGAAACTCTGCACCCTCGCGCGCGCGCCCGGAGAATGACGAAACATCTGCCGCTCCTGCTGCTCCTGTTGCTGTAGACGCTCCTTGTGCTGTAGACGACCAGAACACCACCTCGCAGCGCGTTCGGCCTGCTGAACCCCACCTGGTGGATGTGGACATGTCTAGCGGAGGCGAGCGCTCGGGCGTTGGCCAAATTTCCGCTCCTGCTGAGGTGGACGACCAGGAGACCGCCCCGCAGCCCGTCGGGCCGTCTGATAAGCCTAAGCCCGTGGATACCGTCATCTCTAACGGCGAGCTTATCCTCGTCGCGCTCGACCAAGTAGGAAAACTGGTGCAGAGTGTCCCTTGGGTGGGAGCTGTGGCGGCAGCGATGAGAAAGCTGCTTGAGGTACACAAGGTGAGGGATGTCAATGCTGTATTCCATTGGGGTCTGCTGACCGCGCATTCACCAGAATTATACGGCCGATCAAGAACAGGTAGCGCGACTGGTCGAGAAGTCCCACGCTGTGTGGAAAACAATTGTGCCGGTGCTCAAGGAATTTGAAACTACTCATCGTTCGGTATTGCTTGACGATATCAAGGCCGCCTTGCTCGAGTACAAGGGGTAAGCTTCCTTATATACGACCTCAACAACATCCTGATACTTTGCAGGCTGCTTGGTGATGTAACAAACTACGTTGAACAATACAAACCAAAGAGCAAATTCTCAAAAGCTGCTGCCCATGACAAGTTCAGTGGTGACTTCAAGGACTTTGATAAGAGGATGGATGAGTATTGTGCTCGTCTCCAGGTAAGTTATCATTTGAATCTATACAGTTACAGTCTAATTGTTTGGTACTTCAGTTGAACTGCAATCTGGCATTGGTTGAGCAAGTCAATTACCTCCGTAGCCGTGTGTGAGTGTCTTTGCTTTTCTCAGATGCTCATATATGATGTTGTCATCTAGTATGGACAGTGATCTGTTCAAGTGGCTTGAAAGTCCTTCTGATGGGCGCTCTAATCTCACACGGGCTTGAGAGGCAAGGATGGAGAGCACTGGCAAATGGCTGGTTTCACATGATAAACGCTATCTTGACTGGAAGAAAACTCCAGGGTCTCTCCTATGGATATCGGGTAATTGTATGTCTTTGAGTCATAATGCTTGCATAGCAACTGATGTAGAACTGTAGCAGGCACAGGGAAGACTATTCTCAGGTAGGCAAGATGCTCTGTGTGATGTGTCATAGTTACATCTCTGATTTTTGCACCACCAGCTCATGGATCATTGACAATGTTGATGAGAATCAACAAATCCCATTGGCATTCTTTTACTTTAGTGTCAATGACACTAATGGTACAAAAGACTGCTTGAATCCTGCCATTCGGTCCCTTCTCTATCAGCTCTCATCATACACTTCTACTCCGCATCATGTTATCCGTGACTTCTATCAGACAGCTGGCCGTCATGGGCAAACACCCCCTTTGCCCATTGTTGTCTTTGAGATGTTGAAAAAGGTTCTCCAAAACCTTCCCAACACTTATGTTGTCCTTGATGCCCTTGATGAATGTGATCCATCAGAGCACCAGCACTTGCTTCACTTCATCAAGCAGATGCATGCTTGGCAAGGCACAAAATTGCATTTTCTTATAACAAGCCAGCCACGAGATCCTTTCACAGCTTGTCTTTCTTGTCTCTCTAAACAGATTGACTTGAATGATGAGATCTTTGTGAAGGACGATATTGCTACTTTCATTGATTATCAACTCCAAACAAATGATGCTTTGAAGCATTGGGCATCACATCAAAAGAATAAGATCATGACAACTCTCACACAACGTGGGGTAAACATGTAAGTGTTTAATTACTAATTGAGCTGATACTTATCTTTCAATGTAGGTTTCGATTTGTTGCATGTATGCTTCGTGAAATTGAGGATTGTCTAGGACCAGAAGACTTGATTGCAGCTCTTTTACAGATACCCAAGGATTTGAATGCACTCTATGACCGCATTCTTTCACGTTTTAAGAGATATAATCCAGCATTGCATTGTGCTCTTTATTGGCTTTGTCTTTCAAAAGAAAATCTCTCTGTTGATGCTTTGAATGATGCTGTCTTTGCATTTGACACCTCCACTGTACAGTGGCACTTTGATCCTGCTTTATGCACTCAGGATAAAATGAGATTAGCAAAGCAGCTATCAAGTTTTGTAGTTGTAGAGTCAGACTGGAACAGTGAAAAGCAGGTTTGTAAATGATGTTTTATATTTTGAATTGAATACTGACTAAGTCATTATTCATTAGGTTCTGCTTGCTCACTCCTCTGTTCGTGATTACCTCATGATTACAGTCAGTAGTATTGCTAAGCAATACAGTATTCAGCCATCATCTGGTCATGAAATGATGGCTCTCAAATGTTTTGCTCAGCTCTCCTTCTTCAATACAGAGAGGGACAGTGCTATCAAAAAAGAATCTCCTATTTATGTAGCACGTAATGCTTTTCCACTCTTGGATTACTCAGCATATTACTGGTTGTATCATTTGAACCTCAGCATAATTCAACCAAAGACCATAGAATTGGCAAATCTACTTTTTATGCCTAATAGTTCTCAATGGTATACTCTCACTCAAAGCTCCACTCAAAGCTTCTTATTTTATGAATGCACTACATTTTCACTTTTTCAATATGCAGTATATCATGATAAGCTGAATGTTGTTGAATATATACTTACATCCAGTCTGATTGAACAACAAATGCTCAATGAGGCTCTGGTTATATCCAGTAAAAGCTTTACTGAAACTATGACTGCACTTCTTTTACAACATGGTGCTGATGCCAATGCCCAAGGTCGTAAATATAGGAATGCATTGCAGACTGCATCTTATTGGGGACGCACAGCTACTGTTCAAACTCTTCTTGAGTATGGTGCTGATGTCAATGTTCAAGATCATAAATATGGAACTGCATTGCAGGCTGCATCTTACTGGGGATCTACAACCACTGTTCAAACTCTTCTTGAGCATGGTGCTGATGTCAATGCTCAAGGTGGTGAATATGGGACCGCCTTGCAGGCTGCATCTTATAAGGGATACACAGACACTGTTCAAACCCTTCTTGAGCATGGTGCTGATGTCAATGCTCAAGATAATGAATATGGGACTGCCTTGTAGGCTGCATCTTATAAGGGATATGTGGACACTGTTCAAACCCTTCTTGAGCATGGTGCTGATGTCAACGCTCAAGATGGTAAATATGGAAATGCCTTGCAGGCTGCGTGTTATAACGGAGATACAGCTACTGTGCAAACCCTTCTTGAGCATGGTGCTAATGTCAATGCTCAAGGTGGTGCATACGGAAATGCATTGCAAGCTGCATGTATCAATGATTATACAGCTATTATTCAAGCCCTTCTCAAGCACGGTGCTGATGTTAATGCTCAAGGTGGTGAATATGGGCATGCATTGCAGACTGTATCCTACTATGGATATACAGCCACTGTTCAAACTCTTCTTGAACATGGTGCTAATGCTAATGCTCAAGGTGGTGAATACGGGAATGCATTACAAGCTGCATCTTACTATGGATATACAGCTACTGTTCAAACTCTTCTTGAGCATGATGCTGATGCCAATGCTCAAGGTGGCTATTATGGAAATGCATTGCAGGCTGCATCTTACTGGGGATACATAGCTATTGTTGAGACTCTTCTTGAGCATGGTGCTGATGTCAATGCTCAAGGTGGTGAATATGGAAATGCCTTACAAGCTGCATCTTATGAGGGATATACGGCTATAGTTCAGACTCTTCTTGAACATAGTGCTGATGTCAATGCTCCAGGTGGTGAATACGGGAATGCATTACAGGCCGCACCTTATAAAGGATACACAGCCACTGTTCAAACTCTTCTTGAGCATGGTGCAAATGTCAATGCTACTGGTGGCTACTATGGAAATGCATTGCAGGCTGCATCTTACTGGGGATACACAGCTATTGTTCATACTCTTCTTGAGTATGGTGCTGACGTTAATGCTCAAGGTGGTAAATACGGGAATGCATTACAAGCTGCATCTTATGAGGGATACACAGCAATAGTTCAGACTCTTCTTGAGCATGATGCTGATGTCAATGCTCAAGGTGGTGAATATGGGAATGCCTTGCAGGCTGCATCTTACAAAGGACACACCACCATTGTTCAAGCCCCTCTTCAGCATGGTACCAGTATTAATGCAGTAGGAGGGTTCTATCAGACTGCCCTACTGGCTGCTGCAAGAGGCAAGACAGATTGGGCTATTCTACAGAATGATTGGGTGGGAACAGTGTACTTGTTACACCGGGGGCATTGACCGTGGAGCTATGTTCGTGGTGCCTTAATGGCACCAGACATGTAACAGAGCAGACCAGGTGGCTGTGCGAATCACACGGGCCGAGCTCCGGTGATGGACACCAGAATGCATGAACTATCGAGTTTGAGCAGGAATTTCAGGCGGAAATTGTAGTCTATTAGCACATGGGAGAGCTGTAGTATACCCCCAGCTACATTGTCTAGCACTCAATATCACTTCAGAGCACGGTAATTCTGTTTGGCTTGCGAATGGATCCACCGGCCGTCAATTTTCCAGTGAAATGGTTGTTGATTGGCTTGTTTTTAGGTCTTATTTGCACAAATACTGTTTCATATCACTAGATACTGAGTCTATCTCGAGTATGAGAATGTCTATACCATTCAACTGTGTTGTACTCAACTTCTAGAGCTCATTGAAATGGCCGACAATCTGTTCCGAGCCCTCTGATCACGTAATCATGTGATTTTTGTCTAGTTACACGTTTGGTGCCATTAAGGCACCAGAAATTTGACTCCACGCCGCTTGCCCCCAGTGTTATTAGCCCACAAAGCCAATATTCAATATGTATTGGATTTCTATTCTGGAGAAGAGGAGGAATGTGATTCAGAAATTATGCAGATATTATTAGTTCACATTATCACAGAGCAACAGGAAAGAATAAACAGAATTTGATAGTACAAATATTTTTGATACATATTTATTGCTAATATCATCTTCATCTTTGTTTACTCAGAGTGCAATCTATTTTTTTGTTCCCATACACAATTCCTTCAGCTAACTATCTAATAAATGAAACTAATATTTTATAAACAGATAACTTTTTACTGATCAATCATTTCTAGGTAACTAAGAGGTGCATGGTTCAAAGTTGGATGTTGCAACACAGGATTTTGGCAGTTCTGAAAACAGGCTTAGATCTGTCTTTTGACATCAATGTAAGAATACACACAGTTGTTTTGTCAATCATTACAGTAAGCTCAAAGATGAGGCGGCCAATATCTTCTGGGAAATGCAAGAAGGAATAGATGTCTAGAGAGTTCTTGTTTACAATTATGTTCCAGTTCAATGGTTATTCTAAGCAGAGCCGCATGTTACGACCTGATCCCGCTGTGACAGAGACTGGGACACCACTGTGGTCCTTTTGTAGCTTTCCTGTGAACCTAACATGTATGTCGTCTCGGTGTTGTCATGATCCAGACTCAGAGACTGCCCCTTGCGGACGACCACGGCACCCTGTCCACGCTTCAGAAGGTCATCACCCCAAAAACACCCTCCCTCTCCTTGAACTTTGACGTGGTCGTCGTCCAAGTACCCTCAAGCCTGTTAAAACCAACATCTGTCCATCCTCTCGTCCTCCTTACTAACGAGTCTCCCATCCTGCCAGCAGGTACTATTGACTTATCCCCCTGTTAGGACCTGAACCCGCACCGTCACGTGCCACGGTTCATACAGCGCCCACGGCAACTGTACACTTCCATATGTGTGTCCTGTGTCCATTGAGCCAACCTCGGGGTGAAGGCCAGGAGATCTCCCAGGCACTCTGCCTGGTGAGACTCCTGTTCGTATGTCGGCTCATGAGCCGAGCCTGTGGATAACTAACTCCAAATCGGGACGACTGCTAACACCAAATCGGGCGCCTGCTAACTCCAAATTGGGAGCTAGCGAGCCCCTAGCCAGCCACCTCTTCCTCTCACCACCACTGCTCACCCTGGCATTACAACCACGTCAAACTGAGCGGTACACATTGTCTTTCATTCCCGTGTTCTGGCTTGCTACTTTTGCTTTCTGCCCGCTGTCTCGTCAACGCCCGCGGACTGTCATACCTCTGGCTGAGGCCTCAACTAACATAATGATAGGCACGACGAGCAGGCCCAGTACTGTACAGAGCACGACTGTGAATGCGACGAGATTGAGAGTGACGAGGACCACTACGGATACTAGCATATGCAGCAATCGGCAGCATGATGAATACGACGATGGGCGGGATAAGCACAAGCACACCCCACAGTGTCGGTATTGATGTTTTCAGCGCGTTTTTGAAGTCACTGAATGATATACACAGAACGTAACGTGCAAAATGATTGTCTACGGAGAGAAGTGTCAAACTGGACAACGGGACACGACATACTACACAATTGGGTATGACTCTTGCAGGACAACTCTGACCACCTTGCTGCCACCACACTCGCGATCTACTTCAACACGGACAACGGCGCCTGCATTCTTGACATACATGCACACCTCCTCCATCCGTGCAACGCATCAAAAATCAAGATCATCCTCTTGACCGCACTGTTTGCGTCTGCCACTATGGCAAGGTGCTTCCTGTGATTGAGCGCAAGATGGTGAACGACGCCAGCGCAGCCGCCCCGGTCCATTCACCACAGTTACAAAATGGCGCGCCGGAACTCACAGGTGTGCTGCTGCCTTTTCCCAGCTCCTCCGCCCAGTGCAGAGAGCACATCGAGCAGTGGGTGGCTGCAATGATGGCAACAACACCCTGCGAGTATGCTGTGATGATGTACTTTATCCTAACTTATTGTCGGGAGCACTAGTAACATAGTAAATTTCAGCTTTTGAATCTATAACTTGAGTCTTGCGTGTATATACAATATCTGCGCCGCGCAGCGGCCGAAAAATTGGTGCTTGAAAGCCACCCTATGGACTCCATTTGAAGCTTGTGCCACAATTCACGTTGCGTCCCGCTCTCTGAGTCGTTCGAGGGGGCCCGCTTCGCGGGCACGTGTGACGCAGTGGTCAAAGTCGCCTTCGGCGACTTGAATTCTCCACAGACTTAGCACATGAGCCCGTATGTCTAGTCGTTGTCTTGCTCAACAACAGACCCAATGCATCCTTGTGGATCCTATCCATCTATGCCACTTGTCACACTCCATTGGGGCAGCGCTAGACAAATAGGGATCAATGCCTAGTACCCCTGGTACATTGACAACGACCCGACGACGACTGCAGCATTGCCTCATCCCTGATGAGGTCAACATGCTGTCCGCGTCCAATGGATGTCCATCCGTCTCCATATCCAGTCTTGATCCACTCAATGAAGGTCCCCATGGGATACCAACAATGGAGGTATAGATCCAGTCGTGCAGTAGGTCGAGAGCGTGCTCAGTGACGCGAGAGGTTCCTGCAAGAAGGAGATGATGGAGAGGACAACGAGTAAGAGTACGTTCAACAAGAGATGAAGCGTACAATGAGAGATGGCCCCTTAGAGAGTGATTCCCCAATGACAGAGGCGAAGATGCCAAAGGGTACTGTGAAGGAATGTACAATAGCACAGATGCAATAATGTCCAGCTCTGAAGTACATGGAGGAATGTATTTCGACTTATATACTGTTCTAGTGTCCCAAATAGGTTGCTGACTGAGTCAGAGCTCCCGCTGCGTCGGGTGTTGTGGAAGACAGTTGTTCCACTGTTTCAAGGGGCGGGGGCGCGATCGGCGGGCTCCCATTGGTCGGGAGGGCGGGATTGACGGGAGCATGCACTCATGCGCCTAAGTATAGACTTGGTTCGAGTCATAGGCTGCCAGGGAGTTCCCAGAATCGCTCCTGATGACTCTGAATGAGTCAGAGCGGGCGAAGGGCGGGATCCCGCCATTCTATTGGCTGTAGGGACTTCTGAATGAGTCAGAGCGCCCAATGCGGCGGGATGACGTTTTGGAAGCGTCCTGGACCTTCCAGGACCTTCCCCAATGTTCCACAGCCTTCTCCAGCGGTCCAGAGGTTCTCCAAGCGTCGAGTATTAGTGTTGTAGCTTCTCCTTCAATAGATATCCCTCTAGAAGACTCCCTGAGTCTCTTAGTTGATCAGAGAGCATCACTGATCTTAATTATACACTCTACTCATATATTTGGCTCACTTCGGCTGCTTGTAAGGCAACCAGCTCACGGGATTAAATGTCTTTACAATGTTCATACTCAAGCGAGACGTAGTCAAGCAATGCATGCTGTAGTTCACATGTTTTCACCCTCGGAATTCTTGTAGATATATGAATTAGGTACGCATCTCTACATTCCGATACTCTCTTGAATGTGCTTGCGCCCGTGCCCTCCTCCCGAACGTCGTCGACAACGGTGAGCACGATCCGGCCTATGCCGGATTGTGATTGAGTCACGTTCGTGTTTGTTTCTTTTCATCCGACCACCACCACTACCTGACATTCTTGACGCCGTCGCGGCCGTCCCTCTGCTCTGAGCTCACTCTGACGCGGATATACCGATTCGGAGACCTGGCCCATCACAGACCGATTTGTGCAGCTCCACTGCCCAGGACGACTGGTGGATGTGCAGCATGGCAACGCGCGTGCACACGCGCATACAGTGACGGAATGTTATCAGGTGTGTGTATACAGTTGTTTTATCTCTCTTTTTTTTTGCCCTCTCCCTTTTACCGCTTTCTCCCGGTGTTGTTGGGTGTATGCTAACGCACCTGGAGGGCCGCAGCCCAGCAGCACCGCACAGTACTGGCTAAGCCTCGCGTTGGGCCGTCTGCGCATTTAGATTACATTTTTTTTTTGCTTCTTCTGGTGCCGTCCTCTTAACGCTAACGTCCTTGGAGGGCCGGAGGAGGCGGCACCGTGTCGCATTGTGCAAAACCGCAAGGTGAACCGTCGACACATTTACTGTAGAGTTTCGACCAAGTCTTCGCATAACTGGTAACGGGGCACTGTGAAGTGAAGACTTGAGTCTTTCATAACGCATAACGGGCCCATTTTTTTGGTGCCTGAGGCCTAAAAAGGAAATTTTCCAGGCCCGCCTAACGGCGGGTAGTCCAAATAAGGAAATTCAGGGTCCAATGAAGACTTACTCCAGCGAAGATCTTGCATAACGGGTAACACCCCATGAAGACTTGGTCGAAACTCTACAGTAGATACATTTCCTTGTTTTTTTTTCTTGTTCTTTTTTGTGATTTTAGGCTGATCACAACTGCGCAGAACGAACATGTCCGACGTCGTTGAGCTCGACGATCGGACACTTCGGTCCGGTCGTCCGAGCAGCAATGCAACGTCGTCCTTGCCTCCTGCCACCACAGCAGGATGGCAACGACGATGCATCCAGCCCCCAGCTCCCTCCCTGGCCCTCCTACCACCATTCTCCATTGGACAACAACACCGTCTCCGTGCCTCGCAAATGGCGCGGATGACATTCAGCACGTGTAAGCCGGCTTTCGACGCCGCTGCAGAACGTTTAATCCCTCAAAATGAGGCATCCACGGTTGCAGACGACAACAATGGCGGCGGTAGACGGGTCGTGAGGGGTTTGATGCGCCCGGATGCGACTGCCCGGGCGCGGTGGGCAGATATGGGGCCTGGCAGAACGCCTACGGGGTTCTGCCAGGCAGGTAAGCTCCTCTTGCATTGGTGGAACCCTCTCCCCAGACGAACGACAACGATGCCAGGCTCGGACAACAACGACGACTCACAGATCATCCACCCACACCCGACCCCCACCATTCAACCCCAAATCATACCCACCACCCCATAACCAATGTTGCACGGACGACGGCCCATGCAACGCATAGATTGATCGACCGATTTCACCCGCACGGACCACAATGCACGGATGGCGACGACGTAGACGACGCACGCACAACAACGATTGCGCTGTTGCATGAACATCGACGCATGCAACAATCCGACCCCTTGGCCGGAAGCCATTTCATCTTTCAACTGACGCAATCCCGCACGGGTGATGACGACCGATATTGCAGGCTCAACCAGTCACGACAACGGCCGCAGACTGTCATGATCTAGACTTAGGACTGCCCCTGCTAGTGGTCTACCCACGCCTTAGTGGTGCCTCCTCTCTATTTTGCATCCCAAAAGTATTGCGAATCGTCGCGGGCTGGGTACCGCCATCTCGATTATCCAATCCACGATCTGGTTCCGTCACACATCCGCCACAGCAATAACCCACGGAAGTATTTCCCCAAGTGGTTCCCTTCGCCTGGCGAACAACACGATCTCCCAGCCCGAAGGCTCGAGCGCGCTAGCGCTTACCCCAACGACCTCTCGCGGAAGGAGGACCTCATGCACGTCTCAAACTAGGTATCACAGATGCCCACAAGCCGATCGGATCATCCGGGCCGGACTTATGAGTCTAAGCGCCACCAGCCTTAGAGCCCGTCTCGCGGAGACGGTAGCATCTCCACGCTTCGCGTCCCCCTCCGACGACCGCCGCGTACGTCTAAGGACGCGTGATGCGCCCCGCCGCCTAAACCACCGCCCGAAGCGCGCGCTCCCGCCGGGCCCGCCTCCCTCTGGGTAACCCAGAACCCTCGTCACCACTGCGGGTGCACCTATTGCGCCCATCGCCATTGATCCCGCCCTGGAGCACACGGTCGACCAGTAGTTCGGGTCGGCATCCCCTCCCGCCGCGTGGGTTGATATGCGTCGGCGGGCGCCCCCGCTCCCCCAACTACTTCCCAACGTTTCAGATGGAGCCGCTTCCTTGCAAGTCGAGTCTGACGATATATAATTAGATTCAAGGCGGGATATCGAGATCCCGCCGCCCATCGTATAAATACAGTTGGTAGACCTCTGTATTTGCTAGAGTGGACTTTACGTTGAACGTCCCGTTTTAACCTCGACTTCTGCGAAGGCGTCTTGACGCTCCTCTCCTTGCATCTCAATGTGGTCGAGGTCCAAGTACCCTGAGGTGGATCTCCCTGGTCTTCATCGGTGAATCTCTAGTCCTGCCAGTGGTCCCCGCTCGCTCGTCCCAGCCTTCTCACTTAGTTACCAAGGGTACTAAGACGGACGCTTACAGATAGAGAGCAGAGAGAATAAGATAAATGATAGCGGTGAGAGAGCAATGCTACTACAGTGCAGGGAGCGACCGAACAGTGGGTAGACGAAGTTGACAAACTGAGGAAACTCGGGGAGAGGGAGCTACTATATATATATACAGAGTCCGTGGCTGTGTATCCAAAAGGGAGAACAGTAGAACAATAGAAAGGCCCAATGTGGCGAGACAATAAGCGGGCCGGAGTGAGATCAATGACCGGTCCGGAGTGGACCCAGGTGGTCATCAGACCACTGATGGACAATGCCAAGACGATGGATGACAGGGGAGTGTGGGCTAGGCCCAGGCCGAGGTGAATGAAGAAATGGAAGAATGTGCCAATGTCGGGAGTGGGGAACACGTGATGTCAGATGGAGGGAGCAAAATAGAGGCGATTCGTGACAGTAACTACCCAGACTTCGTCCCTATTCAGTTTCCTTCCCCAACTCCGTTGCCAGATACTCTGAACCCTCTGTGATAGGACTTACCCAGGTCTCCCTTTGATAACTCTTGCATCACTCTGTCTGATCAGCCTTAGCTGCTATTTACATGTATTAAAAGATGCCAAATGGCACACATAGGTGATGCATGAAATGTGCCAAATGGCATATGGGGCCAGGATATACTAGCAGGAGAGCGGGTGGATGGCGGGGATGGCTGGGGCGGATAGGCTGGTCACTGGGTAGTGGGGCGGGCAGATGGAGGAGCGGGGAGCTAACGGGAGGGCTTCCTAATTGGGAATGAGGGGGGTGGGGGGTAGATCTAGAATGTGGCGGCCTGGGGGGATGGGGGGTTGATTGGCTGGGGCTGAATGGGTGGGTCACCGTGGGTGGGTGGCATAGGGTGTGTTAGGCCGGGTATACCTGCAAGGAATACTACAGTGAGAAGGGAGTCCTCAGACGACGCGTAAGGCAAACGGCTCTATTACCTGCAAGGAATACTACAGTGAGAAGGTAGCTAGGTAATAGGGTAAGTGATAGACTAGGCGGATAACAAGAGGGGACTTACTCCTCAGACGACGCGTAAGGCAAACGGCTGAGGAGCAGGGTAAGAGGCGCATGGTAACTAAGTGTCCATAAGGGTATTGGTACATAGACCACCACAGATCAGATCAAGGGGACCTTTCCCAACACACCCCCATCTGTGGTGTGGCGTAAACGGACGAGACCGAGTCCATCCAGATGAATCTCGTGAGTGACCGGAGGGAGTGGCTTCGTGAAGATGTCGGCTGTCATCCACGTCGTGGGGATTCAATGCGTCAAAAAGAATCCCTCACGGACCTGTTTGCCAATGAAGTGGTAGCAAACATCGACGTGGCAAAGTTGTTTTGAGGTGATGAAGGATTGGGTGACATCGCACGTCCCCTGGTTATCGGTGAGGAGGGGATACGGGGTGGGTAGAGGCAGTAGAAGCTGAGGGAGGAGCGAACGAAGCCAGAGGCCCTGTTTCATTGAGTTCGTCAATCCCACGTATTCCGCCTTGGTGGATGAGAGTGCAACAACATGCTGCTTGGTCAACGACCACGCGACCAAGCATCCCTCGTAGTAGCAGGCATAGCCTGAGACACTCTTCCTATCAGTGATATCCCCCGCCCAGTCAGCATCTGAGAAAATCACGTCACCACCGATATGACCCCCCTCAGCGACGGCTAATGAGCCCAACGCGGTCGCAAGGTGCTCACCACCATACTCGATCGCGTAGTCGGAGGTACCCGCCAGGTATTGCAGAAACCTTCTTTGCTGCCAAAGCAATGGTGCGCGTAGGTTTAGCGTTGAATTGTCCAAGTGCGGCGCATGTGAAGGCGATGTCCGGGCGAGTTCCGACTGCGAGGTAGAGGCGGGAACCGACGAGACGCTGATAATATTTGAGCAAGTCGGGGTCGTCAACATTGGGAAGGGCATTCTCGGGGCAAGGAGGAAGGTCGGCGGGGCGTTCACTGCATGAAACATAAGATATTTACGCCGAAAATATGCTAAAAAAATGTAAATTTATTATTATTATTTTTTCATCTCAAAAATGATGAAAAAATGGTAAATATTGGTGAAGAAATGATAAATAAATGCTATATTTGCATATTTTCATTGTATTTATATCTTTCTTGAAGTCAAAAAATGATGAAAAAATTTTACATTTTTTTAGCATTTTTTTGGCGTAAATATGCTATGTTTCATGCAGTGGTTTGAGGAGAGGAACGCGAGTAGGAGGAGAGTGAACCATGTTGTAAGTGGTTAAGAGATCCACAACGTAAGACTGCTGGTCAAGCCAAAGTCGGCGAGTCAAACGGTTGCGGGTAATGTGCACGCCCAAGAACATCGACGCTGGTCCGAGATCCTTAATGCAGAACCTGGAATTCAGTAAAGGGCGGGAGAATTCGTCGCGACGAGGCCGTCGTCAATGTGAATGGGGAAAAGCATTATAAGAGGTTCACCATTCGAGGGCATCGGAATGTTGGGCCGTGGTGGGGCGTGCCAAGTTCCGACAAAGAAGGCTCGGTCAATCTTGCTAGAGCACAATCCCAGTTCCATGAGCACAGACGAAAAAAGTTGAAACCATTCGTGTCCGGCCTGTTTCAACCCATAGATGGCTCTCTTAAGCAAATTTGCTCGAGATTTTCCAGGTGATCCTGGAAGCCGGGTATATGGGACATCGAAAGAATAGAGTTCATAATCCCTTTTCGTCGCGACAGCATAAACCAAGCGGATTGTGTCAGATTTCGAGACCGGAGCCGAGACCTCCCCGTAAGAGCTAGAATCTTGGCGACAGCCCTCGGCGACAAGGCGAGCTTTATCGGCAGGTTCGGGATGAGTCTTCTTTGCAAATACCCACTTAGCGCCAACGGCCTTGTGTCCCGGCGGAAGCGCCATCTCCTCGAACACCCCCATGTCGAGCATCCGAGCAATCTCCTGGTCCATCGCAGTCTTCCAGGATGGCCAATCCGGGCGAGCCTTAGCTTCTTGAAGCGTAAGGGGCGCCTTTGAGAGATCCCAGACCCGTTTGGCAAGGGTGCGAGGAGGGACAGCCTTCGCGAGGAAGACAGAAGGGAAAGAACCTAAAGAGGATTCGAGATCATGAGTAGAATCAAAAAGAGAAGTATCTATGAGAGGGCGAGCGGCGAAATAAGCAGACAAAGCGGTAGGGTTCAAGCGAGAGGATCTACGAGGTAATGTAGGTAAGGAGGCGCCCATCGAGTTTGTACTGACGGTATTCTCGGTAGACGCTATAGGTGACGGGGGAACTTCTTTGATGACGGTGTTGTCCCCCAGTGGCTGGACTTCCACCACTGGCTGTAACCCTTTAGTTAATGTTATGGAGCTAGCCTGCAAAACTCGATTCATCTCAACAGGAGCTAGCCTGGCCCAGCCTGAGGGCTGTCTCTAAGCCTTTGTAGTCGCAACATGATGCCTAGCACGTGGGGCACCCGCACGCTGTGCCCGATGACACGGGCACTGTCTGATGTCACCCCCGAGTGTCCCCTCGTTGTCAGGCACCCGCCTCAATCCCGTTTGGGTATACAGTGCACATCTCAAATAATATATGCTTATTAATACACGAATCGTCCCTATGCCTCGACGGCTTCACGGCTCCCATCAATCGCATCGTCGGATCTGTCCAATACGGCGGGCGTCATGGTGTTGTCGGTGCGTCAGCGTTTTCCGGAAGCGCAAGGTGATGACCATTGTCCTGCGAAACGCCCACAAAGCCCCTTCAACCAAGACTCCTGCCGTAACGCATATGCCCGCTGACCTTCAGCTAACGCCGTTACTCCGACAGCGGTCGATGCCCGCTCGCGCCACACTCCACTCAAGTGGTCCATCGTTACCAGCACCCGGCGTTGCTCTTCCTCAAGAAGGCGGACCTCCTCAGCCCACCGCTTCTTGCGCGCAAAAGCCTTGCACCACTCAATGCGCACCGCTGTAGAAATTTTACACTGTCAATCAAAAAACAAGAACTGCGCCACATGGAACGTACATTCATGTAGATATTCGTCATCCAATGTGTCCAGAGCCCCGATGGATGTTCAAATCCAGGAAATTTTCCGCCGGCTGCCGCCGCGCTTTTCGCTGCCGTTGACCTCTGCCTCATAGTCGTCTCCAATTCCTCCTTCCGCGCGAGGCACATCAGTCTCCGTGCGAGGCACCAAACGACTCTCTCGGCCCATGATGCGACTCAGCCGGCGAGCCGCCGTCGCTTTGTAGTCTTCGACCCAACAACTGGTCAAGTCCTCCGCATGTAAAGTCTTGTATCCACCCGCATTCCCCTCCCCAACCAACCGAACCAGGGATGTCTGGGCGTCACAATATTTCCTGGCGATAGCGTCGATTCGGTCGGATACGTTGTTGATCAGCGTCCTAGCGCGTAGCATCTTCTTCTGCCCCGTTGCATTCTTGTTGCGAAAGCGGACCAGATGTGAGCGTGCGTGAAGACGGAGACGAAGGCGGTCCAAACATTCGTAGCATTGCGCCCGGCGCAGCGCTTCCTCCATGGTGAAAAGCGATGGTCGGCACGTTCCGCGGCGAGGAACTGGGATTTGGGATGGTAGCCATAACACAATGTTCTCGGCCAACACGGGCTGTGAAGCATTCGGGCGCTCCTCCTCCTCCTCAGAGATCAGCTCAAAGACTACCGGCATAAATGTCGCCTGAAGGACACGAAACGGTGCAAGGGACTTGAAGAACTCGGTGCGCCGTTCCTGTACCTTTTCTTCCTTCCTGGGGGTCAGATTGACCCGACGACTGATGAGATTGTGTATTCCACATCTGAAACTTAGGGATTAGAATGAGCGCATATTGAGTTAACTTGGCACGAACTGAGTCTGCTCCAGCTGGAGCCCGATTCGTAGGAAAGCTGCCGCACTCTTTCTCGTCTTTTGAGCTGCTTGCTTTTTCTTCGACTTCGAACCCACCCCTAGCTCCTCCGCCATTACTTCTCCTTCAGCTACCGCGTCCGCAGCCTGCTGAGCCTCCGGGGTCTCATCTGCCTCCAACACGGCCTGTACGTGTTTTTGGGTCATATCGCCTACATTCATATCAGCCTCACCATTGAAAGCAATGACAATTTGATACTGACCTTTCTCCCACTTCGAAATATATGGGTTGGGGGCTGTTCGCTCCTTCGTTGGCATGTCCTCCTCCTGGTGCCAGTTATCAATCATCTCGCGCCAGTCTTCGCGAACCTCCTTCTTGAGTGATGCGGACGCCTCCTTGAATGCCGCCACTTGCTCATCTCTCTCCTCGATAGCCACCTTCAAGCGGCGCTGCAAGATATTACCTATAAGATTGTCAAACTTGCACCGCTCCCGAACCAGGTGTAGAAGCTTACCTAGACCCATGAGCTTATCGAAGTTGTGCGCATCGATGGCCTCTTCCAAGTTCTCATGTCCTCCATCAATGTGCATTTCTTTCGTCGCCATGGCCTTGGGGTTGAGTAGTGACCAGACTCTCTCGACGGACTCGCCATCTGTCATCCCAGCTCCGGTCTTGTACCGCAGCGAGTGCTCCGTTGCACATTTCTCGACGTGAACGCCACCGTGCCAAACAGGAAGTCCGACACAAACTGTAACCGGCGGAACGTTCGACCCAGAATCATGCTGCAACACAGCGGGAAGAAGCTTCTTCCGCTCCTTGAGGTGAATGCGCCATTGACATCCCACGTCGTAAGAGAGGAGAATGAACATCAAGGTAACCCCAAGAACCGACGCCCAAAAAATGTAGTCGACGCTCGCATATCTAATATCAGATACGTTAGTACTTTTTCCATCGACATGAGGATTACGCACCGTTCACCCTTCGGAAGGTCGCCCAAGCCCAATGGGCGCATCAGTTCGTGCCGAGAACATATACAGCCCGCTGATATGCATGATGGAATTACATGGCTAGAAAGCCCAGATTTTGCGATTTCTATATAGCCTATGTCCACAATATGCAGCAAGCCAAGAACAGATCGAGCTACTTAAAGACAACACGGAGCCGCTTTCTAGGACAAGGAAAGCGCTCCTAGCATGGAACATCGGACCGTAATAGGTCATCCAGGGCTGAATATCCCCACTCAAGTTGTCCCCTCCTTTAGGAGGAACTCAATATCTTTAAGAGCTAAGCTGCGACACACTCATTATCAGTCAAGTATAAGACACCGAGTGCAGCCGATCTACTTAACAGGCTAGACATCAGTACCCCAAGACGGGAGTCCAATCGCGATGTACCGGAACCTAGCGTTCATTACCAAATACGGTCAATACAATGAATCTCGACGTGACACATAAGAATAATGCGAGATATATTCGTAACACCAGATATCCCCGCAAGAAGAACAAGCGACTTAACGGTCAAATCACAAGCTAGTGTGTTCGCCATATCATTGGTGGAAACTATCAAGTAAACTTCGGCCGACATCCACAATGCGAACGGAATGATGAATCATAATGCCAAGCCGATCGTGGTCCAAGTTCATTGTGGGTCCCGAGGGAAATAAACCCTACCATAGCAACTGGCTAAGTAACATATGCGTAACATATGTCGGTGTAATTTGAGTGGGCTCACGCCTATACAAAGCACTGGGCTAGTTAAGACAGCGTTCTAAGTCGGAACGCCAAGGCTAGGATTGCTTATCCGAAGGCGTGCAGTTGTGCGTGCCGGAGCTTCACAAGTAATCTATGCAACATCTAAACAGAGAGTAAACTGGCTTATACACAGAACGAGGCTAGTCTTGTGACTTTTCTCGTGGTGCTGATTAACGATGAAGGTCCAAACGGACCGACCAATAACCGTGTAGTAGTAATGTAGCTTACCTAGCCGTATTCGTAGCAGTATATAAGTAGGACGAAGACAGTGTAATGAGTTAGTTTAGTGCCCCGCAGTAAAAGCCCACAAAGCGTTTACCTGTACCTAGCCGTAACTCGGGTTTTATAGCCCAATTAAGAAGTTCAATCAAAGATTGCGAACGATTCCAAGTCCCCAAGAACCCAAGTAACCAAGCAGAGTAAAGAGTCCTAAGAAGCCTAAGTGGCTAGATACCTAAGACCTAAGAACTTCGAAGACGCACAGAACCTTAGCGTTTCAGTACCCAGTAACCTTCGTGAATACGGACTTCTCCCCAGAGATACCGCACGAATCCAATTAGCAGCAATAGTCTCCCCAGAGACAACCGCCTGTAAAAAGGAAGCTTAGTTAGCCTAACTGGTGCGACGTTAAGTAGCCGATTCCGTTTCTTGTAGGCACAATATCTGATAGACTCTGAAGACGATCGAGTTGTACTAAAGTAGAGGATTTAGTTGGGTGTTGAAGGACTCTACGCGTGATAGCTTGTTAGTAACAGTTGTCCGTCAAAGCAGACCAAACACATAAGATACCTATCTGTGAGCGTTCCCGACCTAGTCGCGCGTCTTACTGTTTAGCTCTATCTGGCTACGAACCTTTATTCGACTAAGTGCAACACGGAGATCCTATTCGCTCATAACCCCCTTCAAACTTGCATTCGTGCATATAAAACGGACGTATAGTCCTGTTAAGCTTTAACAAGCCCGTTATCCGTGAATCAATATCCTACCCCTTATCTCGACCAATTCGTTTCCTACCTAAGTACAAGTAGATTTGTTGTTGGTTTAGTAGTGGTTATTTCACGCCCCTTTATCACACTGCACATCATATTTTGGAGCCCACCACGAGGGGGGTTTTAAGCATTGATTAACAAGTACTCGTACTGTTAGTCGATCTCCAATATACAAGAAGAATTACATTTCTGAGTTCATTCTGGACGATAAGCTACCAAAGCCTAAGCCCAGAAACTCGGAAAGGTATACACCATCACAAGACAAAAACTTCACTCCAAGTAGTACACCGGAATCTTCACAAGGTACCCGTACACTTAGAACACGCCATCGCGTTCCAGGATCATTTAAAGACGGATATCCAGCAGAGAAAGATAAAGCTATCAAGGCTCTAGCAGGAAAAAAAGTCGATCTCAAACGTAAAGGCAATAAGAAAGCGAAACCAAAGTCGCCTACGCCACCACCTCAGCCGGAGTCACCACAAGCTGAAAGTCCGTTGACACCACTGGCCTCTGACGACCAAATAGATTTCGAAATCAAACAAGAAGAAGTAGATTTTGAGAGTTTTCGTTTATCAGACCTTGATCTCGAACCTCAATTTCATACTTCACCCAATTCACCAGATCCGGCTAGTTATCACCTGCCAGATTCAAGACCCAATAGTCCTCGTGTAACAAGATCAAGAACTATATCAGACACTATGCCAGACGTTACACCTCGTACGCTGGACCCTAGGGAGTTTGTCACTGCGAAGACGAAAGAAATCATCAAAGGCAAGAAGAATTTGCCACAACAAGATAGCAAGAACGCTCCTACGTTCAACAAAAACAGAATTATAGATTTCTTTATCAATATGGACTTGCTTTTCTCTCAACATGAAATAGTAGAAGATGCGGCTATGGTAGAGTTATGTGCGCTGTATGCAGGCGCAGATACTCGCGAGTCGTGGTTCATCATGCCAGAGTATAGAGAAGCTAAGTTCGAGGACTTCAAAAAGGCAATTCTGGCTAGTTATAGCAAGGGACCAGGCGATATCAAGTATAGCTATAGCGACTTGATTGAGGCTATAAGCGACTACAAGGAAGACAAAGCCGGCACCAAAAGAAGGTGGATGGCCTGTTATCGTGACGTAGTACATATATTGAAATATCTCGTCACCAATGAAGACATAACTGAGAAAACAGCTATTGAACACATACGTAGCTGCTTGAAACCAGTTGTGTGGGACGCGGTGTTCGCAGTATTACGGGCAGAAGCAATGAAAACCGTCCCAATTCCTGACAAAGTAACCTTCAAGCTAGATACGGTATTGGAAGCAACGAGTAGTTATTTCTCGTCCAGTATACAATACTCTGGCATCAAGTTGGAAGACTCGGGATCTTCCGGTAGCTTGAGTCGCGACCTTATCTCGCCAGGTACAGCTCGTGTCAAACTGGAAGACTTGCAGGATATGAATAATATGTTAGCCAGTTTCCGAGACACTCTCAACGCACAAGAAAAGCGTATGAATGAAAATCCTACCATGGTGCAGAAGTTACTCGAGTTAGTACTGCAAAATCAACAGACGCGCACCCAAGGTTATACGACTGAGGCCGCGTCCACTTATTTTCAGTCACCGATGAGCAATATGGCCATTACAAACCGGCTTCCAGAGATGAGGCAAGGGCCGGGCTTACAGATGGGTCATGGTAATCAAGGAACTCGAGGAGGGTTCGCGAATGATGGTTGCTTTTACTGTGAGAAACCCAATCATTTCATCGATAACTGTGAGGACAGGAAGAAGGATGAAGAAGAAGGTTGGATCTTCAAACCAGAAAAAGTAAGATGGTATTTCTTGAAAAATGGCAAGTCGATTCCGCGAAAAGCAGTATCTGGAGTATCCCCGCAAGAATATGTGAGGAGATTCAGAGAACAGGAACTGAAGAATATCAGAGCACAAAACCAGCTGGTTAATGAAGAAGACTACTTCGCACCGGACAATTTCACGTACGATGGTAATCAAGTGTTTTTGACAGCCATGGGATCTAGCGGTCAACAGGGTTTCAATTAGGTTCGATGAAAGGAGGACTTGGACCTACATCCCAGTACCTAGAGAGCCTGAATACTGTACAAACAAGGAGTCGCCAAAAAGAAGTAGTCAAGCAACCGGAAACCGTTAAACAGCCCGAAGTAAACAGGCTAGTTAAAAAGTTCCAGAAGGACAGAGTCATAGTCGAAATACCAAAAAGGGTAAAGTTCGTACCAGTTCAACCTAAAGGGAGCAAGGAAAAGGAGCAACCTGAGATTGAAGCTGAAACGGGATCTGAAGAAGAATCGGAAGTTGAAGAGGATGAACTTGATGAACTCAAGGAAGCACTTAACCAGCCCGAACCAGAACCTGAGAAAGCAGAGACTCCAACGGTGGATTCAACTCCACCAAGTAAAAATGAGAAAACCAAATCATACAAGAGGGAATCAAAGTTGAAGGAGCTATTAAGACTTAACCCGCAATGGGAAGAGATGTGGAAAGCGTTGTTACCAGAATCATTACTAGCAACGAACACCGCCTGGCAAAAGAACCTCCTCGAAACCCTCAAACAGAAGAATGTGAAGGTGAATTTACAAGAAGAAGTTCCACCTACTTATGCTATGTATACGGTCAATGTGGAAAAGACGCCACATATGCCCGAAGGGGCGATTGTAGTCGAAGATCCTGTAGAACAATTCTACAATCAAACGGTGATGTGCTGGGTGCAAATAGGCCACAGAATATATAGAATATATCCACAACCAACAAACAACTAAAACACTCCTAAGTGGGATCTTAAGATTGGATGGGTGGTGATAGGTAACTAAGAAACTACGCTTGTTTTGGTGATAACAAGGAATAGGTGCGTATGTACGCGTACTTGAACTGGCTAGAACAAGGTCTGAGTGATAGTTGAAAGGGGTTGGCAAGTGAGCCTTTTAGTCTGCACGAATGCAAGTAAGATGGGGGTATTTGAGATTGATTGTGGACTTGTACACTTGCGTGACTAGAACTCGAAAGCCGAACAGAGGACAACTCCAACAGACGTATAGACTGTTGAAACGTATGTTCTAAAGGGTACTGGAATAAGACAGGTGCCCGGTTCGCAGACACGGGATGTGCAGTCTTTGCTCTTCGCTAAGCTTTTGTTCTAGGTCTTGGGTCTTCTCAATTCAACTCTGGTAAGTCGCACTGGTGTTGATAGCAAGAGGATCGGTACAACTTCTTGTATTCGCAAAGTGTTATGTTAACTAAACTTCTACGTCGATGCGGACCCTTCTAAGGACTGGTCGGCTTCTCAGTAAATCCGTGCGGTATCTCTTGGGAGAAGTCCGGGCTCACGAAAGTTCACTTCTAATTGAATCGCAAGTGGTTCTAGCTGGGGAATCTTAATCTTCTATCCAACACCGAGTTCTGTATTTACTCAGGTGGGGCTCTTAAGTTTGGGGGACTTTGGGTCTTCAATAGTGTGCAAACGGGATCTTATTTGAGTGTATACTCGAGCAAGGTTACTACAGGGGGACGCTTTGTGGGCTGATCTCTGCGGGGCGCTAAACTGAACTATTCGACGTTACATGGTGTCCTTTATAGTATTCTACTCGGTAAAACGGAATAATTACTGACTCATCACTGGGGTGGTACCATGAGGGTACTCCCAGGGCATAGGGTTCCGGCCACGATTGCTATTGGTGCGGAGGAGAGAAACTATTCCTTGGGGAGGTGCGAGACATCGGTTGACTGCGCATTATGGCGTGCTTCAGGAACCTGGTCTGGACCGGAGGAAAGTTCTAGTATTTGTCTTGTATCTGGTGTTTGGTGTCTGCGCCACTTCCTTCAGGCGTTAAAGGAAGTGAACTGTTCTGTAGTTCTCTGTTTGCCTGTTATGATATCTTTTGTTTGAAGCAACTGAGAGTGGGGATCTCTGGCAAGTGTAGTCTTTAGGGTTGACGACCGTCGATGGTGGAAGGGATAAACCCGGGCAGAAGCTCGCTGAAACTCAATTGTTGACCGCGGCCGTGTATGGAATGGTTCCACGGAGGTACCTGGACCGATCTGATCCTTAGTTGTCCCAAACGGGAACTGAACTCCTACGTTGCGTCTGCTTCTCCTATACCTGATACGGAATCTTTTGTGAACGAGGGGCAAGACTCAGTATCCCGTCTGTACGGGATATGACTTCTTTATACCCTTATTAGATCTTTGCTACTTATTCTTTTAGCGGCCAACCACACGGGTGCTTACGCCTTCTAATCAATTGACACAGATCCCGTCTGGACGGGATACTGGATCTTGTACTCTTGTCAAGGTTTTAGATTGATTGAGTGTCTAGTAATCTGCCGCTTGGCTGTAAACAACCATTAACGTATGGAATTCGTTAACTGCGTCTTGATTTGTGATACTAACGCGACAGTGACGTATGTACAGAGTGTAGGATTTTCGTACACCGGTGTTACGGTGGGACACATTGGATAGTGATATTCAGTACAGACGGTCCGTTACTGGACTGGTATTTAAATGTAGTTAACGTCTGACTTTAGAGAACTAGTCCTTGCCCTAGACTGTGTCTCTGATGATAACTCATGTACACCTGGCCTTGTCTACGTTGAATCCTCTAGACTGAAGCTTGATAGAAATCGCAAAATCCGGGGTTTCTAGCCCTAGAATCGTAACATGCGTATCAACGGGCTACACAGGACCATATCACATACCTAGATCCAACGTGGCGCCAGAGAATGCGGACCTTCGTACGGTGTGGCCGTTGATAAACCGAAGTGGACGAAAAGAAAGTCTACTGGACGGAGGATCACAAATTGCATCTATGTGTTTAAAGACTGCGTTAGAGTTAGGAATATCTTATGATCCCAACTTTACTATTACAATGGAAAGTGCCGATAAGAGTCGTACACAAACGCTAGGTTTAGCCCGAAACGTTCGTTTCGACTTCGAAGGCATTATCTACTATTTGCAGTTGCACATACTGAAGAACCCGGCCTACGAAGTATTGCTAGGTAGACCATTTGAGGTGGTATCAGAAATCAGTTTGCATTCGACAGCAACTGGCGATGTAATGGCCACAATAGAAGATCCTGGTACTGGTAAGAAGTTAACCAGTACTACATACAAGCGAGGGCAAATGCCAAAAAATTTGATACCGCAAGGTTCGAACGATAACCAGCCGGGTTTTCAGAACCGCTCAAGGACTTGAAGCAGGAGCAAGGAGAGGCGGTTTTAATCCTAGAAGCTGATGCCCAAGGCAATGTAATCGTAAAAGAAACCTATACACCAGCGGATGAGGATAGACCGTTTGAAAGTGGTGTGCTATCTAGCCTGTACTTGAAGAAATTGGCAACGAAAGTGCAAAAACTGGTAAAACCGCTACGCAATCAGTATGCGTATACAATACCGGTTAACGCTGACTTCACTGTCCCCAGACCAAAGAAGAAAGAACCAATAGAAGAGCATAGCGAAACGTGCAAGGTATTCGGCTTTCAAAAGTTATTTAGCCTGAAACAGATTGCAGAAGACATTGAAGAAGATGGCTATGTATCTCGTGTTACTATGAACTTATTCTACGGTGTACCTTTAGAGTTGAAAGGAACTTTCGATGCACATACAGTAACGGTTCCACGAGATTGGATGACGGAAGCACAAGATAAGTTCTTTGAAGGGGAACATCTAGCTCGAAAGAGAGGAGTGTTCGCCACTAAGAAGTATAAACCTGTACATCTCAAAGTCAAGTCGCACTTGGGAACTCTACCTGAAGAGTTTCGTATTCAGCGACACATCCATGGTGATCCACTGAAAGACATGCCTAAACTATCAAAGTTACCGTTCGAATATAAGCGTACAGGTCGATATACTGCAGAAAGAAGAGAACAGTTACAGAAAGATCATAAAGGCACATTTTTATCTAAAGAAGAACGCGATTTGGTAGACCAGGTAATGTGTCTACAGAATGAGGGGTTCGCTTGGGATGAAACGGAGAAAGGAACGTTCAAACCTGAATATTTCCCACCGGTGGACATTCCAGTAATACCACATACACCATGGGTACTAAGAAATATACCGATTCCGCCAGGAATCTACGAAGAAGTATGTAAGATTATCAAACATAAGATAGACTTGGGCGTATACAAGCCTTCGAACTCCTCGTATCGTTCTCGATGGTTCTGTGTAGTAAAGAAAGATGGAAAGAAACTACGACTGGTACATAGCCTGGAACCATTGAATGCAGTCACCATAGCTCATTCAGGACTTCCTCCCGCCACTGAGGAACTTGCAGAAGCCTTTGCAGGACTATCGTGTGGAGGAACCCTAGATCTATATGTAGGATATGATGAGCGATTGTTAGCGGGGCCGTCGAGAGACATGACCACTTTCTCGACGCCCTATGGCGCGCTTAGATTAAGAACGTTACCGATGGGATGGACCAATTCGGTACCTATATTCCATGATGATGTTACCTACATTCTGCGCGACGAGATACCAGCTTTCACAAGGCCGTATATCGATGATGTACCGGTGAAAGGGCCAGCGAGTCGGTATATCCAGCCTGATGGGACTTATGAAACCCTTTCGGAGAATCCCGGTATTTGTCGCTTTGTATGGGAACACTGTGTAAATATGGTAAGAATCATTCAAAGAATGAAGTATGCTGGAGGGACATTCTCCGGAACGAAAGCCGTCATCTGTGCAGAAGAGATAGTAGTAGTGGGACATGTATGTACGCATAAGGGTCAAAAACCATCTGAAGAACGAGTAAAAGTGATATCTGATTGGCCACCGTGTCAAGCACTCACTGAAGTACGCTCGTTCTTGGGAACAGCTGGCATATTTCGAGCATTCGTTAAAGATTATTCGAAAAAGGCTATGGCCTTGACCAGGCTAACTAAAGAGCTAGTTAAGTTCAAGTGGGAAGCTGAAGAACAGGCTAGTATGGATGCGCTCAAAGAAGCAATAAGAACGTGTCCGATGCTTAAACCACTAAGATATGACTGGGATTCTCCGATTATACTATCGGTGGACACTTCATACCAAGCGGTCGGGTTTTACCTTTCACAATTCGATCCAGATGATCCAAAGAAGCAGTACTTCGCAAAATTCATGTCAATAACGTTAAACGATAGAGAGGCTAGATACTCACAATCGAAACGAGAGTTGTATGGGCTACATAGAGCACTGGCCCATTGCAAGTATTACCTGTTGGGTTGTCGAAAACTGAAGATCGAGGTGGATGCTAAGTACATCAAAGGAATGCTATCAAACGTGGATTCATTAGCAAACGCGAATCTCCAACGATGGGCAGAAGGGATTCTTATGTATCACTTCACCTTAGTGCATGTGCCTGGAAAGGTACATGGACCTGATGGGCTAAGTAGACGTCCACGGTCCGATTAAGATAAAGTCGTCCCACCTATAGCTAACGAAGAACCAGATGAACTACAAGAGTTCGAGTATGAAGAACTGAACGAGCTAGATAAAGAGAGTAAGCCTCTTGAATACAATAGCTTTAAGGAACAGATAGACACTCGAACTGGCTACATACAGGTCATCGTTAAAAATGAAGAAATAGTAATGCCTGCAGAATTACGAACGAAACTCTCGAACGTACGACAGTGTGCGATGGCTGCAGACGAAGTAGAGGACTGGCTAGAAAATGGTTCGTTTCCTGAAGGAAGAAGGTCAGATAGAGAACAACAATGGGAGCGTCTCTTACCAGAGATAGAACCATTATTGAAAACAGGAAAGATCACGTCTAAACAGTTGTCAAACTTAGAGAAAAGTCAACTCGAGAGGTGGAAGTCGGAATTCTTCGTACGAAACAACAGGCTATATAAGAATGACAAAGGAGGCGAACATAAACGTGTTCTTCTAAAGCCTCAAAGATTGTCAGTAGTCAAGATGTTGCATGATAAAAGTGGTCATAAGGGACAGTACTCTGTACAAAAGCTAGTTAGTAAACGTTTCTGGTGGCCAGGACTGGAAGCGGATATAAAGTGGTACGTACGCACATGTTTACTCTGTCAAAAGAGGCAGAAAACGTTGATCCACGTCGAACCAACGATAACGACAACACCAGGAATTTTCGAACGAGCGTACATAGATACCTTTAAGATGCCAAACTCAGGAACTGATCATAAGAATGATAAGTACAAGAACTATAACGGAGTTACAGTAGCTCGATGTGCACTCACTGGATGGCCAGAGGCAAGAGCGCTAGTCAATGAAACAGCGGAGACTCTGGGGGAATGGATCTTTGAAGACATTCTCTGTCGGTGGGGTTGTTTGAAGGAGATCGTAACAGACAATGGACCTGCGATCACGAAAGCATTACTGCACATCGAGAAGAAATATGGAATAAAAGGAATCCGGATTACCGCCTATAACAAGCAAGCTAATGGAAAAGTCGAACACGGACATTGGGATATACGTCAGTCACTATTCAAAGTGTGTAGAGGCAATCCCGTAAACTGGCCCGCGTATTTGCACGAAGTGTTATGGGCTGAAAGAATAACAGTCAAAAGATCAATAGGAACGTCACCATTCTATGGAGTGACAGGATGCGATCCTATCCTGCCACTAGATCTAGAAGAAGTAACTTGGTTAATAGATACGCCAGACCGAATCGTCTCACATAGTGATCTCATCGCGTATCGAGCTAAACAGTTAATTAAGCATAGAGAAGACGTGAAAGAGATGAGAAAAAGAGTGACCTTGTCCAAGAAGAGAACCGCGGAGAAGTACATGGAAGATTATATCCACTCCATGCCCGAGCACGTGTTCGAAACAGGCGACTTAGTGTTAGTCCGAAATACTCGCATAGAGAAAGAGCTAAATAAGAAGTTCAAGGAACGTTTCATGGGTCCGTACGCTGTAATAGCTCGAACGACCCGTGGAAATTACGTGCTCTGCGAGTTAGATGGGACGGTGCTGAGGGATAAAATAGCCAAGTTCCGAGTGATACCGTTCTTTGCGAGGCAGGACAAGTCCACACTAGGCAAGAAGTTCTTTGAGAAGTTACAAAGAATCAAAGATGGAGCAGTCAAGGTGGTGAATGAGCTAACAAAGAAAGGCGATTAGATAACGCGCCAGATTCCCAGAGGGGAAGAACCGGAGAAACCCGGACCGGGGTGCCGGTCCCAACGGAAAGTTAGCCAGAAGAAGTTTGCTGGATATAGCGAAAAGGAATGAGTGAAAGACGAAGCAAGGATGGTGCGGACACCATCTGAAAAAGAAAAGAGAGGAGGGAGTAGAATACCACGGTGGTAGCAGAAGAAGAAATTTTCGATTGAAACGATCAGGCGAGATAGAACGCGAAGGATCGCGAATTTTGAAAAGCGGAAATTGCACAATGGTAGGGACTAAGAAGAAAGAGAAAGAGCCAGAGATTCGGGTTGGAGAAGCAAGAGTGCAGCGAAATAAACTCAAGTACCGAGTGATGTACATCAATGCGCAGATTAAGAAGAGGCTGCACAACGGACATCAATCAGACGGTATTACTAGTGGCGTAAAGAGCTCAGACAACTCTTTCCGCTACGACCAAGTCCAGCCTGACGCGCTTCGCTATCAAGACCAACCTACCTAGCCGTTACCCGCTCTGCCCACCGCTATGAGTATTGTCTACCAGCCGACTGCCACTCGTGAAGGATCCTCTACTAGCGATCGTCCTCCTAGAGCAGGGTCTAGCCGAACCAAGGAGACTGCTGAACAGAGGAAACAGAGACAGCAGAAGCTAGAACAAGCTGGGTATCTCTACTTGGGCGTCGACCACGAGAGTCCGAACGGAGACCTGGAGATGTCGGTACTATCTAGGACGAAAGCAGCTAAGCTAGAAGGATTCCCGGATCACATCGAAAAGCTGGCGAAGTGGTTCCTGCAACTCGCGCAGAGACGCCACGAATTCTTCCATCTGGCCGTGATATGGGCGTACCGACACCGGGAAGAAATCAAGGAATACTCTTCCGATGTACGGTTCCAGCTAGACTATGTCATGTTCTACGGCACATGGGACGCGTATACACGCGACTGGATGAAGAAGCCCGCGTTCTGGGAGACATATGAATTCAACCAGGGATTCGTGGTAAGTCCTAGAACAAAACAAGCTATTGGGCTAGCTAAAAGTAAAAAAAAAACAGATCGAACACCCGTTCGACAATATGGGCGATATAAGCGAGTATTCTATCGACCAAGAAGAGCAGACCCCAGAAATCTTCACTCCTCCTCCCAACAACGCAGAACCGCTTTTCTTCGAAACGCCGGAACCGCCAGCAGACGAGGAGAGGTGGGAACTGGACACCAAGCCGGAGACAGTACCTCAGACGTCGCGCTTCAAGACGAGGCAAACGGCGAGGAAAGTGACAGGAGATGGAAGAAAAGGCAGGGAGGCACCTCAGCCGCAACAAAAGGTAAGAATATCTCGAAATCCAAAGTCAAGAAAATCGAGCTAAATTATGATGTAGCCGGGACCTTCCAAAGTCAAGAAAATCGCTACGCCCAAGAAGAAATCTAAAGGGAAAGCGACGCTGAAGATAAAGGTAAGCTGTTCGATTTATCTAGCTGGCTAGATAACTTACAGTGAAGCAGATCCCCGCATCTATGAAAGGGTTCGAAAAGCCAACCGAACCCAGATTCGACATGCGGCCTACGATAGACGATGGTGCACCAGAAGAGGAACAGATTACGAACTATTTCAAGCTGTACCGAAATCTACGAGGTTTCGTCTTCAACAAAGCCGTCCCCGAAAGCTATCGAGTGCCCTTCACGATTCAGGATCTCGAGAAGATAGGTGTGGAACCCAGAGCTATCGTCGACGTGCTTAACGCACACCGGATGGCCGACCGCTCGCCAGACATTCAAGAGTACTGGTGCGGTTTGGCAACCAACTTCATCGTCAAGGTGCCGTCCAAGACTTATGAAGAGTTGGCATGGCTGCCGTTCAGAGTGGACACGTTCTTGGGGAACGAGTTCGAGTACCACTCGGAAGGAGACAAGGAAGAAGTCGGCGAGGACAAGAACGAGTTAAGGTTCTGTCTGCGCCCCTCCTTCCCCATCTCTCTGCGTATCAGTCTCGAAGAACGCAAGACCGCGTCGGATTATCTCCGTCGACCAGGCGAGTTCTTCGCCGATTGCAAGTCCAGTCGAGAACGTCAAAACTTGGAACTGGACCCCATCTGGTACCGCATCTTCCACAATGTCGAGCGATTATACGCTTCCACCAGGCTAGATATCTCAGCCATACAATCGATGGACGATTTACTATGGAGAAGCACACTCGAGTTGGATGAAGATGATAAGATCCAGCTAGGTGTACAAGGAATGGAATACGACAGAGGGACACGGAGGAACATCGAGGACGAGTACACCAAGACAGACGCATACTTCGTCATCGTGAATAACCATCATGTTGTCATCCAACAGCGACCAGGAGGAGGAATACCAGATCCACCGCCCCCTTCGCCGCCTCCTCCCCCGCCTCCTTCGTCACCATTTCCTCCACCACCACAGTCACCGTCGCCATCGCCGTCCCCGTCTCCTCATTCGAGAAAGAATAAACGAGCTAAACAAGTCAGCAAGTTTGTTACCTCGCCGCATGAGAGAACCGGGTACGATGAACCGACTGGGGTCGCCGAAGACGAGCCAAAAATGGGTCTGGTGCCAGATCAAGCTAGATCACAGTCAAGAACGATGGAAGTCGAGCGACTTGCTCCTTCAAACCAAAGGACGGAGACGGCGTTGCCACTTCTGGTGGGATATCCACGGTTACCGTCGCCAGAATTGGAGTATGTCTCCGCGGCTGGGTCGCCTGCAGGACAGGATGACTCGGTAATTCCTCCACCACCTCCTCCATCTCCGTCGCCGCGTCAAGAAGCTCGTGGGCCACCCAGCGAGGCTGAAGTAGTGCCAGAATCGCCAACCATTTGTGCACATCGCGCTAGAGTAGCGAAGGGCAAGAAACGAGCTAGAGAAGAAGACGACGACGAAGCAGAAAAGCCGTTCGAACCGGACATGCCCTCGGAGGAAGAATACTGCAACGAGTCGGACGTGCCCTTCTTCTATGACGGCCATACTCGTATCAGAGCTAACGGGAACCCACCGTACACTAGAGCGGAGGTCAGCAAGTGCGCGGAATGTTTTTGGTACATGGACAACTGCACCAGAGACAAGGCGAGGAAACGGGCTAGGAAAGGCAAGGGTGGCATAATCAAATGCGACAGAACCCGCGCCCAAGGCCACGTCTGCCAACCGGCGTTTAGCAATGGAGTCCTGCTGGTACCCTTCGAAGATGCTCGGGGACCCTCTCGCAGGCGGGTAACCCTTCCAAACGCGCAGACTGGCAGGAAGCGTTTCAAGCGGAATGTGCCACAGCAATCAGACGCCGAGGAAGCAGACGACGAGGACGATAATCAGCCCGGACCATTGTCGAGACCTAGCAAGCGAAAGCGGAAGACTGCGAGCAAGGGCAAAGCACGCCAAATAGTCGAGTCGAGCGAAGAGGAAAGCAGCGAAGAAGATACGAGGCCCAAGAAGCGAGTCCACTCGACTAGCCAGAAAAAGAAGTCGGATAAGAAGACGACGAGTAGTGAGGAGGACAAGCAGCCGGGACCGTCGCGTCGTACTTGATACAAGCGAAAGTAGAATACCTACTGGGACTTATAAAAAATGTATAAGAGACGTTTTAGCTCAAATGAAATGTAACATATTTGTCATGGAGCTAAGACGCGACTACAAAATTTAAGAAACAAAGATAATTGGAGACAAGTAGCAAGTTACCATCCTAAGTTAAGGGGATACACATGCAAGTACAGTAGGAGACTGTATTTAAGTAGCATGGTAAGTGAACTTAGGGGGAAACTCCAGCGCGTACAGCCGACGAAAGAACAATGAAATATGTTTCGGGGCCAAACCATCGATAACCTCGCGAAGCTGGCCGTACTCCCATTCACCAGCTGTCTGCCAATTAATGAACCAGAAACCGTCGAAAACACCTGGAAGTTCGAATTGCTGACTGAAGACGTACATCGTAAGCAGCCAGATTAAAAGAATGAAATCAAGCTACGTACGGCTCTAGATGTTCACGGTTGTTCATAGGGATGCTTTCACGGATAATATTGGGACGTTGAAAGACCTCGGGATCTGGCTTGAGGAACAGAACGGCATGACAAGCACTGTAGGCATCCCACCAAGTGACGGTTTCCTGAATATAAGGAGGGGAATCGACGGTGTTAATGGCCAGTGTGCGCAAGAAACGAGACTCGCGCTTGTTGGTCATCCAACGAATACAATTGTAGAGACCGTCGTGAGCACCCAAGACCGATTCAAGCTAAGAAAGAAGTCATTAATAGGTAATCGGGCGAAATACGCCACACACCAGATAATGATCCATGACCTCTCGATAAAGTACAGGGAAGAAAATGTGAGCCTCTAGATAGGGACGATCCAGGAAGTCCGTTCCCGTCAGAGAGTCTAAAGTCTTGGCATGACCACCGTTGAACCATTTACGCAATTGCGCCACAGCGGTCAAGTACATGAGGAAGAAGTTGGATTTGGTCCGGTTGATAAACAACTCGGGGTGTTGCCACAAGGGAGCGTAACGACGCTACAACCAGCTAATTAGCACAATATAAACAGGCGAAATAACTGGAGAAATTACTCACCAAGACGTGAATCATATAACGAGCGGTGGGCGCTTCGTGAACTTCCTCCACACCCAAGCGAAGAAGGTTGGGTTCATCCAGGAAGACAGGCTCGCGTTCCTCCCCAGGACGATCAAGAGTAACTGAGCAATCAACCAATTGAAGTTGGCCGTTGGTACACTCGACAATGGGAAAATGAAGGGAACGATGAAAAATATCAAGCGAGCTAGCAAGGGCAAACTCGGCCTCGATGGCAAAGAACTTGTCAGCCGAGTGACGGTTGAGAAGATTGCGGAAGCTTTTGAGACGAAGTTCGGCAAAAGGAAGAATGTATGAAGGAGGCATGATGTTGCTGAAGAAAAGAGCGTCAACGACGACCCCTTTTATAGAGAACGATCTGGCTAAGAAGGGTAGATAAGAAAAACCCCGTCAGTAAATGGGGCTTGCAATGTAGTCTGATCAAGATCGGGCTAGATTGACACACGACCGCAAGGCCTTGGAACGTTCTGTTCTTGTTTCATTACCGATGAATTATTCATTCGATCAATGGCAATAAATCTATGTCACATTTGGCACGTACAAAAACAGACATTCATGTACAAAGAGAAAAGTCACGAAAGAAGTACATAACGACAAAGCCTCCGACTACTAGTCCAAGGAAGGGGAAGGTTTTTCTACCTAGTAGCTATAATTCTCGTTACAAAACTAGTCATGAAGTTGTTACAAAAGGATTCAGAAAGAGGCTAAGTAAGAATTAAACCAAAGCATCAGTTGCGCCGAGGTACAAGTCGCGAGTACGAAGGAAGGTCTGCATCTCTCCGTGAACACGATTAAGAGTCAATGACAACTCATGACGGTAAGAGTGCTCAGCGGCAATGACACCCGGAGAAATACCCGCCGGCTCGTTGATATTGTTCAGAATATGCATACGCTTGAGGATAGCCGAAATAGCAGCACTGTAACCGTTGACATGTTGGACAGCTGCCAGAAACCAGCGAGTTAGTGACAATAATAAGGACAGCAATGAAGTAACCCACTAGAAGAGAGCTGATCAAGTAAGATAGGCTCGACATTGAAGGTGGCAGGACGAAGGGCCTTAGCAAGGCGACGAAACCCTTCTGCATTGACGTTGAGTTTGCGCTTAACGGGAGCAGGTTCGGGTTCCGATACAGCATTGGCAGCTCCTAAGACCCGAATAGCCTTAATAAAAAGACGGGCGTTAGTGTCCATGCCTGGCACTGCAGCGAATGGAAGGTATTTCACCTAAAAAGGCAACGTAAGTAGCCTGTTACCAAAAATCAAGCTAAGAATAAAGGTACCTTGGGGGTGACAGCACTCTCAGGACGCGAAGTTGAAGTCGAAGAGACAGAAAGCTCCTGCAAGTCGCGAATCAGCCGGGCAACTAATTGAGCTTGTAAAAAGATATGAGCTCACTTCGACTTCATCATCGGAGGACTCATCCTCACCAGAGTCGGAGTCCATAGCTTCAACATCCTCAGCCCAGTTAAAACCAGGAGTAGGATGAAGAAATTCACCTATGTCCTCGGCGGGAAGAGGGATAGCACTCTTGACGGACGAAGAAGACACAACGCGAGGTTTCTCATCACCGACGGCTTCGAGAATCTCGTCGATCAAAAGGGCGCTCTTCTAAGTCAGGTTTAGTAAAGAAGCAAGCTAGTTAAGAAGCAAAACCACGTACCACAGCTTTCTTGCCCTTTCCTTTGCTCCTAGTGACTGGAGGGGTAGCAGCGGAGTTTGCCGTGGGAGCCGCCGACTTAAATTTCGGATGCATGGGATGATCTTTGGGGACATGGTAGAGCTCAGAGGCCAGAGTACCGCGTTTGGTACAAGTCTGGACAATGGGATTCAACAGATTTGGGAGGTTGAGATCAGGATGATGAGGATTGACGCCACACTCAGCGCTGATATAACCCATCAAGGACCGAAGATCACAGATGAGAGCGGGCATCCAGTCAGGAATGACTAGGTTGGGATCCTTACTCTGAAGCGAGGGGTTCGCCGCCTGTGAATAGGCTAGTTAGTGTTAAGATTATAACTAGCGAAATAAGACATACCGCGATAGCACCAGCCACGGCATCGAACTTTTCAGCCAAAAGCTGAACGTTCGCGACCGTACGAGGAAGCGTAGAAGTCGCCAGTAAACGCCAAGTAGCCTGCTGTAAATCGGGCCAAAGTTTGGCAAGACTAGGCGCCCCATTAGACGGGAACTCTGCACCCAACACGACGGGCTTGAGTTTCTCGACCAAGGTAGCGCGACCTTGAAGAACAGAAAGAGAAACAGTCTGGAGGCTGTTAAGGACAAGAGGACGAAGGCCAGTGAATTGTTTGGGAGGTGCCATGATAGAGGAGTATCCAAGGAATGTAGGATACGGATGTCAGTAAGACTCTACGGTTTATATGGCGAAACTGGCAAGCGCCTCAAGGCGGGAAATGTCACGCAACACGTCGAAGTATGTAAATGACCATCGACTAGTCCGCGATACAAGATGATCAGGCTAGATAACGGGTTTGGAACAAGAAGTGAGGGTTTACCCGGGATGGCGCGGACACCATCAATTAAGTTAAGGGGAGATGATATGCATGATGGAATTACATGGCTAGAAAGCCCAGATTTTGCGATTTCTATATAGCCTATGTCCACAATATGCAGCAAGCCAAGAACAGATCAAGCTACTTAAAGACAACACGGAGCCGCTTTCTAGGACAAGGAAAGCGCTCCTAGCATGGAACATCAGACCGTAATAGGTCATCCAGGGCTGAATATCCCCACTCAAGTTGTCCCCTCCTTTAGGAGGAACTCAATATCTTTAAGAGCTAAGCTGCGACACACTCATTATCAGTCAAGTATAAGACACCGAGTGCAGCCGATCTACTTAACAGGCTAGACATCAGTACCCCAAGACGGGAGTCCAATCGCGATGTACCGGAACCTAGCGTTCATTACCAAATACGGTCAATACAATGAATCTCGACGTGACACATAAGAATAATGCGAGATATATTCGTAACACCAGATATCCCCGCAAGAAGAACAAGCGACTTAACGGTCAAATCACAAGCTAGTGTGTTCGCCATATCATTGGTGGAAACTATCAAGTAAACTTCGGCCGACATCCACAATGCGAACGGAATGATGAATCATAATGCCAAGCCGATCGTGGTCCAAGTTCATTGTGGGTCCCGAGGGAAATAAACCCTACCATAGCAACTGGCTAAGTAACATATGCGTAACATATGTCGGTGTAATTTGAGTGGGCTCACGCCTATACAAAGCACTGGGCTAGTTAAGACAGCGTTCTAAGTCGGAACGCCAAGGCTAGGATTGCTTATCCGAAGGCGTGCAGTTGTGCGTGCCGGAGCTTCACAAGTAATCTATGCAACATCTAAACAGAGAGTAAACTGGCTTATACACAGAACGAGGCTAGTCTTGTGACTTTTCTCGTGTGTGCTGATTAACGATGAAGGTCCAAACGGACCGACCAATAACCGTGTAGTAGTAATGTAGCTTACCTAGCCGTATTCGTAGCAGTATATAAGTAGGACGAAGACAGTGTAATGAGTTAGTTTAGTGCCCCGCAGTAAAAGCCCACAAAGCGTTTACCTGTACCTAGCCGTAACTCGGGTTTTATAGCCCAATTAAGAAGTTCAATCAAAGATTGCGAACGATTCCAAGTCCCCAAGAACCCAAGTAACCAAGCAGAGTAAAGAGTCCTAAGAAGCCTAAGTGGCTAGATACCTAAGACCTAAGAACTTCGAAGACGCACAGAACCTTAGCGTTTCAGTACCCAGTAACCTTCGTGAATACGGACTTCTCCCCAGAGATACCGCACGAATCCAATTAGCAGCAATAGTCTCCCCAGAGACAACCGCCTGTAAAAAGGAAGCTTAGTTAGCCTAACTGGTGCGACGTTAAGTAGCCGATTCCGTTTCTTGTAGGCACAATATCTGATAGACTCTGAAGACGATCGAGTTGTACTAAAGTAGAGGATTTAGTTGGGTGTTGAAGGACTCTACGCGTGATAGCTTGTTAGTAACAGTTGTCCGTCAAAGCAGACCAAACACATAAGATACCTATCTGTGAGCGTTCCCGACCTAGTCGCGCGTCTTACTGTTTAGCTCTATCTGGCTACGAACCTTTATTCGACTAAGTGCAACACGGAGATCCTATTCGCTCATAACCCCCTTCAAACTTGCATTCGTGCATATAAAACGGACGTATAGTCCTGTTAAGCTTTAACAAGCCCGTTATGCGTGAATCAATATCCTACCCCTTATCTCGACCAATTCGTTTCCTACCTAAGTACAAGTAGATTTGTTGTTGGTTTAGTAGTGGTTATTTCACGCCGCTTTATCACACTGCACATCACTGCGACACCGGTCGCCCGCAGGCCCGTTGAAAGACGAGTGTCTTTTTGCATCAGCGCAGCAAACGCGATACAGGTACTGATCTACCCTTGATCAGTTTTGATTCAATTGTCGCACAAATAAAACTCACATCGTCCTCTGAAACATAATTCTTGAGGTGTTCGGTATAGCTCTCGGTCGGTACTTGATATCCCAGACCGTCACCCAGGATAATATAGCCCTTGTTTGCTGACTTCTTGCGCAAGCGATTCTTCAGACGAAAGTTTGCATCCAGAGCAAGGAATAACATGTAAAGGAATCTGTCAAGGTGTCAGTTGTGAAGAGCTTCGAGATGAACATTGCGACGTACTGGTCGGCAGGCGGAACATCCCGCCAATCCTCCGGCAGATTGACTCCCTCCCACGGACAAGCCCAGCAACGAAGAGCCGTTACTCCCCAATTCGCTGCTGCAATCCCCCCTTCTGAATTCGCAACACCGGCGCGTCGTAGACGCTGGAGATACGACCATTGTCGCGACATGAGGCTGAAAGATTTGTATCGATCCGGAATCCAGGCGATACCGTGTGGGTTGCTTTTTCGCTCCAAGGCCGTCACGAAATTGCGAACGTCAACGTGGGCGACAACGTTAAGTATACGAAACAGCTTCAAAACCTCGATAGTGGCGAAAGTCTGAGGCTGTTTGGTCGTCGCTGGAAACCAACCGTCGCGGAAGGCCTGTTGCCAGTGGTCGACGCCGTCTCCGTGGTCGCAATTGCAAAACGCCGCGCGGAATTGGTGAATTCCTGTGGTGTGCATCACAGTGATTTTCCTCGTCGCGGTGGGGTGGGCACAGTGGGCCAGGGCGTGTCCGATTTGTGGGACTAAACCTAAGTCCATGAGACTCATATGCTCCCAGTAGCCGGACCCGCGCCATATCTAGATAGATTGGTGGTTTAGTGACATGTGTAGATGAAGAGCAAGTGGAAGAGATCGAACCTTTATACCATGGAGCGGCGTTAGTTCGTGCCGACAAAGACAACACTCGATGCATTCGCTAAACTGCCCGCAAGTCTTGCAGCGAATCAAAGCTCCCACAGACGCTGCGGGTGCCGTCGTTGTCGTCGGTTCAGCTTGCCCTGCGCCGCCGGCATGCTCCGGAGCAGTCTCCGTAGAATCCAAGTGAGTCGTCTCCTCGGCCACGAAAGGGGTAGGCGCGGCCTCGGTGCCAGGAGCATCAGGAGAAGGGGAGTGACTGTGAGGCGGTAGAGTTGGGATTGGCAACGTAGGGTCTACAAAGACGGCCTTGCACGAGATGCACCGAGTTCGGAGAGCTAGACCGTCCGCCCGGACACTCTCTTCGAGGAAGGGCTGTTTCAGCGGAAGCCATGCGCCCATAGGATCGTCCTGTGCAGAAGAGAGTCTTATGAGGTGAGTAATTAAACTGGTTACAAAACCTCACACACCGAGCTCTGGTACCTCTTGTTGGTTGTATCCTCCGGCTCCTCAATTTCACCATTGGCATCCAATATCGCCGCGGGGATGGTGTCGTGAACAATGTAGTCGTCTTCACCGTTCACTTCCGCCAGCGTTGCGTCGAAGAAAGCGGCTTCCATGCCCTTGTCCTGCTCATTGACGTCGAATCGGACGGACACGGCGCGCTGGTGGATTCAGCTCGCTTCGACGAGGCAAGGACGACAATTGCTGATTAAGCCGCTGGCTCCCACCGAACAACGTAAAGACGCGGTCGAGATCTTGTCCTGGAATCCTGGGAGCGTGGCGTAGGGGCAAAGGGGGGTCGTTGATAACGTCGATGTTGGACTGATCCTGGCGAGGGCGTCCCCCACGTCGCTGTGGAGCTGCGGCACTGGGTGGGTGTAAAAGTGCTGGCGAGCGGCCAGGAGCGCCGCCTCTGCCCGATCCGCGGTGTGGCGCACGCGTCGCAGAGCTAAAAGATGGCACTTGGCTAGTTGCAAAACCGTTTAGAGCCAAGGTCGAGGCATGCCACGCGTTCAACGCCTGTCGCTCCTCCTCTGTTCGTCGTTGGTAGTTCCATGTTGACGGAGTGCGCAAAGGTTGATTGCCTGCCATGACGGAAAATGAAAAGAAGCAAAGTTTCAATTGGGTACCATGCCGTAGCGCTTGCCGGGACGGGGATGTGGTGGCCTGTGCTGCTCAGTTCACTGTCCGTAATGGTGCAGCGGTTACAAGCACGTCATGTCTTTTACTGGATATGAAAACCCTAGGTTCGACTCCTGGTTGCGGCCTAGCGACAAACACTCTGCATTTTTTTTTCTACTTGAAGCGCTTTATTTGAGTCACCGCAAGTGACAAAACTTAGCAAATTTCAATTTCTCTGGCAAGTTGCCGTTCTTTACTGCACCATCACGATTCACTGGCTGTTGATCATGCCAGCCCCAGCCATCTCTTTGCGAACAGGTGTTCGCGGTCCTTACGTCGATTGCGTTCCCTACACTCTCGCGCTAGAATCTAAGGATCCTGGAGTCGCGATGAGAGCTGCAGACATGCGGCGCCGTCTCATTGGTTCGTCCAGCTCGACCGAATCGAAGGATCCTTACAACTCATCGCTGGCCCGCTGGTACGCAATTTTCTTGACATTTGCTTGAAACTAGAATGCTAGCGCTTTCCCAGGCGCATCGAGACGTTCATCCGGCGCGCCAGACCTCTGCGTGATTACTACGTGATCGCTGAAGACGCAGTGGAAGACATCGGTATGTTTCTCATATAAACCACCATCTTCTGACGATTGAATAGGCTCTCTTAGAGCCCGACACACCCGAGGTACTGCAGGTTGGGCTACCTCCGAATGTTACTCGCACGTCAATCCCCTCGGGTTTCATTCTTTCCCCTGAGGTTCATTTCCTCCGGAGGGCGGTCATCAATTTTCTCAGAAAGGCAGACATGCTGGCCTGGGAATCATACTTCTTCGAGATGGGGGTGTTCACTTTCAAAGACCTTGTTACTCTGGCGTTAGCACTGGCAAACCCCAATGGTATCCCCTGGGAACGGGAGTTGATGTGTGCATTAGAAATCGATACTGAAAAGACTAGTCATCTTGCGATGGCCCTATGTATGTACGCTCGTCCTTTACGCACGTAAATCCACGCTCATTTTGATTTGCTAGACCTCTATATTGAGCCAAGTGCCATGCCTATCTCACAAGCAGACAACCACGCGACCTGGAACACGAATTTGATTGCATCCGGCATCGCTTATCCTGGACTTAACCATCGTCTCGCACAATCTATAACATTCGCAGACGCAAGTTCACTTTGCTATATTATGACCGGAAACGACGAGCTGCGACGTCAACGCCGCTGTGTCGTGTGGCAGGAGATCGCCCATGTGGTCAGCGCTTTGCCCCCTGTTCTGGTTGACTCCAACTGGCGAATTGGTACGCTCGGCCTCTATCCACCCCTGATCAATGCTGACACCTTTACAGTACGCTGGCTGGCTCGCAAACAGCAACATGATGCTCAGCAACGCAAGCACCTCAGACCCCGGCGCAACCAATGCATCCTCCACCGTGTGTGGCGGTACAACCTGCGAACGGATGGTGAATCTGTGGAGCGCCTATGGGATTTACCAGCGTCGGATCGGCTAGATAGCGCCCCATCGGCCTAACTTATGAAATATGTTATGGCGTTCCCAATACGATTCTCAGCCCTTAGCGCGACTGCTGATGCGATCGATCGGTGAGGAGCAGACTACAATGAGAATCCGCCCGTTCTTGCGCCTCCCTCCCTACACTCTGCCACCTCTGCAATGGTACGTTTCACTAGGCCGCCTGTGACCTCCCGGCCTAGTCGCCACGCTCAAGAGTACATTTCTTCGATTCTACTGGATGACGCTCTAATTGGATTTTCTTGTTTTATCCAGCGCGATTCGTGAGCACATGCGTAGGCGACGAGCGCTTCCTCCAACAATGTGGGGGACTCCCAACATCGTCATCGGCCCAGAGCTGTTCGACGACTTGCAAGCAGCCTGCGGAGATTGGCTCATGGACATCCTACAACAATGCGGCATTCTAAACGGCGATGATATACGGGAACTGCGTCGCCTTCTATCCTCGCGGAGATTCCGGAAACTATTTCGGCATGCTCTGGGAATCAGGGTGCACGACGAGAATTGGACGCGACTCCTGCAGTTCATGGGCTGGCCTGAGGATCCCCCCGACAACGAATGTAAGTCACTCATGAGCCTTGACTGTGTATCGCTTACTTCAATTATAGCTTCTCCGCCGTCAGAAATGGAAGTGAGGTTGCAGGAACGCTCTGAAGATATTTGCCGCATAGGGCGCACGTACACAGTTGCAACGCAAGTCGCCGGTATGTTTCCATCACCCATCTTTGCCCTCTTCTAATCATGTTCAGTTCCGGAACCACCGCCCCCTCCGGCTTCGGATAGAGAGAGCGATTCGGCTGATGATCGTGAAGACGTCGATCCCGACATCGCAGCGGCCCTTGAGGCTTTTCCCTACCTATGTGACGCTACTCGGGAGCTCTTTCGTGCTGGGCAGGAGGACTTTCCACCGCATGCTCGCCAGTCTCCTGGGTATCTGGATCCGGAAGCACTGTTGCGGATGACACTGAGTGGGAACTCAACTGAAGAAATGTTGGCAATTGTCGGGAACGCGCTGGCTCAAGCACACGGCTCATCTTAATTACACCTGCAATCCTTAGATCCAAATCGCAATTTGATTCTCATTCCCATATGACGCTCGGTATCTAATGTGACCACCCCGACCTATCCCTTCTGGTAGCTACCTGAGGCGGGGTCGACCCGAGGATGGTAATCAGATTCATGAGCTCCTGAGTGGCGCAAAGGTTCGCCGACAAAACTATGTTGACAACATGCGTTCCGTTGACATGGAATACAGTCAACACTTGGGGAGGTAGAGGGAGCCGTGGCGTATCTTCATGGTGCCTGGGGTGATAGACGAATCCAACGGCGTGCAGCGAGGTAGATAGCCACAAAGTTCCGTTCCATGGTCGGGAGCACGTCATGCAATATTGGGGAACGCTCATTAGCAGTCGTGCTTGGTCTGTATGAGCGTCCGTAAGACGGTGTCGTACCTGAAACGATCGAATCAAGCTGTGGTTATGAGAGGGTAAATATTGGGTTACGATCAAGTAAATGTAGGTAAAGATCGGGTTGATATTGGTAAATATCCTATAAAACTCGGGTGAATTGTTGCACAAGTGCACGTCTCATATGTACTTACTGTCAAGAATTCTTGCCAGTTCTTGCACATTCGGTCTCAAATCAACGGGCCGTGGGCAATGTTTCGCGGCTGATAAAGATGTCTTGCAGCTCTTATAGACAGTAAATTTAAATGGTTTGAGTAACCTGAGCGCCCTCCCGAATGCTTTATGTGTTCGCTACACGAATACATCGGGTAAAAAACGGTTGATGTAGGTTAAAATCGGTAATGATCGTCTCGCCCTCCTTACACCTATGTACCAAATTGATGTCGATCATCCTGCCGCTTCATGTGCTTCATTGCTCACCACGACCATCACTTTCCGTAATGGCGCGTCCCAGGTTGTACAACACCCCCGAGGAGAAGGCCGAGGCTGCTAAACAGACGCGAAAGCATTATGAGCTCAAGCGCAAGGCGAGACAATACGCCCAACGCGCTAGGCGCGCCTTGATGAAGATGGCTGTCGACTCTGACCCGCCCCCAGACGGTCACAATACCAGGTAAGTTCTAGTGTGGCGTTATTTAGTTGCTTATACATTTGCTCATACATGCGTGATTCTTCAGTGAAGAGGACGCACTTTGCGACTCTATTCGCGCGGAAATGCAAGACCTTGACAATTTGACGTCCGGGTGCATGCGTGAATACGCATGGGGAGTGGCAGTCGCAACCGTGGGCAAGCTGCTTGGGGCCAATGGAAACAGAAAGCTTGCTGCGCAGTCGTATCTCGATTCCGTGCGAAGTGACGTGAAACGTCACTTGAAAAACATTCGGAAAGTCCAGAAGGCGATGCGGAAATCAAATCAAGGTGATGGGGACACATTGTCAGCGTCGGGGCTAGCTGTTCGACAAGAGGGGGAGCGAGGCAACGACCAGAGGGCAAGTGAGGGGATGTATTGGGGGATTCCCGGTAGATAGACAATGGTTCTCTGAAGACTACACTACTGACTACTGTCCTTTTATACGATTCCCGACGTCCGCCGCCCGACGGGTGCGGGCGCCCGACGGTGACTCGTTCCCTGAGCCTTCGCACACCTTATGGCGCCATCCCGCCTGTGATTGGTCGCGACCGTCGGGAGCGCGCGCGATCCCGCCCGATCCCGCTCCCACGTCGGCTGAGGCGTGCCTCCAAGTGACGTCGTCCGACGGCCGGCGGGATAACTTGGCTCCCGCCTGCGACGGGCGGCAGAACCCAGTCCCGACCGCGGGAGGGGGGTTGCGGGTCCTGGATTCGGGGTGCGCCACACTCGACACGGACGCGTCATGACACGCGTGGGATGAGGCATGCGAGGCGGACGGCCGCTACCAGTCCGTCCTCGATTATCTGGACGACATCTTTGAGCATTTGCAGAAGGGGACTTTGCGGGATGCGGTCGATGAGCTATTGCTCTCATGCACTTCATTTGGAGAAGACTCCTAATACTACACACCACAGCTTATAGTTTTCGACAGAAATTTTTATTTGATTTACAAGTACACTTTGCGTTGTGTCTCAACGGGGGACTGGTAAGACCTGGATCTCGCCGCGCTGCTTGGCTGCCCTGAATTTGTCAAGAGCCGTGGCGTGTAATTCGAACGACTCGTGGACAGCGCGTTTGACACCAACGGTATTCATGGCGCATTCGAGACTGTTCGATATTAAACGCCAGGGCTCAAACCGCAATATACACAGTACCAACGTTTATTGGGAATGCCCACGTTGAGTGGCGTCGCAAACGGGTGCGAGATAGTGGGTGCAGCATGCGGTTCCAGCCAGTCGATCGTGACACGGCGGCCGTTCACCACGCGGGCCACCCAGCCTCGCACTTTGGCGTATTGGTACGCCCGGTCCGCTTTGGCACGGCTCGCATACCCAAGACACACCGCTCCTTTAACATGATTGACGTTAGGGAAGGCAAGAGTCCATGTATCGTAGACGCCCGGTGTCAGCCCTATGAAGACAACCACCACTCGGTGACCACACGTTTTGACCTTGGCTTGCTTGGCGGTGGCGCGGACCGTGTGGTTTGAGCCTTGTTGAGCAGTGGCAGCAGTGGACCTGGCAGACGTCAGATGAGATGAGATATGAGATATCGCTGATGGAGAGATAGAGACGCACCAATCAGAGAAGTCTGGCCCGGTACCTACCAATGTGTACCGCGTTGTATCACGAACCTGAGCTGCGGTGGGAGCGGGTGCAAGTGGAGCGGGTGCACGGACAGCTACTCCCCGGCTCAGTGCTCTGCCACAAGATGTAAAATTGAAGAACTCACCTCGAGGTCGTGGCGCTAAGTCTGCGTCAGAGAGACTGGCGATGAACGCGAAGAATTCCTCGTCCCCCTCAAAATCGGAGTCGGGAAAGTCCTCGCTGGCGGTAAGATAACCATCACTGTCGGTCTCGCCTTTGCTGGCAGAGCCACAATGATCTTCCCCTTCGTCAGACGATGTGAGAACAATCAGGGGGGTGCTTCGGTGCTCGTGGACCATAACTCTTGCAGGGTAACAAAGGAATGACATTGGGGCCTTTTATATAACAATGAGTACACTACATCCTAAATTGGGTGAATGATTATAAGTCTAAATTAGAGGCAATCAGAAAGACGATGACGCATAGTTGGAACCGACCGTACCTCAGGAAACAACTTTGACCACACCGGCAGCGAGAGCGGTGTTGAATTCATCCACTGCATCTTGTTGAGGCTTTGTGACTCGCCACTTGGTGCTTCCCTTGACGCCGACGGTAGCCGCATCAGCAATGGCTCTAAGAAGATAGTACAATCAGTCGCAAAGATACGTTGCGGAGCAATAAAAACAACTAACGGGTTGCCAAAAACACCCACATAAGATCCCGTGGTGACGATGAACCACTTCTTGCTGGTGTGACGACCATTGACTTGTAGTGGCTGCGCTGGGACTGTGGTGAGACAATCGCCAACGGCGGGGCCAGTGGGAAGCACGGGCGTCGAGGACGACGGAATAGACGCGTCGAGGACGTTTCCGGCAGAAGTGAGACCTGGAACACAAACTTGTAAGAAAGGGTATCGATGCGAATGGCTGTTTTACAGGCGGTGACAACGAACTCGACTTCATCCTCCTCCTCGCTGTCCGGAGCCAAGACCGCGGCTATGCTGTGCTCAACGGGTTCCACTTTGATGGTCTCCTCCACGTCGGACTCAACGAAAATGTCGTGACGACCGTCGTGGCCTGGGGAGGTAGGTGTGTCCGGCACAAAGGTGCTAGCCCTCCGAACGGCGCTCACTGGTGTCTTCAAGAGATCCAGGTCGATGGGGTGAGCCTCATCGTGCCCAGGCGACGTTGGTGTTGCAGAGCCCGGGGTAGAAGAACGCCCAGAACGCGAAGGTGTGCTGGGAGCGGCGGCGGCGGGACTAGAGCAGTCGGTGGCATCGTCCGTCGCAGTCGGAGTGCTAGGGAGCACAAGGGGAGAGGTGTTGTCCAGGAGAGGGGAGGACATGGGGATGAACTGAGCGATACCTTGCTGAAGTCTCGAATGTCAACATTGGTGAGGCAAATTCGGGTGTCGGCTAATGATAACCTGAGATTAACCCCAATGGTAACCCGATTTTAACCCTGATGAGAACCCTCATGGTCCATCTCCTCCCTGTTTTTCACCTCATCAATTCGTCTACAAGTGGAAATTGTCAGTAGGGTGTTTTTAGCAATTCGGGAGTAGCATTGCGACTCCTTTGGTCGAAACACCCGGCGTCAAAGCGTTACTTCTCCGCCTCATACCGCCCCTTACCATGCCGCGCAAAAAAGTGGTCAGGCAAACTAAGGCCAAATGCGACAAACTTTCGTTGAAGGGCTGGGCGGTTGGTCCTTGTGCGGTATTTCTAGACGCCAAGGTCGATGCGTATATCGACGCTCTGGAGTCGGGCGCCGTAGCCGAGAAGAAGTTCCTGCAAGCTGTATATCATGAGTACTTCTGGTTCTGTCCATGGACCGTGCAGGACCACGAAGAGCCAGTTCCACCTACCGGTATCTATGATCCCAACGCCGACCACATCCCGGAAGACTTGACGGATGAAGAGATGGCCGCCAAGCGTACGCGCATCGACATCCTGAAGTCGGTAAGTCTTTAAATCTTGCTCTATGAAGAACGTCTGAGATAACTTACAAATGCATGACCACAGTGCATCCACCGTTACCTGCGTTATCGTGCGCAGAAACTGTGTCGTCTTTGCGTCCTCGCACGTGCCGGCGTTTTGGAAGACGTGTACGCCGTGCTGATGGGCAAGCTGGCTGGGCTGTCGCGTCCTGGGAAGAAGCGTCAGGCGTTCCAACAGTGGTGGCACTACAAAGGAGGGGAATCGGTTGATGAGGCAATCAAGACGAAAATGGCGGCGTCTCAAGAAGCTCAAAGGACCACTGGCGACAACCTATGAGGAACGCGCCGAGTGAGTATTATGTTTCAATTAACTGGACGCCACAATCAATAATGCTTACCAACGTTGCCAGATGTATTGGAAATCTCTCCCGTTTCGTCGCACCTATCGCAAACGGCATCCGTGAGGCGACGGGGATGCATGTCATCATCATGGTGGCGGTCCCGACTCCGAAGTTGAAGGGTGAGATGGGGGTGACAACGTAAGTCCAGCGTCTCGCGAGCAATGCATCATACTCATCGTGGCATCTCCAGAGTAACATCAGGGAAGAATCTCGATATCAATCCAGTCTCGGTACCACATTGGAAGCCAGATCAGTTCAATCAATTCAGAGAGGTCGTTCTGAGGTGGTGCGACACTGCGTACTCTCCCGCGGATAAGGCCGCTGCCAAGCGCGCCTGGGGCCCTGGTGCAACACCTCGAGATGGCGAAGCACTGCTGCCAGCGCCGACGCCTCCCACTGCAAATCCCGCTGCGAGCACGGGCACCGATATCACTCCTCCCTTCAATGGCACCGGCGCCAATTCCACTCCTGCTCCTAATACCTCTCCGGTGGTTCCTGCGGCTGTCGATGTTCAAGCAGTGGATACCGAGATGACTGAGGCGACAGTGAGAGTCGCCGCACGCTCAGGCGATGATGGAGGATTGGGATCAGACGACGAGGACATGGAGGACGAGGACGGGACTGAGGAGTCTGATTTGGATTCAGACAAAGACGACTATCAGGCGGCGAAGCGTGGCAAGCGTAAAGGCGCCGAAGAGGGAGATGGGCAAGTGGAAGCGAGGAAGAGAAAACGCATGAGCCAGTATGAGATCGACCAGGAAGAGAACATAGCGCGCATTGCGGAGATGATGGCGCCTCTGAATGCGGAGATCCAGGCTGCGATGCCATGGAAGCAGACAGGCGCACAGACGGGGAAGGAAAAGGCCAAGAGAACCAGGAGGAAGAAGAGCGACTTCAATGCGGATCCACCCCGACGGTCTGCTCGCAGAGCTGGCGAAAATGGTTGCGAAATGAGCGCGTCCGCCGCGCAACTCGGCGGAATGGCTCCGTCACAACGCGTATCGCCTGTTCCCCAAATGCGAGTCTCCCCTGATGGATCACCGACGCCTCCAGCCACTTCTCCTTCTCAAGCGACGATGCCGGAAACCTCTGTTCACAACGCGCCGACACCTGATGGAGCCCCGACGCCTCCAGCCACATCGCCGTCTCAATCCACGTCGCCCGAGGCCTCCGTTCCGAACTCGTCGTCAATTGTGAGGGTAGCGGAAGCTGGCGGTGCTCCAGCTGCAGCTGTGTCAGATATGGTTGCTTTGAGGGCAGAAAATAATGTCTCTCGCACCGTTGCACCAGATTCGTCACCTCCTGCCGAATCTTCCATTCCTCCCTCCCTCTCCAACGACGACGCCCAAGAGTAAGGACCTCCATGAGTATCAAGAGTCAAGGGTATACTCGCATACTCGACCCGTCATGAGTATCATGGGTATGACTCATCTTGATCCGCGGGTCAAGAAGAGTCAAGTCAAAGATGGGTCGCGGGTATCAGTTTTGAGAATGTAAATTTTTGTAAAGCATAAATCATCATATATTTCTTTGTTGAACAGATACTATACAAGATTTTCATGCATATTTGATCAATAGCTAACATATCATTACTTATACTCTCAAAAGAAGGGTGATTTCTGCTTCAAATATGCGAGTATCCGCGGGTATTGACCCGTTAAACCCGTACCCATCTTGATCCATACTCATATGGGTCGAGTCAAAGATGGGTCATGGGTATTGGTTTCAGAGCATGGGTACTCGTGCCACGGGTCACGGGTATACTCGAGTATTGACTCGTGGAGGTCCTTACCCAAGAGCGAGACTCTACCAACGATGGATCAGGCGCGCCAGCCGGTGTGGGTGCTGGAGGTGGTGAAAGTGGAGGTCCTCAACGTCCTGTTCCACGACGGCTGGACCCCGGACTGTCGTCGCTGAACGTGGACGAACGAACACGCATAGAAGGGGCGCCAGCGTGGTTTGCGACGTCGTGGTTGATCCTGGAAGAGAATAAGCTGGGTCCCGAGTGGCGCACGCTGTTAGATGGTTTCGCGTGATTGGAGATGGATGAGGACTTTGGGGTGTCGATAGGCGGACTGCCCAAGACGCTGCGACCAGGAGCGCTCCAAGCCTGGATTACGGGGGCCGACTGACAAGGAAGACCGCAATGCCGACCCTGTTAGCGCCCAAGGTCGAACGTTTCCAGAAGCAGTACCTGGCGTACTGGGATTCCCTTCAACCACCGTGGAGAACTCGTGGCGAGGACAATGCCTGGTTGCGCGATGCGTACGGAGATGACTGGGGCTTATTGGCTTGCCGGGGCGCAAATGGTTGGCTGAGCGTTGTCGCTTGTTTGCTTTGGTGGGGATCATCGGTGGGGAGAGTGGTGTCCAATCGGAAGGTATGGTTGGAAGCCGTCAACGACGCGACGTGGGTATTGAATGGATTGCTGGCAGCGAGACGTTAGCTGGTTGTTAGAAGTTGAGAGTTAGACGTAAAAATAGAGACACCTGTTCCTGACCTACTTGTGAATTTCGAAGGCAGGCACTTTGGCTACTCGTGGCAAGTAATTTGCCCATGTGAGCATCAAAACGTAGCCGCTTCAAAGCGACTCGTACAACCATGGCTTAGTGGTTGTACTAACCACTGCGGTATGAAGTTGTAACTCGACGCTCTCGAGTTCAATTAGCCCTGGTGTTTTAACTTTTGATGCTGCAATGAATTGTAAGTACCGTTTTCTTTTTTGGCAGGCAAAATTCAATATTCAATGTTGATAATGACGAATATTGAGTATGACTTTAAGATACGCATATATACTCTTCAATCGACTGAGCCAAAAAACGAACGTTCAAGCAAGTACGGCAATCGGGGAGAACGGCCCGGCAGCCTGACGTAATGTTTGACTTGCAAAATATGGACTTGTTGTGTGATCAGGCCGGCATTGGACGCGCAAGGTGGCCTATGGAGAACAATATATATTATAAAATCAACCGTGCTGCTGAAAAAAAAGCTATACGACTCTAATAGGGCCAAACGGAGTATCCGAGATTCTGCCAGGTCCTGGTTCTGTGGCGCAGTATTACCCTAGATGGATCACAAATCGGACGCAGTGCCGCGAGAGCCAAGGAGCAATATGCTTTTGCGCCAGGTGTGAAACAAACGGCGCTGCGGTGGTCTAGTGCGGAGGAAGCAGGCAATCAAGCAGGGTGGCGCAATATCCGGAGGCAGCAGGAGCTGGGGTGAAGCCGAGGATGCTATTTTGGGATTCGGGGGCGGCGATGAGCAGTACAGGCACGTAAGTAGCAATTACGACAATCTGCCGCAGATTGCGTGCCCGGCGGTGATTCCGGTGGGACGGCGCATGGACCAGGCAGGCAGGCGGGATGGCAGCGGGATGGCAGCGGGATGGCGGACGGACCCAATAATGTCGCCGGGATCAATGCTGATCAAGCCGTTGAGGGGGCCGACGCGAGGGTACCAGGAACAAATCCAAAGAGGAAGGACCCTGATGGAGGGCGCGCGGGCGTGGACGTTGAGGACGAGCTACCCCAGGTTCAGCAGCGCGCAAGGCGCTGGGCCATCGGTTATATTCGGGTAGGCCCAAACCCGAGCGCCGGGTGGCTGTGCGCACACGCGACACAGTGGACATCCCCTTCCTGGGCCAGGCTAACTCCTGGTCACATGAATAGAGTTTAGTAGGCTACAGCCTGCGACGAAAGGCTTATTCTTACAGCTAGGGCTCGACCACCACCCCCATGCCCCATACCCAACACCAAGTCCAGGTCCAGCGCGCGCGTAACCTCTACTCTCGTATGAGGGCAGGGTCGGCGCGTAGATGTTGGTCTGGTCATACCGCGCCATGAAAGGATTGTTGACTCCACGAGGCATCCGGGGAGCCGCGTCCTCTGGTTCGTCATCCGAAGACTCGGTCGGCGGCGGAGGCGGAGCGCAAGGCGGAGCAGGTGGCGGCGGAGGAGGCGGCGGCGGATGCGCGGGCTGCGGGGCCGCTTGCGGCTGGGGCGGATGCGAGTGCTGGGGAGCAGCCTGAGGCGGTGGCATGGCATTGAAGCCGGGCGGGACGTTTGTGTTCGGATAAGTGTGTCCATCATAGACGAACGGGGTTGGCATAAAATGCGGGGGAGCTTGCTGGGTCAAGAAAGTAGCAGGGTCAGCGTGCGGATTCAGATTGCCGGCCGACCAAAAAGGGTACATGGTCGGCATGTGAAGCGGGCCAGGGGGCATCGTGGGGAATGTCATGACGCGTCCGTATCGAGTGTGGCGCACCCCAAATCCAGGATCTGCAGCCCTCCTCCCGCGGTCGGGACTAGGTTCTGCCGCCCGCCACAGGCGGGAGCCAAGTTATCCCGCCGGCCGTCGGACGACGTCACTTGGAGGCGCGCCTCGGCCGACGTGGGAGCGGGATCGCGCGGGATCGCGCGCGCTCCCGACGGTCGCGACCAATAACAGGCGGGATGGCGCCATAAGGTGTGCGAAGGCTCGGGGAACGAGTCACCATCGGGCGCCCGCACCCGTCGGGCGGCGGGCGGCAGGAATCGTATAAAAGGACAGTAGTCAGTAATGTAGTCTTCAGAGAACCGTTGTCTATCTACCGGGAATCCCCCAATACATCCCCTCACTTGCCCTCTGGTCGTTGCCTCGCTCCCCCTCTTGTCGAACAGCTAGCCCCGACGCTGACAGGGAAGAAATTTGGAAGGGAAGCAGATGAGTAACCGGGACCGGGCACGGAGGAAAAATGAAAACTATTTTCAGGAGCTGACGTAACGGGAGGCTGGTGAGGCAGAGGTGGAGGGGCGGACTGCATCGGGGGCGAGTACTGGCTGCCAAGGACGGACCGTAATTGCGAATTGTATGAGCGGGACGAGCGAAGACGCTCGCCGTCGTTGTCTCTGATTGGCATTGCAGGGTGGCGGTGAGCTGGAATATGAAATGCCGTTCCGTGGAAGAAAGTGACGGTGCCGTAAGGGTCTGGAACCCCAGAGGCAAACATGTCTTGCGAACGATTGAGCCAAAGTTGATACGCGTGTCGTGAGCCGGTCTATGGAAGGCCCATAACCTGTTAGGCTGGAGAGGGGACTTACTCCTCCTGAGGAGCAGGGTGAGAGGCGCATGGTAACTAAGTGTCCATAAGGGTATCGGTACATAGACCACCACAGATCAGATCAAGGGGACCTGTCCCAACAGGGTGGATGCTGGGCCTGGGCTGGGCTGGGGTAGGGATAGCAGTGTGGCGCACCATAAATGGAGTGCAGGGTATAAATAGGAATTAGGATGGGGCAAATTAGGTGCTTCATATAGGGCTGGGGGAGGATTCCGTAGGGCACTCATTTATGGGTGCACTAGGGGGAATTGGGAGGATATGGCTGGGAAATTTTATGGGGATGATCGGGATTGATTGGGATATGATTGTGACTTCCTCCTAAGGAATTAGGCCTCGATCACTGTATATTTAAGTTGGGTGACGGGGTGGGGTCCCTCACTCAAATGTGGCGCATTTTTGAAATTGTATAAAACCCACAAAACAGACAAATCAATACCACACGCCACAGAAAAGAATCTCAAAAAAAATGTGCCACATAATTTTTTTCTCTTTCTTTAATTACATGTATGTATATACAATATGGGGTGCTGAAGTACTGGAATCGTGCGTGGGGAGTGGTGCAAAGTGCTTTCCGGCACGGCACGGGAAGCGCAACAGAGCAACCCACATATCGTGGACGGAAGGAAGATGAAACAGTACAGCGGCAACCAGACAAAGAATGCGGGGAGCACATCCGTGTCGAGTCGCAGTGGGAATAAGAGGTGCAGCGTCAACTGCGGCAGCATTCCGGTTGTCTCCATCCGTAGTTGCTGTCCTCGGCGCAGTGACTTGCCGTCGGTGTCGTGGGTGGCCATTGCGAACATACCCGAACCATCCGCGGCCCGATCCAGATCTTCACGATCTCGGAGGCCTCGCTCTCTTGCGGGAGGGTGGCAATCGGATGGAAATGGGGGTGGGAGTCTGTGTCAGCGTCCGTCTTAGTACCCTCAGTAACTAAGTGAGAAGGCTGGGACGAGCGGGCGGGGGACTGCTGGCAGGACTAGAGATTTGCCAATGAGGACCAAGGAGATCCGCCTCAGGGTACTTAGACCTCGACCACGTCGAGGTGCAAGGAGAGGAGCGTCGAGACGCCTTCGCAGAAGTCGAGGTTAAAACGGGACGTTCAACGTAAAGTCCACTCTAGCAAATACAGAGGTCTCCCGACTGTATTTATACAATGGGCGGCGGGATCTCGATATCCCGCCTCGAATCTAATTATATATCGTCAGACTCGACTTGCAAGGAGGCGGCTCCATCTGAAACGTCGGGAAGTAGTCGGGGGAGCGGGGGCGCCCACCAACGCATATCAACCCACGCGGCGGGAGGGGATGCCGACCCAAACTACTGGTCGACCGTGTGCTCCAGGGCGGGATCAATGGCGATGGGCGCAATAGGCACACCCGCAGTGGTGACGAGGGTTCTGGGTTACCCAGAGGGAGGCGGGCCCGGCGGGAGCGGGCGGTGGTTTAGACGGCGGGGCGCGTCGCGCGTCCTTAAACGTACGCGGCGGTCGTCGGAGGGGGACGCGAAGCGTGGAGATGCTACCGTCTCCGCGAGACGGGCTCTAAGGCTGGTGGCGCTTGGACTCATAAGTCCGGCCCGGATGATCCGATCGGCTTGTGGGCATCTGTGATACCTAGTTCGAGACGTGCACGAGGTCCTCCTTCCGCGAGAGGTTGTTGGGGTAAGCGCTAGCGCGCTCGAGCCTCCGGGCTGGGAGATTGTGTTGCTCACCAGGCAAAGGAAACCACTTGGGGAAATACTTCTGTGGGTTATAGCTGTGGCGGCTGTGTGGCAGAACCAGATCGTGGATCGGATAATCGAGATAGCGGTACCCAACCCGCGATGATGCGCAATACTTTTGGGGTGCAAATAGGAAGGAGGCACCACTAAGGCGCGGGTAGACCACTAGCAGGGGTAGTCCCAAGTCTAGATCATGACACTATCTCATCCCTGTCCATGTGACTTGAGTGGTTGTTTGGTTACGCCGGACACTGCCTTTGACACTTTCCACATTTCACACATTTGAGCTCATCGACCAAGAAGTGCGGCAGCCAAAGAAAGACACGGGGTCGGTGAAGAAGGGAAGAATCAAATCGTCGGAGCAACATAATGGCAGTCAGTTCGGGAGGCTCTACCCAGAATGATACGGGTGTCTTCCAGAAACCGGGTGGCTTAACCAGAGAGCGACCACTGGCTTTGTTGTGAATTATGGGGTGTATCACAGTAGCAAAGAACCGGTACGTCGAGTTGGACATATACTTTGGCTGTGAGAACCATGCTAGATTCATGCATCAGTATCTAGTTTGATCCCAAAGATTGTGTGCGTGACATACCTTTCACATCCTCGGGATCCTTCTCAATTCTCCCTCGTGGAGTCTCATCCTTGTTCTGCGAGTCCATTCCGTCTTCCTCATCCTCATCAAGTAAAAATCCTGCTTGCGTATTGAGGAAGGGTACTATAGCAAGTTAGTACGTCAAAATTGGCATAAGTATGTGCATACCTCGCTCAGAGTGCTTGTGCAATGTTTGGAGATCCTTCAAGCAAAGCGCACGCACGTTGCTCTGCGCCTTGAGCCATCTATCCGCTGTAGGCATTGAGTTCAGTCAGGTAATCGGCGCAGATCAGGATGAAATGCGTACCTGCTGCTTTCTCGTGTTCGAGACGATCTAGGTGTTCCAAAAAAGCTGGACCCAAGATAGAGTCGTCGTATTCCAGTTTGCTGTCAGTGTCTACAGTATATTAGCATCACAAACAGGAGATTCAATAAAGACACACCTGCATCCGTTCTCCCAGCAGTAGCTGCACCATTGTCGGCAGCTGCATCTGCATCTTTGCGTGGACAACCACGGGCAGGAGCCCCTTCAGGTCCAGGACCATTCTTGCTTCCCTTGGGACGTCCTCGTCGACGCGCGTTGTTGCTTTCATCCATCCGCTATAGTGGATCTGCGGGCGGGCCGGGCTGATCACGACAAAGTCAAGTTAAATAAAAAATGCTGGTGCCGGAGACGCAAGGCCCGAGTCTTGGTGTCCAATCTAGAGAGTTCCGGTGTCGATCCGTGGACGCAGAGGCGCGCGACAGGCCGAACAATGGTGGTGGCAGATAACAAGTCGTGGCTGGCAGATAACATGCACAGCCACTCACCCCATGTCACTATTTAAAGCCTTTTCCTGGGTGATCGGCACTTTTCCAAAAGCCTCCACACCCACCCACCTGCACAGCCATCCTCGGGCTATATTCCCTTTTGTGTATACTCCCTATCACCCATATTCAGCGCGGTATCCTGCTCAAAGTCTTGGCAGCTGTGTGCAGCAGTCTGAATCCGTCATGACATAATGCTGCTCATCTGGAAACGTCCTATAGCGTTAAGTCACCTGTAGGTATATGTCCCTGATATGTCAATCTTAAAGCTACCAAAGCACTTAAAGTCACTGAAAGTGTTCAAAAGCATTTGAAGATATACTACACTACTGCTTGGAATTTCAAGCTGTGAAGGTCACTATAAACATCTTAAGTTATGTGTTTAGAAGACATCAACTAGAGATATTTGTAGTTGACTTCAACTACTTGTTCCTGATACATACACTATCAGATATCTTAATGCAATTGTTTTGATGTCTACACTCTCAAGTATCTAAAATCAATTTAAATTGTAAGTTCTGTATTTGTTCTTCTCAAGTTGACATCACATGGCAGAAATTTCTAGTTATGTCTCTATGCTAAATATACAGTTTGATATGTGTACAGACTAAGCCAGTTATTTAAGTAAAAATGTTCACATGTATCTAAAACAGAGCTGATAGAAATTGGAATGTCCCATTGCTTGACAGAACACTTGGTCCAATCTGGACACAAATGGGCGCTCTGACGAATATTGGAGAGAGGAATAATGGACCAGTGAGGTGTTGTACGATCTGAGAGATAAGCTTTTGAAAGTGATGGCATCAAGTGACTTCGAGCTGCTTTCTGTGAAAGAACAGGCTTCGTATACCACTCAATATAAGCTAGTGCTTCTCGCGGCCAATGTGAGGGCGTAGGAACAGAAACTCCATGAAGCATAAGTGCAGCAGGAATTTTGAATAGAACTCGTACTCGACCAACACGTGTTCCTTAAACTTGATGAGACTAAGCCTGAATCAAAGACAAATTCCTCTTACCATCAAGACCAGTGCTCTCCGCCGCATCCCCTGTAAGGACAATCACTGTGTCAAAACAGCCACCATCTTGTGGAGTAGCCTTGACAGAATCACGTGTCTCAAAATCATCAGTAATCCCCTCCCTCCCGAACTTGAAAGAATAATAGATATCCACGCCGTCAAACGGCAGTGTAGTGTAGTGGACAGCAGAAGCTCCCAATGCGTCTCGACTGACAGCTTGAATATAGGCCAAGAGATGTGGAGAAAATAAAGGAACATGATGTTGAGTGGCAATGCGATGAAGGGGTTTGTGAGCAATGCTAGGATGTTTCGGTAGGAGAACTTTCTGTACACGCCCACTGCGTACTACAGGAGGCAGGGATTGAGGTGAGGGTTGAGGTGGCTTTGCCTTAGGAGCTACAATCAAAAATCAAAGATGTCAGTCAATATAATAATCAATTATTAGAATAACCTTACCAATCTGTTTTTTGACCCATGTTGTGTACCGAGTGAATGCGTGAACATTCTCTTTGCGCAGAACCCATGTCGTCATCTGGGGATATTCATCACGCTTGTTTGACGCACGCCAGCCTTTTTTAGAAAAGTCGATGTGAAGACGTTCAAACATTTCGGTGTTGAAATTGTTGGTGGCACCGAACATCCGTATCGAGGCAACATAGTGCTGAAGAGAGTGAATTTTGGGAATATTGAAATGTTCGCGCAATTCGACCTATATTTGACATTAGTTTTGGCCGTGCTGCAAAAACCCACTGACATGAACTTACATGTATAAAATAGCTCTTGGAAGTGTGCCAGGTGTCCAAAGCTTTCTCCATGTAACCAAGCGTATCATTGTCGTGAGTGGAGTATTGAGCAAGATAAATGAAGTCAAGGATAGCACGACAAGCTTTAACGCCACGTTCAGGAATGTCCGAGCCAGCTAAGCAAGCAAGTAGGATTTTGCCCATGTTCTTGCGCTCAGAACCACTGATCTGGGAGAGCGCGCTGATTCCATTCTTGAAATGACAAAGGCCAAGACCTGGCGGAAGACAGCGTATACGACGGTCCATCTGTTCCTCAGTCATGAGGGTTTGACACCACTCAATCAAATGTCTCAGGACGCCCTGATAGAGCTGATGCAAGACGTCGGGAGTGGTACTGAGATGTATGTTTGTGTAGGGGAGATTGTGCCAGAAGGGCTGTGGAACGTGGCCGGATACATTCTGAGCCATGCACTCATCAAAATAGGCTGTTGTGGACTCCGTGGACTCTTTCGCATCCGACATGACACCCAAGGTCCAAGCGGGAGTCCGCAACTCCCTCTCAACATCATCTCCCAGCTCTGTCGCGCCACATCGGCACTTGGGGCATGTACCGTACTTTGCACAAGTTACCAAGCATTGCTCCGGATAGTCGGCTACATAGCTTGCCAGGATAGGATGAACCATGTGCACTGCACCATCACCACTTGTCATCTCGACCCCATTTGTCCCAGCCTCAACGAGGGGAGCAAAGATCTCACTCATTGCAGCATGAAACAACCTCTGGTACCGTGAGCGCATGGCATTTTTGGAGATCTGCCCTTTGCTGATTTTGTCGATGGGGAGGTAGGCGATTAGGATGCACGCGAGTTCTGAGGGCTTGCGACGAATGTGACTAGGTATATTACCAAGTGTAAGGTAAACGGGATACGCTTGTTTACTGCCCGAGAATTGAGTAAGTTGGGTTTTGTCCGTCGATACAATGAGTGGCGCAACAGTATGACCCCCAGGTATCTTATCCTGTTCATACACGTTATTTGGGAGTCAACGAGAGGTTCATGACGAGACTAACCTGCACATACCGCCACCACTTAGCGGTCCACATCTCGTTGTATAACCGGCGATCCTGGTTCTTGTCGCTAAAGAGGGTACTCGGCTTGTAGACAAGATGCTCAGCCAGTTCCGGATCTCCCCACAGAGAGCGAATGGAGTCCAGGATGTCGCGGTGGCACAGGGTAAACTTGTCGTTGGGGAGATCGGGGAACGAGAGATGTTTCACCTTCCAATCACCAGCGCGGCAAGGAAGGGAGTCCACAATCTTGTGAAGACCACGGGTGCTGCTATATGATAGACCAAGTTTTTCTTTCACCTGTGCGGGAGCAACGTTAGCGTGATTGCACTGAAAGAAAAGGAAAACACATACACCAGGTATGTTCAACAGCTCGTTGAACGCATTGTGCCCGATCCCTTCGGTTACCATCCACTGAGCTATCTGCCAATCGAGCTGTGACGCGAACGGTCGATACCACTCGACATCCTTCAGATCTGCTGCACCCTCGCCATCCATGACCGCATCTGCAGACAATGGTGTTCCAAAGAGAGCAGCCCACTTCTCGTGCACGTTGGCCGACATGCGCAGAATTGACCCGGCCGTTGGGTGCTCAACCGAAAAGCGCTCAGAAGTCTTGTCGTCGTCGTCGTCGTCAAGGTAACGCGCACGTCCACCAAGCATAGTCTGCATTTGGGACAACAATGGTGTCGGGCGGGGTACAGGCCGCGCACTTGTGCAAGACAGAGTGCGGGTAATTGGAGCACGTACTTGGGCAAGCCAGAGTACAGTGAGAGAGAGAAGTGCTTGGGCAAGCCAGAGCACTGTGTTTGGGTGTCGATAGCGGAGGGGCGGCGAATGGCGGATCCACGATGAGATGTGGCAGTGAGATAGGCGGGGCAGTGGGCGGATTTGGCAGATGGTCCGTGCGCGCGGACTTTGCCGAGTTTGGTGTTGCTTGGTTTCAGCCTCTTGCACTTGGCAATCGCAACACATCTGCGATCCCATCACTGCTCTCACCGCCTTACTCACTCATCTGGACAACATCGCCGCCACCCTCGCTCTTCTGCTCCCAACCAGCCCGCCACCGACGACTCGGACGCTGCACGACCTTGCGTCTGCAGTCTCTTCCTTCCACGACTTTGCGTCTGGAAGCGCTGCAAACAGAACCACGGCCTTGGGCTTGTTCTGACTCTGCCCGCTACAACGCCGCCGCCATATCTATCTGCGGCCACGTCGTCGTTGCCAACGTCATCTGTTGCGCCCCCGAGGTACGCCATTGCCGTACCATGTTCTTCGATCTTGTCTAACTGATTTGCATCTGTCGCAGCCACATCCCCACTGTCGGTTGTCCGCCTCGCATTACGCCGATCTCGTCACGCTCCCGTTGCCGCCGCTCTTCGGTAAGTAACCTCGCATCGCCATTATGCTTTCTAACTGACACGGTGTACCTAGATCTGACAACTTTGTCCGCCACATCCATTGACGTGCTATGGCGCCGCCACTGCCACATCCATTTAACGACGGTCAACCCTACGCATTCTCTCATCTTACCTGCTATTGGGTAAGTCGCCTTTCATTGCAGTGACAGTCTCTTGAGTCTGAAGCTGTAATTAATCAGGCTCAACTATGGTTCGCTCATTTGAAGGCGTGCTTGGGCGCGTTTACAAAGACGAAGGAGTCTTCATCACGACTCCCAACGGCAACTATCTTCCCGCAGACGTCCTCCGCGGCACGCGTCGCATCTGCCTCCGTCGAAACTGTTTCTTTGGTCAGGACGATCCCGCTCTTCACCCCCAGTATTACAATGAGCGTGTGTGCCATCTTTGCTGCATTCCCGAGGTGGACGATGCCCTGCTCGGTAGCCTCGCTTTGTGGTATGCCCCGACCGAATCCGATTTTGTGCTAGAACCCAATACGACCGTCTCCAGCCAAATTGGACGTCTCGATCGGAAGTGGCGCGAGCTGCTCATCGGTTCGGTCAAAAAGGCTTTGAACACCGTCAAGACAACAGTCGCCGAGGAAGCTCACACGAAGGCGCGCGACGACCACACCCTGCGCACGCTGCGGAGCCGACTTCCGTACTTTGTCGCCCGCCTTGACCTCCTCGCCTCTTTCCCGGAGACCTTGGCGCTGTATCGGCACACGGCTCGCATTGCTCTGGAGATGCTAGCGCGTCTCTTTTGGTTGACGGAGATCCAGGATCGCTACCACCGGAAAGTGTTGACCCCGAAAGGTGGATTTCCCACTACGAAGACCATCGGCGCCCTTACAGAAGATATGTTGGTGGCCGAAACCTTGTTTCGAGTGCGTCTGCCTTTCGTTTTTCCAAATTGTTACTGATGCTGTGGACAGTGTGGGATACCTGTTTGGTTGGTGCGACCTCTCGAGAGAATGACCCCGATGCTTTCGCAGAAGTGGTTGAGTGCCGAAGAACCTCCTCCCCCAGCCCTTTGGCATGATGACGGGATATGGGACGATGACACACCTACTCACCCCATCGTTTTCACCGGGTCGTCACTCGATGTTGAGCGCTACCGCGCGATGTACAATCACTTCGTCACGATGATGTCCTCCTACGCCTCTTTTGTTGGGCTTCATTCATCTCAATCTCCATCCGCTCCCGCACCTTCCTCTGCTCCTGCGCCTACCACCAATAAGCCTTCTTTGTCTAGGCCGGTTCCGTCTCGAGTACATCCGACACTGTCTAAACGTGAGTGGTATCAACCTCTCTTAATGCTCTAATCTGACTATCATTCCAGGTACAGATTCACGCCCGCCGAGAAAGATCCAGCGAGTGGAGCATGACCGCGACCGGTTTGTAGACGTCAAATCCAAGCTGATGCCCACGGCCATACCCGTCTGGTTGGAGGCGAGCAAGGCGGCGAGCAAACTTGACCTCGTTTCTCCTCAAACTCGTGAGCCCTGGTCGGGAACTTGTTCAGGCTATGCCCTCCCTGATCCCAATCTCCTCGTCAGTCCGAGCAATAACGAGACTGTTGCTGGTCAACTCCGTGTTCTTGTCAAGCTGTGGCCGGTGCTGCTCTACCGAATGATGTCCACGTCCTGCGATGTCTTACGGTCCAAGGATTGGCGATCCATCTTGACACTTGAAACCCATTCTGCCGGTGTTCAGGCGGGTTCCAAAGCCTCGAAAATTCGGCAAGACATGGAAGCCCTGTTGAACAAATGTTTGTCGGAATCACACAAGCAAGTGAGTAGTCTGAATTATATACTTTTCTGACGACTGCTAATCTGCAATAGGGATCCTCAAACCTCTCGAATCTTTCCTCCGCGCCTCTGACGTGGCGTGGCACTACTCTCCGGCTGCAATCGCCTCTTTCTCCTGACGAGACACGGCCAATTCTCTGGGAACTCGCGGAGGTTGGATTCCGGTGGGAGCTTCTCGAGCTTGATGAGGTTCTCTATGAACTCAAGACATCCGGTCCCTCTGAGGACAACGTTTGGGGACCTTTGGAAGCCGACTCTCGTGAGGATCGTGAAGCAGCGGTCCTTGGCGCCATTCCCTATTTCCACTCCAGCGTCGTCCCGCTATCAGTCGGTGATTGGAGCAAGGTCAACGTCGGATTTGCTGCCGGTAATCCTGACGGGCGCCGCAAGAATACTCTTGGTCTTTTTCGGGTCATGGGAGACTGGAAGCTGTCGCAACGCAAGATGCCCAAGTCGGTATGGGAGGCTGGTCAGACACTGCGGCGTCTGGAGTCCGTCCTTGGTGACCATCTTGTCGAGGATGGAGAATTTGACGTGTCCGGGGAATCTCTCAAGGATGCTGAGTATCACGTTGTGTACTGGTACATCTGTTGTTTCTGTGAGGTATTCAACCGCCCACCTGTGCTTCCACACCGCCGTTTCTAGTTTGCTTATATACCTATACATCTTTTCTTTTTGCTACACGACACATTTATTCTCACGCACATCATCCTCGTACGCTATGTATAATTTTGTCCTTTTGCCATACCGACGTCCTCTTGCCGTACCTACACTATTATTTTACATATATGTGCACGGAGCATGCACTCTGTATACTGTAGAGTTTCGACCAAGTCTTCATGGGGTGTTACCCGTTATGCAAGATCTTTGCTGGAGTAAGTCTTCATTGGACCCTGAATTTCCTTATTTGGACTACCCGCCGTTAGGCGGGCCTGGAAAATTTCCTTTTTAGGCCTCAGGCACCAAAAAAATGGGCCCGTTATGCATTATGAAAGACTCAAGTCTTCACTTCACAGTGCCCCATTACCAGTTATGCGAAGACTTGGTCGAAACTCTACAGTACTCGCACCCGTAAGTCAACACTTCCTATTTTGGTGGGGGTCCGTGCGCATTGCGCGCAGGGCAGACTCAACCCTGCACGCAATCGTATATATACCTCCACGGTGACCTCTCTCTCTCTTTATTGCCCCCACCTTCTCTCTCTCTTTTGTTTTATTTACTCTCCGTCGTTGTCGTTGCCTCCCGCCTCACTTGTTGTCTCTGTCCGTATGTCTACTCGTCGGAAGGGTGGTGCTGCCTTGCGCACACCACCGACCTCTACACCAACTGCTGCCGTGCGCACAGCTGGAGAGCGTACCACCATCTCGTCCGCCGCTGCCAAGAAGAAGGCCGCTGAGAAAAAGGCTGCCAATGCTGCCGGTATGTTGGCAGTTATGCTGGAGAATGTTCCTGACTCTTTATAAGCTATTCGCGCGCGGCAGGCCGCTCTCCTTGCTGCTGAAGAGGCGGACGATGATCCCGACAATGCTGCCATAGAGGCGGGGCTCGTCGGTATGTTGTGTCTTGATATTCACTTTTGTTCATTTCTAAAATCATTTAGCTGCAAGTATCAAGGCGGTAGCTCCGATTGTGTCTGCCGCCGAGGATGAAGACGCGGAGCAGGACAAGCTACCGCCTTCTTCAGACGATGAACTCGACATCCCAGTTGCTTCGAGTGACCCTCTGGATGAGGATGACGACTCGTATGATTCGTCTGGTATTGTCCGTTACTCTCTTTTGTCATTTATCAGTGGTAATCATTTGGCAGATCATCTCCTCGGACGATAATCCATTTGTCACGCCGAACAGGAAATCGAGCCGCAAACGTGGCCGTCGGGATGCAGATGATGGTGACGACCCTTCTGGTGGTGCCGGCTCAAAGAAGGCCAAGGTGACCGCCTCGGACTTCACGCCACGCACGCTCCGTTTGGGGCACAAGAGTAAGAAAGTCCTAGTTCTTGCCACTGCGACCGAGAATCCGTACCCTGGCGCTCCTCAACGGATGACAAACGTTGCTGATGTCATTAAGAGGGTTGCGACTGATCCCGCTGCTGATACTGGGCTCTTGGAAACGTACGAGCGCATTGTCAAACTCCCGCAAGTCTTTGAAAACTTGGTGACCTGGGTAAGCTCTTATATTTCTGGGTTGACGTTTTTCTAACCTATGGTCAGACGGCGTACTCGCGTGGAGCCTTCATGAATGCTCTCATGAGGGTTGCACGTGACAAGTTGGGACTTGTTGGATTGCCAGGTACCCACAGTCCGACGGATCTCTCCGAGATTGTCTTGTGGCTTGAGAAGTCCGAGGGATGGAAGTTTGGGGAGTTGGATCTAGTGGTATGTTTGCTATTATTTGCCTAACACCTTTCTTGACATTTGTTTGGTAGAAGCGGACATTCAACCGATAACTGCCATTCAGGGCTGATTTTTTCGAGGCCATTGCTCGGACTCTTTTGATGGAGGGCCGGGGGAAGGCTAACAGTGAAGTGTTTCGACACCTAATTGAGCTTCAGTCCCTTCCCGTTGTCTTCATGGCCTTGGAGATGACTGCTGTAAGTGTTGATTGATTTATACAAGTCATGATTGGATTGAAACTCGACTTAGGTGGAACATGCTATTTCTGAATGGCGTGAGGGTACTCAACGTCGTTTGGATTTTAAGGAGGATGCTTCAGTCAGATATTATCATCATCTTGCCAGTCTCAAGCATGTTCAGTCAAAGGCACCAAGCTATCTTGCCACTATACAGGCTGAACTTTTCAAGACTATGTTGTGAGTTCGAGATTTGTTTGCATTTGGGAGTTTGTTTGTTCTAATACTGGTCTAGGATTCATACCAACAAGACTTTTCTTCTCGAAACCTCAGTTACTGGTGCTATGGGAGAGCTTGACTTTGATGCTCTTGAGGCCTCTGCCCAAGCTTAGTTATGTTATGTTTTGTTTTGCTTTTGATTGTTTTTGCACTGCTTTCCCTTGATCTTTGCATAGCTTATACTCTCTTTATACACACTCACACTCATTTCATCATTAATAATAGGTTTTCATAATTCAGTAGTTAGAATTAGGTATCTTTAAGTAATTTTTATCTGAATAGAATCATCGTTAGCTATTCTGCTTGTGTGAAAGTATTGTTTGATTTTGTAGTAGCATTCTGTTAGAGAATCCGGGTATCACGAATCGTTAGAGTAGTATGACCGTAGTTACGGTGATCAAACGTAGTTGATTGAATATAAGGTGGCGTTTAATCGAAGAGCGAGTGATAACCGGAGGGGTTCTTACAATGACTGTTAAGTCGTCAACGTGCTACTCGATCTCGATCGAGTTCACGTCAAAGACGATGGTACAGGTTGAAGTAAAAGTTAGATTGCTAGCTACGGACACAGATACCTATATACTGAGGAAAGAACTGTACTAGAACAAGTGAGAATGAATTCAGAATCTACTGGAAGCATACGGAAGGTTACAGAAAGAGAGAGAACTTGTGAGGCATGTGCTAATCTTTGTTACGCGTTGAGACGGGTGTCGAGCCATCGTCGGGGATGTCGGACATCCATGACATAGCCCCCCGTGGCGAGATCATCCTGCTCGACGTGAGATATGAGTAGAAAAGATGATACAAGTGAACATACAATCATCGATGTCCATGTCTTCAGATTCGGATCCAGAACTCGACGCGTCACTGGCCTGACACGAAGATCCCGGGCTGTAAGTGGGCTCAGCACCACAGCAAGAATTGCAATAGTCGTGGAGATTGATGAATGGATAGCGGGGATCGTAGGGGAAAGGAAGTCGAGGAAAGAAGGAAACCAGAGGTTTAGTGATAGGAAAATGTTTGGTGAGAGCGCTCCTGTTGTTGGAGGAATCGAAGCGGCGAAGTAATTCGCCTACAGTCATACCGCGCTTAGCCGCCTCCTCCATGATAGTCTGAGGTGAATTGTGAAGGACGAAGTCTGTCCATTCGGTCCCGAAGAAGATAGCCCAATCTACGCGGGCGTCGAGCCCGAGGGATAGGCTGTAATGAATCCGCTGTCCAACCCATTCAAGAGAACGATGAAGGAACATTTGGAGCAGGTTGAACTCCCGCGCAAGAGTAGGAATAGAATCGAAGCCGAAGATAGTGAATGAGTGTGGTGGGAAGTAGATGTATGGGACATCGACGTCTAAAGCGCCGGGAAAGCCGAGCTCCTCGAGAGCAGCGGATGGAAGGTGAGTGGGCCGACGATCCAGATCGGCTGAGAGTGGCGAACAGTTCGCGCTGAACAGCACCGCATCGTTTAGCAGTCTGCATGACTGCCATACGGGCGCAATGCTCGCATCGTCGATGACGAAGCGTCCTTCGTTGTTGATGACTATACGGGATCGTGGCAAGGGTTCGAGAGCCTTGTGGAGGAGGTTTGTGAACCAAGTTCGGATTGTTGGATCGGGAATGGTGTTCGTGAATGAGGAGACGGGATCGGCTTCCCGTATGAAGGAGCGTAATTGCATGGCGTTCATGTTGCCGGAGAAATCGAAAGGCGTCATGGCAAGATCTGTCAACAAGTAAGCCAAAATTGTCGAAGGACGCGGTACGCGAGGAAACGTGCATTCAAGAGAGTAGGCGTGAAACGTCGTAGAAGAGGGAATGAGGTAGCGCGAATGGATGGAAGACACAACAGATTTGGAGGGAAAGCAGACGCGGTAGACGTAGCTCTGAAGTTTGAGGAATGTAGCTTGTTCGTTAAATACTGTTCGTGAAAATCGCGCCGGCGGTTGATTCTGATGAGAACGCCGCGTACTGCGATATATTAGGCAAGATAAAGGCAATGAATAAAAGCGTTTAGGACGATGTTTGAAGCGGGGAAATGAAGTGGATATTAAATGATCTGTTGGAAGGAATAGATCTCTTGAGGGCCAGGCAACTTCGAGTCAATCTTTACTAGGTAAGTTGAGAGACGCGTTCTTGGCTGCATCCTTGGCCGTGAATTGTCGCATGTTCCATTCCTTGAGGACGTCAGGCGCGTTATGAAGCCCTGCTTTCGTTAACCATGCGTCTTCGTGATCAGGGAAACCTTTGTAATGCACCTTGTACTTCCTGATTTTGCGATGTTTCCCTTTCCCTTTATAAAACCTTTCCTCCACGATTCGTTCGACTTCTGCCTGCTGGGAGAGCTCCGAGAAATCCTTCGGACGGACGTGAGTGGTTGGTCGGTCGCCGAATTCGGTGGGCGAAGAATGGTTGCTCTCTAAGTGCGCAATGTTGATGATCGGATGCATTCGATAAGCGTGAGGTAACCGGATTTGGTAAGTGACCGGTGTCAGTTTTCGCATAACTTCGAACGGACCGTCATACTTCATTAATAGCTTCTTTCCTTTTCCTTTCTTTGACTTCAGCATCTCTAGCGAGTGCAAGTTCAGTAGTACCAGATCGCCCTCCTTGAACTCCTGAGTAAGTCTGCCTTCATTATAATACCGCTCCTGAAAAGCTCGGCTAATCATAAGCGCATCTTTTGCTCGAGACCTTGCGGCTTCGAACTGTTCGCTCATGTGGACCGCGCCGTCATCTTCGTGTGCCAGGTACAACGCGTCGGTGCTTTTCAATTTATCTGATGGCACTTCCGCATCCACGGGTCGCGGGATGTAATCAGGATCGGCTGTCAGGGTTGACTCGACCATTGGATGGAATCCAAATAGTAGAAACGCTGGTGAGTACCCCGTGCTTGAGTGCGGGGTGTTGTTGTATGACAAGGCGAAGCCGTCCAGGTACTCGTTCCATGAATTGCGATCGTTTCCAACGTAGCATCTGAGTGCGATCTCTACAGTTTGATTTAAGACTTCTGTTTGCCCATCTGCTTGAGGGTGGTACGACGTTGTAAGTGCTCGTTTCATACCCATTAGCTCACAAAGTTCCTTCCAGAAGACCCCTTTCCATCTCGTATCACGGTCCGTTATTACTTGACGCGGTAAACCGAAACGCGAAACGACGTGATGGAAGAACAATTGAGCCGTTTCCTCCTGCGTGATATCAGTTTTGCAGGGAATGAAGATGCCAAACTTGGTGAGTTTGTCCACAATGACCAGGATGTTGTTGTACCCTGACGAGACCGGTAGCTCGGGAATGAAGTCCATTGATACTACCTCGAAAGGGCGCGTCGGGATGGGGATAGGTTGTAGTAGTCCGACTGGTCCATGCCTTCTGGGTTTGGCTTTCTGACATATATCACAAGTGCTGACGAATTTCTTTAGATCGCGCGACATTCCGGGCCAGTAATGTGTCGTTGCTAATTTATTGTAGCATCTGTGGTACCCCCCGTGTGCCGATTCGGTCAAGTTGTCGTGAACCTGCTTCATGACTTCTATTCTGAGCGAAGTCGGTACACACAGTCTGTTATTCCCGTTTGTGTCAGCGAAGTACACGAGTCCGTCTCCACTGTATATGTATTGAGGGAATTTTGGATTGGAATGGTAAGTGGGTGACTGGATGGCCTCAATCACTTTACAGAACAGTGCATCTTTTTCGTATGCTTCTCGCCATCGAGTAAGCTCTTCGGCGCCTATACTGACATGTATGTTGTAGTTTCGGGCGCTTTGATATTTGCAGAGTACTTCCGCGTGCTCACTGTTTGCAGAGCATGGTATTTTTCCGAAATCGATGGCGGTCTCCGCTTCGTCCATGCGGTCGTATTGGCTTTCCACGAACTTAGCCCCTACTGTGAGTAATTTCTCCTCAAACCTTTCTCCATATGCCTCATACAACCCTCGTAGATCTCCCAGACTGTCTTCATTCTTGTGAGTTAGATCTACTCCGTTGATTTCATCGGCTACAGGTCCCATCTCCGGCGGTATTCGTCTTCTCAATCGCGAGATGGGATCAACGTTCGAATGAACTCGCCCTGCACGGTGTACAATGTGTAGGTTTGGAAAGGCCGAGAACACCAGTCCCCATGTCAGGAGTCGACGATTCACGTTCTGGAAGGTTTTGCTCCAGGTGAGTGCCGCGTGGTCTGTAATAGCGAGGATCTCCTCGCCTTCGATATAGGGCTGAAACTTTATCAGAGCCTCTTTGAGAGCAAGCGCTTCACGTTCTGTCGGGGAGTAGTTTCATTCGGCCGATTTGAGCACGCGCGACCAATAACACACTACCCGTTCAACGTGGACTGTAGTATTCTCGAAATCGACTGTATCCCACGCTCCGACGGAAGGAACGTCGTTATGTTCCTTGCTGATTTGAGTGACGAGCTGCGGTACGCCTTCTCCGTCTGCGTGAGCCTTTACTAGCTTCTCATACGTCTTGGTTCCTTTCAGGTCGCGTATTTGAAGCGGTTGAATCTGTTGTAGTATTCCTGCTAGTCCGTAATCACACGCGTCGGTGTATACTCGATAACCTCTCCCTGGAATCGCATATCCTCGAACTGGGGCATTTGATAGTACCTGCTTACAAAGTGTGAATGCTTCTTCGTGAAGCTCGGTCCACATCCACTGTGTTTCTTTCTTGAGTAACTGAAACAGTGGATGAGCCAGCCATGCATAGAAAGGAATGTATGAGGAGAAGTATACCATCATGCATAGGAATGTCTGTAGTTCCTGTACATTTCGAGGGCTCTCCAAACAAATGATTGCCTCCACTTTCTCCTTGTGAGTCGACATTCCTAGTCTGGATACCTTTTGCCCAAGGAGCAGGAGCGATTGGTATGCAAAGTGGCATTTCCCAGGCGCTAAGGTAATACCGGACTCCGTGATGGCTTTGAGAACGGCGTCGATGTGTTTGAGGTGATTGTCAAAGCTTGCTGAAAAGATAACTATATCGTCGATGTATACTAGTGCGAATATCCAGAGAAATGGTGCCAAAGCATTCTGCATGACACGTTGAAAGACACTAGGGCCGTTCCGATAACCAAAAGGCATTCGAGCAAATTGCCATAACCCCCGATGTGTACGAAAAGCGAGCGGTTCACGAGAGTTAGGATGCATGGTAAGCTGTGTGAATCCAGAGAGCGCGTCGAGAGTTGTCAGCCATTGTGCTCCGTTTAGTGCTTGCATGATGTCTTCTTGTCGTGGTAAGGGAAATTCATCGGGTACGACCATAGCATTGAGTCTTCGATAATCTATTACCATTCTAGGTTTATTGTTACGATACACAATGAATGCGGGAGCGCCCCACGGACTCTTCGACGGTTCTATAACCCCCAGATGGATCCAGGAGTCTAGCTGTTTATCCATCACTTCCCGATTAGCCGGGGAGGCCGGAAAGGGTGGTAACGATACGGGTTTAGCGTCCTTCTTAAGCTGAATTTCGACTCGAGTATCATGAGAGCCGAGACGTCCGTCGAGGGCGAACGCTTGTTGGTTTCGTAACAGGACGGTCTGTAGTGCAGTGATGCGCGTTGAGTCAAGTCGAGGACTGATATCTATAGCGGACAAGAACTCACTAGATGGTAGAGGGTCACCTGGGATCTCAGCTGTTTTAGGACCACCTTCAACGGGTGGTTGAGAGTTAGGATCATCTTCGTCGGTATTGTTACGGTGAGCTTTCGAAGAGATTTCGGAGATCGAGCGTACCGCGTGGCTTGATCCGTTCAGGGCGGTTATGTCATCGCCCTCACGTTTGACTTGTGCCTTTACCATCGATTGAATTAGGGACGCGTACGCTATGCGCTGTTTGTGGACGTCTTCCTCTCCTTGTTTTTCGGAGTCTAGCCAGTTTCTAGGATCATGAGCTTTGGCCAGCAACTGCCCCGCTGGGATGGTGATTGCTGCGTCTGAAAAGTTCGAGATTGGAAGGAAAAGTTGGTCCTGAGAGATGAGCGTGTCGGGGGATCCGTAGATTTGGCGTGCGTTTCGATCATGCTTTATACTTCTTTCCACTAACAAACTAGAGCAGTATTTAGGGAATGAAGCTCGGATCGGAACGCGTACGCAGGATTCTGGCGCGATTACAGTGCGCCGCGTGGATCGAATTTGCCCCCTCGACTCAAATCTTCGGGTCCTTCTTCGTTGTTTCTGGGATTTCCGATGTGCTTGAACTCGACTCAGATGAGCAGTTGCTGTGGGTGTTGATTTGCTAATCCTGAAGGTATGTCCGCTGTCGTCCATGAATGATGGTGAAGTTGAACTCTCTACTCTCAGTTCGCGATCCGTGTCCCCAAAAGAAAGGAGGCACTCGCCCTGTCGTCGTATTATGGATATCGAGTATTGGTCGGCAAAGTCGTTACCAAGAATGAAGGGTGTCGTCATGCCTTTCACAATGTATGCATCCACGTTCAACTGCACCGGTCCTTTTTCCGTTTCGAAAAATATGTCGAGGTTGACATATCCTGAGATCGTAGAGCTCCCGGTAACTTGGATGAGATTGATAGGTTGTCCAGCTTTGACTTGTGGTGGGGTTGCCAACTCTTTCAGTGCGGCTTGCGAAATCAGTGTTATGTCTGATCCTGAGTCGATAATGACTTGCACCAGTTGCCCCTCCAGGTTGTCTATCCTTGCTATGGTCTGTGTGGCTTTGCTACCCAGAAAGGTACATCCTGACGGACGCTCTTTCCACTGTTTCAGCTGCACTAATGGTTTATCGTTAGGTCGTCCGGGAATGTGTTTGATGGAATACGCGACACGATCGATGTCTCGCGCAAGTCTCCGTCGTGAACGCCTGTTTAAGGCGGGTTTCTCGTAATAGCTTTGGCACGCGTTACTACGAGATTGGTGAGTCGTCGATGCTTCGATGAAATCAGAGCTCATACCCCCCAGGGCCGGACCATCGTAAGTCTCGGTAGTCTGAAGGGCATACTCAAAATCCTGCGATGAGTTTTCAGGTTCCTCGGCATAATAGAGCTCCTCGTAATCGTCGAGGGCAGCGAGCTCTTCCCTGTCTATGTTGGCTAATCTCGTACGTGCTGTCCTCATTGCTTGATTGTGGTGTTTACATTCCTTATCCCAGTGTAGATCACTGCCACAGTGTCGGCATGGCCGGGCTCCTTTATCTTTCGGAGTCTTGCCTCTGGTAGTGACGTTGTTGTCATCCTTCGGGAATTGTGGTGGTGGTAAGTTAGGTGACCACCCCACTAGATTTACACGAGCGGTGCGCTGTTGGTTATTATTCCATCGTTGAGGCTGACTGTTAGAGAGGTTGAAGAACTGAGCAGGTTTGGACATGGATATAAGAGCTTCTTCGTGGTGTTTGAGGCTAGCTTGGAACTCCATGACATTGCTGAAGAGCTGTGTGTTGATTAAGGTATTCCACATATCTGGAGCACCGCTCATGACTTCGCTGATGATGTCGGTGTCAGTTAGGTCAAATGCGACGTTGAGGAGACTGGATTTGCGAACGTAGTAGTCGCTCGGAGTTTCTTGTGAGTAGCCCGACTCTCTGAAAGCGGCGTTTCTTGCGCGACGCTTTTGGAGCTCCCACCAGCGAGGATTCATATAGAAGTCGCTGATAGCTTTACGCAGCGTGCCCCAGTCCTTCTCAAGCTTCAAGCGATGTTCTCGAGGTAGAGAAAAGTACCAGCTGTCGGCACTTCCGGTGAGTCGTTTAGGGATGACTTTGCCTAGTTGTTGATAGACATTACTCCCCCAGTCAGCGAAGTCGTCGACTTTGAGGATCCAGTTGACAATAGTATCGCCGTTACCATCCCACGTTGGGATGTCCGTGATCTTGAGCTTCGCGTCGAAGTGCGGCTCAGACCTGTTGCTGCTTGCTTGCTGACTAGGCCAGTGAGGAGGATCAGGCTTCTTAGGTCTCCGTCCTCCGTTTCCGCCTCCGTTCCCGTTATCGCCATCGTCAGGATCATCTGGGTCGCCGCCAGGTTGCTCATCCTCTGAATCTTCGTCGCCCCCGAAGCGCAAACCTTTCTTTCCAAATAGATTACTCCCAGGTTTGTCGGCCTTCTTCTTGTCAGCATTGCGCTTGAAGCTGGATATACCATCGGACGGGCGATATCCGGATGCAGAGCTTCTCATTTCTGACCATGAGCTGATCCCGGGACGTACGACTTTCTTGAATTCGAGGTTACGAGCTGCGCGGTCCTGCAAGCGACTCAATGCTGCTGATTTCGGACCCTTAGGTAGTCCAGACTCCCAGTCGTGATAAAAGTCTAATCGATTGAGCAGGTTCTCTACCTGGGCGACGAAGGCTATACCAGCTACTTCGAAGTCGTTCTGTGCTATCCACACGTTGATGTTATTCCACAGACCCCACGAAGGAACTTCAGGGAGATCGCGACCGAAATAGTTGAACGATGAAATGGTCATATCTATGCGTGCAGCGAGACAGGCCATCAAGGCTTCGTAAGTGTCAGGTACGATAGAGTATCCTACTAATTCATCGGTATTCTTGATAGCGATCACGTCTGTCATTAGTTTGACCAATAAATCCACTTCCTCCTTGAAAGTGTAGAAGGCTTGTGTGGCGCTCAGCGTCAACAAGTCCTCCGTTACGAATTTGTATTCCTGTGCGCAGAGCTCGAGAGCCGCTCGCCGTCGTTGTACGACAGCTTCATTCTTCAGACTCAATATTCTTTCGAATGGCTTCATTGAGTATACGTCGAGCTTGATCTTGCTAGGTCTACATCCGTCGAAATTTATCGGATCTATCGTATGCTCTCCTAGCCCGTCGAGTTCGGGATAATCCGTTGCCTCAGAAACAGCATCAGATGGTTCTACGACTCCTGTACCAGTGCCGCTCGCGCTACTGATGTTTGCGGCGTTAGCAGCATTAGCTGATTTCACTGCAGCTTTCACCTTTTTCCACCGTGTGTGATCGAAGTGTGGCGAGATATCAAACGGTAGGGCATTACCAAGTCCGCTTTGCCAGACATCAGAGGCTTTGTGGCCCGGTGGGATGTCTCCGGGGTTGATAGTATAGTCCCCAGTCGGGTGCGGGTCAGCTCCTTTGCCAGATGTGCTTGGTACCGGCGCCATGTTTTACGAAAGGTTGACGACGATGGGTAGATTGAAGGAGGTGAGATAGTGGGATAGAATGAGTGAATGATTACCAAGAAGCACGGGAACGATTTGAACAGAAGTTCCCAATGTGTCCACCAGTGTTAGAGAATCCGGGTATCACGAATCGTTAGAGTAGTATGACCGTAGTTACGGTGATCAAACGTAGTTGATTGAATATAAGGTGGCGTTTAATCGAAGAGCGAGTGATAACCGGAGGGGTTCTTACAATGACTGTTAAGTCGTCAACGTGCTACTCGATCTCGATCGAGTTCACGTCAAAGACGATGGTACAGGTTGAAGTAAAAGTTAGATTGCTAGCTACGGACACAGATACCTATATACTGAGGAAAGAACTGTACTAGAACAAGTGAGAATGAATTCAGAATCTACTGGAAGCATACGGAAGGTTACAGAAAGAGAGAGAACTTGTGAGGCATGTGCTAATCTTTGTTACGCGTTGAGACGGGTGTCGAGCCATCGTCGGGGATGTCGGACATCCATGACACATTCAATGACTCAAAATGAACTCATCAAGATCTTATAATCTGATGTATAATAAATTTGATGGCTTGTAGACGCTTTGAGTGTGTGTTGATATAATTTACAAAGCTTGCTGCAATATCTTGTAAAGCTAGTAGAGACATAGTTGTCTCATACAGTAGCTTTGAATAGCTTGGTGAATATCTTCAATATACTTATGGATGACTTGGTAGTGCCCTACAGGGTTATTGAAAGTATACACATCAGAGACAGTAGATTCAGAGAGCTTAACATATGCTTATGTTATGCTGATGGAGTTCTTAATGGAGATTCACAATACTGCTAAAGAGATGGTTCTCATTGATAGTAGCTTGAGCAGTCTTTAAGAGTGCATATATTGCACTTATCGGAAATCTGACAGTTGCTCAATGAAGCTTTGGGAGTGAATATATTACGCTTATTGGAAGTTTAACAAGTCTTTGCAAAGCTATTGAAAGCATGGTTCCCATAAACATTAGCTTAATGAAGCTTTGTTACTATCTTGATATCAGCCACATCATGCTTTATATTACTTTTAGTGTGTCTTTGTAATACATACAAAGAGCTGAATGAGATTATACAAAGCAACTACAGGCATGGTTCCCAGATACACTAGCTTTGGAATGCTTGTATGATAGTTTAAAGGTAATTAGAGAAGCTTTTAGAAGCTTTAGAGTAAATGTTACTGGGAACCATGCCCACAATCGCTTTTATAGCTTTTTGGCTTTGAGAGCTTTTTGAGCTTATAAGCATTTCTATCTAACTTAAGGCAATAGGGCGTTTCCAGATGCTGATGTTACGCCAAGGCACCACTATCATTCACCACATCTAAGCCTCAGCACAATGACAGCCTCTTATTAGGATGATATAATGGATAATTTATGTGAAATCGACGAATACTCATAGGCGTGGTAAGCTAATCAACTGGTAGGCTGGTAGGTACGCTGACTTCTTCATCATCTTCATCATCTCCGTCGACCCCGGTTGGACCCAATGCGATCATATCCCCGTCCTGCCAAGGAAGATCCTAATAGTCGCCCGGCTCGTCGTTTAGCTCCCACAGAGCCGTGAATGATGTCCGGAGTCCCCTCTGTATTGCAGCTTGATGGGCTGCGTACGCCACACTACCCTCCAACAGTGCTGCATCCGCAATTGTGCGCCCCGTCTTCCGCCGCTCCCACCACAACTCCATGAACCGCAACAACACCCGGACCCTCCGCATCTCCTCCTCAGTCAGCCGCAGCTCCTCTGACCAGCGCATGACACGCGCTCTACTCTTAAGCCACTCCCTCTTCGCTGACTGCAACAGCTCCGGTGATGCCCCGTCAAATGCGCCGGTAATGGTCCAGATCCAGGATATCACGAATGTCCCTTGTCCGAGAGGTAACAGCGTGTCGGCATCAAACTCGGCTCCCTGTAAGGCCACACAATGTGAAGGGAGGAGCTCCTGGAATTCCTCCTGCCAGGACAAATCACTCCCCCTTAACTTTGCCAAAGCCGTCCGACAGAAGGTATACCGAGTCCTCACCTGATCGCAAATGCTCTGCCGATGCACGACAAAGGTAGCCCCGCGGGTCAAGGCGTGCTGACCGCGCACGTTCTTCTTGCGAAAGACATGATATGCGTGGAGAATTATTTGGGAGGAGCGGACAGTCTCCAAAGCATCCCGCATCTGGCTGACGCGATGTTTGGCCTCAGTCTCCCACAACCCACTTGAACAAGCACCACCACGCTCCGCCTCTGGAAAATCGGACGGCAACCAAAGAGATTCGTCTTCGACATCACTGGCAGACATCGACACCTGCCCCTGGCGACATTTGAGAGCGGCTCCAGGCATGTACGCCAGCTGCATTCCTCGGAGATTCTTGATGCGCTTGCGCAAGGACACCCTTTTCCGATGGAGTTCGCCTGCCTGATGTGTGGTCAAGGGCTCGTCGTCCGTTCCTTTACGGTCTCGTCGGATGGACAGTCTGAAGATTGGTCAGAGCTAGATAAACATCTCAAGCTATACCACTCACTGCAAGTCTTCAACGTCGAAAGCGTAAGCCAAGAATGCGGCCGCGGAAGTCGTTACCAATTGTAGCTCTCCTCTCTCCTTTCGCAGGCGATCCAGCTCGGCTAGACGCAAGCGCAATTGTGGTTCCGATTCATCTGTATTGATATCAATGAACGTTCCTGCGAATCAAGTAGGGCGAGCTTACGTTGGACTACCTTTCCGTAGGGACTGGGTAGGGTACGGCGCTGCTTTTCCCAAGCCTCCACCTCGGCTGTCCATTCCTTGATGGTTGTATCGCCCGGAATGATTTCGGTGAGACCGTCGTGGAGCCGTGTTTGACGGGCTTCCTCTTGGCCAGCCTGTTTGCGGCGCTTGAGCAAGGTCATTCCTGACACGAATATTAGACCGCAGAAAGCAAAGAAGGAAGACAACAAACCGAATGAAACGTATTTGCACCAGTTAAGATAATGAAAGTGACAGTCCAGGGTATCATGACGATGACCCGGACCCATCTCCCTCGTACTTGTCGCCAGCGCATTGAGGAACGCCCAAATCCGCTCGATCCCTTCGCCATCCGTCCGCGCCATGCCAACAATCAAGGCAAGAGAGTAAACCAACTGGCACATCAGCTTATGTGCCTTGCAGTGCAGCTTCGGAACGCCTGCATCCACGACGACGTCCGGTGGTATTTGCAGGTCTGTCGGTAATTCTTCGAATCGTGCGGCTCGGTTCTTCTCCCACTGACACGCCATGTCATAGGAAAAAAAGACCTTCTTGACAGTGACTGGCTTCAGTCCGGCAGCGACGACGTAGTCGGTATTACAGTATCTGCAAAATTATCAAAATCAGACAGATATCTACCACGCTGATGAAGACAGACGAAACACACCTCTCCCCCTTTTGGAGATCCCCGACACCCTGGCCTGGTATCATTTCGTGGCGTGCGCATGCCGTCGCGACAACACCGGTCGATCTCAACCCTTGCGCGTTCTTCGTTTCTGTGTGCGCCAGCGTCTTGAAGCCGCTACAGGTACTGATCTAGAAGGAGTACAAATCAGGGAAATTGATATGAACAGGAAAAGGGGACCACTAACGTCTTTCTGAGTCGCATGTTTGAGTATATACTCCTTGTATCCTGGCGGGTCCACAAAGTAGGCTTTGCCAGTGTGAAGTCCGGGATCCGATGCTTCGTCAGATCTAAAGAAGTTCTCCAGGCAGAAATTGGCGTCGGAAGCTTGTATCTTTTGATAGAGATATCTAGAAGGCGAGAGTGTGGTTGAGGAAGAGACGACCAACGAGAAGGGAGAATACGAACTCGTCCTCTGGAGGGGCATCTCGCCAATTTGCCGGCAGGTTGATTTCTGGGCGAGGGCACGCCGGACATGCCATCGCTAGCTCTCCCACTCCGATATTGTTAACCCCATCGTCTTCGCACCCCTTACCGCCTCACATCAAAAGTGTCAAGTGGCGAAACTGACGCACGACCCGCAGGAAAGGTTTGTAGCGATCCTGGATTATCTTCCATCAGATGAAGGACCAAGATAGTAAGAAATACTTACTTTGGGGACCGCCAAGCCTGTAGGATTGGTCAGGTAGGTCAAGTGTTTATAATAGTCATATGCAGAGACCTTCCCGGTGAGAGTGAGCGTGTCGAAGGCGTCCAAGCATTCGTAAGATGCCGCCGTACATGGAGCACGCACAGTTGCAGGAAAGAGGCCTGCTTGAAGCAGCTGAACGCGCCATGGTTGCTTATCGGGGCACCCACAGAAGTCGACTAGAACTTCATGAAGACCGTTATCGTGAAGGATGGTGAACCTTTCATGTGCAGCGACGGGAACGAGACACAGAGTGGCGTCTTCGTGCCCGAGTTGAAAGCGTGATCCAAGGTTGCGTAGAGGTTGCTTGAGAAATTGCTCGCCGTCCCATCGCTGGTGTTTGATAAAGTGTTGAGCGATGCTGCTGATAGAGAAGTAAAACTCGTCTTACCTTCACGTTGTGGCAGGGAGTGAAGCGATGTCGCGCGAGACAGCAAGACTCGCAGTCCAACCTCGTCGGATGACACTCTACACATCAATAGAGAGCGGGGTGCGTTGCAACTGCCCACGCAAGGCGTTCGTCTAGGAGGGCGTCGCGCTCCTCCAAAGAGAGGGTGGGCTCAAGAGGCTCGGTGACGGTGCTCTGAGCACACGCGCAAAAGCCGTGTCGATTCGCGCCGCGGCCCTTTCTGCGAATGAACTTGTCGAGGTATTGTGGGCGATAGTCAAACCCTCCGCCAATCCCACGCCAGCGATGTAGCTCCCGAAGCTAGGTGAAGGGATCAATGGCTGCCATCAAAGATGGAGGGGTTTCATACCTTCTTAGCGACGACGCGACGCGAGTTTGCACGTCCTTCACGACCCCGACGGACCATTTCGTACACTTGCTGCACCTGTGGAAAGTATTCCGCCAACGGAGTATCATCACTCAAGCTGCAATCCATGGGGAAGTCGGTGTCGTCGTCCCGAGGTGCGAGCAAAGACGTATTGATGCTGTGTCGGCCGTCTTTGCGAGATACGTTGACGGACCCGGCACCGCGTTTGGACAGTTTGCCATTCTTGCCGACGAAATAAGAGTGGACGGTCACCGTGCTGGACGTTGCTATTCGGCGCGTGCGTGTGAGATGGGCGCTGCAATCTTTTGGCATATTCGAGTGTCGACGAGCGAAGGGCGGTATTCCAAGGATTGCACCTTGCGAGATCTGGCAGCATGGAGAATCAGTTGTGCACATGAGGACCTTGGAGACCGCATCGAGGTGAGTTGACGTACTATGGAAATATGCACGTTTAAAGGGAGTCAACAGGGCTTCAAAGCAGGTCTCATCTCTTCCATTATGCCCCCCATCGTCTCGCAATACATCCTTGAGCTCACAGGTGGTGCTGTGAAGTCGACCGTTGATTTGCCTAACCGATTCGTTGGGTGAGCTAACAACATTCGCGGCCGTCCAAGGCCAGGCTCACTGACTCAACTCACCTTAGCTTGGTTATCAAATTCTCCATCCCGCAATACAAGGACCTGACAGAGGAGGTCGATTCTCTAATTTGGCTTCTCGCTGGGCAGGAGGGGTGGGATCGGGACGAATACCTCCTAGATCTTTTCCGCCTCTGGTTCTTCAGGTATCCGCATGAGGCGGAGGATCGTATGTTTCGCTGCCAGGTATGTGCGTCCGGGCCACTGGTGCGGTTCAATCTGACATGTTTGGGCGGCAAGAAATTGCTCTCGCCATCTCCGACCTTGTGCGGGCAGTATGTGGAAGCTGTACGAAGGAAAGGAAGGCGCGTGTCCGCTTGGGACTGCGCTTCTCGCGATCTGAGCCCTCCATCGTAGAGCGCACGTATATCTTTGATAGCTGGGTCATGGACGATTTCAAGCACAAAGGAGGAGGTTACCCACTGTACTTGTAGTTGAGAGCCATTGTTCTCTTGCTTTGAATGTCCACCCAAATGTAAAATGTCTTGCTCTGGCCAAACAAAAGAATGGGTATTGCTGAGCCTCAAGGATCGTTGCTGGGGGGAGCGTCGTTGAGCTCCAAGGATCGTCGCTGGAGGTGCATCGGGGCAGCGACAGCGAAGCGTCATTAGGCTCGTCGTGGTGCAGGTCGTGGTCCAGGCATTGGGGCAAGAGGGAAAGGCCTTCCGCACACGTGTCCACAAAGAAAATTTAGGCGTCTAGACTCTGATGATCATCAATTATAGCCGTGGCGACTTTATATTGCACCGATTTCAGACATAATTCTAGATACACTTTCAAGACTAGATACTACGATAACCACAGAGCATACAGAAGTTCAGATATCAACCAGAAGTAACTACCAATCAACACGGCAGAGCGAGGCAGCAGGCTGTTCAGCGTGAACGAAATCCAAATCCTCCTGGCTAACTCGAGCCTTCTTTTTGACAGGCAACGCGCTGCCTCCAGCTTCGCCTTCCTCAATTCCGTCCCCAAACGAGTTTGCGCGGCGGTGGGTGGCTTTTTTGAAAAGGCGCGGCACCTCAATGGCAAATCCGTGCGGGCAGGGTTTGTTGCGCTGGCTGCAAAGCATTTCGTTGTCGACGGGGCAGCAGCTACATAGAGTGCAGATTAATAAACAGTTAGAAAGAGCCGTGAGGACATACATACCCGAGTACGGCCTTCTTGAGAACAGCGTCGGTCTGAGGATGATGTTCCCCCTTGAGGAGAGACTCGACGGACGTCTCCGCAGGCTCAGCAACCGGGAAACTGCGCATGGCGGAAGATGTAAGGGCGAGCTGGGGCAGACAAAGACAAAGGACTTACTACTTCTTGTGCGTGAACAGACATGCACAACGATTGGTGCATCCGGCGCACCTGGCGTCCTCGTCCTCGTTGTCATCCAGTACGGTTATGAGGCCAGGCACATCGTCCCCGTCGTCGTCGTCACCTTGGCTACTGTAGATGTTAACTTCACATGGGTAGAAAGATAACAAGAAACTTACATGCGAAGCTTTGCGTCAACATCGTCGCGATCCACAGCACTGAAAGTGATATCAGCACTGAGCCCACACTGTCAGCTAAAAGCGAATCTGACCTTGCCTCGCTAGCTGAGGGCGAGATGAGGTTGATCACACGCGGTCCACGAGTGGGAGTCAACGGCTCCACGGATCCATTAGCGGCCAACGCAGATGAGGCGTCGGCATCAGCAGTGCTGGGATCAAGCTCAAGTTCCTCGAGGGAGGGACCGTCCTCGGGAACAGCCACAAAGTCGCCGCTGGCCCAGTCAATGTGCGTATCGACCCAATGGTTGACATACGCCTTCACCTTGGCACGGGTAGGGAACAAGCACCAGGCCTCCCACAACATAATCAATTCCAGCCGCTACAACTCACATCAGTTGTGGCCGAGGGAGGAGAGAGAGAATGGGCTTACAGGACGGTCACGATGCCAAGCTGCCTCGGTGCCCTCCTTGAGGCGCAGACTGTCTCCGTAGAGTTGGTCGCACCAGTAAAGCTCCAGGCGAGCGCGAAGGGTGGTAAAAGCCGCAGGGGGAAGCTCCTTGCGCCGGACTCGAGACGTGACCGCGAGCATGAACAGGCCGTCGCGAGCAGCGCACTTGAGTTGCGTACCCTGGAGCTGAAGACCTATGGCCGATGGCTGCTGCATCAATGTGTTAATACGGTCGGCGAAGACGGTAGAACGGAGAGGACGCTTACTGCTGGTGGTGCCATCTGGAGTTGCTCTTGAGGGAGGAAAAGCAGGAGCGAGGAATCGAACTGGGGCCGGGTGAGGCTTTTATAGTCGTCCGGAGACTCCAAGGAGTAAGGTGGGATCTGGCAGATTTCAGAAGACAGCCAAGGGATACCAAAAAAGAAGGTCATAACTATTTATTTCCCAACGCGTGTCAGCTACTCGATTTGATGATATAATTCCCCCGCCAGAAGCGCATCGTGAAGCGAGGCTTTGCTGACAGTCAGATAGCCCAGTATGTCCTGGAAAACAAATCGTGCATCCACCATCTCCTCGACCAAGAGAGCTGCGATGGAGAACTCCTCCGTATCCTGATGACATTCACGTAACATGTCGAGAAAAGAGCGAGCTCCGTCCAGATATTCGCCCAATTGTGCCGCAATGCTGGAAACCTGGGCTGTAGGATTCTTGGAGCCGAGGGCTCGCTTGGCCATGTACGCTCCGTGCACTTTGAAATCTCCATGGGTCATACGTGCAACTGCCAGGCGCTTGTGCCGGATGCACTGTAGCAAGTATTCGCGATTGGTCTCGTCGCGGGTTTCCTGGTCATCTAGTCTAGAGACAATTATAATATTGAGACATGTAACAAGCCTGTGTAAGTGAGACTCACCTGAGGAGCTCGTCCTCTAGCCTAAGCTTTTCGGCCTTTGCTTTGAGATATCGCCGCTTGTCTCAACGACGTGTGTTGAGTTTTGCGCGATTCCTTTTAATTGTCAATGATTGAAGGTGCATGCAAGAGTGAGTCTCACTCTATTGTCCAACGTCGGGCTGCCGGCAAGGGAGCGATGGCCTGCTGAGGAGGCAGGATTTGGAGTGGAAGAGACATGGCGACGTGGAAAATAGATGGGTGCGTCCGTCACGCGACAAATCTGACAGTGAGTGACCGGACGTGACCGGCCCGGCCCAACAAACACGGTTAATGACTGCAAGGGCCCAGCAACTATGCCATGAGCCCGTAGGGTTTAAAATAAAGCCACAAGCCAACAATGCTAGATGAGTGAATAAGCACAAATCTCAAGCGGAGTGGACCAACGTCACTAAGTTGGGTTGGTCCGAACAAAAGGCGACCCACCTCAATCCCGCAAAATCTGTTTTGGTGCGATGCTTGAACTATACCAAGGGAAGCACAAGTGCTACTGGCCTCGGATAGCAATCCGAGGCCTTCTGAACCTGGGGGCTTGCATATGGCTCTCACTTTTGAAAACACACAGAATATGGCATGCGGGAAGGTCAGACACCGATACAAGATCTTGCAGCAAAGTTCATTGATGAGACACCAACTCGACCCGAGCAAAATGCTTATCAGATGAGTAGAATACAAAGGGTAAGCCAAGCGCTCCCCATAAATCCTATTACCAAAGAATTTCAATCATCATATCCTCCACATTGACAATAACTGTGAACGGAGAGGCGGGAAGGCGCTCGAGCTGTCGGCATATGTCATCATCACTCATGGTTGAGTCCCCGGTGGGTGCCTGGGTTCCCGCCTCATTAAGACAGCTTAAATTAAATTTCTCTTGGCGGGGGTATTTGCCCCAGCGGGGCAGATTCCCGCGCCCACGACCGCGCCTTCCCGACGGTTGTTCAAGTTGTAGGGGGGGGGGTTTAAGGAGCGACCGATTCGATTTCACATAACTACTGATACTAGATATTACATATATCGGTCATCTCATAAATACATCGCGCCCGAGTGTGATCCAAGTAGCACAACATCAACTACAAGAGTAGTGTGTGATGGCGATCAGTGACTGCGAGCGGTCCTTGCACTGCGTGAGGTGAGGTCAATAGTGAAATCATCCCCGACAAAACGAAGCTTACCCTACGCGAGTGTCGTGGCGGTCTGGGCCTGGATGGCCGCCTCGATGATCGAGATCCCGCTTTGCAGAGACCCGACACGATGGTAGGCAGCGCCGCGCACACCAGTGACGTGCGGGCTGGTGACAGACCTGGATCGACACTATCAGGCAGAACCACGAGCATAAAGTCTCAAGTTTACTCACCAGCCAGAGAACACACCGATCCTGAGGCCGCGGGTCACGACGTAATACGGGGGCTGGGCGTTTGCGAGGGGAACCTTGTACGCAAACCCGACCGGCACAATGGTCGCGGTGAGCGCGGGCCCTGCATGAGCTGCGTGAGCAGCGCCAGCGCCTGCAGCAGTGGCGGCGGGGGGTGTGGACGGTCCCACGGGTCCCGCGGCAGCACAGCTGCCCACTCTACAAAGGAGTAAGCGCTTAGCACCGCGAAGTAAACAGAACCTACACTGGAGCAGGAGCGAGCGCGGCCGCAACAAGGATTTGGCCCGGGACGGGAACTGCAGCCGTCGCGGCAACGACTGGGGCTGCGGCAACGATGACTGGGGCCGGAGCAACGGTGACTGGGGCCGCAGTCACAGTGACTGGGGCCGGAGCGACAGCTGGAGTCGTGGCAGCAGCGGGAGCAGAGGAGGGGGCCGGGCTAAAATATATCTCAATCCAAAGTCAAACATAGAGGCAAAATGAAAAGACACTTACACGGATGCACCAGCGGTGGAGGAAGACTCCACAGCCGGGGTTGCCGACACGCCCGTCAAGATCACAACGCGGGCGGTATGATAGAGAAAGCGGAGCTGACTCTCGTCGAGCCCCAAGGCCTCCAACCTTTGAGCGAGATCTGTCAATAATCACGTCGTTAGCAATGTAGAGATGACAATCTGGGACAGAGTGTTACATACCCAAGACATCGGCCGACAACACGGTCGAGTTCGAGGAGGTCGTAGCGGGGAGGTTGGCCATTGCTGAGACGACGAAAAGGTTGGCCTGAGGTTTTGGTGGTGGTGGGAGAGGGAAAGGAAGAATGGGGAGTCGCAAGTTGGCACCTTCGCTGTATATAAGAGCTGCAATTAATTAGGTAAATAGACGAACGTGACGTGCCTTCCTCGTCGCTCGCTTCGCCCGCTTCGAGAGTCGAGGCCTTGACCGCCTTATCTGTCCTCCATCGAGCAGAGACAAAAACAATGTCGGTGGTAGCAGAACAACCGACGTCTGAGCCGATCGTGTGAGTTCATCAAAATAACAAACAAACGATGACATTGACAAATCCATATGACGTTTCAGTCTCCCTGTTTACGAACCCCCGCTGCTTGACGACAAGTACCTCGCCGACCTCAAAACTTTCGCGACCCATGCTAATCCGCGGATGGGTGAAAGGAGAACCGCTTGAATACGTTCAGGCCAACTTTCTCACTCGCTTCATCGCTCTTCGTAAAGCAGTCGACGTGCAGGGCCAGAAGGATTGCGCCGACAGTGCTGCCAATGAGCTTTTAAAACGATTCGACTGGCGTCTTCCATTCCACACGCCCGCAAACGACATTGCGAGATACAACCCTCTGAAGGACGCGGTGCGAGGGGAGGAGAAGGAGGCTTATGTGTTGATTGTCAGGAGGACGCGTGCAGTGAGTAGCCCAGTTGACGGCCTTGACCATTTTCTTGACGTCCCCCTCTATCTAGGGTCTCCTCCGCCTGCTCACTCGCCTCGCAGATGAGATTCCCAAACCGCCCACCATACCAAAGAAGTCCTCTCTCGCGGCAAAGGATCCCTTGTCGCTCATCCTCGGTCGTGCTTTGGGGGACGACGGCGGCGCCATTCGCGGCGCACACAGATATCAACTTTGGGCAACCACACAGCCGGATATGCGCTTGGAGTGTCAATCTGCTGTAGCCCAGCTCCCCTCGGAAGCTCGCAACGGCGCGCGATCAAAATTCTGGGCGTCGGAATTCGCCAAGCAGCCCAAAGAAGTGCGCTCTCAGTTCAACGCTCAAGCTGCAGCTGCCGTCACCGCTGCTAAAGAGGAAAGGGATGAGCTATATAAAAAGACGCGCGAGATCCTTCCTCCTATGGAGGCCCAGCGGTACGTCAATGATTTTTCTTTTCTGTATTGGTTAAGATTGCTCATGCCTTAGCAGGTTGATTGACCGCATGGTCAGCGCGCTCCACCCCATCTGCCAGGCGTTCTCTAAGATGAGCGGCATGTACATTAGTGTTGCCATAGGCGGCAACGAGCCTCGCCACGAGGGACAAACCAATGTTATGACGTGCGCATCTTCCTATCTCTATTGCTGCGAGGGTGGTATTGACGCCTCATCTCATCCTTCAGAATGAACTACGGCGAAGGCACAGGCCCCGTTTCCATTACCTTCGATGCCGACGATAAGCTATTTCGCATTTGGACGAACACATTTTCCGCTTGGTGCGCCAAGAATTCTAGTAAGCTTCTCATCGCACTGGCTTATGCTAATTGTAAGCCATTTTCTTATGTTTTGTTCTAGACGACGAAATCGAAAAGGCTCGTGCCCTGCCTCAAACCGAGTTGGAAGAGGCGGCACTCCAGAGTGTTGAATCGAGGCCGGTGGGGGTTGGCCTTCGTATGCGCCGTCTGGTCATGACCGCAGACGGCCCGACATGGGTTGTAGACAACCAGTCTGGCTGCGCTGACACGCCCATTGTGTTCGGGGATGTCCCGATGACGTTTGTCGGTCCCGAGAGTAACAGTGTCAAGACTCTCAAGGTTGGGAGGAGACAAAAGCGCACCGTCGTCGCTGGAGAAGAGGTTCCGGCAGAGGAGTTATCAGAGGATGGAGAGCCGACTCGGAAGAAGAAGAAGAGTGCGAAAAAGAAGGGGACTGGATCTGGAGGGCCCACATTCGCTACGCAGGGGGGAAATCGCGCTCGGAAAAACAAGGGACTGCCCGCCACCCACCCAGATCCTGAAAGGGCGCTGGAGATGATCAACAATGCCTTGCAGGGCCTGATTCCCTCGGTGTTGCCAACATCTTCCCATCCCGGTGAAGAGCACCCTCTCCCACCTAACGGCCACGACTTCATACCACAACCCTTTGCCGACGACACTCTGGACCCCGCCCTGCGTGCTGGCGAACACCATTCGGCCGGAGCGGGTGCGTCGGTAGAGAGTGAGGTCAGATCTATTCAGCCGTGGTTGGTGGGTGGGCCAAATGATGGACACGACATGTGTCGTCCTATCGAGGTCAATAATGGTGTCCTCCCGCCTTCTCTCTCCGCATCCCCGCCCACTGTACCCCCGCCCATTGTACCGCCGCCCTCCGTACCACCGCCCTCCGTACCTCCCCCCGCTGTACCTCCCTCCGCTGTACCTCCGCATTCCATTGCTATTCCGCCGCCGCCGCCGCTGACACAGCGCGCTCCTACCCCTGTGCGTCCTGTGGCTGAGACTACCAACAGTAGCGAGGACGAGGATGCGGAGGTAGATGCTTCTCCGGCTGTCGTGATCGATGTCAAGCTCCTGGAGGAAGACGCTTGGCCTGAGTGGTATTGCGAGGCTCGAAAGTATCTTAAGTTTGACGATGACGGCGCAGACAGCGACTGTCTGAAAGGCGAAGAATGGGCGGCCCTCCTTTTCTCATGGACCGTGTTGGAAGCACGCGACGGCTTCCGTGATTGTGGCCAATCGCTACCGCCCAACAAGTGCCGACCGGTCAAGATTGGTCAATGGGTGAAGGCGCGTCGGGTACCGGAGTATTGGTTCGAGAAGGTGGACGAGTTCAATAAGTTTGTTTCCGGGTTCTGTACATGGTGGAGTTTGTTACAGCCGTCTTGGAGAGGGGTTGCAGGTATCAACCGCCCATTAACGCCAAAGGAGCGGGTGGTAGGGACTTGGGCGGAGATGAGGCGTCCTGGCGTCAACGGATTTTACTCGGTCATGGTCTGCCTCGCATGGTGGGCGCGTTTGGTTGACTTAATCACTTCGAAGAAGCGTCGTGAGAACGCCATTCAGGAATGGAGGCAGGCGGTCGAAGACACATCGTGGGTTTTTACGGCGGCAGCACATTCTTTGTGACTTTTTACTCTTGTGTCAGTATCGCATTGTTTTGTAGCTATTTTTTTTGTTCACAATTGAGTTGTATGATATCGGTGTATGATCTTGGTAGTTAAAGTGAAAATATAATTCTAGTAACCTGATTTTCGGCTCCGTCTTGTAGGTTGACAATCAATGAGGCTTATATTTGGATACTGGTTGGGAACTGAGGGTAACGCAGCGGCAAGTGAATTAATTGCCAGTCATCGCGTGGCCTATTTTGACAAGTCCACTGTCAACAATTGTCATCATGCTTAAGTCAGATGCACCAAATGAGGATTCTCGTAGGTGCTCTCCCAGTTTTTTCATTATCCTGATCCGTGAGGGTATTGGCACTGTTATCTACCATTTCGGGGTGGATTGCGCACCATTTCCCGAAATTTCCGCCCCTGCGGGGCGCTGCCGGATTTGGGTCAGACCCAGGCGGTGGCTGTGCAGAATACCACATCAAAGGCTTCCGAATTCATGGCTTACGCCGGGTCTGTAAGGTTGAGAATAGGGACACCGCCTGAGCCACTGGCAGGTAACATCTGGCGGGGCAAACCTCCGAGCTGACAAGAGGGCACGGATAATGATTTGAGGCACACAAAAATTAAGCAACGTAAATACATTGTACTAACTACCATTCACAAAGTATCTAGCCGGACAGTGAAGCAGGGCACTTGCAAGCGCGACACCAACGTGGCCAATGGCAGATAACCGTTACCTGCCACCGTGGGAACCCAGGGTATCCCTCGATCAACCATCACTCGAGCTCAAGTTGAGACAACTCCGGTCCGCTGGCTTGCCTCACCTCGGGCTTGACTCGCGGCAGCACTACCAAAATGGCTTCACAATTGCCCTTGTGAGGGAAGAAGACTACCACCGCTAGTGTGGGGCAGAGATCATTGACGAGGTGACGCATGTTACGACCTGATCCCGCCGCGACAGGGACCGACCGTCAACAGTCTAGGGGGCCGACTGTCTGGTGGTTTTCCTGCGGGCACAACGCGCATATCGCTCGAGGGGGTTCCCCACGCTGTCCCAGACTAGCGATGGGGACCTTCGACGAGCCACATCCTCGACGCTGACCGTCGATGGGGGACTGCTCAACTCGAGAGGCAGTCGGGGAAGGCGCGGGGATATCGAAGGGAGACATGGGAGGGGGTCCTTGTCGGGAAGGTCTCAGAGTATCCGCACGCAAAGTGGGAAGGAAACTAGATAAGGCCGAAGTCTGAGTAACTACTACATAAGGATCCTGTATTTATACTCGTTCGAGGCCTCCTACGCCTATCCTCTGATGGATCCGACCATTGGCCCGACCAATGCGTCGGAAACGATCAATCGTCAAGGAGCGCCCTCCGCCGTCCCCGACAAGTACCCGCCCAGTGAGACATCGTCTGATTGGCGCACGAGCTAGGAGGGGGCGGGATCGGGCGGCGCCCGACTCCCGATGAGCGCTTCCCGATCTAATAATAGTCGGGTCGTGTCATACAGCCATGCGGGCGCGCGCGAGAGTTATCCCGTCGGTCGAAGAGGCCCGACGTAGGCGGGGCGACGACGGGAATTGGCAAGGCCTGTTCCTAGTACCCAGTGCGGGCACCGGCGACTCCCGTGATGGCCGGCTTCGGCGTCTTTACGACAAGAGGTGGCGCTCTACTCACAGTTGTCGGTCCCTCCGCCGAGAGGATCCCGGACTCGTGGACGCATCATAACAACGCAGCAGCAACGGGGGGAAGAAGGGAGGAAGAGGAGGTTGTAGAATCTGGTTGAGGATGGGGGGCGCAAGGATGGGGAGGATGTTGGGGGGAGTGATGTGGACAAGAAAGCACAAAAGAAACGAGAAGAGGCAGGACAAGAAGGACAAGTTGGAAAAGGGGGAGAAGAGCATCCCACTGCATGAAACATAGCATATTTACACCGGAAAAATGGTAAAAAAATGTAAAATTTTTTCATTATTTTTTCACTTCAAAAAAGATATAAATACAGTAAAAATATGTATATATAGTATTTATTTATCATTTTTTCACCAATATTTACCATTTTTTCATCATTTTTGAGATTAAAAAATGATGAAATATTTTTACATTTTTTTAGCATATTTTCGGCGTAAATATGCTATGTTTCATGCAGTGATCCGCTGTACATTAGCAGTTTGGGCTGCCCCAAAATCCAGTTGAAATTCATATTATCAAAAACCATACCTTTGCGAGGGTGGTTGGACGGCTGGTACATACAAGTCTACCAGTGAGGTCAACACACAGTCTGTTCATCAAACCACTTGTTAGGGATGAATTACCTCATTGCACACTTTCTGGAAGAAAGGCTAGATCATTATTAGATAATCACAAAAATTACATATAGATTGTGTGTCCTGACTCCCTCGCCTGTGCTGTTGTTTGGTCGATCATTGCAGCAAGCTCAAAAATCAGACGACCTATATCTTTCAGAAAATGCAAGAAGAGATGGATATCTGAGAAGTTGTTGTTTGCCATTATGTCAATGGTTGTTCAGAGCGGAATTGTAGTAGCCGGCAGCCTAGGCGTCAGCACCCAACAGCATACCCGGCCGGACGGCCCACCTTGGAAAACATCAGGAAATGTCTGTGTTGTGTATACTTTGATTGATTGACAACATAGGACTTGACAAGCATCCACGTGTACTCATTTCAATGACTCCTGTACATATTTTTGGGTAGCAAGACACAAGCGACACAAGGACCACAAAGTTTGTGTTCAAGATTACATATAGACTTTTTGTCCAGAAGCCTTTGCCTGCGCGGAAATGTCCATCACCTCCCAAAGTCTCCCATCAGCAGCAGATGCTTGCCAGACCAACAACATCTGCTTTGATTTGCTTTTGTCATATGGGACTACGACGTCCCCCTGGCATTCCAGGTCATCGTTGCCAATAGGCTGGAAGACAATGAATGACACCGACGGCTCCGCCGAGAACTGCTCTATCATGTATGTCACATCGGGCGAAATTGCGACGTTCATAGCACAGTGGATGTGACGGAGGGACGTTGACGGAACAAGGGACAGGAGGGCGTGTATCCTTGATTTGAGAAATGGGCTCATCGAGGACCGGAGAGTAGTGTCAAGCATGATGTGCGTCAAGGATGGACTTTGGGCGAGAAGTGCTTTCCAATCGTGCACTTCCCATCGGGAGCTCCAGGTATACTTGAGACGCATGTGTGATAGTGTGATGGGGAGGTTAGGTACTATCAGTTTGGCGAAAACCTCCGCACTTCCCGGTTCTTCGAATGAGAGACGGCGAAGCGCGCCACGAGGGTACATTGGAAGGCCCGGGTAGTGGAGAGTATGAATCCCAGAACAATGTTCGAGAATGTGGCTGCAACGAAGATAGTCAGACGCGGCGCGCCGAGACAGTCTCAGTGTCTTCACGTTCTGGGAGATGGACAGCGGATCGCGGTCGATGGCGAGAACGAACGCGTCAGCCTGATCCTCAGTCCAAAGCTGGACGTCGCGATACAGAATTACGGCAGTCCTTAGGAAGAGCTTAGATTATGAACGAGAAGTTACAATCAACATCTCACCATGCGCAAACGTCTTTTGACACCAACGTCAGAGCACAGGCAGTCGTTGTATCGATCGTAGCCGCCAGCTCGAAGATCGCGCGGCCAATGTCTTCCGGAAAATGAGAGAAGGGATGGACTGCTGGAGAGTCGTTGGCTGGAGTTTCGTTGGCTAGCATGGTGGTGGTCGTTCTAAGCAGAGACGCGCATGCCGACGGCAATCCAACATGGCCCCTCCCACCCTAGCTCTAGCTGCCCAACCCCTCCCAGTCGCCGTGATTCTTTGTTACGTTCCGCCATACCTATGCCTCATTTCACACGAATCGGCGTAAATTAGCATAGAAAAATATTCAGGATGTTGTCAGATTCACGTGTTTAACGACGCGATCTGGGGACACCGGTAAACAGCTTTTTCCCTCCTTCCATCACCTCGTCGTCATCATCATCGTCCGCAACCAGGTGCGCGGCCACTTGGACGACATCCACAGCATCGCTCTCCTACTGCAACCGGCCGCTGCGATCTGCTCTTGAGAGCCACAAATCGCGATGTCCGAGCCACACAAAACACCAGTGCTCGAGGACAACTTTGATGACTTTGACGGTGCGTCCCTCCGCCGCGCGCCCCATTCCCGCCTCTCATCCTGCCGCTACAGACGTCCTGGATGAATTCCAAACGACAGCCCCGCCGCCCTCCGCCGCAATACCCACATCATCGGGCCGGCCACGCACGAACACCCGCGTCGACCTGGCGCCTCCCTCTCTTCCTGGCGCACCCAAGCTAGACTCCACGGCGGAAGTCAACGAGGACGAGCTGACAAACGAGTTTGCGCGCGAGCTGGCGAAGGGGATGGAGAGCCTGATGCAGGAGCTCGGAGGGCAAGGTGGTGAGGCGGGCGCGGGGACGGACGAGGAGCGGGACAAGGCGATGAAGGCGGCGTGGGAGGCGATGCTCGTGGAGGGCATGAACGGGGAGACGAGCGCGGAGGCGCTGGGCACGGAATACACCAAGCCTGGCGACAAGGACAAGAGCTTCCAGTCCACGATCCAGGAGACGATGCGCAAGCTCAAGGAGGACGATCCGACCGTGCAGGTGCGTTCCCACAACTAACTCCTTTCGCCCATCCAACCCACCCCGTTTTGTATTTGTAGAGCGACCCGGAAATGCAATCCCTGCACGAGCTTCTGAAGGATCTAGGCATGGGCGAGGCCGGCGAGGGGGGCAACGACGAGGAGATCGCAGGCGTCCTGGAGAAGATGATGGGGCAGCTCATGAGCAAGGAGATCCTATACGACCCACTCAAGGAGCTGCACGACAAGTTCCCCGCATACATGGCCAACCCGCCCGAGCCGCTCTCGCCGGAGGACAAGACGCGCTACGAGGCGCAGATGGTGTGCGTGGGCAAGATCGTGCAGACGTTCGACAGTCCGGGGTATAGCGACAACAACGCGTTGGAGGTGAAGAAGGTCGTGGATCTGATGAGCGAGGTGCGTTTTCTTGGTGCCAGACCAGCGTGTGTTGACTTTCGTGCAGATGCAAGGATACGGGTCACCTCCGGAGAGTATCATGGGCCCGTTACCGCCGGGGATGGGATTCGGAAACGATGGGATGCCGCAGTTGCCAGACGAGTGCTCGGTGATGTAGGACGGAAATCAGACCAAACCTGTACTATCATGTGTAAGCTCTATCTGGATGAACGATGTATACTATTGGCTTCTTGCTTGCTATCGCAACTGGGTTTTTTCTGCATTGTGGCGTCGCCGTTATCTGCAACTCTGGTGGCCTTGCCGCCGCAATTTGATTGGGAAGCACTACTCGCTCGATGTCCATCTCTGGAGCACATCATGCTTGACATTACTCTCCCCTCTTCTACTCCATCAAACATAACGTCGCTCGTTCCGAACATATCCGCCCTAGTATCACTCGCCCCCTCATCATCCCTCCGTCACATTCACTGTGCTCTGAACCTCGTGTTAGACGAAATCCCAGTTGCAGCCGCCCATGTTGCGGTGTCCAGTCTGACAAGAATGATACAGCAGTTCTCGGCGAACCCGCAGGTGGATTTCTTGGTCTTCCAGCCTGGCGACTACGATTTCGCGTTTGTCAAGTGTCCCGAGGTTATAGTGGTCCCGTATAGAAAAGACGAAAGGGAACGGGGCAAATCGGTGTGGAAAAGATCTGTTGCTGATGGGCAGCTTTGGAAGTTGATGGACGTTGCAGCAGCGCAGGCGAGGGAATCTGGACGTGAATTTTATATGTAGACAGCCGGCCATTCAGCTGGCCGGGGTTGCGATATGCAGTTTTGATATCTACTTACCTTGACCGAGCGTTTTTCTCTTCTGTACGTGATCTTTTTTGTGGACCGTCGCTATATCCTTAACCTTTTACGGTTATGGTGGAGTCTAATAAGTTACGCAAAAAGGCTGTTTGACGTCCCCTCCGTCTCATTACTGTGTCGGGGAGCCTGGTAATTTTGTTTGAGGACTTTGACTGAAAGAACTACTGGCATTGGATGATACGACGTGATGAGAGAGCTATAGCGCTTCATGTCTGGTCTGTTTCTCGGTACTTGCATGCATTGACGATAACATGTAACGAGGTTCTCAGATGCTGATTTCAAAATCTGTCAAATCGGCTAGCGCTGATGAAGGTCGGACCCTTGACGGTGATCGTCAACATGGCCACTTTGTTCTTCGACTTTGACAATGACAAACAGTCGAGCCACAATGCCAGCCTCGACTCACAACGGCGGAACCTCATCCTCGTTACGGGGAGTCAATCCTGGCGCCGCTGCGCTGGCATACCTTCGAGCCGGCGGACTACCTACGAAACCGCCAGTAGCCCAGGAACGTCTTCGTCCTGCTGACCTTGTGCGAAAGGTCCTCGACTTTTATCCGCGCCAAATGGAACCCTTCCATGGCGAGAAGCAACCCGAGCCTGGCTCATCACCTATCACTTGGTATGACAGGCATGTTCACGAGAAATTGCTCTTGAAACGGGTCGAGAAACTCCCTTCGCTCGTTCCGTCTATCATGAAGCACGCAGATGCGATGGTGAACGATTTCTTGGACGATGTCGAAGAGCTCTCGGCGACTGAGCTTCTAAACCCATGGAACCTCGGCCGCCATGTTTCTTCTGCGGAATCAATAACCAACCTCCGTGCTTCGCTAGTTCTCCCAGCCATGCGCCTTGCCTCTATCATTGCACTCCATCCAGAGCTGCCCGAGATCCCTCCCATTCTATACATGATACCAGACGCAAAGTCAAAAAACGTCTCGCCTTTTTTCTCTCAGAGTCTTAGCATTGCGCTATTCGATGTGAGAGAACCGGCAAAACAAGCCTCGATAGCAAGTCTTCCGGAACATCGGAAATCTCTCATCGACGGACTGTCTGAACGGAGAAAACCGCTCGTTGTCTGGGACACATTCGCGCTGAATGGGAAAGATATTCTGAACGACATGGACAAACTCGCTGGTGCGCCCTTTCCATGGAAACTCTGTCCAACGGTCGGGCATCCGATGTATGCATCCAGAGATCATCCGGTAGTAGACGCTCCAAAATCGTTGTGGACCCTACCTCAGGCGAAGTCGCAGACGCTTGATTTCTTGAACGCGTGCAACCTGGAAGGCCGGAAGCGTCTCGGGGACGCAGGAAGGGATAAACTCATTTGGCACCCCTTCGACTCCAGTGCAGAGGTTGGGACCGCTGATTTCATGATGCGCGTGAGTACTAATGTCAATCACCAATTTATACTTTGACTGAACAAGCTATAGTCCTGGACTCGTGCCGTCGAAAATGACTGCACTATTCTCGTTTTCGACTGTGGGAACACTCTCCGATTTGGTATTCGACATCGACAACGACAGACGTTGTACCTATCTGATATTGTGGAAGTCAACGACGAGAACACGAGGCCGCGCTTTGTCAAACTTGTGCTTGCAATAACTCTTGCCGCAATTTATGATGCGGCGGAACGCTTCCCCGTTCTTCGAACCCCATGTAACGCGGAAACACGCGGAAAACGCGCCCTTGCTGAAAATGAAGATGACAGGATAACAAAGCGCCGCAGAAATAGTCGCTCAGATGAGGTGAGAGACTCGCTGAACTTTCTCAAGGTATTTGAAGCACGCTGCCTGTAATGTACTTATTGAAGATGATACAGAAGCTGTTAAAGGCATCGGACGAACGAGATATCGCACTCCTCTATCTTCAGTTTGGGATCTACGCGTCCCCGTCTCCCCTCTATATGACTAGGACGACAGATAACACAGGCTCCACCGTACTCTGCTCGGAATGTATCGTCATCCGGCTTTTCGAGTACATTGGACGAGGCGCAACCAGCGACGTGTATCGAGCGAAGCTGGAGCTGTATCGGTCCTCCGGAGACTGTGATGTATGCGACGAGCCGGTTGTCGTCAAATTATCACGCACCGCGAAGGGTAAGGTGGCACTCGAACACGAATACTCGATATACGAGCATCTTGAAACTTTGCAATCACCTCTAAGAGGCATACCGTCTTGTCTTGGTCTCTTCAAGAGTGAAGAATCCGATCGAACTGCCCTGATTCTGGGCGATTGTGGGCAAACCTTGGCCCTACGCACTGGACAATACCAGCCCGCTGTAGTTGTTTCAGATGCCGAACGGTGAGAGCTCTTTTGCATGAAAGATCTGTCATGCTAATGTGAGAAGTTCTGCTTATCTTCGCATATTGGACGGTTTGCATGCTGCCGGTGTGCTACACGGTGACTTACGCACCTGGAACATGTTGATCAATGATGATGGTCAGCCAGTAAATGCAATCCACCCAGCGAGTTTCCGCCACGTGACCCCGGCACCTGCCGCGCGAGAGTTCGATCCCGCTCACTGTCTCGCCCAATTTATTAAATAAACACTTCCCATCGCGAGCAGACTATTTTTCGCGTACTATCTCATAGCAAATAAATATTATATCGATGATTTGAGTGCGCCGCTGTGCCAATACACGTTTTAGAGCGTTGCTGGCGGACTTGTGCCGTGCCTGCAAATTTCTTAACCATATAAGGTTATCAAATTTGCAGGCACCAAACCTCGGTTACTTCGCGTTTGCGTCTTTGTGTGAGCCACGACCGCGCTGCGAATGAGAATGGTACATTTGCTAGCTACATCTACTTATGCCTGATATCCCATGGTGTTGTTTACCCTCCGGGCCTCCGATTTACTTCCATTTCCCCATGTCGATCTTCTCACATGACCACGCTCTTCCCGCCGAATGTCTTCAACCCATCCTGCAATGTTCCCACCAAAGTTTCGGCGGGCAAGATTTTTCAACAGAATCCCAGAACCACCTCGAGGATCTTGCTTAGCATACTCGGCTTGCTGTCGAAGCATTTTTCCTGCTTCCTCAAAGTCAGATGCCCGCTTCAACATCTTCTCGATGGCTTCTTCAACCTATACGCAATATGAACAACATGGAAATAGAACTTCGGCTCTGCGTACCTCCTCCTCGGTTTGATCCTCCTCATAATTTGACGGAGATGTGGGCTGATCCGCAATCTCCGGTCCATCCGAACTCATCAAGTCAATTGGGTTTGTTTCCGTTCCTGGTCCAGGTGTAACACGGTCATTGTCGTCGATTTTCGCTGTATGCTGGCGTTTCTGTGGATGTGCTTGATCCTTGTCTTCGTCATCAGCAATGACATGTTTTCCGAGAATCTGACTAGCACCAAAGACCCTTTTCCAACCACCGTTTCCCTTTAAGGCCTGGTGATCACCGGACCATAGTTGATCGTCGCCGTCCGTGATGGATCCAGAGTTATCCTCAGTGATGTTCTGGAGCTCGGCGTGTCGATAAAGAGGAAGCACGCGACGTCGCACTATAGTTGTCCAGAATCGAGGTGATGGTTTAGGAACGGCATGGACCAGATGCTTGCACAGATGGAAGGAATGATACATCTGGCGACCGCACTGACAAGTCCATGTTTGCACATCCGTTCCGTACTCCGTAAGAGAGCCCTCGCGAACCTCTCTGTCACAGAGAGCTTTCCAGGCCATCTTGAAACGCTCCTGAAAGGGGTTGAGTGGTCTGCTTCGTCCAATTCGCACCTCCGATGCTAAGGAGTTCATCTTGTTGGTGTACAGTGGTGTGACCTCGTAGATCAAAATGTAGACCAACTGATCGAGACGGGGATGGAGAAGATGATGGAGTTGATCGTGCTTGAGCTGCTTCCAGAAGCGCTCAACGTTCATTGTTGTGCGAAGGCGAGTGATATAGTCCGATGTTGAACGAGCCCAGAGTTTCCACATTGCAGGACAGTACCATGAGTTCCACATGTACGCCCAGACCTCTGCGAGACCGCGCGTAACACAGAACTGATACATCTCATAGACAGCGTCACGTTCGATCTCAGCAGGCAGGCGCCTGCGACCGTTGTCGCGTCGTCGGGGAAAGAGTGGATGTTCACAGAAATGTTTGGTGAAGAGATGGAGAAGGGCTTTGCGATGTGGAGCAGGACAAAAGACATAGTCACTGTCCTTTGTGGACTCCTCTCCTTCGTCAAACAGCCAGTCAGGACCGTCCTCTTGATCAGTAGCATCGTCAAGTCCATCAACCGCAGCAAAAAGATCATCGTCCTCGGGCTCTGCATCAGTTGAAGTCTTATCAGCCGGACTGTCGTGATCGGCCTTCTCCCGGAAACTGCGAAGTGCCTCTCCATTGATTCTGATCATGATGGGCTCGCGTTGAGGTGCAGAGTTCTGGAGTTGTCCATCAAGAACAATGTTCAGTCGTGGAATGGCTTGTTGTGCAACATAGCGCGTCTGTAGATAACCATCAGATACAACTCATCATGAGAACATGACAACATACCTTGTCCCGTGTAGGATCCTTGCTTTGTGCTAATGGCACAAACGTTGAGTCGATGAACTCATAGACCGACACAGCTTGATCAGTGTTATACGGAGCGGGGCGACGTCGAAGAATGGCCAAACGTGTGCGGATAGCACGCAGGCAGTGCCAGAAGCATAGCTGATGCTTTGCCTCTGGAAAGCGGCGCAGAAATGCGTTGATTTCGGCGCGGTCTTTGTCCGTCAGAGTGACCAAGACTCTAGTAAGCCAATTAGACCGGAAGTACTGCAGTAGCGACTCAATGTAGCGTTGCTTTCCCTCTGCTCCGGAAGCATGATTTTTGTCGGAGTGGATCAGAAGGTAGCCAAGAGGACAGCCAGAGCCATAGACCTCGCCGAGTATTGCGTACACTTCATAGCCAGATTTGTTTGTCTTGTCTGAATGTAGCATAAGTACGGTGTGATCCAAGCAGCAAGATAAATCAGAATACATACATGTTGAGTCCAATGCAATCTCACGTACTTTACCACCCCATTGCCGTAGAAGCGGCGCTAGTGCAAAAGCGATGGCCGTGAATCCATCAGAGCCATCCTGAGGTAGAGGAATTGGTTCCACCTCATAGAGACGATCACCGGGGTTTGCTGAATTACCGGCCTTTGATGCTTCTTCAACGAGAATCCGAGCAGACTTGAGCTCATCGGGGTCGCGTTTCCACTTCTTGCTGGAGATTTCCGACCACATGGCATAGATGACTTTGCGACTGAACCGAGGAGTGGCACCCCAACGGGCGAGTATTGCATTCCAGAGCTGCAAAACCAAACATCATGATAAAATCAATCAATGAGCTGTCAATATGCTTACCTGTCCAGGTCGCATCTCTGCATTCTGACGAACAAACTCTTTAACATCGTCTGGCACGTCAATGCACCAGTAGGGAACATGGTCGTCTTCGTGTTTAACACGGACAAGGGCAACATCTGAGTGATCAGATACAGTAATGAAAGCCCAGCCGGCACAGTCAAATGTGTCCATTGCCTGCTTGTCGTGATGCTTAACTCCAGGTCCGGGTTTCTTCTTCTCTGGCTCGTGCTGTCGCTTGATCTGCTGGCAACAGTGGTACATGAATCGCGTCGTTCCGGGGTCACGTCGTTGTTCATATTTAGATTGATATCTGGATTGTGTCAGAAGACAGAAATCACATCTGAACATCACGTACGTGAACCGATATGTTGATTGCTCCCAGATGATCTCGGACAGACGATCTGCTACTTGCCGCGTGCTCCCACCAAGTAGTGGTGCAATATTGACGCGTGCAGTTACAGAAATGAGCTCTTTCTGCGCCCCAAGGAGATTGCAAAAAGTCTCAAGAGGTATTTCGGCCAGATCAAAGTACGCGTCAGAATCGTCGGCTTGCTTCTCGTCCTCTGCTGGCAGGGCGGGTCCGGGTACTGAGGGCGCGAGACTCGGAGCAGTGCCATGGTTTTGTGTGGCAGGATCTGATGGAAGTGCGCCTGTGTTCGATGACTTTCTCCTCATCAGCCATCAAGCACGCATTTCGGAAATGAATTCACTCACCGGTATCTGTAGAGATCGCTTGCGCCGCTTCTTCTCCGAGCATGTGAAACAGGTGCTCCCATAGACCTTGACCTTGTTGGCCCCGAGTTTTGCCTTGAACTGTGTGATTTTCTGGCTGGTATGGCAGCTGCTGCACCATTGGGTCGGGGAGTCCATTTTGGAGATAGCCGTGGCGCGTCAAACAGAAAAAAAGACGCGTCCGATCACGCAAGTCTGCCCAATTTGGAAGTTGGCTGGACTTTGGCGCACAAGTCCGCCAGCAACGCTCTAAAACGTGTATTGGCACAGCGGCGCACTCAAATCATCGATATAATATTTATTTGCTATGAGATAGTACGCGAAAAATAGTCTGCTCGCGATGGGAAGTGTTTATTTAATAAATTGGGCGAGACAGTGAGCGGGATCGAACTCTCGCGCGGCAGGTGCCGGGGTCACGTGGCGGAAACTCGCTGGGTGGATTGCATTTACTTGGTCAGCCAGCTTTGATTGACTTTGATCGTGCTCGTCGAAATCCGAGCCAATAGGGAGGCTCAATTCTAACCGAATCGAATCGGAAACGAATCGAATCGGAATTTGAAATTCTATATTGACACCGAGCTGATCAGGACACGACTTTCCGACTACTTTCAGACGATTTCTCTGTTGTATGCACACAAATAACAAGCCGGATGTATGTAGGATGTCTATCTGGTACATCTGCAAGACCTCTGGCTCACGATTTTTTCTCACAGAGACACGTCAGATGAACAGTGCCATCATGAGCTCTTCGGGAGAGCTGATAGCAAATCTGAGGCTTCGTTTGTAAAACTTGCCACTCAGATGAGTTGTAATGGAAGCTTGAACACTTTATAGCACTTGATAACACCACCACGACTTGTTAGCCTGCAGGTAGCAAGCTCAACGACGACGATTATGATCGCTAGGGTCGGCCCGATTATTTCAAATTCCGATTCGTTTCGTTTCCGATTCGATTCGGTTAGAATTGAGCCTCCCTAATCTGATATTGCGAAGGAGCGGGGGCGTTTGCTCAAGTTACTTGATAGTTTATCGGTCGACGATTACTCGTAGTGAACGTCATCTTTGTCAGTGTACTCGAATCGCTTGTTGTCTCGCCTAGATTGCCAACTGCGGATTGTTCTGGTGTTCGTGGTATGTATCAGGCAGGTATCAATGACGTGTTTGATTTATCAATTACGTCAGCATGTTGACTTTCTTCCTCCGTCAACCTGGACAATCGGTTGACCTGGCATGCCGTCCTCATCTCATCATAATGCCTCCTCCACGTCGCTAAGCGTCGATCCTGTTGCCGCCGCTCTAGCCTTTCTTAGAGCTGGCGGACGACCTGCGAAAGCGCCAATAGTCCAGGAGGATCTTCGTACTGTCGATCTTGTGCGGAAGGTCCTCGATTTTTTTCCGCGCCGGATGGAACCTTTAGACGACGAAGAGGAGCCACCCGCTCCCGATTCCTCCCCTATAGCAAGGTTTGATAGGCATGTTCACGAGAAGTTACTCTTGAAACGCGTCGAGAAACTGCCATCGCTCATTTCGTCCATAATCAAGCATACCGACACCATGGTGGACTCCTTTCTGGACGACGTCGAGACACTTTCAACGAAGTATCTAACAGACCCTGGGGTCATGGACGGTCATGTTTCCTCGGCGAAATCAATAGCCAACCTCCGTGCATCGCTTGTTCACCCCGCCATGCGCCTTGCCTCTGTCATCGCGCTTCATCCCGAACTCCCAGAATTTCCTCACCTTCTTTTCATGATATCAGAGACAACAAGGGACGCTTCTCCCTTTTTCTCTCAGGGTGTTAGCGTTGAGCTATCCGACATGAGAGGAGCGGACAAGCAGGCCTCGATGGCGTGTCTTCCCGACTATCGGAAAGCTATCATAAATGGGTTGTCAGAACGCAGGGCGCAGCTCCTCGTTTGGGACACATTTGCGCTTGATGGGAAAGAGACTCTGGAAGATATGGACGGCATCGCTGGTGTTCCTTTTCCATGGAGGCTCTACTCGACCGTTGGGCATCCGCGCTATGCATCCCGCGATCCACCGACGGTAGATGCCCCAAAACGGCTGTGGACCTTACCTCGGGCGCAGTGGTCGCAGACGCGCGAATTCCTGAACGCGTATGATCTCGAGGGCTTGAAGCGTCGTGGGAACGGACAAGAGAGAAACAAAGATAAACTCGTCTGGTCACCCTCCGCCTCCACCTCCAGTGTTGAAACCGCTGATTTTCTGATGCGCGTGAGTAATCTCAATCAGCGGTCCAAATTCTGGTTTAACCAAATCACAGTCGTGGATCCGTGCTGTTGAGAATGATGCAACCGTCATTGTTTTCGATTCCGGAAACACCCTCCGACTCGGCATCCGACATCGACAGCGGCAGACTTTGTACCTATCCGATATTATGGAAGTCAACGACGAGAACACAAGGCCGCGTTTTGTGAAACTTGTGGTCGCCATAACTCTTGCAGCAATATACGATGCGACGGAACGCTTACCGCACTTGCAGAATCCATACAGCGTGGGAACACGCCGAAAACGCGGCCTGAGTATCATTGCGGACGAATGGGCAACAAAGCGCGCCCGAAAGGGTCGGTCGGGTCGGAGAAAAAACTCGCCGTATTCTCTGAAGGTGTTTTCAGTCCAGTGTTCGTGAGTCAGTCACTGAAAACTGTGCAGAAGTTCACGGAAATGACAATGGAACGGAATACCGTCCTTCTGTACCTTGAACTTGGGATCTACTCATCCCCTTCCCCTCTCTATATGACTCGAGACTGTACTAACGTTGCTACTGGCTCCGTTCGTTACTCGGATTGTATCGTGATCCGGCTCTTTGAGTACATTGGAGACGGCGCAATTGGTGACGTGTATCGAGCAAAGCTGGAGCTGTATCGCTTTTCTGGAGGTTCTGATATGTGCGACGAGCCAGTTGTCGTCAAACTATCACGCACTCCAACAGGCCAGGCGGCGCTTAGGCACGAATTCTCGATATACGAACATCTTTCAGCGTTGCGAACACCTCTAAAAGGTATCGCCCCTTGTCTAGGTCTCTTCGAAAGTGCAGAATGCGACCAATCTGTCATGATTCTGGGTGACTGTGGTCAACCATTGGCCCTACGCACGGGACGGTACGAGCCGGCCGTAGTTGTTTCCGACATCGAACGGTGAGGGTTCTCTTGCACATATCATCTCGTCGCGCTGATGTAAGAAGTTCACTCTATCTTCGCATATTGGATTGCTTGCACGCTGCTGATGTGCTACACGGTGACTTACGCACCTGGAATATGTTGATCGATGATGATGGTCAGCCAGCTTTGATTGACTTTGATCGTGCTCGTCGGTATCCGAGCCAAGCTGATATTGCGAAGGAGCGGGGGCGTTTGCTGAAGTTACTTGACGGTTTTCCCGTAGATTCGAATTCTGACTCTTAGCTACTTGTTACTACAGACGACAACAGTCATGGAATCATCGTCTCAAGTTTGTCTCAAGTTATAATCCTTCACTCTAGTAATGTCTCCTTTGATTCGTCTTGCCTTGACAGTGCCATCCCTCAGTTCCCTGATCTTCATCTCCAGGGAGGCTTTCGTCCTATACAGTTGCAGACTCTCGATACTCTTTTTCTTCGAATGGTCAACATGGGCATTGTATAGGGTATAATTCGTAGTACGCACCTCGATGTGTGCTTCTGCAATATCAACCCGCCGATAAACTTGGGGCGTGTGTATGAGGTTCTAATGACGAATGTACGCATGACCGGACCCATCGGCGTGTTCAGATCTCACACGAATCTGATGTCCCACATCGTCAGGACCGAGAATCGTTACATCCTTTCTGTGAGTGATGTCCATCGTCCCAGCAATATCTTCTCGATCGAACCCAGTTCCAGGTCGTCAATACAAAATCATGTTGATCGTAAGATAAAAGACCATAAGAATAAATAAATAAACGTCCCACGACAGTAATCCTACGCAGGCGTAACAGGCACCTCCACAAGCGCATCCATCGTCGCCTGCCTCCTCCGCTTAACCTCCTCCCACTTCCTCCTCGTCGTCTTCAAATGCCAATACCCAGCCACCTCCGGCCCCGCCTCCTCATTAGGCGTATCCACGGACCTTATCGAGTCCGCGCGCTCAATACGCGACACCTGCCGCTCCAACCCCGCTTCTTCTGTAGCGGTAAGACGGTGCGCGCGTTTCTTCACCAGTGTGGCGATGAACTTGGTGGGTTGGCGGTCGAGGTCTTGCTCTGGGGTTGGTGCTTCTTGGACCCTCCTGATGATGTCGCTTGGGATGCGGGGGAGGGTGGGTCGTGAGGGTGGGAGAGCAGGGACGTCCGGGATGGGGGATGTTGGTGAAGTGATGGTGTGGTGGAATCGCGTGGACGCACTCGGTTGGGAGTAGGCAGAATCAGACGTAGCGGATGTCACGGCGGAGATGGGGGTGGATGTGTCCACGGTCGCTACTGGACGTGACGCTGCGTATGATGTCGTAGACACGCTAGAGTTCGCGTTCTTTGGGGGAGGAATCAAGAGAGGTGGGAGGACCTGCGGACCACGGCTCGGAGAAGGCGAGCGACTGGATTGCGGGATGGTCAAAGATGGAGTAGGAGAGTTTTGAGCAGAGGACGTCCGGATGTTAAGTGGTGTGACCACCGGCAGGTCGAGGGGATGCGGATTGGGGAGTGTAGCGACGAAATGGGGCGATGGAGTGAGATGGACGGGAACCTGGCGCATAGGTGGGACTTGAGACTGGTTATCCGAGAGACTGACAATCGGGGGAAGCAGTCCACCAGTGAAGGTATCGAAAGTAGACACAGAGGTGTGCCGTCCGCGCGCGTACGGATCAGTGTACTCGCTGCGATCCGCAACCATAGCGTCAGGCCTGAACTGGGTCTCTGCATGAGTCGCTGCAGCAGCGTACGGCCATGGCTCAGACAGCAAGCGATCTCCGTCCGGGTCGGAGGTGCGTTTCTGATAATGCGCCCCTCCATGCCGACGTCCAACGACGCCTTCATACCATTCCCTCTCCTCTTCCTGCCTTGTCGCTTGATATGCCGGCTTCCTTCGCCGATAGCACTTCCACGCGTGCCTACCCGCAAGTGCCAATAGTAGGATCCCCACCACGCCAGCAACACTCACCCCGACAATCAATCCGATGCTCCACCCCCCGTCTGACGTCGCGCGTTCCGAAATAGCTGGCATCGTAGCGCGTACAACAAAAAGCGCTCGAGAAAAAGTGGGAAGGAAGAAGATGAAAAAGGTGGGACAAACGAAAACGAAATGGGAGAAAGAGAAAGACAGAGAAGGGGGCGAAACAAAATGCCCGACGGCGACACTGCATTTACATACCTTTAGCCCGTTGCCCCTTGGTTTGGAGTAGGGGGCGGGCCGAGACCGCCGCACCGTTTCAAAAGTCCCGATCGGGATATGGGCGCTCGTGGATGCAGTGTTGTGGGCTTTTGTGTGTGTTATGCTTGCCGTCATCGTCAATGACATTCTTAGCAAGGAGGTGAGCGAGAAGCAAGGCAAGGAGAAATATTCACACTACATACTACACTACATACTGGCCACACTGGTATGCGCAGCCAAGGAATCCTGTTTTAGGATTAGCTCATGCACAGCCCCACTATACATTGCCCCGCCGCACACCTCCGCAAAGGCCGTTTTTTGGAGCGGGCGGAAGGTGACTTCGGCGGCGTCGGGTCCACTGTTTTTGCACTTCAGGAAAAGATGATAACGATTAGGCGGACAAACCGATCGCGTACGCGCATCGCCTTTCCGACGCGTAACAGCTGGCCGAAACAGAGTACCTGTATCATCCAATAAGTGGATCCTCAAGTGACAGATACCCTCAGAGCGGAGTAGTACTCTCACAATGGTCATAGAATTTTACAGGTTTACCGTATCATTCCTGGGAGCAATCGATTAGCTCGAGATACCAAGATGAAGCTCTAAATCATTGGCGCTCCTCTGACATTACAACTTCAGAGGAGCGTGCTTACAAGAGACGGCCTCTATACGAAGAGTCTATGCAAGTGCCGGCTGCCAGGTTCAGCTTATCATCTGGTCCAGGATCCGGAAGCAGGGATGGAAGAGATGTCTGCATATCCAACTATGTTCAAATTTCAGCGTCGCTTCCCAACCTGAAAGCCCGTGCACGAATGTATTGCGCCACTCTATAGCGCCACGGCCTACATGCCTCTGATTTTCCACTCAGGGACAAACTTCATCCCGTTAAAGCCCAGCTCGAGTTATCGTTTTTTTTGTCCTATGCACCGTGGACATCGTGACCAGAACGAAGGACCTCATCCATCGGATTAGTCGAGGTTATAAAACGAACAAAGGATAACAGAGGTTAAGTACTGAGAACAGACCTCTCTTATCAGGCCCTGTCGTCTGATTGGCGTATTGGATAGCGAACAGAAATTGTATCACGCTACCGTCATCTGACGAGATCATTCAATATCGCTCCTTGAGCTTGTGCGGTCAATGTCTGAAACATTCTTGGCTCGGCTCTGCGCCACATGACACAGTCTCAGCAATCAAGATAATTACGGGCTCACCGGTGGGCGCTAGACGGGTAGCGTGAAATATGCGTGTACTTTCAACGATTCGTGATTGAGAAACTTGAATTTGAACGCGAAGCTGGAGGTCAGGCAGCATCCCAGCGCAGCGAGGAACCGCTACAAGGTAAAGGGAGACAGCCAGACCTGGTCGGTGCGGAAAAGTAAAAGTAGAGACACGTTGCGCCACCCCATAGCGCCACACGCCCTTGTTTCCCCACTCAGGGACGAATTTCACTTTGGTTCAAACCTATCGTTATTGTCTTCCACGCCGTGGCAATATGGAACGATGGAGGACTCTAGCCATTAAGCTGTTAGCTAGGATTAGTTGACGTTCTAGCTTGAAGTTGACACCACGGGAAGCTCACGAATAACGAATGTGAGGATCTCATATCAGACCCTGTTGTCCCAAATATTGGCTGATTAGCGTATTGAGTAGTGAGCGGGCGTTGTATTGCACTACCGTCATCTACTAACGAGATCATGCAGGGATATTCGGCAGTTCATAATCATAAAGGTTAGATAGCGTTGATGCAGCAAGGAGACATTCCAAAACAAGCTAGGCTTGAAACTAAAAGCAAGACGTCCTAGATGCGGACCAGTAGACGTCGCCAATGAGAGTTACAGAGTAGGAAGCAAGCGCCAGCAGGTTGCAAAGCGCGATTACGTGACCGGCCTCTATAGTGATCGCCGGAAATACATCTCTCCCATTGACGACCATGTCGACATCCAGAGGACGCTCTGTCGAGGACACCTACGAGTCCCAGAACGACCAGCGCCTTGACGAATTACACTCCAAAATTCGGACACTACGCGGGGTGCGCCCTTTTGCTCCTCGCCGCTGTGCAAGGCGATGCTAATGCCCCGACCGCCCAGATCACGACCGACATCAACGACGACGTGGAGAGGCAGAACCTCATGCTGGACGACACGGTGCGTGTTGTGTGGAATGCTGCTGGGAGTGGCGCTGACTATGCCCCAGGGAAACCACTTCTCGTCTTTCGGCGACACGCTATCCCAAACGTCGCAGCGCGCACGACAAGCCTTCGGACTCGGCAACGGAAGCCTAAAGACAGGACGCGTGGCGATCATAGTGGTCTGTTTTCTGATTGGGGTGTACCTGTCGTCGAAAGTGTTTTCGTGGTGGCGGGGCAGCGGCAGTACGGAGCAGTTGGCCTAGGCGAGGATTTCGCTAGGATTTCTTTTGTGCGTAACGCATGCCTTGACACCCTCAGCCCCGACTGACTCTTCGCCAGGGACTCTCTTATATCACTTGTATCTTTACCTTTTGCACTATCAGGACAGCATTCCTCTCGTAACCGCGTTCGAGTCGAATCAACGCACCAAGGCGCCATTCCCTTCGACAAGGCCAAAGACGTCCTTATCCTCTTCCTTCCCCAAATCCTTCGTTTGGCAGTCGAAATCAGGCCAAATCAACCCGAATCTCTGGCCTTCGGCCTAGCCTCTGGGCAATGTCTATTTCTAACCTCCCCTGCCTTCCAACAGACCTCCAGAGTTAGACCACCGGCGATGACTCCCAAGCGCGCTGTGGTCCAGGTTGCGTGTCAAGGCTTCTCGTCAAGAAAATCATGCGATTTGGCGACACTCGGTGGACGGGTCGGTTCCATGAGTCGGAACTAATCAAGTCTCAGACGCAAATACAGTTTCTAAGAACATTCCTATTCTTGAATACCCCACCTCGCGAAGTGTTCATTCGCTTTCGGAGGCGAGGTCTCGTTATGCGTCATTGCCAGTTCTGAATACCCCACGTAGTGATGTGTTCATTCCCCTTCCGAGACGAACATTCCCGGGACTCAACGGAGGTAGATCAGCGCTGTTTTCCGTACTGCCGCTTGCTTCTGACCACTTTCAAGACCTCTCGTCAGACCCCAGACACGTTCTCAACCACCGTTCATCCACGGTGGCTAAAGGACACCGCTGTATCGAGGAACCTACGATGAATAGGCTGACGTGGTGCGGATCATCACGAATACAGACCTCGAGGGTTTGTGAACTATCTCAAGCGTGAACGCCAGGCCCAGATGCCTGCGCAGGGTTTAGGACATGGGATTTGGAACTCGGTGGACAGGTCCTTGCGCGCTGAACGGGGCCATGGATTACGATATTCCTCATGATTTTATTGAAGCGTCACCCGAATGCCTGGGACCAGAAGCTCGCAAGCAGTGCTTTCCTTCTCTTGTCTCTAAGTGGACTTCTTGTGGCGTGATGGTGAGCTTTTATGCACCGGTGTGGATCTTTTTTCTAACAGTGTTGTTCTTCAGGCTCGTCCTGCGCTAAATTTGTGCTTGTCGAGAAACTTGAGCGCTCCGATGCGCCCACCTGACGCAGAAGCAGTTTCTAGGAACATTCCTATTCTTGAATACCCCACGTCGCGAAGTGTTCATTACATTTCGGAGGCGAGGAGCTGTTTTGTACATCGTGATGCGTTATAGATTTTTTGGTCCCCATTCCAGGCTCATCCTCCATTGCCGTTCGACCGCTCGTTCACGGTGGCTAAAGGACACCGCTGCATCGAGTCATTCAATGCAACCTCGATGAATATGGGATGACGAGACGAACATGCTTGATCTCCAGAGCCTCGTGTTTCTTGATCAATAACAGTACCAGGCGATCGACTCAACGCCTGCGAATGCGTACCAAATACCCATCTCCGCCACTTGGACCATGCGGGGTTCGGTCGACACAGACCGCCATTACGAGTCAAATTTACTCGCTGCATGCGTAACAAGGCCCGAAAAGGAAGCCCGAGGGCGCTCCCGACGTGTCATCGATATCGAACAAGGCACTTCCGCAACTATCGCTGTTCCAGAGCGCGATTCTCTGATGGAAGTGATATTCATCGACCAGGTGGTCAACAATGTATTCAGTCCTGTGAGAACGCGGCGAGTCATTCAGGACGGCCACTAGTGTATAAAAGCAGGAAAAGAATCGTCAGTTGCTCTTCACTCTCAACTGCTCCCCCGCATTCAGAGTTAACCTCCCTTTCCTTAGCCATGTTCACCAAGGTTGCATTCACCGCTCTCGCTGTCTTCGTCGCCGCATCCCGCGCGCAGATCAGCGACTGTGCTAGGACGTATGTCGTCCAGCTCGGCGATATCTGCGACGCGATCTCCTTTGCGCACAACGCGTCCACGTTCGTAACCTCTCCTTCCTTCGCAGCTATGTTGTTGTACTCACTACGAACACTCGCAGCTACCAAGTCGCCCACGTCAATCCCGAGATCAACTCCGACTGCAGCAACCTCTTCGCTGGGGAGACGATCTGCCTCGGCGAGATTGGACAGGATTGCAGCCAGACGTACAAGGTTGTCTCGGGGGATGGGTGCGCTGCCATCGCCGCCTCCCACAGCATCGCTCTCAACGTGCTGTTGGCGAACAACCCCAACGTTAATGCTGGATGCGCCAACCTCTACCCTGATGAGGTTTGTCGTCTGTGCTGTAGCGAAAAGATGTTCAAGTACTGACTGTGGTTGATTTCCAGGTGCTTTGCGTCGCTGCCAGTGATGTTTATGTTTAGGCGGGATGAATGGGTTATGGGAATAGTGGTTGTTTCTTTTTTTTGGACTTACGGGGTTGTTTGGTAAATGGGTTGTTTGGTAAACGGTTATGCATGTACTGTAAGCGAAGTGGAAATCAAGTTTAGACGTAATCACGTCCTTCGAATTGAGAAGTGAAGTTCCTCTTTGCTAGTAGTGAGCTCTGCAGACGAAGGAAACCGAAGACGGTCGATGGTTCCTGGAGCCTGACGAATTTTCTTTCTCGTATCCAGTGCGATCACTAACTCGGGAGGTAATCACGACCATCACCAGATGACACTCCGAGGAAGGGAGAACAAGTCGTCAGGCTGATGGCAGTCAATTGAACATCCGAGATCATGGAAGGCCGCAACCCGCCGTCGAGGATTGTTTGTCCCGACTCTTGCTGGCATTTCCGTCGAGAATCTATTTTTCTGCCTATGTGGCTCCACTCTCGTCTGAATTTTTCCGGAAAGCCTACGCCTCTATTAATCCTCACAGAATATCATGATGATCACTGTGCCTCCTCGGACCACAACCATACGTTCTTAGTCCCTGAAACCTGGGTGCGTACATCTATTCTCTGCTCTACTGGTGCAAAAGCTGAATTCTATTGAATGGGTAATGTTCATGTGATTGGTACAGACACCGGTGTTCTGAATCGCTTTTCATTGATGAACGCTGAACGGGGCTTGCCAAGACGACTTCCAGAAACGTGCCCGAGCACTTGCAACAGGTACACTGTACTCAACATTGCGGAAATAAGATGAATGGCTCCAAAGGAAAATGTCCGTTGACTCGAGTCCCTGTTATAGCAACGTCGGGCAGGGAGGCTGTCGGGCGCTAGTACTTGCCTCCGCGTAGTAACACCAATTCCTGGTTGCTGGGAGCCGTCAGTCACCTGGGATGCTGCGCGCCCGTATGCCGTTCAACTCGTGTAAACTAAAGCTCTTTTACGCTGTGTCTCGACCAGGGAGAGGCACGTTGGTAGTCGGGACCAATCCGCACATTCTCCCTCGCGTCTGCTCAGACTTCTTTGGCTGTCATGACAGGTAGACTTTGCAACTCATCGTCTCGAAGGTAGAAGCCTTGGCGCCGGTATTCCACCGGACTGCGAGCAGCTGCTTGCACATAGAAAACCTGATGGAATCGCGTCTTGGTAGCATACTAGTCATGGATACGTGCAAGTGGTTGGTTGGACTGCACATTGCGCAGTAACCGAATACAGGTTTGCTCAGGTGGTTGTGATTTGATGGGGGGTGCCCTCGATAAGGCGTCACAATCCATGCCTAGATGCGCACATTTTAGGTTTTTACGTATGGTGGAAGCGATGGGGGTATTCTGAAGGGCGTGGACTTTCTCCTACTATCTCTTCATTCTGTTTGTTCTGCGTGTCATTCCGACCCTCATCGTGCGGGGGAGAGCCTCGCGCTCCCCAGGTCCCAGGCGTATGATGAGCTTTGTGTGATTGCCTTTTCGGGGCCTTCCTTTATATTCACATCAAATTTCACATCAGTTACAATGACCGATCTGAGATCGATCAACATCCTATTCCGAGTTTTTCTTTGTTCTCCCATCGTTATGGAAGCTAGAATGAAACCCAGTGCGGCTGCAGATTTCTGTTCCCTACTCTGATGACTTCGTCCTGCATTCCTCTCATATAACTGGACGGCCACGACCTGGCCAGAGGGTTTCCCTTTTCCTCCTGTTCGCACGGCAAGAACAATAGGCTTATTGTTGTATGTGTTCTTTTTGTTATTTGATGTGTCTTTCATCATCGCTTCCTTTTGTCTTAGCTGGTCCAATAAGACACCGGGGCGTGTTTATTTATTAAGGTGGACGCTCGCACCTTACCCTTCTTCGTATCATATCCCCGTCATCCGGTCGTTCCTTCCGCAATGACCGCCTACTCGTCAAGGCTGGTTTCCTTCCCTTCGCGGCCGCCCATCGACACGCTCCCCAACGAGTTGCTGTCTTACATTTTCACTCTATCGAACACCCCCACCCATGATCCCACGCCCGCTGATCCGCTCTTCGACGCCGATGTCACCAGAACACCGACTAGGCTGTCATCGGTGTGCAAGCATTGGCGGCGAGTCGCACGGGACACACCAACGCTGTGGACGCACCTATGCGCGACCCTAGGATCCGTCCGCGGATTTGTCGTCAGACCTACACGCCAGCGCTTACTGCTTTTCGACACTTCCCATTTCTCGGCATATCTGAAGCTATCTCGGAATCGCCCAGTCGACATATTCATTGACGCGCGAGATCCGGAGTATGATTTCGGGGAACCTGAGTGCGTCGCATCTTCCTTCTGGCCTTGACAGCTACTCATGTTTCTTAGGCTTGATCCCGGATGTGGATACGTTCCTCCATTCAATGCTGCACATATGCACGCTGCGATAACGACTCTTCTGCCTCACAAAGCGCGTTGGCGGACTCTTTCCATCATGACCGACACTTGGACTCCCATGCATGCGGCGTTGCGGCTGATAACCCCACTCGATGCTCCTCGACTCGAATCACTCTCCCTTATGCGATGTAACGACTACATCAGCCATGCCCCCCACTTTGAACCATCCCACCTTGCCTACCCGCTTTCCTTTCCATCGCGCACATCCAACCCTTCTGCACTCCAACATCTGACCCTGCGGGGGATCCCCGCCACATGGGCAACCCTCGCCGAATCATTGTCGCAACTGGTGACCCTTGACATCACGTCCTTAGCGACGGCTGCCCGGCCGACGCTGAAAGAGATGCACGCCATGCTATCAAAATGTGGGCCCACCCTCCGAAGACTTCGTATCCTAAACGATGTCGACACGGACTACATTCCTGGTTCTCTGCCCCCCATATCTCTCCCTCATCTCACCCACCTTTCTGTCGGCTTTCGCTCTGACTCGCGCCCAGGCCTGGTCGAGTCCGGTCTTGTTGAGGCCCCGCTACTGCGGAACTTCACTTTGGAATGCGAGACGTATCCGGGGGATGTAGGCGTACCCGACGCAGGCGAGATTCTGTCTTGCTTTACCGATGCGAACCTCGAAAGCGTTACACTCAAGGCGGTGTATGCCAGCGGTGTCCTCCTTCGAGAATTCCTACACGGCGTTAGACATCTGGAGCTAGAGCGTATGCCGAACGTCGACTTCCTGTTAAAACCAGGCCTTCCGTTACAGACATTGACCTTGTCGGACTGCGATGGGTTGGATTGGGACATGGTCAAGAGGGTGCAGTGTATAGCTGGACGGGACGTACGGATAGAGGTTCACGTCGGGCAAGACTTTTTGGGCGACGATCTGGGGATCGAAAACGTCTTCGTTCATCGAAGCGGGGAATTCTCCGATGAGGAGGACGTCGAGCTTCCATCCGAGGATGAGGCTTATTGCCTTGGAGGAACGTTCAACGATCCAGCATTTGATGCGCTCTACATGCAACCTCAACCCGCGCTGGCGGCGCGGTAGTCTCTGTACATAACTCTCGAAAGCAATACTGTAGTGAAAGAAATCGAAGAAGTGTTTTGTGTAATTTTGTATCGATGAAGGGGACAGTACTTGCTTTGGCGGCGGCGCATTGAAAGATTGTATGAAGGTATCTAAATTTCAGGTACTTCGAGCGGAAGGGTACCCGCGACGCGCACCACAATGCCCAGCGTGCCATCGTCGTACCTTCTCATGGTTCGTGGCAGTATACTCTTCAACAAATCCATCCCAAACCCCATATCGCAACAATCCATGGCATCGTAGCCTTCCTCCTGACTAATCAACTGTAAACCAAGGCTCAATGTGATGTCGAACGGGGCAACGTTCGCTAGGATGACGTCGAGCTGAGACCATGATTCACGTTCCAGGTCGCGAATTGGGTGATACGGTGTGATTGTTACAGGAGTCGTGGATCCATCTCCTGTAGTCGCTGCCTCAACACTATCCGGGGCGGAAGCGTCCGGCTGCACGCCGACTCCAGCACCGTCACCGGTGTCCACCAGTGATTGCATGGAGCCTCCGCCAGTTTGAACGCTGGGAGAAAGCGGCGCAGGGGGGAAGAGTGGGATCGCGATGAGCACTGGGAGACGGATATCGAGGCTGAGGCGCCGCAAAGCCGGAGAAGGTAAGGACAGCGAGTCCAAATACCGGCCGTTCGGCAAAAAGGATATCGAGTATGGCGCGTTCCAGCTCAACAGGTAGCTATACGAAGTTTTAGAGTGTGATACATTGGTGCAAGCCCGAAAGAGTACCTACAATCGCGTCCATATTGGTATACTCGAGTAGATACAAACGAAGTCAACCGTTGACGAAATCGGGAGCACCACGAATACTGCAAATCTATTAGAAGAGAGCGTTGCGCATGGTAGAGGAAGGAATATTACCCCTCGAAAGGCTGCAGAGTCACCGCGCGTCACTCCATTCAAGATGCGAACAGCAACGTAAAGGTAGCACGAGTCGACGCCTAACAAGAAAACAATCAATGACTAAAAAACATAACCAAAGCTTTGTCCTTTACCCGTTGTATCCAGTGGAGTGGAGACGGTCGCACTGGGTTGGCTTTGGCCAGCTTTGAGCCTTCCCTTCGGGCCAGCAAACGTGGTGATAGTCAGAGGAAAAACACGGCAGGAGCCAGGTAGATAAGATATCGGATGAAGTACCCTTCGAGCCAGAGGACACTTGGTTGGGACCATGGATGATTGGACAGAACCGTAGCGCAACGAGCCCAAGCCAGAATAAATCAACGTATCTGTGAGATCTTACAGGATTCTGATAGCAAGTAGGCAAGGAAGCACTTGAGAACAGAGCAATTTCTGCCACGTGGGCGTCCGGCATCTCGGCCATCTAGGTTTATGCAAAGCCCAGGGCCAGACTGAGACTGCTTGACTAGCAACCTTCCGTGACGATATGTCCATCGAAACTGCGCCGACCCAAAGAATGCCCAGCATACCACAAGACGTGTTACGCTACATCATGGATGTTGCCTTCAATCTGGACACCGCCTGCGCAATGTCGCGAGTATCGAAGGAATTTCGAAATTGGTATGGGATCTGCGCGCTCTGGTCTGTGGTCATGCTTACCAGTTTTCCAGCATTGAGCCGTACATCTACCACCACATCGCAATTGACAAGAGTGAGCGGGCTGTTGCTCTTCAATGGACTATCAGAGCGCGCCTGCCGGGGGATCCTACCTTCTTCCGCCGGCATGTGAAGACCTTAGCGCTTTGGCGTCTGGGTGATCTAGGAGAAAACGTTGGTCAGGCCGTCGTCACGATTGTGTCTATCTGCGACGCTGTCAGATCCCTGGACTTCGCACCTGTCCGTCACCCCGAACTCGCTCAGTGTCTCGACAGTATCTATGAAAACGCCAATTTGCGCTACCTTTCTCTGAACTCCGTGCCATTTAACATGAAGTTGCTTGTTCACGACGCTCTACCTTCGAAAATCACCCACCTTCACGTCGATCAGTACTTCGCCTCCCACGATCAATGGCAGGAGATATTGGACCAACTTTGCCCTATGCTCACAGACATCATCGTACATTATTTCGCCCTGCCAGGGAGGTCCTCCGACGCCGCCAGCTTTATATCCCAAGATCTCCGCAGTATCGCAACTCACAAACCAGGGCGGATGATCCGGACTGCGTGCTCGACATCGAACTATCTCATCGACGAAAATTGTGTTTTTGTTCGATCAGAGTCTGATGATTGATCAGAGTGGGCGGGCATGGGCCTTGTCGGGGACGTTCGAGAACACGCTAGGCATTGCAGTTGTCCAATGTCCGCCGACGGCTGAGCACTATCCGGACGGTACTGTCTATTGGGGAGCATTGCCCCTCGTGAAGAGTCACACAGAGGATATCTGGGAGGTTATGGAGAGAGTGACTCAGAAAAAAGAGGTATACTTGCACTCGTCTGACGAAAAGAGGAGATAATGGAATACGCATACAGAAAATTCGTCGTGGAGATTACATAGACACGCATAACAGATCACCTATGTACGTAGCTCCTGCCACGGTCCCCATGTAATCAGCTTTTTCCTCCGCACACAATTCTACATTCTCCCATAAATATGGAGCCGCCGATGCTCCCCATATCAACCCGAAGATGTCAGCTGGCGACTTCAAGTACTTGTGCCCGATGATATGTTCGTACTCTGAATCCTGCGCTTTAGCTTCCTCCGACCAGCCCCGATCGTCTTGAGTGCCCACAGCTACGAAGCGATGATCGTCCGCAAATTTCTCGACATGTTCGAAAATAACGTCTGGGGCCCCTGTTAGGTGTTCCAGCATCGCCATGTCTAGTCCGACCGCCACTCTTTCCATATCCGGGGGACACGCATCCAAAATCTGTGGCGTCTGATCGGTCGCATCTCTGGTAAGAGTAAGAAGCGCCTCCGTGGATATCGATTGCATCAGGGATCGAGCCCAATGCGTTTAATCAACAAAAAGATGCGTAAGATTGGGACACTGAGCGAAGACCAGCGTCCAGTCGAAGTGTATCGTTTATTCTGGAGCCTCACAGTTAATGGAACTGATCGCGCCCAAGATAATACAGGGATAGGCGGCGGAGGTTGGGTCCTCGAAAGTAAACCTCTTCGAAGACAAACTCCTCGGGGTCATTGCCGTAGAGATTCAGGGAGACCACGTTTGTAAAGGCAGTCAGAATGCGATGAATCATGTCGAGAAATTTAATGTCGTATAGCCCAATGCCGAGCTTCCTGACGAGGAGGCAGCGGTCGTTGCTTCCCGCGTCATCCATTCTAAGGAGGAACGAATCGAAGTGCCATCTTTCGGCCAAGTTGACGGTATGGTATAGAATTGGATCTATCCTGTGCACTTGTGAGTGAGCGGCTCCAAAACACCCAAGGCAGTGCCTACCATTGACGAACCGTCTTGGACACAAACGCGAGCGCTCGAGCGTTGTGCCTTCCAGTGGAAGCCGAAAGCTCGATGATATGCCGCCCAACATCTACCGGAAGTTCAGGAAATGGGTGCCGCGCTCCTGGTACTGACATGGATGGTCAGAATGCAAGTTACCCCGTGCAGGTTTCGCTATAAACCCGACTATCTACATAAATGTACGATCAACGCCGACATCAAACATACCAGTTTGACCGAACCAACACGAACACATTCAAGAACCTAGAGCAAACCTTGCAGCTGTTACTGTTTTGCTGGGCAGGACTTGGATAAATCACGTGTTGCGCAGGGGGGTGCAGATCGAGTGACCCTCGATGGTACCCCATTTGAAGTAACGCCACAAAGCTTGGAGCCGGTATTACCGTCGTGATTCATTGAAAACCCATAACTTAGTGCTAGGTCAACAGAAAGAACGCAGTACATAAATTAAACGTCCGAACGTATACTGGTATGTCAAATGTCCTTCAAAGTTCACGCCAGCCAAATGGATCGCTGCTTCTGTATCGCCGCCTCCAGCTTCACCGGGTCCACCGCCGGGTTATCACTTTTGTCGTCCTTCCCCACCAAGTCCTTCAACTCAATCTCCGAGGGCAGGATTTCGGTACACTTCGTCAATGAGGACTTGTTGTATCCCAGGAGACTCATCTTCGCGTGTGCGTCGGCGTATTCGTCGGCCCTGAGGGGAGTCAACTCAAGTGGATTCTGGATGAAATATGGGGTATACTTACCAGTTGTCCTGTCGTTTGAAGCCGAGGAAGCGGTTGTAGTCCTTCACCGTTGCGGTATCGTGCGAGAAGGCTTTGTCGCTCGGAAGGACAAACGTCGCTGGAACAATTGAGTTACACATATATAATTTGAGGGAAACCACAACACTCACATGCCCCGATGCTATTTGTCCCGTTATTTTGCGTCTCCGTGTCTACACCACCATTCAGCGAGTCAGTCAGTCTACACTTCAAGTTGTACTCACAGAACCTCGTATCCCAAATATCCGGCGTAGAATCGAACGTCTCGCCACCCTGCTGCAGGTCGACGAACCGCTGCCTGCCCGCCGAGTGTGCACCAATGAGGGCCATGAGCTCGCGCGTGCTGAATCCCATGTCGGCGAAGCGCGCTAGGAGGACGGGCACGGGGCTGTTCGTGTCGGGAAGAAGGCCGTCGGGGTTAATGGGTGGCGATCCGGGGCGGCCGATGTATGTCTCAATGACGGGCCCGCCAGGGCATGCGAGCTGTGGCCCGTTAAGCGTGTGGAGATAAGAAGGAAAGAAGGACGTACAACAGCTAGGGCGCCAGCGACCTACATGCAAGATGAGTAAGTGCTCAGTCCAAATGTGATTTGTTTGTGAGCGAGCTTACAGCGACGATGTCCCCAGGGGAGACGTTGAACTGGGCAGGTAGCGGAGCGAGACTCGCCACTATAGATTGCAAGCCGTTGTTCTCCGGCCTCTGCACCTCCGCGGGGTCGGTGATGATAGATCCATCCGCACCGCCATTTGGCTGCCCGGAGGACTTGAGTGCGAGGGAGAAGGTACCTGGACAGATATACTATTGACGTTTTTTTTGTATCACAGATTCGAAAAGTACATACCAGCGTCGTGGAATGCGAGCCGGATGGCGGCGCGGGAAAGGTCGTTGCATCTACCTGGAAGTCGCGGAAGGTTGAGATCAAAAACAACTCTGAGGGTGAGAGGTGAGTACCATGGTATATCCCACCCATGATGGCATCGCGTATCGCGTACCACGGCACGCAAGCCTGGTTCTTTGCGTTTCCGACTAGGGGGATACCATTACCGTCGCCGTCCTTCGCCAACGCAGAGAGGGCAAAAAGGGAAGAAAGAACAATGAGTGTTGATGGTTGGAATCGCATCGCGTTGGATGGTGAAGCACGGTACTGGTGAGTCCTACTTATACCTCGTCCAGAACCTGTAGCCAGGAACTCGACAATAAATTATTGAATGAGGTGGTAAAGGCGAAAAGCTGCCCCCGAGCATCGCGCGCAAGCTGGATGTCGTGATGGTTTACGGATGATTATCACGCTTAACAGCCCGTCAAGAACTTGACCCACACTGTACGCAGCAATCTACACCTACAAGGGCGTTGAAATACCCCCAATAGTGGATCTGTGTCGTTGAAAGGCGGTATCTTGAGCCCGGAGAGGAGTGATTCCTATGCGCAATATAATGCCTGTCATTGGCTTTCGACAGAATGTGGGGATCACCATCGACTCTCAGGTTCGGCTCGCTGACTTTGGGCGAATATAATGCAATAAATACAAAGGAAGCGGAGGAAAACCAGGTGAGCTTACCTGAGAGCTAGACCCAGTCAACACTTTGATGTTGATCATGATATTTCCAATGGGCAGTAGCGGCCAACAACTCGACTGACGCGCCCGTCACTTCGGTACAACAAAAATAGAGCCTGACCCACGCGTACCTTGCTGTTCCTTCGTGTCAAAATTGCGGGCTACCAAACAATGCAGCAGGTCAGTATCAGACATCCAGCGCTTGCGATGAAGGGTATACGTACACAGGTGATGCGAATAAACAATCAATGTACCTGGGAACGTAATGCCAAGCCCAAACGGATGAGTGTCAAGGGTATCATCCCGCCCACGAGCACGGGCATCGGACAGACAGACGGCGTAATGACTCGTGTAATGTATTCCAGGAAGAGAGCTCTCAACTCTCCCGAGTTTTCATAACGCCGGGAACATGGTGTAGGATGGTGGCGGAGTACGTGGCCTGTCAGGACAGTGTTGTAGAATGGAAGGAATAACGGTCCCGTAGCAAGTTCACGGGGGAGACCGACGTTATGTATAGTCGTAGAGCATGTCGCGTCGCCATAGTCACTAGCTAGGTAGGTCATGGCGTCGGGATCAACGGCGGCGTCGTCGCACTTGTTGGAAGATTGGTGAAAGATGAGTCTTGAATGCCATTACGAGAATCGGACAGACAGACAGACGGCGTGCCAACTCGTCGTAGTGTATCCCAGTAAAGAAAGAGAGCTCTCGAGTCTCCATGGTGCGGGACACATTGTGTAAGATGGTCTGTCAGGAGCAGAGGAATAATGATCTCGTAGCCAGTCACGGAGAGACATCTCCGAGCCAACGTTGTGTACAGTTGCCAGGCATGTCGCGTCAATACTCATCAGCTATAGCTAAACAGATCCTGGTGCGAGAGTTAACTCGCCGATTACGAGAGAAAAGTGTATCCCAGTTAGAAAGAGAGCTCTCGAGTCTCCATGGTGCGGGATACATTGTGTAAGATGGCCTGTCAGCAGAAGAAGAGCAATCGCGATCTCGTAGCAATTCACGGAGAGACATCTCCGAGCCAACGTTGTGTAATAATCACCAGACAATCAGATCCTGGCGTCGTGATTGACCATGGATGATGGCGCCCATGTTAGTTCGAATGACCGTGGAAGATGAGGATGTGTCGGGTCGGCATCTTCCGGGACGTCGCGGGCTGAGTGTAACGGGTTCGATGATAACGGGTTCGATGATCGATCCTAGTAACCTAGACGAAATAGGGGGGTCGGTAGATACTGTAGCTAACACCTTCCGGAGGCTTACTGCGCCACCTGAGTATTAGGGTCGTGGGGGAAACCTATGTTTCCCCCCGAAAACAGTTCGACTCGGTAATTAACCGGTTCCGAACCTCAGAGGTCTTGGAGAGTAGGTTTGAAACCTGTCACATGATATATTCACGTGATGCGCAAGCGGGAAGGAGGAGGACCATCGGATGTGGCGCAAAATATGTACTGACCTACTATCCAGACACACAAATAGATAGAAAAAACCACTGGTGAAGCTTTAAAACATAGCATAATACTCAGAAATCTAAAACTAAGATTTTGGAAGCAACTTATGGCTGCCCGACTGAGCGGCGGGACTGGAGCGGGAGGCGCGCGGCGGGATCACGTGGAAATAGCACGTGGGGTTTGGAACCGGTTCCAAACGGGTACCAAACCTGGCGGGGCGGCGGGGTGGGTACCAAACCGGTTTGGTACCGCCTCGAGAGGTTTACCCCACGGCCCTACTGAGTATCGCCAGAACTTGAGCGCTTGAGCAATGAGCAGTGAGTTTTAAAATTTACACTCGACACCCGCAAAAAGGAAACGGCACAGAAATATTACACCGAAGGGGAGTCGAACCCCTGCCGCTTGCTTGGAAGGCAAGCATGATAACCGCTTCACCATCGGTGTGCCGGCACTCCTCGCTACTTACACCCTATGGCGCGATCCCCTTCAATGCAAGTTCCAAGATGGTCATCGTATGGATAGGGAATATACATGCTTATACATGGTGGGTATGGTGAAATAGTAGATACAAATAGTATGGGGGATAGAAATACATGTGTCTGATGTGGGGTATAGGAATAAAATACACGTGCTGGTGAAGGGCGCGTGCGCAAATGAAGTTTAGTACTGTAATACGCAGTCAAAGTGTGTCGAAATCCTCTAGTATCCAGTCAAAATCGTGCGAAGCGCGGAGTCTAGTAGTATTCGGCAAGTCCAGTATTGAGCAGTAGTATTCGTTGAATCCAGTGTATCCATTCGTTCGTTTTGTTTTGGTTTGCTGAGCCATCCATCAAAGCGCCATCGAGATCCCAACAAGCGCAGGCCAGAGGATCGCCACGAAGCGATTCATGTCCAAGTCCATTCGCCTCGCGGCGTTCTTGTGGGCGCCGGTGGCGGAGCTGAAGTCGGCACTTGTGGAGGGTGAGGAGAGGGCCGTTACAGGCGAGAGGGTGTACGACGCGGAAGACAAGGCAGATGAGGAAGAAGTGGAACCAGAGGCAGAGGCAGAGGCAGCAGAAAAGGCAAGTCGACCTTGTCCCTGGTCTCTGTTTCCGGTATAGGCAGGCTCGAGAGAACTGGAAACGTTGGCGATGGTGAAATCGCTCGTGTAGACGACGAGCGGCGGGTGCATCGAGATCATGCGCATCGTGCTGCACCCATTGACGGTAAGCACAGAGGATTCGCGGGAAAGAGCGCGACGCACTAGTCGTTCCCGATATAAGGCAGGTTCTTATCCAGGAACACGGTGTAGGTCTCCATCTCGGGCTTGAGGTTCCGCGCGAGCGTCGTTATGTACGTCTACGCCACCCGTCATCAGCAAGCACATAGGCGATTCCGAGTCCGAGCAGGACGTACATCGTTCCCGGCAAATAGCTCCACCTTGAACGAACCCATGTCTCCGTCGTTGTTGTTGTTCCACTCGAGCACAGCAGGCTGGCCGGCGTTGTACACGGTTTTTTGAACGGGCTTCGTGACGTAGATGGTGGCGTGGGCGACGGCGAGGAGCGAAAGGAAGAAGAGGAAGAGCATCGTTGGTCGGTTGATGGCGGGGAAGAGGGGAAGAAGAGATCAAACCCTGGTCCCACTATGGTTTGCCTGTTCGGGCCGTGTTCCGAGTCTGCTCCCGACGATGAGCCTCCAAAACTCGGTGGGTTCCGGTGGAAGCTCCCTAGCTAGTTTAGCTTCTTGCTTGCGAGGAAGTGACTGCGAGCTTCCGGTGCTTGACAGCAAGAAGAGTAAGGGTGGGGAAGGCAGAGAACAGCAAAAGGGAGTGTCGTTTGCCAAATTGCTATAACTTATGTTGCCACAAATCAAGATCATCACTCTCTTGAACAAAGTACACCACTCGAGAAATGAGATACGACTCTGTGTCTCTGAGAAGTATGTTCAGCATACGCGCCACACCAATTTCGAGTCGACTCCGAGAATGTAAATCGACCAATGTCCCCGTAGTCGTATCCTCGTGGAGAAAGAGACGAGTCGTCCTGCACTGACGAATCATCTTCGTGTTATTCTTGATCGAAAGACGCTCACGCATGACGCTCTGCCTTGGCAAAGACCCGTATTGCTTCTAATCCGTATGGACACTACTCGAGAATCATGCGGCGCCCAACAGGTAAGTCGATACAATTATGGCGTATACCTGGTTCAACCTTGGTGAGATAAGGCACTTGCACGAGGTCCCGAAGTATGCCAGTTTGACAGTGTCATTCAGTCGTGGAAGCATTGTCAGTATGGGCGGGAGAACTGATAAATAGATGATGTGTACCGTAGCAACGGAAGTTGTATGTAGGTCCTCGGCTCAGTTCATTCTGAGTACTGGTTATTGACGCGCACTCGAAGGTCCTGAAGACTGGATTACACTCGCCCGACACTCAGAGGTACCGAATCTTTGTTACTCGTGGTGTAATAATAAACACGAGGGATGTCCGCTAGTTCGCATGTTTGCATGAGTATATTCCTGGAGCTCCCATCAGCCTCGGTGAAAAACACGCACGCTGATTGGATCGCTATCTTCCATGCCAAGCTGCGCAGCAGGTCGTTGCACACTTCCCATTGAATACGCGTCGACAGTCTTACTTCTGAGAAGGACCTAACACAAACGTATAAAAGACACTGACGACGACGTCGAAATGCATCTTTCACACAGACATGGTTCTGCTTTCTGGATTCGTGTCTCTGGCCTTGAGCTTCGCAGCGGTATCCGCACACCCACACCCCGCGCCCGGCACTGTCGAGCACGCCAAACGCGCCGAGTTCCAGCTGGGAGCGCGGGGCTCTCTCGCGGGATGCCAGGCTGAGCTTTCCAAGCGCGGCGGTGTGTATGAGCGCGCCAGGGAGAGGCGTGAGGAGTTCGCCAAACTGGCGCGACGCAAGCGCGACCTCGGTTAGTGTGCTGCTTAACCATTTGAGCGACATGCTCATCCCTAGTAGAAACTCGCACTCCGTTCAAGCGCGAGCTTGCCGCCCGCGTCGATATCCCCGCCAGCCACCACTCGAACTTGACTGACGTCACCCTCGACACTGATTCTGAGACACTCTTCGAGGGCTTGAGCACCTGCGTCCTCGAGCCTGAGGTCACTGAAGGTCCTTACTGTAAGTATCATACTCAATCTGGTTCTGGTTCCGACTCTGGTTCTGATTCAGCGTACTTCTAGATGTCGACGGCGAGTTCGTTCGTTGGGATATTACCGAGGGTCAAGCCGGTGTCGACTCCTACGTTGACGTTCAGTTGATCGATGTCAACACTTGTGAACCGGTTCCCAACATTTACATCGACTTCTGGCACTGTGAGTTCTCTTTCTGTCCCCGACACAACTACAACACTAAACCACGCCATCAGGCAACGCGACTGGTGTCTACTCTGGTATCGTAGCTGGCGGAAATGGAGTCAGCACCGACGAGACCAACATCGTACGCCCCCCTCCTGCTTCTTACCACGGAGAACGATTTTACTGACGGCCCAATGCAGAACAACACCGCCCTCCGCGGTATCCAAGTCACCGACGAAGACGGTGTCGCCCAATGGCTCACCATCTTCCCCGGGCACTATACCGGTCGCACCCCCCACATCCACGTCGCCGCCCACCAAGACGGGACGCTCTTCGACAACGGCACCTACGTCAGCGCCAACGTCTCCCACACCGGCCAGTTCTTCTTCGACCAGGACCTCATCTCTACCGTCGAGACCACCGAGCCCTACGCGTCGAACACCCAGCCCCTCACCACCAACGCGCAAGACGGGATCTTGCAGGAGGAAGCCGCGGTGGTTGACCCTTACCTCGAATGGGTGTACCTCGGCGACGACGTGACGGACGGTTTGTTGCTGTGGGGCAGTGTGGGCATTGATACGACGGCGGAGCACACTATCCGGGCGGCGGCTACTCTGACTGAGGATGGAGGTGTCGCTAACCCTGGTGGCGGAGGCGGACCTGGTGGACCCGGGGGCCCTGGAGGACCTGGAGGACCGGGTGGACCTCCTCCTCCTGAATCATCCGCTGATCCCAGCTCGACCGTTGCTTCCAGTTCCTCGATTGCTCCTAGCTCCTCCGCTGTCTGATGAACGCATATGTACCTAGGATCAGTAGTTGTAGAACTTAATGGACTTAACTCTCTCCTTGGCCTTGTACTCGACGGGAGACCGTCTCTGCTGAACAACGACAACGACTATGAGCGTTGATTGAGGTCGTGTTGTCCTTCCTCTGTGCACTGATATCTGCTATGCCCCTTTTCCAGTATATTTTAGGTTCTGGGGGGACTGCAAGAATAGGGAAGGAGCGCACGACGATATTCCGGCTTCATATCTGCTGCAAGACGGGAAGTACGAGGTGGTAGTGAGCGATATGTAAGTACAGACTGAGATGGAAGACTTACGCAGTGGTGAAATTGAACAGTGTCGTCAGTAAGTTCGGCCGTGTCCGGTTGGTCAGACACTTATAATTCCTGATAAGTTCACAAATACAATACTAGCTCATGGGTGAAAGACCCCGACTCAAACACGTACAGACCCTGTACTTACGACTGGATGCTTTCACCGTACGGGATACAACTGTTTCTAGCTGTCCGGTCCTTTTTAACTTCTGAGGATCAGTGCCAATCCGAGTTTCTCATCGTCGGCAAGGCTCGATGTGAGAGAGTAAGCGTCCGCGTAGGTCCAGTGCGAATCAAAGTGCGAGGAGACCGCATGAGCCAATTTAGCAAAATACAGCAAGAGTCACAGAGCTTCAGGAGGACGGTGAAAGAGAGAGGGAGGTGAAAAGAAAAAGGAAATTGCTGGTCGCAGAGGAAGCGAACGGACCCGGGTCCCACAGGATTTGCGGCAGCGCGATAGTTCGGGCCGTGTTCCGGGGCTTCGCTCTCGACGATGAGCACTGAAAACTCGATGGACTCCCGTGCAGGCTTCCTAGCTAGTGCCTTCTCAGGCTTGCGAAAATGGTCATGACCATGAATATCTTATCGCCGGAGTCATGAGGTCCGTGCCGCGGAAAAGCCTGCCGTGACGATATCATCTTCTCTCTTCTTGACCCCGACTATGAACTTGCTTCGAAGTCTGATGCTAGCAGCAGTCGCACTCAAAGGCGCTCATTCATCCCGTACGTTTACGATCAAAGAACTCGCACGCGTCTCACCATGTTTGTGTTCTAGTCGCCCAGCCGAAGTATGTTCCCCTCCCGCTTGGACAAGTCAAACCCGCTGGATGGTTGCATGATCAAGTGCGCGACCATCAATCGCTCTGTCATTGCTTGACATTTGTATTTTCAGCTCATCGTTCAAGCAAACGGCGTCTCCGGGCACATGCACGAATTTTATGATCTGTGCGTACAACGCGTCCCCTCCGCTCCCCTCCGCTCCCTCAACTCCCTCTCACAGCATAAAAAATACCGACTGGTGGGGCGGCACGGCATACTACTCGTACCTCGAAGAAGCTGGGAGTTACTGGTTCAACGCCATCGTCCCCTTATCCGTCCTCCTCCCCCACCCCGCCCTCCTCGCCAAATCGTACGAATTTCTGAACTACGTACTGGACACGCAAGATTTCTCTGGGTGGCTCGGACCCGAGGTTGGCACAGATAAGCCTCGCTGGCTCTGGGGGCGCTACCCGTTCTTCTTTGGTGCCATCCAACTTTGCGAGTGGGATAAGACCAAGGAGGTGGCAGTGGTGGATGCACTGCACAAGTTCGTGGTATTGGCGAATCGGATGTTGAAGAGAGGGGAGGGCGTAGAACATTGGGCTGCAACGCGGTGGGAGGATTTCGTCATTGCACTGCAGTGGTGAGTACTCGTATTGGTGCATGACAGGGTGATTTCGACTAAATTTGATTATGTAGGCTACACGACTATCATCCTAGAGGACAGGAAGATCTCCTCATCGACACGATGAAGAGGCTGAAGTGGACTGGCGCGCCTTGGGAGGGCATCTTCTCGGAGAAGGTGAAAACTTTCATCCTCTACTTATCACATCGCTAATGCGTAACTGATACAGTATTTCCCCACCGTCGCTGGTATCTACAATTTCTGCCGTCCCTATCCTCTCTCGTACCCAAATAACCCCATTCATCAGTCGAAACCCTAGAGAACCCATGGAATGAATCGCTCTTCGTACGCCGTCCTTCTATTCTTCCCATCCCTCCCAACAAACACGTACAGTGGCACGGAGTGAACATGGCGGAAGGCATGAAAGCTCTTCCGGCGACGTATCGATTTACGCATAACGTTTCTGGTGCGTCTTCGTCATGTTCTTGTTCTGTTTATGCTCACTCGCATAGACTTAACCGCCGCGAGCAAAGGCTGGGACCTCATGTTCAAGTATCACGGCCGTCCCTCGGGTGCGTTTGGTGCAGACGAGATGCTCTCTGGGTTAGCTGCGAATCGGGGGTCAGTGGACTTTTCCTTGTGTTCTCCTTGATACTGATTGACGTGCCCTGAAGGTCAGAGCTCTGCCTCGTCGTGGTACGCTCCATCTCCACTTGTATCATTGCTTTTTCATAATCTGAACTAGGAATTGATGTTCTCGTGCGTCTTCCTGATTTCGTCTGATCAGAAACTAACATTGTATATTAGCGGCTCGTACCTCTTCCAAGTCTCCGGCGAGTCGAAGTACGCAGACCGCGTCGAGAGGGTAGCGTATAACGCGCTTCCTGGAACGCTTACCTCTGGTGCGTGTCTCAATCTAGGTTTGACATCTACTGACCATGCGTGCATAGACATGTGGGGCCGGCAATACCTACAACAACAAAACCAGGTCGCCGCGAAGAACATGACACCGTACGTCCACATCATGACCTCTCTGTAAACCACACCTCATACTGGTATTGACGTATACATGTAGGAATCCCTTCCCGGAGGACGGGTAAGTGCAAGCATAGACTTCATCGAGACACTAACTCGGAAAATTGAATCCAAAGACCAGAATCTAACATATTCGGGCTGGAGCCTAATTATCCGTACGCAGTCGTTCCTTTTTGACTCATGTTACCACGACAGAATTCTGCGTAGATGTTGCACGGTGAACTTCCCGCAGGGCTGGCCCAAGTTCATTACCAACGCCTTCGTCGTCACGCCCGGGGGAGGGCTCGTGCAGGTGTATTTGGGTCCGTTCAGCGTCGATACGGTAATTGGGGGTGGTATGTGTTCGCTTTCGTCTTTCACAATTGATCAGACACCGCGTACAGACAACCATGTAACACTCTCCATACGCACCGCGTACCCTTTCAGCGATTACTTTGAGACGACAATCACGGCGGAGAAGACGTTCACGTATTACATACGCCTTCCGGAGTGGGTCGTTGGTGGGAGTGTGGCCGTGGATGTGGGAGAGCCGCAGGGACTCAACGTGGGCAGGAAGCCTCAAAACTTGGCTACTGAGCGAAGCATGATACGCGTCTCAGTGGGATTGGGGACGCACAGGATTGCAATGGTGCTCAAATCGCATGTGGTTATTGGTATGTCTTTCGTACCTTGGTGTTTATATGGGCTAACGAACGTGTGATCTGGGCAGAACCCCGTCCAAACGGAAGCGTGGCGATTCATCGGGGGCCGTTGAATTACGCTCTGGACAGTACGTCTTTCTCTTATTACTGGATCACCGCTAACAGGACACGCTCATTTGCACAGTCTCCCGAAGAGAAACGATTCTCGCGGTGCATCCGCAGGAACCGCGCGCCGTGGATCTGCAGCTCGACCCCGTGGGGGAGTGGCGGTATGCGATCGATCCGAGCACGGCTGTATTCCACAACTCGGACCACCACGATCACCACCTCCCGTCTCCCATCTTTGAGTCTGGCCGCCCGCCAGTGAGTGTCAGCGTCCTCGCGTGCCGTATCGACTGGGCCCTCGCAGGTGATACCTTCCCTGCCGACCCGCCCCAGAATCCACAGTGTCTCGAAGATGAAGAGTTGGTGGTTTTGGTGCTGAGGCCCTATGGGGTGAGTGCTAGGATCGGGTCTCTAGCGCCAATTGTTGTTGACGCGTGTGTTTATGTTAGTCGACAAAGTTGCGGATCAGCGAGTTCCCAGTGTTTGACAGTAAGATGGGTGAGAGAGCAGAGGGACTGCAGGTACCGCTGTTTTGAGGAGGGGAGGGAAATGGGGCAGCGATTGTCAATACGCGTCGATGGTTTGAATGGTACAGCGGTGTCATTACTGTTCGTCTGCCAAATTATGCACGGGGCACGCTCCACCTACAGACAACTGACCATGGTCCATGGTTCGCGACTCTATCATGCATTCTTTTACCACTGTCGTTCGGAGACAGCCTGTCATACGACCATATTCTCTCAGGTCACAAAACGTCACTGGCACCATCCACTTCACACTGTGGCGCAATCAGGGCTGTCGCAACGCGTTGGAAGTCACCTATTTTTACTATCACTTTCGGCATTACAACAGCGCCTGACCCACATTATTCAATGTTGATGGTACGATCCAGACTCACGCTGCCTCAGCCTGCGCCCTTCCAAGCTCACTACTCTCAACGACTCTGCGGTTGAGCGACTTTCGATTTGGCAGCCACTATCGTAGTCATGGCATCTGCTCATCGTCAGATTCTGTCTGTCATGGTCTGCCTCAAGAGGATTGTTTCGCTGCTGATCACTTAATGACGCCGGACGCGACGACCATCATGATACCTGTATGTAGTATGCCGACATTGATCTTGGCGCCGTAATACGTAGGGACAACCTTGTTCTTGAAACTGGCGTCAAAAGACCCGAAATGGTTCTCGTCTATGGAAGTCATGCGTTCGTGCACAGTCAGGTCGATATAATTTCGGCGTAAAGCTAGTACGGAGTTCTGATGTATGTCGAGCCCAAGTCGAGGCGCAATTTCGACGTGGTACGTTGGCTCTCCATGTACAATCCGACGAAGATGAAGGGTTCGCAACCCTGCTTGTGATGAGTTACTGGCGATAGGAGCCAAGAACTACATCAGCACTCAGATGCCTCGAGTCTATGATACTCGTGAAATTGTCGTGAAACATACAAAGAACATACGGCAAGTCCGTTCGTTCGCATACTCATTCTTGGAGCCCCCCACGGGGCCCGATCAACGTCGGTGCAAACGGAAAACTCTAATTGGCTCCTCTTCCACCGGCACCCTCCATGCCAAGCGATTCCAAAGCTGCGCAGTAGATCGCTGCACGCACACACGGTTGGCGCCCCCTTTCCATGAAAGTCGTTCTTACTGCGCTTTTGCGCAAAGAGAAAGATTATGATACTAACAGAATCGTATAAAAGACACTGGAAAAAGTTGAGGGCTGCTCAGCAACATCTATTCCCTCGATACTTTACCCTCTTTCCACAGTCATGGTTTTGCTCCCTCAGTTTGTGTCTATGGCCTTGACTTTCGCGTCGCTTGTGGCCGCGCATCCCCATCCCCAGCCTGGCAGCGTCGAGCATGCTAAACGCGCCGAGTTCCAATTGAAATCGCGCAGCTCTCTGGCGAAATGTCAGGAGGAACTTTCCAAGCGTGGCGGTGTCTACGAGCGTTCCAAACAGCGGCGGGAGGCCTTTGCCAACATGGCCCGACGCAAACGCTCCCTCGGTCAGTGGATAAAGTTGACCATCTCTCGACTTCAGAACACTTATTTTTTTTGACACAGAAACCCGCGCTCCTTTCAAACGCGACCTTGCCGCCCGGGTCGATATTCCCGACAGCCATCACTCGAACTTGACTGGCGTCACAAACAACACTGATGCCGCTACGCTCTTTGAAGGAGTGAGCTCCTGCGTTCTTGCTCCCGAAACCACCGAAGGACCTTACTGTAAGACTGCTAAGTTTAATCCTGGTTTTCCTCGGTTCTCATGCTAGACGTCTAGACGTTGATGGCGAGTTCGTTCGCTGGGACATCACTGAAGACCAGGCGGGTGTCGAATCCTACGTTGACGTCCAATTGATCGATATCGATACTTGCGAACCGGTTCCCGACATCTACATCGACTTCTGGCACTGTAAGTTTCTTTCTGTCGCCCGACTTGACCACAATGCTGATGCAAACCCAATAAGGTAACGCGACTGGTGTCTACTCTGGCATTGTGGCCAACGGAAATGGAGTTGCCAGCGATGAATCGAACATTGTGAGCACACCTGCTCTCAAAACGCAACTCGTAGCCTGACGGTTTGCAGAACAACACTGCCCTTCGTGGTATTCAAGCCACCGACGAGGACGGCGTCGCCCAGTGGCTCACAATCTTCCCCGGTCACTACACCGGTCGCACCCCCCACATCCACGTCGCCGCCCACCAAGACGGGACACTCTTCGACAACGGCACCTACGTCAGCGCCAACGTCTCGCACGTCGGCCAGTTTTTCTTCGACCAAGACTTGATCTCCACCGTTGAAACGACAGAGCCATACGCGTCCAACACCCAGCAGCTGACCACCAACGCGGAGGACGGTATCTTGCAGGAAGAGGCGTCAGACATAGATCCCTACCTTGAATGGGTCTTCCTCGGCGACAATGTTTCGGACGGTTTGGTGCTGTGGGGATCTTTTGGCATTGATACCTCGGCCCAACGCACTATTAGCGCTGCAGCTACATTGACCGAAGACGGCGGTGTTGCTAACCCCAACGCTGGCGGCGGTGGACCTGGGGGCCCTGGTGGACCTCCCCCTTCCGGTCTTCCCAGCTCCGCTGCTCCCAGTGCTTCCGCTGTCTAGAGGCGCCTCGCTACTTGTTATGGCTAATCTTAATGTTACATGGATTGTTAAGTTGCTCAAAATTGTCTATCGTTACACACCGTCTCCAATTGAAATCGTCAGTCTTAAGTGACTCGTGTCAGTGTAAATTGAAAAGACTCCCAAAGAGAACTGTGCTCTCATCATTCTACTGCAATGTCTTTCCCGACTTCAAACTCAGACTGACAGGCCTAAGAGGTCCCGAGAGTGGTAATAGGGTCTTTCAGAGTAGATTGATTTCGTGATTTAACGGCTGATTTCAGAACTTGATTTCGCGTTGTGACGCTGGGTGACATGCTCGAATGAAGCAGCGAACGGCTGAAATCAACTCACTGATTTCGAGCCCGGCAGTTGGCGCGGATGTGCACTCCGACAAGTAAGGCATCCATGCCGCCACCATCTGCGACTAGGATGATGCTTCATCTTGCTTAGCACTCGCCAATCAGCTACTTTTTGCCTGTTAAGCTATAATAGTTGTATATAAAAGAAGATTTCAGTTGACTATCCGGAACACTCGCTGGAAGTTTTAGAAATCTTTTGAATCGGCACCCTCGCCACTTTTGATGGATCGCTACAGTGCCGAAGTTGCCGAATGCGAAATCAGCCAAATCATCGCTACGATCAGAGTTGAAATCTGTCACTCGCGTTACAAAATCTGTGTGAAACCAGCTGAAATCAAGTCCTGAAATCAGCCGTTAAATCACGAAATCAACCTACTCTGAATGACCCTAATATTGGGACCACGGATACCATTTGAATAAATATAAAGAAGCACAAGTGGTTCTTCATGCCAACCAAATAGACCGCTGCTTCTGGATTGTCGCCTCCAGCTTCACCGGGTCGAACGCCGGGTTATCGCTTTGGTCCTCCTTCACCACGAGTTTCTTCAAGTCGATCTCTGAGGGTAGGATCTCGGTGCATTTCGTCAATTGTGACTTGTCATATCCCAAGAGACTCATTTTAGCGTGCGCGTCAGCGTATTCGTCGTCCCTAAAGAAAGTGTGCGAGTCAGTCAACTTGCACACGTAAATCGAATGGGTTTACCATTTCTCCTGTCGTTTGAAGCCAAGGAAGCGGTTGTAGTCTTTCACCGTTGCAGCATCGTGTGCAAACGCCTTGTCACTCGGAAGGACGAATGTCGCTGGAACACCTGAGTTACACATGCATAATCAGAGGAAACAACGACACTCACAAGCCCCGACGCTGTTTGTCCCGTTATTCTGCGTCTCCGTGTCTAGATCTTACGCATCAGCGTTTCATAAAACAAGTCATGCGCTCGTACTCACAGAACCTCGTATCCCAAACCTCCGGGGTAGAATCGAAAGGATCTCCGCTCTGTTGCAGGTCGACGAAGCGCTGCCTGCCCGTGGAGTGTGCGCCAATGAGCGCCATGAGCTCGCGTGTACTAAACCCCATGTCGGCAAAGCGCGCTAGGAGCACGGGCACTGGGCTGTTCGTGCCGGGGAGGAGGCCGTCGGGGTTGACGGGAGGAGATCCGGGGCGGCCAATGTAGGTCTGTATGACAGGCCCGCCAGGGCATGCAAGCTATGGAGTTGAGATCGGTTGAGTTTATCGTTCAGAAGAAGGGAGAGAGACATACGACCCCCAAGGCACCAGCGACCTACATTCAGATTGAGTTGTTGTCGAATGTGAATGATTTGAAGCTTACAGCGACGATGTCCCCAGGAGAGACGTTGAACTGGGCAGGGAGCGGAGCAAGACTCGCCACTATGGATTGTAGGCCGTTGTTTTCTGCCCTCTGGATTTCGGCTGGGTCAGCAATAATAGATCCATCCGCACCGCCATTTGGCTGCCCGGAGGATTCGAGTGCGAGAGAGAAGGTACCTTACACATTGAAGCGTTTATTAGAACATGAAATTAGGGAAGAGTGAAAATTGAACATACATACCAGCATCGTGGAATGCGAGCCGAATGGCGGCTCGGGAGAGGTCGTTGCATCTACCTGCCGAGAAGAGTGTGAGGTCAGAATCGAACACGGTTAGGTGATGGGTGAGTAAATACCACGGAATATCCCGCCCATAATTGCATCGCGTATCCCGTACCACGGCACGCAAGCCTGATTCTTCGCGTTTTCAACTAAAGGAATACCGTCCGAGTCGCCGTTCTTGGCCAACACAGATGAGGTGAGAAGGAAGGAAAGAACGATGAGTGGTTGGAATCGCATGGCGTGAATGTTGTGGTGTGGTGTGGTGTATGGGCCACCCACTGCGTTTTATACCTCATCCTGGAGCCAGGAACACGACATCCAACGGCAATAGAGTGTTCAACTGGAAAGCTGACTCCGAGCATCGCGTTCGTGTTGAATGTCGTTTGCGGATCATTATCACGCGTAGCAGCCGTCAAGAATCTGATCCAAGCAATACTTTACAAGTATACCGGGTGCCTTCGAATAACCCCAAGGGTGGACCTACGTCCCGATGAGTTATTACGATGAGCAATGAGATTCGTGTCATTGGCCGTACGTCGATAGAATGTGGATGGCTTCAGGTTCGGCTCGAATAACCTAGAGAGAGCGCACCACTGTAACAAATTCAGAGGAAGCGAAGGCGAACAGGTTACCTTACAGTCGCGTGAAAGTGAGACCCCAACATGAGATCCCTGGATGGGCAGTGGCGGTCAACAACGCGAATAAAGTTCACCGTCAATCAGGTGGGTAAAGATAGTGCCCGAATCGCATACCTTTCTGGTTTCTTGTACGCGGTAAGCTCGGAGCTGCAATACAGAAGGTCAGATGTGTGCAGCACTAGATCGAATGGTACTGTGTGTTACAATAGTACACAGGTGATGCGAGAGAGCAATTGATGTACCTGCAGACATAACGCCAAGCCAATGTGTGGGTGTTCTGAGTAATATCCCGCCCACGACCACGAGAATCGGACAGACAGACAACGTGATGGACTCAATTACGAGAGTAGTGTATCCCAGTAAAGACAGAGATTTCTCAACTGAAAGTCTTCATTTCGCAAGATGACACTGGAATACAGTGTGGCCTGCCAGGGTGGGGTTCTTCAAAGGGTGAATAGCAATAATCCCGTAGATGATAGAAAATACCAGATGTTCTCCGAGTCAACTTTTTTGCGAAGCTATAGAGCATGTATCGAGCAATAGTCATCAGCCAGACAGACCGTGGCGTGTAACTATAAAAATGAAGGCACTTGAGAGCGTCCTCTGCGAGCTTTGTTGGTTCCAATCAGGATGGAAGACGGAACGTCACTGACAACGTTACGTGGCAACTTACGCGTGGCATGTTTCGATCTGCGCTTCTTGTCCCTCTTGATCTCGTCACGTTGAGGATGTGGTTCATTCAAGTCCTGTCCAACGAAGCGGTACTTAATTCCAGTATTGTGTTAGCTCTAGGGTTCTAGGTGTGACTCGGTCAACTCGGTATGTGTGATGTGGGCGGTAATCATATAAGCGCATCGACGGAACCTCTACGAGGTAGCTTTCGTTCTACTATCATGTCAATACCAGGTGTAATGCACCCACTGCCTGGACTTCCACTCAAAATTTTCGGCTTCGACTGGAAGCCACAATGCCCTGACACTCTCAGTTCGTCGATGGTGAGCACTTTGTTATGTCAATGGGCCCATGGGGGCAGCCCGGTCACAGGTGTACAGGATAGATCCTATTTTTTTATCAGACCATCAATCTGGCCAATATGCGACAGCCTAACTCATTCATTCTTAGGATCGATACCGTTGGGAGGAACTACCACTGTCCCCTGGTCAGGAACATCGGCCTTGACCGTCACTTGACGGCGTTGGATATATAGAAATTATTTGAGGCATTCTGACTGCCTGCATCAAAGTAGTCTCCGTTCTCTTCTATGGTCCTGAGGATGGCAAGTCCGATGTAGAGGATCAGTGCCCGGACCTACAAGGACCCAACCTCCGGCGCCTCTCCCTGCACTTTCTCCAACCAGAGCAGTTTCACTGTCTTCATCGCACCCTCACCCATCTCTATTCGGCGTACATTCAATCTCCTGGATACACGGCAGACTTTGAATGATCGCTAGTCCTCGGCCAATGCCTGCCGCCACCCCTGCCAAACCCCATAGACTACTCCAGTAACTTGATTCCTGATTCCTAAGATGTATTCATGGCCCTGTCGTTTCATGGTGTGGTCTGCGCGGAGATTGTGAGGGCAGGCGGTGGGTTATGTTGGGCAGGCACAGCTCGCGTGTTTTTTGCGTGAGCTACGCGTGGCAGCGTCCACGGCAGTGTGGAGTCTGGACGCTGCCCGGCGACCTATTTCCGAGTGCTTACTCTCTGCGTAGTAAACGCACCACCCGCTGCATCGTTACTAAGGGCTTGCTGATTCTGACAGCATCTCTCCTAGCATCTCGGCGGAGCATGACCATAGGCAAGCACTGTCAAAGCAAACGCCGGTGAGGTTTCATTTGCGTTGAGGCAAGATAGAGTAGTACGAGATTCTCGTGACATGACATTGCATTCATTGCACTCAGAAGGGTATGGCACGTCACGTTCATCGCGTCTTCGGACCTAACTGAGTTAGTAACTGCACCGTCCATAGCACCTCCCTGGCACCTCCAGTCACTCGATCGTCACGGTAAGCCTGACCTCGCTGCACACAAGCTCGCAGTTCAAGGAAATATGAAGATACGAGCCATAACTTTTTTCTCTTTCGCTCTGCGCTGACCTAGTCAAATTCTCTTGACACTCCTTTCATCATCCGGGACGGGACGTCCAATTGTTGGTTGTCATCGTACCGTTGACTCCCGCTTACCCCACAATAGTTAGTTTGATAGCGTGTGCCTTTCATTGCGGGATGGCCACGTTGCCTCTTGGAACGCTGATTCCTGGTCTGGCTTCAAATAATGGAAACAATAATAATCTCGTTCGTCGAACCCTCGGTCACCTCAATTATTACCCTCCAGAATGCTGATATGTCGCTGGGGACTCATGTTCTGCTTGTATTTCTCGATTATGTAACTGGACCCCATCCCTTTCTTTGAACGAGTGTAAGGAGGTTCTGCGCGGCCATCAGCTAACTACGAAGTCAAACGCAAGCAAGCAGTCCCTCCGAAGCCAGAGAAACTGCGGCTTCTATGCTCCCTCACGTTCTATGTGGCGCACTGCCAAGATGTTTCAAGCAAAAGACCTTGCTTCTGTCTACCCAGTCTGTGTGAATCGTTACTATAGTCCCATGAATGTGGCGTCCAACCAGCGCCAGGCTAAAAGAGAACGAAGTCGCCGCTAACTGTTATTTCGGAGAGACTGCGACGATGACAGGACGGTTCGAGACAGAGTTAGTCGTATCGTATACTCCTTCATTTTACCTGTTTGAATGCCGTCGTACGTTGCTCAATTCGGTCCCTTCCGCCGTCCGGTCTCTTATCAGCCTATAGTGCCTGCCGGAGAGTGAATAAAGTCACTTTTTGGGCCTCACTTGCCGCACTTGCCGCACTTGATCGCCACCCATTTCCGGCCAGTTCACTTACCTCACTTATGCACTTGTTCACTTTGCACTTGACCTCGCACTTAGATGCTTCTGCTCACCATTGCCGACACAACGTGCGACTCCGCTAGTGCCGCCATTCACCAGTCACCTTCGCTCCGGTGGCCGTCCCCGTTATTCGGCGCTCAGCTCCGACTCTGCAGGCCACACGCGCTATCAAACACGATCGCGGACGTCCTCCCATATGTTACATGCTTGGTGACCGACAGTCATCGCGCCACGAATCTCGGCTCACATGTTATACAATGGGATGTAGACCCCGAAATTCCGTCCTTCACTGAGCCCTTCAAGCACGCTACTGTATGTCACATTTTGTCGTTCGCGATACTCAATCAAGTCATGGCAGGCTGTATAGTGTGGCGAGAGCTGGGTACTGTTGGTCTCACAAGCTTGGCATTGTCAGTGTTGTGCTACCTTCTCTGTGAGGAGTTCATTGAGGATTCCATTGAATCAGACCTGCAAGAAGTCTTCTGATGAGTGCCTGCCGTTGAGGAGGCTACGTGCATTATGTGGCATGCACACACACGTAAGCCTCGGATAGAAAGCAAACTGGCAGAGGACACTACAGAGAAAATATACCATGCACTGTCACGTAGCGTAGGAAGGGAAGAGATGCAGGAGAAGACTATTCACAGCATAATCACACCCCCGTCGTATTTACGCTACAGCACTGTGGTGGGCGCGTCATAAACAATTAACCTGCCTATCCCAATGCTCAGCTCGAGGAAATTCATCCGTAAAATGGGGCACAGCAGCACTGTAACTGTGTAAGTGAGATCAAGTGAGATTTCACGATGCTCAGTGTCACAGACGTCTATTGGGTTCTAGCTTGTTCCCGCCGGCGTGGTAAGGTCCGTACAGTATGTCTGAGTAGTAGACAGCCAACCGGATCCTCTACACGTCGTGTACGACGCCCAAGTGTGCGTAAGTGAGTATAAGTGAAAGTGCGATCAAGTCACTTATAAGGAAATTGATCGAACTTATTTCACTTTTTGCACTTAAAGTGCACTTAAGTGGGCAAGTGCACTTTTTGGCACGGTAAGTGAATTTGTCAAAGTGAGATTGTTAACCACCTGCCTGCCGGCGTCAATCGGTAATTGTAGAAGCCGGCAGGTACAGCTCTATCTATTTTTATACAATCATGCCCTAAATAGACACCAAAGACAGCTCTGCTTTCGTCTTCCACCTCCTCCAGCGATGTCAGAGAGAGACAGTGGAAAAGAGAAAGGCGGCGACACTGTCGTGGGCGAAGACGTCGTCATCGTCGACTGGGACGGTCCGGACGACCCGGAGAATCCCAAGAAGTGCGTCCGTTGGCTCGGGATGAGCGCGTGTTGACCTGGTGTCAACAGCTGGTCGTACGAGAAGCGGTGGCGCGCGACGATTGCGGTGTCGCTCTTTACATTTGCCAGCACGGTCACATCGTCGGGTATCGCGCCCGGGACAAGCAAGATCGCAGAGGAGTTCCATGTGGAGAATCCGGTGGTGTTGGCGATGACGGTGTCGACGTTTGTGCTCGCGTATGGTGCGTTCCAGTCGGTCTTCCTCGTGCAACGACTCAAAGTCGCTGTATGGTAGCAATTGGCCCACTGGTCCGTCTCGCATGCCCGGTACCCGATGCCCGAAGCTGGTTGACTAACCATCACAGTTCATGGCCCCACTTAGCGAGATATACGGCCGAACTAAAGTTCTACAGCTCGCTAACCTCTTCTTCTTTTGTGCGACTCAGGTCCACATCTTCACCCCTCCCTTCGCACTAATGTACTAAATTCAGCGTGGAACCTGGGTTGCGCCTTCTCCCAAAACACTACCCAGCTCATAATCTTTCGATTCCTCGCTGGTCTGGGCGGCAGTCCACCTTTAGCAGTAGGCATGGGAGTACTCGGCGATCTGTGGCGCGCAGAAGAGCGCGGACGCGCCTCCGCGACTTACTCCCTCGCCCCACTCATGGGTCCAGTTGTCGGCCCCGTCATTGGCGCGTGGATCAGCGCGCGGACCACCTGGCGATGGGTTGTGCGTTTTCTCATGCCATGGTTACCACTGCATTTCACTCACCAAGCTTCCAGTTCTGGTCTACGTGCATGTTTGCCATCGCCGTCCAGATCATGGGTCTTTTCTTCTTACGCGAAAGTGAGTCTGGAATTGTAATTTCCGTCGGATGTCCGGCTTACTGTCCGTTCTAGCTTTCGCGCCAGTACTTCTGGAACGGAAGATCAAGAGATTGCGCAAGGCGGAAGATCCGGGAAAGGGCAAAGCTAGGAGGCGGTATAGAACCGTTTTTGAGACCTCTGAGACGCGCAGGTGAGGAAACAAGCGTGAACGATGTGGTGCATGGACATTTACCACTTAGCAGCTGGCGACAGATCTTCGCAAAAGCACTAAAACGCCCGTTCGCGCTGTTCATACACGAGTCGATCGTGCAGCTGCTCGGCTTGTACATGGCGCTCGTCTATGGAATCTTCTATCGTAAGGCTTCTCGCCGCGGTACTCGCCTTCCTGTCGTACTGATCTCGTCGCACTGCCAGTGTATCTCACGACCATTCCGACCATCTACTCTGATGTGTACCACCAATCCGGAGGCATTGCTGGCTTACATTACCTCGCACTCGGAATTGGCCTCATCTTCACCTCCCAGCTCAACTCCCGCACAATGGATCGACTTTACAAGTACCTCAAGGACCGCAATGGTGGCATTGGGGAGCCGGAGTTTCGAATACGTGAGTAAATTTGATCCTAGGCTGATAGGTACGACGTTGACACAAACAGCGGTTATGGTTCCTGCCTCGATACTACTACCCATTGGGCTTCTCCTCTCGGGATGGGCGGCGGAGAAGCACCTCCCTTGGATTCTAGTTGACATCGGCATGGCGTTAGTTGGAGGAGGAATGATCCTGTCGTTCCAGAGTATACAGACGTATCTCGTTGATACGTTCACGCTATTTGCTGCTAGCGGTAAGCCCCTTCTTGGTCTCGTGGACGTACTGCTGAAATGCAATGTGTACTAGCTCTGGCTGCAGTGACGTTCGTCCGTTCCGTCTTCGCGTTCGGATTCCCGCTGTTTGCGCCGACGATGTATAAGGAGCTTGGGTATGGGAAAGGCGATACCATACTAGCTGTTGTGGCCATCGTCATTGGATGTCCTTCGTGAGTCACTGTATCGATGCCTCGTAACGGCTTGACTTGACAAGTGCATGCCGCCAGTCCATGGCTGTTCTGGAAGTACGGCAAGGCAATACGGATGCGGAGCAGATATACGATGAAGCCGACGCATTCATAGTAAATACTTCATTACTGCATCGTTCGTGTGTCTACGAGACAGAACAAGTACGAATAGAACTGGATAAACATCCTAGAGACAGCGACAGTGATGAGTACCATTAGACACCGTCCATGCGTGCCGTAAATTCCTATCCCGATTTGCTTCTCTTTGCGGTGGCATACCGGCCAAGGAGTAGTTCGGAGAGCGAGCGCGCCATGCATTGTGCAGACGGGAGCAAGTCAAACGAATAAGGAGCAAGAATAACAACGGTCCGATGGCTTGGCGTCGTTCCGTCACAGACGGTCACGATTCAATACGGCGTACTTGTTTCGTACATCTTCCTTGTAAATCTCGCGGTGCATCGCGGTTCATCTTCAACTTTGAATGTAGCTAGTGTTTGCATCAACTTCCCGCTCTCCAACCTCATCATACATTGTGGCGTCTTTCAAGCGAACGCGAACGCGTACAAGACATGGATTCCCTTCCTTTAGATCCCGCCTCAGATACCGCAGCTCACACTTCACTAGTGTTGCTTGTTTCAGATGCAGCCCGCCGCGTGATACGACAAGCACCCGGAGGGCTGTAGAGGGTCAATGATAGTAAGATTCAACAATGGTCGTGAACATTACCTCTCTGTCAACGATCTGAAGACGTGGGCGATGTTTAGTCAAGACCGAGGCCAGGAGTCAATGAACTCACGTCAAGCGCCCGTGCTGCATTCTCAATTTCGACATAGGGTGTCTGGTGCTAACGTCAGTCGAGAGCATAGAGGGGAGGGAGGAGGGGAAGTCGGGACGAACGGGGATGGCGTCGATGTTCGACATCAGAGTGACGAGAATGAATGCAATAGACAATTTCAAGTTGAGTTGCATGATTCAGATTCGAGCTTAAGGTGGGTTGTTGTGTCAAATGCTGTCGAAACATTCTACTTTTTATACCGCAGAAGCACTGAAAGTGGCCGTCTTTGCACTCCGCGGCTGGTCTCGGCGATGAGCGGCTACGCCATGGAAAAACACGGCTATGAGCAGGTGTGCCAAGCGAAGATGTCCATACGACACTTGTGTTTCGAGCGTGCACTAGTCAACAAGGATTTGCATCATAGATAACACAGCCCAGGTGTACACGAAACTGATGAACGTACAACTGCTAGTAGCTTTGAACTCTCCCTTGATGACAGCTCGGAGAGCCTCCGAGCGCCACGCATCCACTGCGTAAGTTGGTTTCATTACTTAGGGTAGCATGAGACGTCTTATCCTCTCCTCGCCGTAGATTCAGAGGTGGCGCGTACAACTGAACCCTGTATTCCTTGATAACAACGGGCACCATACATCCACTGTGCGGTTTGGTTTCATCCACTTACGGTATTAGGAACGTCTTCTCTTCTTCCCGCCCCGCATTCAAAGGTGGCGTATTGCAATGAGGTACAGGAAATTGGATCGTGTTGCGGTTTGTACACGAAGTGCGTCGGCTCCGGGCCTCCGGCAGCCATTTGATTAGGTCATGTGACCATCGGGGAGAGACTCAGTCAGAGAGCGAACGACTGTCTTCGCTATGAGAGCAGGGTTTTCAGGCTATGAGGGGCAGAATCTCATTTATTGCCAAACAAAGCTCCCCAACATCTTTGAACCTGTTTCGTGAGACTCCTTGACCCCGCTTTCCAGTTATACAGGATGACGCCCAACTCCCAGGCTAAGGATACCCAATTGGTCAGAGCTTCTCTCACACAATTCTCCTGTTCCTTGACACGTCGGAGGCAAACATGGACATATGACAAAATCTATTCTTCAAGTGTGGGGTTTCGACAAAACCCGTGTCTCCTGGAACAGCAGACATTTCAACACCGTCTTCGAGCCTATCCGATAAAGATGAAACAAATCGCTTTTGGTTGGGAAAGGTACGACGCACAGCCCCAAGCTCTCTTGTTACACGAAGCAGTTGACTTCTGCGGACTTCTGCGCGTACCCAGCGTAAGTTCTTGTTGCCGATATGGGTCGCTCACTTGTGAAGCCGTCGTTCGTGCCTTTCAATCCGTGCCCAGATCCTGATGGCGCATTTTTGGTTGGGCGACAACCAATGAGCTGAAATGTCAAGATGTCATTCATGGTGGATAGTACTTAAGAGCCATTCCATCGTCTCTCTACTGCAGCCAACAACTCCCCAACAACTCCTTCCAGCCCACCAAACCCCAACCCCGCCTTTTTTCCAATTGCCAATATGCAGTACAAACTGTTCCTCGTTATTGCATCCTCACGTAGGCGCTCTTCCATCGAGGATGGGTAGCATGATCTCATCGATTTTTCCGGTCCAGTGGCTGTTATGCTTCAAGGCGCATTTGCTGCTCCCGTAGCGCAACCCGCTCCCATAGTCGACGATGTCAATGTCAGGCGCATACAACCATTCGCTTCTCGCGATGACTGATATAGTTATTAGGTCCGGGAACCTTCTGGCTGTGGCAGGGGATGTATGTGAGACATCAAATGGCCCCAGTGAGTTCTATGCGTCCTGCATCACCATGGTATATCCTAACTCGACTTTTTAGCGTCTCCAACGAATGTCGCCACTTCCGCCTGGTATACGCACCTTCGCACTGTCGATCTCTCAATTTTCCATCTTCGTAATATTTAAATGCCTACATGTCTCTCCCATTTCGAGGATGCGTACTATCGTCGTAATTCTGTGTCCTCGTCTCCATCTCCAGTTCATCTTCGATGGCTGCACATGTAATCCAGGCTTTCGTTTGTCTTGTTTATTACTTGTTGTGTTGTGTATTGTCACGGTACTACTCGATCTACTGTCAGTGACTGTGTACCATGAAATAGTATTTTGAACTAGAGATTGCTTTCGCTACCGTCGGAGTCGAAAACTAGTGCATTTCTGACGTATGCCTCTGCCCCGCTTTCTCGTCGTTCGGCTCCGTAATGACGTGTCCACCACCCACGATGCACACAACCTACGTTTCGCACGCCCAAGCTACCACGTTCGACCATTCTGATGACTTTCCGACTGGCGTGGCCACGCTTTCCGTGCCAGTGGCCACGAGACTCACACAAAGTATCTAACAACACGAAAATATACATTTCATCGTACATAACTCTTTCCTCCGGCCGCGTGGTCACGCGCCGCCAAACTCTCTCATCACTTCAGAGAAATCTCTACCGACTCGAAGCAAGAACGCTGGGTGCTGATGCAGTGATGCTGTTGGGTATATACCCATCGACCCATCCTTTCGGGCGTGTCCGTGGCATCCTCCCACGCTCCTTGTCCTGGACTCCTAGATACTCGCTGTACTCGTACCTAGATCCCTTATGCCATTATTCTCCTGCCATCCGCGTCTAGACTGCGACTGCCCTCAGCAGATGCCCTGATGATGACTCAGCAAAATCGTGACCAGCGCTTGTCGTGTTGATTGATTCCTTGCTTGATAACATTCATCATCTAGGCGTGTCTTTCCTCTGGTCATGGAATCTACCTCGAAGGAGCCCGTCACTCTTCCAGAAGAGCTGATCGACATTATCCTCAAATGTCTGAATGACGCGCAGGATCGTCCGTCTCTAATGACCTGCGCCCAGGTCTGTCAGTCATGGGCACCACGCTGTCAAGCCTACCTCTTCCATCGCGTCTACATCAAGATTCTCGAGCATCACTATCCCAAGACTTACTTCTCCCGCTTCCTCCGGCTGATCCAGGATGAGCGCGCGTCTCATATCGGCGGTCTGGTCAAGGAGGCAACCTTCACCACCGTCATGGCCGGGAGGGGAACGGCTAATGCTCGCGCGTTTGACCGCAACTTCGAGTTTGTTCTCTCGTTGTTGACGAACGTCACACACTTGACGCTGCAGCTTGAATGCATCGGATATGCTCGGCGGGGGACGGCTGATATCGAGGCGCTTCTGGCAAATGGGGTGCATCGCGCGCTATCGCATATGAAGTGCCTTGAGTGGATATCTTTTCTTGATATTGATTCCCTGGCGGACAATGTCATCAGCCTATTCAGAGTTTGTGAAGGCACGACTACGCGCCGGATCACGCTCACGAATCATTTCGGGTCTTTCGGGGCCGCACTAGAGGAGGAGGAGGCAGCGCTCAGTATCCCCACTTTGGAGCACATTGATTTCCTTGGATTCGTCTTCCTTCCCTCTTCCATCGAGGCGTGGCTTGTCCGTCCCTTGGATGTCTTTCCAAACCTGCGCGTCATTGTGATAGAGGTAGAGTCAGAAAGAGATCTTCTGGAGTTGCACAATACGTTCCTGAGGTTGAATGGACTGCAGGGATTGCCATCATTAGTGGTGTCTTGGAACAGACACGCTCCGCGCGATCACACCTACCTACGTGCGTATTTTCATCCCTCTCACGCACAAACGCAATTCAACGTGAATTTGACGTGATCTCTTGTAGGTCCTAGTACTAGAGATATCAACGAATATCCTCCACTCGCCATTGGAACGTTTCCGAAAGTCGAGCTCAAGTATCAAACGGACCCTTACAACGACATCGCGGTGTTCTGGTGGATTCGCGTGTTGGAGGACATCGCAACAAGCGAGATCACCTCCCTCAATCTGACGGTCGCAATCGAGGGCGCTGATCTGACGTCCTTTGACCCGTGGCGGCGTCTCGACGCGCTTCTTGCTGGCTCGAAATTCGAGTGCCTCCGGGAGTTGAATGTTACCTTTGACATTTGGCCGTTCAAGGGCTTGGTCGGGGAGGCGGTGGGGCGCGTCCCGTTAGACGAGGTGCTGTTTGAGATGGTGGCACGGAAAGGCGTCGAAGTCCGGGTCTGCAGAAACCACTTGGATGGCCACGGTTTCGGCGTTGGCAGAAGGGTAGCGAGGAGGCTGCTGAACCACTTGGAAGGGGCGGATGGTGATCTGTAGCCGCGAAATGAGACCTAGATGCATGGAATACGTTCAACTTCGGTACCATGGGGGAGATAGGGCTGTCCGCGTCATTGGATCATATTGATCTATTCTGCTTTCAGTTGTTGCTTTCACTAGCTCCGCGCAATAGTACCCGACCAATTCTTCGACGTTCGACACCACTCCAAGGTTTGCTCCTGCCGAAAGTCGAACTGCGTTATCACACTCTCCGAGAGTCAGACAGACAAGATCCTGGGAGGCTATACGAGAACTAGAAGGCATCTGTACAAGCGACGTCTCGTGGAATCATGGCCGACATCGTATAAGCCATACTCTGATGGATCCGCGTGGAGATCCAGGTGGGTCCGTATGCGCATCATGCTCCGAGCTGAGGTCCGAATTGAACAGAAAGCTTACGGCTAACTATGTCCACTGATGAACTCAAACGTTGACACTTGATGGCCGCTGTAAGTACAACCTGGGGAGGGTTCTCATTAATCCTCTTTCGCGCTTAATTCACCCAATAAGATATGTAGACAATTACATTACAACGCATTGGAAACACAAGTAAACGGCGACCCATACAACGCCGCTGCGTAGCTGTCGATGATCGACTTGATGGAAGTCTGCACGGTCGTGTGATCAGTGAGGATACCAACAGACTGGAGGGATGAAAACTCACATACGTCCCCGCTACTAGGACGTAGAACCCGAACAAGATGAAGAAATAGTTTATCGACGTCTCGAAAGACTTCCAAGGCGTTTTCCAACGCACAGAGGATGGGTATAGCTCGAGGTATGCCACGCCCCAGAAGATAAATCCGAACCAGCCGTCTGGAAGTGATGAGCTTGTGATGGCCTACAAGTTGGGGATGCGCGACTCACCAAATAGCGAGCTCATGAGACTGAGCATGTCTGAAAAGAAGGGGATGACCTCGGCGATGATGAACGCCGCCACCCATGTCACCGCCAGAAGCCCGACCCATACGCCCCAGCCCACGACAGTGTGCGAGTGCATGTGGCGGGACTTGCCCAATATGCGCACGAAGATGAATTTGGCAGAGACGGACTGACGGGGTGTTTAGTTAAGTTAAGTACAGGGTGGGTTTAGGGATTTGGACGCACGGAGTATAGGGATCCAAGGTAAACGATGGTGGGTATCGCGAAGGAAAACGCAATCTTCTTGTATGGCTCTTGGAGCGAACCGAACGCGGGTGCGGTTATGTACTGATTGCCACAGAAGTGGTACATGATGGCGCCGCAGAGGGTGAAGACCACGATCTCGCATATTGTCACAGCCCAGAGTGCTGCAATCGTTCAGCGTCAAAAAGACACGGCCTGAGCCAATACCACACACCTTTAGGGAAGTCCTTGGGATTCTTCATCTCTGCGATAAACTAACCCTTTTCATGAGACCCACGAGCTGCAACGATGCCAAGAGAACACACACCGAGGGTAAGGTAATCTGTCCGACAAAGGTATACAGAATATTCAGGAAAGCCGACATCCCTGCCATTGTTATCAGTGAACACTTTCATACGCGAAGATAACGATACAAAAACCCACCTGCGACGTACGTGGTCCCCTTCACGGGGATCGCCGTGACGATAGGAGCCTCGCCCGTATAACCGAAGGGATGATCTTGCACACCGACAAAGATGATGGAGAGCAGGACCGCGATGCCCATGGTGACGGCAGCGAATGTGCCCAGATGGGAGAGCTGGGAGAGCGTGCGGGGGAGGCTGCAGAAGAAGCACGCGACGGCGGCGATGGCGCTGAAGGAGATGGTGCAGAGCGCGGAGCCGGAGAGCGTGTTGAGGAGCTTGGCGCCGACGAGGCAGTGGAGGGCTGTGGGGTGTGTTATGATATGCGTTGAATGAGGAGACACGGGAAGGGACCTTGGATGAATGTGTTGTTGAGGATGAACATCACGGCCGTCGCGTTGTAGGCAAGGTTGGAACCGCCGAAGAGGGCGCGGCCGATGTCGCATACGTCGCGTATCTCGGGGTGCTTCAGGCAGTACCGCCAGAGGATGAGAGACGTGTATTGCACGGTCGCTGCCACGGAGATCGTTACTATCACTCCTGGGACCATCCCGAGGACGGAGTACGACCTGTCGATCATGAATGGAAACGGAATGGGAGGGGTGAGGGTATGCGCACCAGGGGAAGGACATGATAGCCAGACATATGTATTCCGAGAACAGCAGCGCGGCAGTCTAACGGACGTTAAAGAAAGTGAGTGTGGACACCAACAAGGACCAACTAACGTACCTTTTGCCACGAACACGTCCGGTACTTGATGTCATGCTCGCTCTCCAGCGTTATCTGCTTCCCCACCACTACGTCCGCGGTTTCCACATCGCTGCTCGTGCGGGGGTACTTGTCGGATTTCGTGTCTTCGAACGACATGGTGACAGGACGAAGGGATCCTGCGGAGCGAAAAAACACCCAAGACTTTAAAACCCATCAAAATTTCAATCAATACTGTGATTAGGGCGCTATAAAATGATGGGCTGATCGGAGGGTATGGCGTCAGATATGCGCAATGTGGGGGATGGAAGGTGCAATCCGCGTCGGGGCGCATCCCGACCATTGATGCGGATCTGGTTCGCCCTTCGTCTAGTTCCTCGAAAGGGCTGGCAATGGAGGCCAGTCCAGAGCGAGATTCAGCACAAGAGCACGAAAAGACGCAGCACCTCGATCATGGAGCGAGTGCAATGTGCATTGCGTTTTGGGTTCGATCGCTGTACCTGGCGGCGGGCCGCGGTGTGCCTGGCGCTCCAAGTGGCGCATCAATGGACGACGGCGAATGTATGGGATTTGCCTGCAAGGAGATCCAGTCGGTTATGTGGGAAGGACCAGGAGTTGCATGCGCACTACCCCGAGCGCTGGTGGTGGCAGGTGCTGACAGCGACCGAGTCAAGTTCCTGATTTGGACTAGTAGCGGCCCAGACGGCCAGACCCAGTCCATTCGGAACTTGCCGCCTCGTCAGTCCTTATATCGTTCCCACTCTTGCCTCTCCTCCTTGCTCGGGGCAGAAGCAGGGGTACGGCTGACAGGGTATATCAACTGCGAATTGATGTCGAGGCTGGTGGAAAAACCTTCAGTACCCAAGTTGTCGTTGATTACAAGCTGTGGCGCAATCTCAAATACAAATACACCTACATCGAATTTCCTCACTTCAACCTAAGCAGTGTCCAACACGATAGAATCATTACTGCTACGATATATATGTGAACGATAAATACCCTTTCCAACGACCACTCCATTCGGTTATCCAAGTGGTCCAGGTACAGTCAGTGTGCCGCGATCTTGAATACACCTACCTCGAAGCCTTTTTCACTTCAACGTTACCCAAGCAACGTACAACACGATAAACTCAGTACTGTTACGACATACTACTGACCTTAAATACACCTACATCGAAACCTTCCTCACTTCAACTGGCAACGTTGTCCAACACGATTGAATCAGTACTGTTACGACATATAACTTAACGATAAATACCCTCTCCAGCAGCCATAATACTTCCACACTACAGACTTCACCGACCACCATCAACATACGTCTATGCATGATACCCTCTACCCTACAGTCGCATATAGCCTGTGTCTACACTTACACCCCAGAACTACCCCCATGTCCAGGCGCGCTGAGGAAGTGCTGTTTGAGCGCCTGCGAAGGGAAGGGGTTAGTACAACCCGATGCTTATGAGGAATGCAAGTAACGGACCGTCCGTCCCTCGAACCCCGCCCCGCACCGTCCCCCGTCTGACATCTCCCACGCGCAGAAGTGTTTCTCCCGCTTTCCGCCCTCTCCCTCTGCTGCTCCTGCTCCAAACTGGGAATGCGGTTGAGAAGGCTGCTGCTGGGAATGGTTTTGAGAAGGCCTAGGCTGCGATTCCTCCTGCGATTGCGACTCGGGCTCGGGCTTCTGCGTAAGGAGCCCCAGCCCCCCGATGTCGCTGGAGCCTGCTTGACTCTGGCTCTGACTAGCAACAGGCTGGCTCTGGCTCTGACTCTGACCAGCGAAAGGTTGACTCTGGCTCTGACTGGCAAAAGGCCGGCTCTGGTCACCGTAAAATCCCGGCACCCGCGGAGGCATGAACCGGACCTGCTGTGCCTGCGTTTGGGGTGTGCGGTTCCGGCTCGAATTCGAGGTGGGTTTGGGATTGGCGTTCGCCGCATTGATAGGGTTAGCGTTCGCCGCGTTGAGAGGTTGGGAATTGGATGCGTTTATGGCGTGCATGACCACGTCGCTCGTCGATGGTTGAGGCTGGGTGGGGCGTCGATGCGGCAGGGGCGGTGGCGGCGATGGTTGGGCTTCACTAGGCTGGAACAAAGGTTCGTCCTCGTCCTCGTCCTCGTCCCTCCACTCCCCATCGTCCTCCTCGTCGCCCCAGTCCTCCCTCCGTTCCCCCTCACCCTCATCACCACGCTCACCCACTAAGGCCAGGAGCCGCGCATTCTCCCGCCTCAGCCTCTCCACCTCCACATCCCTCTCCCTCCGCTCCTTTTCTTCCTGCGCGCGTTCTTGCTGGAGGCCGACCGCCCGCTCCCGCCCACCCAACAAATCCACCACGCCCCTCCACCGCTCCACGTCCTCCTCCAGCCACTTGACGCGTCCTTCGAACGTGCGCCGGATGAGGGAGACGCCTTCCGTTGCCTGTGTCTCCAACACTTCGTTCCGCCCCACCAGCTCTGCGTTCTCCGCCCGCAGAGACGTGACGTAGGCAGACTGGGCGGTGTATTGGGCGTGGAAGAAGTCGCGCTCGGCGCGGAGGGTTTTTACTGGGTCGTCTGTAGGTGGGTGAGTTGGTTCAGCGGGTGTGGGATTGGCGGGGGTGGTGTGAGTGTGGGTGCGTTCGGGTTCGGGTTCGGGTGCATGGGTGGTGGGTTCGGGTTCGGGTTCGGTGTGGATGGAGGGTTCGGCGTGAGGCGAGGGTTCTGGTTTGGCGTGGTTCGGTTCCAGTGTCTCGGTCGATTGTTGGACGACAGCAGGAGAAGCCGATTTTGCCGGTAAGGCGCTCGAAGTTGACGCAATGAGTAACGCGCTCGTAGACGCGACAGGTACAGCGTCTGTAGACGGCGCGTTATCCACCTCCATTGATTCCTCCTCTGGCGGATACGCCAGCTCCATGTCCATACTCACATCCCCAACCTAAACAGCGCATCAGTTTACCCCAAAACCAAAAAAAGGTCATCCGTAAACGTACCTCGTTCGTATCCGCACCGTTTGGATTGATATCCATGTTCACAGCCGCCACCTTCTCCATCTCCAAATCCTGCGTACTCTCCTCCTCCTCCATCCTCCTCCCCACCAAACCCACACCCACACGCTGGGGACTCCCCTCGTCCAGGTCAGTGCGCGAGTCCTGTTCTTGTTCCTGGCTGGATTCTGGAATGGCGGGAGGGTGGACAGAAAGGGCGGGGGTAGGAGAGTGGCGTTGGATAGGTGGTGCTGGGGTAGCGGACTGCTTCCCCACAGGTGGCGTAGCAGTGTTGCGCTGCATGGCTGGAGTAATGGATTTACGAACGGGCGGGGCGGGTTCGGATTTGAGTGGCGTAGCGGACTTGCGCTCAGCAGCCGGCGTAGCAGTCTTGCGCTGACCAGCCGGAGCCGGCGTAGCAGATTTGCGCTGCACAGCGGGTGTGACAGACCTGCGCTGGACATTCAGCGTACCCGACTTCCACCGTCCGGGCACGATCTCCCCGTCCTCCCGCTCTTCTTCCACCTCTCCGTCTTCCACCTCCATCCCCACGTCCTCCTGCTCCTCCTCCTCCCTCTGCGCTCCCTGATTGACCTCCTCGACAACGACCAGCGGCTCCTGCTCCCGATCTGATTCGTGATACGCCCTTTCCCTCTGCCCCCGCGTTGGCCTCGTCCTGCTCTTCACGTAGACGCTTACGTCGCTTTCCACCTCGGACTCCTCCTCCTCCTCCGCATCGAATCTCGCCCTCCTCTTCTCTTTCAAGATCGCGTGGATGCTTCCCTCGCCTTGCACCGCGGCCCCCTCCGGCTCGTAATGCATCAAATAATCCCCGCCCCCCTCCGTGCTCGTCCCGTCGTCCGGGAGGTCCATGTACGGCGGGGGTGATTCTCCTTCTCTCCCTCGCTCGGCTTGTTCTTGTGCTTCCTTCCCCACACCCTCCTCCGCGCCACCATTCTCAGCGGGCTCGGACCCACCCCCAACCAGATCCTCCAACCTCCTCCTCCTCCCTCTATCCCCCCGTCGTTGCCGCGCCACCTCATCAGCGATCTCAGCCCCCCGTTGGCGGTGGTAGTCTTCTTCGAGGGTGCGCGAGGTTTGGGCGTCGTCCGCGTCCATGCGTGATCGTGATTCCGATATCCCTTCCAGTGCTTCCTCCTCCTCGTGCTGCCGTGGTTTGACCGGCGAACTAAACTCCTCGATCGAGTCGTCCTTGTCGAGGTACGGCGCGAATGCGCTCTGCGATAGGACGGGGATCGGGCCGAGTTTGGGCTTGGTGAGAAGGGGGTTGGACACGGATGACGCGACTGGTTTAGAATTGGAGGAGGAAGCTGCGAGTGATTTAGAAGACGAAGACGCGAGTGGTTTGGAGGACGAGGCGAGTGGTTTGGAATTGGAACCAGTAGTTGACGAGGAAGAAGAAGAGGCCAGGAGCGGGTTCGCCTTCACAGTCCGCCCATCCCGGCCCAGAATCGTCTTGGACCGTGGGCCCACTTTCGAGGTGGCAGGCTTGGAGCTGGAGCTAGACGCGAGTTTGGAGGTCGACGCGGTAGGGGCGAGTTTCGAGGTGGACGCGGTGGGAGCGGGTTTGGAGCTGGACGCCGCAGGAGCGAGTTTGGAACTGGACGCCAGTTTGGAGCTCAACGCTGTAGCGTCCAATTCGGGGCTCAAAGGCAACTGCGGTCCAACGTCCCCGTTGAGCCGTAACTTCGACGGCGTCCGTACTAAGCTAGCTAGAGAACCTGAAAATATTGTACGTCAGTTTCCGTTCAAAAAACACAACAGCAACACAAGAAAGAAAAAAACACCCACCCCCCTTGGACGGACTCCGCCCCTTCATACCGTCCTTCACCTTCACCTTCCTATCCCTCTCCCTCTCCACCTCCACCTCCCCTTGCACCTCCAAATCCACAGTCCTCTCTCTATCCTGTCCCTCTTCCTTATCCATCCCTACATCCACATCCCCACCCACATCTCCGCCCACATCTCCTTGCACATCCCCGCCCATATCTCCTTGCACATCCCCGCCCAAATCCCCGCCCATACCTTGTTCTGCTTCGCCTCGCGCTTCCACGCCCATGATCAAACTCTCAACCACGACCCCCACGCCCGCGCGCTCCCTCTCCGCAATGGCAGCCAGGTCCTTTTCGAACCGCCGCAGCCGGTTGCGCACCGATTTGGGGAGGCGCGCGAGGTCTATTTCGTGTTCGTGTTCGTGTGAGGGGGATGGGGCGGGGGCGGGGATGGGGGCAGATTTGGGGTGGGGAGGGGGAAGGGTAGAGGCGAGATTGATGAGGGCGAGTAGTGTTGGCGGTAGTGGTGGCGGGGGCGGAGACAAGTTCTGTCGTAGTGCAGCCTCACGCTCCTGTTCCCTCTCCCTCGCAGCCTCCTGACTCCCATCCAACGAATCCTGCACGATCTCCCCGTCGTCATCCTTGCCCTTCTTCTTCTGCACCACCGCCGGCTCCGTTTCTGGTTCAGCATCCACCGCGTCCGGTTCTGGTTCCGGCTGACCCACCGGTTCAGGTTCCAGTACTACCGCGTCCAACGGTCCGGGTTCTGGCTCATCCATCAGTTCCGGCTCAACCTCGTCCACCAGTTCCGGCTCTGGCTCAGCCCCATCCATCGGTTGCTGCTCAGCCTCGTCCACCGGTTCCGGCTCTGGCTCATCCATCGCGTCCGGCTCTGGCTCATCCATGTGTTCCAGTTCTGGCTCCGGAGGCTCCTCACTCCCCGACGGCAAGAACAACGGCACCTTCCTGCGCGGGACTTCCACCGACACAATCCGGCGCGCGTTCGGGGTGCTCGACTTGGACACCGCCGTGGTCGTCCTGTGCGGGGTGCTCGATGTGTGCTTGGACTTGGACTTGGACTTGGTAGGAGACAAAAGCTCCTCCACGGTGGGGAGGTCCTCCTCTTCGCTTCCCTCTTCCTCTTCTTCCCGCCGTTCTACCCGCTTCTTCACCACGTCGTCGTCAAGTTCGTGGACGACAGAATTGACCTTCACCGCGTCGTCCTCCTCTCGCGCCTGTCGGACCTTCACCTTCTTCCGCTCCCGCTCCCCACTCTCCTCCTCCCGCGCTGCCCTCTTGCGCTTCTTCGGCGGCTCCGGCTCCTCCTCCTCTTCCTCTTCTTCTTCCTCCTGTTTGACACGCTTGCTCGAGCTGGACGTGGCACTAGCGCGTTTGATTATCGTCGAAGCACCGTGTTTACTCGAACTCGACGTGGCGCGTTTGCTAGGCGACGTGCGTTTGCTCCCCGCCTCATAATCGTCCGAATCATCATCCCGCGTGAGGGACCGTTTCGTGGACGCGTTCGATTTCCGGCCTGCGAGAGCATGGTAAGCGCGAAACCTAGCAACCAAGGTACGTCCGAAGACACAACACCAGACAAAAAGTGAGAGGAAACAAGCACAGCAACAAGCGCAACGGCAACAGAAAAAAGTACACACCTTTAATACTCTTTCGCCCCTTCCCCTTCCGCTTCCTTGCTTTCCACGCCTCGACCAGATCAGGCGTCACGTCGCCCTTGGGGACCCAGCTCGGTTTCCACGGGGCGTTCGTTTCTGGCGGGGGAGGGGTGTGTCAGTCAGTCAGTTGGGAGCGAGGGCATAACGAAATGACAAGTGTCAAGTGACGAGGAATAGGGATAGGGCAATAGGAACAGCAATGAGAACCGGAATAGCGATAGCGACCAGGATTGGGAAGTGAAGTGACCAGGGATTGTCAAGGAATAGAATAGCGTCAAAGACCAGAACACGGAGATAATCAAAGATATCGACAAGCTTGTGCACTCACCAGGATCCACCCCCTCCCAGCGCACCTTGTACGCCCCATGCTTCTCGGCCATTATCTCGATCACGAGCCACATCTGCTCCGCGTCGTCTGAGCGGGGTTCGAATACCTAGTGGGTGGGGTAAATTGTGAGTTGAGGAAGGTGAGTTGTGGAACGAATGATGGGAAAGAGACGGATGATGCGAGTTGCGGAAGAAACGGCGGTGTGGTAGTAGGAAGAGACGAATGAGGGGAGGTGTGGTGTGTTTTGCGGAACGACGGTGTCTGTGTGAGGGTATGATGGGAGGATTGGTGTGGAAGGGAAGGTGTGGTATGTAATGGGAGAAAGAAAAACGCACCTGGCTCTGGCTCTGGGACTGGCTCTCATACGCGCTCGGCATCTTGTGCTTTTTGTTTTATTTTGGTGTATGCGTATCCGCGTCCGCGTCCGTTATCGTGCGTATCCCGTCGTCGTCGTGAAACAAAAAGCCGCCTTGTTCGTCCGTCCGTGTCGTCCGCGCCGCGTTTGTATCCGCGTTTGTATCGTCGTCTGTCTGCCTGCTCCGTCAACCACCACACGCCACACAAATTACAAAAACGCACCTGATCCTATTCGCGCAGCCTCTCGTTTTCCCCTAAACACCGCGAAATCCTAAATCGAATGTCGCGCCCAAATCGGTGCCGTTCCGCACAGGTCCTCGTTATCCTTTACGCAGCCGTCGTTTTCCTTTATAACGCAAAACCACCTCAATCAACCTCCCACGAAACAACACACGGCTCCTATACGCACCGCGAAATCCCTAATTGTCCGAGGATGCCTAAATCGGTGCGCGTTCCGCACAAGTCGATGTGCGCGCAGTATACCGTTCCGTGCGCAGCCTCCAGAATCCGAGGTCCAAAGTCGCCAGCAAGGAGGATGAGGACGAGGGAGGTGGGATGTCGCTCGCGCAGATGATGATGGCCGTCCGAATGCAAACCGTGATCGGGTAACACACCCGTTAGTCGTCACGCTCCGTTGACGATCACGTGGCGCGATCAAGCAACCAATTCGCTGCGACTGCCACTGTCAGCCTGGAAACCCGGCTCTATGTAGTACGAGCGAAGTTCTGCCTCACAGTTAGGCGACGGTCACCCCGGGAAATACATAAACACCCGTGGTCATTAGTGTTAGCGGACAGGCAAGTAATGTACCACCCACCCGGCATGAACATATGGGCCACCACTGTGTGTGGCAGAATCCGGGGCACTACTGATAAGTACTGTTGCAAACTTGTACATCTACTGTTGCAAACTTGTATGCAAACTGTTGCAAACTTGTACATGTACTGTTGCAAACTTGTACGCATACTGTTGCAAACTCGTACGTGTACTGTTGCAAACTCATATGCATACTGTTGCAAACTCAGACATGTAAAACACTGGTTTGAAGACCACTGTTGCAAATCAACTGTCAATGTGATGACTCAAACTGAAGCACAGCCAAACGTGGCTGATGATTGATGAGTCACGGGAAGTTAGGGTTAGGGTGTACCTGTAGACGGGGAATTTCTAGATAAACCCGAGTATATGACAACCAGGTCACTCACGTGTGACAAAATCTGAATAGCCACGGAGGCGTGCTCAGTCGACGATGGCGGTACAAACAACTTTGTTATTTACCTGAATAGCCATGGAGGCGTGCTACGGTAGTTATAAGTACAATGCTACATGAATGAAAGAGAAGACTTGCTCACCTCAGTCGACAATGGCGGTACGAACGACTGAGGTGTGCATCCAAAAGCGGCGACAATATCGCGAGTACATTAGGTAATCTACATCGGCCACCTTTCCTTCAATCCATCATGGGCGTAGACTGCGTCTCGCTATATCTCATTTCTTGACACTCCCACTCAAGTCCAGTCGAAGGCCCATGGCTCTAGTGAACTTCCAGTGCTTTTCGTGGTCGAGTGACTTTGTCATAATGTCGGCAACCATGTCCTCGGTGGGAACATATTTGACAACAGCGTGTCCTTGACCAACAAGGTCATCGCGGACATAGTGGTATTTGCGTTGGATGTGTTTTGTGCGAGCACGGAACTGTGGGTCCCGAGTGAGGATGATGGCAGCTTGATTATCGTTGAATAGATCATTCGGTGAGTTCTGTTTCTGCCCGATGTCTTCGAAGAAAGTGCGCAGCCATGCGAGGTGTTGACCAGAATTACAGAGACCGATATATTCGGATTTGGTGGAGGATAGAGCAACAAGACTCTGGTGTTTGCTGGCCCATCCTATAGCGCCGCGGTTGCTGAGGAAAACGTAGCCGGACGTTGAGCGTGAGGTATCAGGATCCCCGCTCCAATCCGCGTCGCTGTATCCGTGGAAATCCATGTCAAGAGATGTCTCGGATCCGTCAAAGCGCAACTCCATGTCCTGGGTGGCCTTAAGATACCGTAAGCAACGTTTTGCTGCTGTCCAGTGACATTGCTTCGGAGCTGATGTGAATCTGCCCAGCAGACCAACAGTGTAGGCGATGTCGGGGCGCGTGCCAAGCATGGCATACATCAGGGAGCCGATTACGCTGGTGTATGAGACGGATTTGCCCTCAATGGTGGTTTCGTGAACGACGGTGTTGTCCCCACCAATGTCATCCATCGTGAGTTTTTGATTGTGTGCTCCTGGTGTCCAGATGGGCTTACAGTTAGCCATTCCTGTTCGTTCTAGAACGGTTCGGATGTACTGTGTCTGCGATAGGAAGATCTGACGTCTGGATCGGTCCCGTCAAATGCTCATGCCGAGGATGTACTTGGCCTCGCCAAGATCTCGCATGCGGAAAGTGCGTGACAACATCGCCTTCACTTTGTCCATGAACTGACGTGATGATGCAGCGAGCAAGAGGTCGTCGACATATACCACGAGGAAGCATAGTCCGCCGTCGTTGTCCTTGAACACATACAAGCATGTTTCTGCGTCAAGACGTTGGAAGTCGAGCTCTCGGAGACGTTTGTCTAGAGTCTTGTTCCAAGTACGTCCAGCCTGCTTCAAGCCGTATAGTGAACGTTTAAGCTTCCAGCAGTGTCCTTGAGGTAACGAGATACCGTCTGGCGGTGAAAGGTAGAGGTCTTCTTCCAACTCGCCATTGAGGTACGCTGTTGCCACATCCATCTGATCAAGTTCCAGGTCGTGTTTTGCAGCCAGCGAAATGAGGATCCGCATCGACTCCAGGTTGGCGACTGGCGCAAAGACTTCGTCATAGTCTCGACCTTTCTGCTGGACAAAACCTCGGGCCACGAATCTGACCTTATAGCGGTCAATATTCCCGACGTCGTCGCGTTTGATTCGGAAGACAGGCTTCGATGTAATCGGTGTTACGCCTTCAGGAATCGGAACCGTCTCGTAAACGGAGTTTGCGATGAGGTTCTCATGTTCCTCAGTAATGGCTGCCTCCCACTGAACTGCATCAGGGCAAGACCTTGCTTCGGCTATAGTGGCTGGTATGATATGTCCCTTTACGCTCTCGCTGGCAATCCCAGCATACAGCATGTCATCGCTGTCCTCTTCCATATCCGAGTAAAGACCTCAACGAGTACATACCCGGATACTTAAGTCTCCTATCCTGGTAGTGCTCTGACTGACTCGAAGCATATAAGTACTCTACCCAGTAGCCAGATATCACAATATCCGAGTACCGTACAGGTCGAGTACGGTTACTCAAGGGATCTATTCGAGTACACGGCATACCTCAATATTGACCACTATTTAAGACCATGATACAAGATATTATATCTACCAGATACAGAAAAATGTGTCAATAAAACTCAAGGAAGTACGGGGAAGTGTGCGAGCCCACGCTGCCACCGCGTCGCACGGTCTTCCATCCAGCGCTCACGTTCCTCTGCTGTGGCCCTGTTCCAAAACTTCTCCTGCGTCTGATATCCATTTGCGGCCCAACGAAACAAACCTCCCGCGGTGTATTGCGTCCAAGAGTAGCGGCGCTCACCCGGCTGAATGGGGCAATTGGAGTGAACCAGGAGCGCGGAAGGGATGAAAATGGTGCAGCCGGGCGGAAAGTCAATCACAAGTTTCAAATCCCACAGGACGAGCTGGCCGCCCCGCTTGTAGTCGAACGGTCCAGCACAAGTGATACCGCACCAGCCGTCCGGCTCGTTAGCACTGTCTGCGTGAGGTTCGCTTTCGGTGCGCGGGCCACTGTTAACCGTTAAGCAAGAGAAAACACTGTTATCAAAGTTCTTGCGGAGGCGTGGATGGGCGGCGTGGAGCTCTGCTTGGTGGGCCGCATAGACCTGGTACATCGGGGGATTGTAAGTGCGGAAGAGGTCTGTCGTATTATTAGGTCACAAACAAAAATAAAGCAAAGGCTAACATACGGTTTAAAAAGCCAGAGGCACGCTGCATGGCCGGGTGGGCGCGAATACCCTCCATGTAGGCACGCACGGATTTGGATAGCCGGCGATTACCAGGACGCTGGCTGAATTTTAGTACGGCATGCGCACAGAGATCAGAAGACTTACCGTCTCGCCACCTCCGTGTGAGACACCGATGGCCGTAGCAGGAAAGGCGCCGCGTTTGTGGTGCTTTTCCTTTTTTGAGAACTTGACGCCGCGCGAACCTTTCTCAATCGCAGTCGCGAGCGGCTTGATGACTTCCTCCGACCAACGCTCGACATCTTTGGGCATCCCTCCGATGCAAGCCAAGAGACGTCGCTTGCAGTCGACTAGCGGAATACTGCCCTTGCCGTCGTAGCGCAGATGGTGCCAGCCGGGCTGCGCGCAGAGCGCCTCTGCGTCGCGTCGGTCTTTTGCAAAAGTGCGGCGGAGGCCGCCAAATCCCGAAGAGTTGACGGGGAGATGTTCGGCGTCTAATTCGAACTCCATGATGCGACCCATGGCCTCATCGACGTGGCGCTTCGTCGACTCCTTCACAAACTCGCCGGCCTCCTCGAGTGCCCTCCGTTTTTTGGCGCGCCGATGATGAGAGCCCATCTGGCGCGCCTTCTTGCCAAGTAAAGGGGGCGGAGCGGCAGAGGCTGTGGACGGCCCAAGAGAGCCGTGGGAGGGGGCGCGGTCGCGTGCAGCGCGGGGGGATGAGCGGGCGGATGGGGTAGCGGAACGGCGGGGAGGGGGGCGTACAGGCAGTGAGGAAGAAGCGGTGGGAGGCGGAGTGGTGAGTGATGGCGGGTGGGCGGAAACCGGAGAAAGGGAGAGGGAAGGGAGGGGAGGGAGGGGAGAGAGGGGAGAAGGGGGAGCAGAGCCGGCGGCGGGCGGCGTCGAAAGATCTAAGCGAGGGAGGGAGTGACGCGCGCGACGTGGAACATCCGCCGCGGGCGCGTACATGCCGCCAGACGAAGAGGACTGGAATGGTTGAACCCCTTCAGTTGATAAGGCACAGTAATTAGAAAAAGCACGCACCGCGGTAGGCGCGCAACCGTCGCCCGGCGTCTCCGAGTCGTCATCCGTCTCCAGATCCTCTTCCCTCTCCTCGGCATCCACGTCATCCATCGCGTCGAGTTCTGCGAAACGCCGACGCAGAAGATCCCCGGCATCCACGTCGCAGACGAAGGCGGCTCCCAAGGCGTACGGGCTGAATTCGGCACCCGAACGCGTCGTTCGAGGCATCTATGAATGCAATGATCAGCAATCAACATCTACAACCAGTAAACGAATGGAAGCGGTGGGCAAAAGGGCGCCCAGCGACGCTGTACGCAGGCGCGTCCCGTAGTGGAGTCGACAGACCCCGCGCACGGCGTCGGTGGAGCAGGAGAAAAAGGAAAGCAGAGGAGAAAGAGAGGAAGAAAAAGCGACGCGTACCTGGTCGATAGTGCGCGGCGGCGTTGAGTGGCAGTGGGAGGTGGTGGTCAAGAGCAGAGGTAAACAAACGCACGTGAGTTGAGCTCACGTTCACTTGCGTGACGTGTTAACGTCACGGATAATCGGTCCGATCGCTGCAAGACAATCGAACCGGCCACTTGCCTCCTGCCACAACAGCAGGACGGCAACCACCGCGCACCGCGCACCCATCCTCATCCGGGGCTCTCTCTGCGCCTTCCGCTCCCCGATTCGAGCCGATTCGGATGGCCCCGCTGTCTCCACGCCTCGCAAATGGCGTGGATGACGCTGGATCTCTGCTGGCGTGTAAGCCGGCTTCAATCGCCGCTGCACGCCGCCTCAGCCCTCGGAAAGAGGTATCCTCGCGTGCGGGCGATGACGGTGATGACGCAGGAGTGTATGGGCGGGATACGCGCCGCGGATGCGACTTCCCGGGCGCGAGGGGTGTTATGGGGCCTGGCAGACGTCTACGGGGTTCTGCCAGGCAGGTACGCTTTGCTCTCATTCTTTCACCGAGCAATTAACAAAAACGAGTCTTTGAAGATCCGGATCGGGGACCGCGATGCACGGACGAGGGATGGTGTACGGACTACGGCGACCATGGACTGACGACGATGACAATGCGCTGAAGACAGCGCACGGACGACGACGCCGCGTGGACGATGCACTTACGACGGTGACGATGCATGGGTGACGACAACAGTGCGCCGAGGACGCCGAGGACAACGCACAAACGACGACGGCGCCCAGACGATGCGCGGACGATGCAGAGAGGAGCCGCACTCCCGCCCCCCCCCCCCCAACCAGTCCTTGTGCACCGCGATGCGCCCGCCCTTCTAGAATCTCGCAGATCTAGAGCGGCAGTGGAACCTCCATAATTTCTTAACCCCCTGCAATTGGAACCTCGGGAGGTTCGAGTCCTCCGAGGGGGTATATCTAATACTCGTATCTCGGCACATGCGTCGATGTCAGTGGCTCTCCCAATGCTTACTGGCCGGCGCGCAAATGTATAGAATCAATGAATCAAGATGAATAGAATGCTGGTAAGGTCCAAGACGTGCGCGCGCCGCGTGTTCTGCAGCCGGTGCCTCCAACATTACAGATAGCCCATCGCCCGTCGCTGCCTCACGTCGTCCTACTCATTGCTGACGTCCCCTTCAGCGCCGTCCTCGTCACTGTTATCTTGCCCAACGACTCCCTCGCTGCTCTGCTCGTGGTCGCTACTCAGATCTCCGCCGTTCCGACGTGAAGCCTTTGAGAAGTTGTTCATGTCAACAGTGCTCATATCGCTGGAGGAGTAGTCGTTCGGCCGTTGCAGGCGGCCAACGCGCTGGACGATGTGGGGGTTCGCGCTAAATGGTGAATGAGATCAGCATGTGGGGATGGGGGGATCGACGCACGCATAACGGCGTCGTTCGCTCTTTGCGCGCAGTGTATTGCGGTGGGCCTCGCGATAGTTCTGGTCGTGTTCGACTCGACTCATTTGATACGCGACCGACTCATTGAACGGACCGGCTTCGATGGCAGCACGCTGGCTATGATTACCTTAATATAAGATAACACAATGACTTAGAATACAAAAAACCCACCGCGCCATAGCCTCTCTCGAGCGCTGGTTACACTTCTCCCGGTTGCGGTCTCGGTACACAAGCTTGGATGCATTGGCTCGTTTCTTCTGTTCTGTCCGGGAGTCTGAATTCTCCTGCTCTCGCCGTGGCTTGGCGACGTTTTCTCCAGCAATCTTGCGCGTGTATCCATGTGGTCCGTCGCGTTTCACCCATGCCATAGAAGAAGTAGTTAGGCGTAGGGGACGTTAGCCAGACCAAAGTTGATGATGGTTACAAGGCAAGGAGTGTTGTGATCATGATCGCTCACACACACACATTCAATAGATGGCCTCGACACATCCCAATACATGTTGCCTTCCATTAGCTTACAAAAATATCTATTTGACTGCAGATACAAACTATTCAATGCACAGCTCAATTTGCGCATCCGAAAGGCCGTGAGCAAGCAACAGTACGTTGCTGAAGAAAATTACGCGCCGTGTTAACGAATCTTACGTGCTGTGTTAACGAGATCACGAGTTCATTTTTGACAGTGTGAGTACTGCCACGTACTCGGCTACCCCACTCTGCCTCCACACCACCAACTCAACTACCGCCTCACGTCGTTCGCTAGCGCTGCCGCAAGGCCCCGTTCAGCGGCTTCAGCCCATTCTCAAGACCAGGACCGCTCTCGATGACGGGCACTTTGGGTCAGAGATAATCCCTGCCCATTCCGATCCAAATTGGTCATTGTGTCCGTTGCAAGTCGCGACGTCTCATTCCCGCTGGCCAAGACAGTTTCTCGGGGACAATGGCAATACTTGTATTGGCTAAGGTGCGTGGTCGCATTGCTAGATAAGGTATTGTCTGCTCAATAGCGTCTCGCAGCATTACTCAGATTGCAAGCGCGGGGTTTAGAACTGCGGTATTCGGATATCAAGATCCCACGAGAATATGGATAATTATTCGGGCAGTTGCAGCTCCAAGCTGCTCTTCTATACACTGTGAGTCATCACCTTTTTGTGCAATTTTTTATATTTGACGCGCGTTCCTTCCAGTCTCCAACATCGTCTCTCGCCCTTCCATTGCAATGGGCGGAACTCATGCAACTGCGTCTCTACCCGCCCAACGACGAAACCTTGCCTCTGCGTCTGTCAAACGCAAGACGAAAAATGGCGAAGCCCACGACGACGCAAGTCGTGCCTCTGCTTCAGAGGACGGTGCTTCGGAGGACCCCGTACCTGCTCCCAAACGGCCGGCTTCCAAGAAGCGGAAGACGGTGCCTGCTGCTGCTGCAGATGCGGCTTCTGACGACGATGAACCTACACCCCGGAAGCCAAAGAGGAAGTCCAACTCCCGCAAGAAACGGCGACTTTCAATTCCTCCTCCCCCATCCGACGTTGTCAACCTCGTCTCGTCCGACGAGGAGGACGATGTTGTCTTGTCCTCCAAGGAGCGCATTGAGAAGAGGTGTCTGAAGCTCCAAGCTGCCGTTGGTATGTGCTCTTCTCTGGAGTCGTTCATCTACTCATTATCAAGCAGAGGCCGCCGAACCCGAATGGGAATCTTCCGTCTACGACCACTTCCTTCGCGACAAAATCCGCGTCGTTTACAAGCATCTCAAGCCAAACACCGAGAAGGATTTTTACCAGGAGTTCATCTGCAAGTAGTGAGTCGTTTCATTTGTTTCTTGATTGCTTTAACTGACGGTCTTCATTTCCTCAGTGATACAAGCGTCATTATCTCCCGTAAATGCTCGGAGGCTGGCACGTCGAATATCGGCAAGCATCCCAAAATGTGTCGCGCTTAGCGTGCTGCCGAGGCCGGTGCCCCCGTCCAGACCTCGGTACAGCCATTTGCCCAAGGCAGCACCTATTCTCCCGGTCGCCTGCGTTGGCTGCTTGGGAAGTGGATCGCGTCTTGTCACCGGCCTTTTGCCATCGTCGAGGACGGTCCTTTCCGCAAGATTCTTGCTATGTTCAACCCCAAGGCAGCCTTGGACATTCCCTGTGCCAACACTGTCTCCAGTGACATCAAGGAGATCGCTGCCTTGACGAAGGAGGATCTTCGCGAGTTTTTCAAGGTACGTGTTCATATGCCGGTACCCTGTGCTGTGAGATTCATATCCGGTCAGACTTTCGATAGCGCAATTCACATCATGCATGACGGATGGGCTGCCGGCAACCGTAGTGATCATCTTGGAGTGCTCGCCACCTTCGAGTACGGTGGCAAGATCTATGTTACCAACCTTGATATGATCACGTATGTTTTCACTCATCTATCAAGGCCCTTCTGACGTCGTTTTCAGTATGAATAAGTCCAAGACTGGTGCATATATCGCCAAAGTCACCTACGAAACCCTCGAGTGGTTTGAGATCTTGGATCGGGTATGTTCTTGCCTCATTTCTGCAATGGCTTGTTGACATCTTAGCAGCTTTTGGGTGCCGCGGGAGATAACGCCTCAAGCAACGACACCTTTCTCGACCACATGGAAGTCAAGCTCCCTCTTGAACACATTGCTGGGCGTCCGACTCAGATCCGCTGTGCCGGCCACATCTGTAACCTCATCAACGGCGGCCTGTACGGTACTTTCATCAAAACCAAGAAGCCACCAAAAGCTACGCCACACGGCGATGCCGACGACGATCCTGATGACGAGGATCCGTTCGGTTTATCGAAGGACGAGCTCGAGGAGGACGGCGATCCTGACGGGGTAGATGAGGAGGCGGATGAGGAAGAGGCGATCTTGAAGAACCTCAACGAAGAGCTGGTGCGCCTGGAAGAGGAGGAGTTGGCGGAAATCATGGATGCCCTTGAGGAGTTGAAGAGCGTCGACAAGATGGAGATATCATTTGGCAAGAAGGCGTTGACCAAGGTGCGTGTTCTTTCTCTTCTCCTCGAAAGTTAGCTTACTCTTGTTGTAGCTGTATAAGTTAGGGCGACGCATCTTCAACAAGAAAGCTCTACAGGACGAGCTGGCTGATTTATGCAAGTCGAAACGCATTGCGGTCCTCAAGATGATTCGTGCCGTCGTTACACGCTGGAATACACATACCAATGTCATCGGCCGTGCCCTCGAACTACGTCCAGCTATCGATGCAATTTGCCAAGCCCTCCGTCAAGGCAGCAAGGCAAAACGTCCGACAAAAACTCTCTTACAGTATGCACTATCCGACGAGGAGTGGGAGTTCATTGAGGCGCTTTTCAAGATTGCACAGGTATGTAATTCCGTCATCTTTTCTTATACTATTCTGAGGTGGCGTGACTGGCGTCTTTAGCCCATTGTCGAGATTACCAACTTTATGTCTCAATCCGCCGTTCCGCTTCTACACGAGGTCGTTCCTTTGATGTCCGCCCTGGCTACCGACCTCGAAGCTGTTATCACAAATAAGGACGGTCTCCTTCGTCCTGCTCTCCGCTATGCTGCCATCAGAGCTCGGGCCGTTGTGCTCAAGTACTATGCTCTCACCGATGACAGCATCATGCCTCGTATGGCCATGAGTACGTGTCGTGCATCTTGTTGACTCCTTGTTCTTAAAATTTGTCAGTGTTTCGTCCCGACATGAAGCTCAAGTGGTTTCATGAACACCATTGGGAGGCGGAGTGGATCACAACGGCGGCCAATATCATGCGGGACACCTATCGGGACCATTACAAGTCTCGTGTTACCGCCAAAGCTCCGGATGCAGCCCCGGTACCAGCTCGAGGTGCTCGTAGTGCTGTCGAGGCTGCTCTTCATCGAGCTCCTGCCAATTCTCGTCTTGATGGTGATCCGGTCAACGCGTGGCTTGCCTCTCCTACATTCCAATGTCCCGATCCTGTCAAGTACTGGTTTGGTGAATTAGACCAGGCTGATGCCAAGGACGTTGTCACTGTTACTCCCACGGGTGCACTGGCGCGGATGGCTTTGGACTTCCTCTCAGCACCTGGTACGTTCTGTGATATTGTCGCTACTAATTACTCATGTTTCTTGCAGCTGCGTCAACTGATGTTGAGCGTTTATTCTCTCACGGAGGCCTCAATGTCACCAAGCGTCGTCATAATCTTTCGGACGCTTCTGTGCAGTCACAGACCTGTCTCAATGGCTGGATCAAAGGTGACCGTGTTCCAGTTAGTAAGGTTATTGATCATTTCAATGACAAACGCAAGCGCAAACGGGCTGAAGCTGATGTTGGTGATGATACTCGCCCTGCTGACAACTAATTTATGCACTACTCATTTTACCGTTACCTCTTAATGATATATTAGATTAAACGTCCAAAATGTGACGGATACTTGCGGATACCCGTCGTTTCAGAGCCAGTATCCATTATCCTACTCGGTATCCGGTTACCAAGTAACTGAGTACCGAAAATATCCGGATCACCTTTTATGCAGTTAGAGTACATATCACGAGTATACTCAGGTAATCTGGTACTCCTTGAGGTCTTTACCATATCGGATGGTAGGGGAGTGAGATCACTCTCATTGCCAGAGTTGGTCTGTTCAGCCCGGTCTTGCATCCTTGTGAAGGAGGGTAACGACGTATTGGGCGATTGGCCAGGCTCAAGACTGGTATTGGACACTTTCGGTCGCTTTTCTGTATGCTCCTCTTTTCGCTGTTTCTCCTGAGCTAAAGTTCAATGATAATCAGCGTTTCGATCCACTGTCTTTCGGTGGCGAATAGGTCGAGTGCGAGGCTCGGGAGGAGGCTTTTGAGGAGGTTTAGCTGGAGGAAGAGGTGAAGAGTCTCGACGACGTTTCTTCCCGGAGATAGAAGGTGATGGAGAGATGGGAGGCCTTAAAGCAGGCGGCTTCTTAGGAGCAGGTCCACTGGATGCTCCCACTGGAGGTGTATGAGCTCCCACTGGAGGTGTATGAGCTCCCACTGGAGGTGTATGAGCTCCCACTGAAGGTGGATGGTCTGGGCCGACATCTGGGATGTAGGGAACAGGTGTGTCGTTGTCAGAACTGTCATCTGCCGGTCTCCGCTTATGGAGGATATCAGAATAATCAGCAGAGTCTGCACGCGAGTCGAGAGGGAGTTCGTCGTGGCTGATTTTCCCATCTTTGTTAAAGTTGACATGGCGTGAACTGATCATTTTCCGCGATGTGAGATCCAGGAGTGAATAGGCCTTCTTTCCCGGTGTGTATCCAAGCATGACACACCTCCGACCCTTGTCTGTGAATTTTCCAGGGCGTCGCTCCTCTGGTACATAGACGTATGCTGGACAACCAAATGGGCGAAGGAAGGTTGGGTCAAAACGACGATTGAAAATCACGGTGTGTGGTATCTTTCCGCGAGTGCCAGACGCGGGGGTCCGAGCTATAACATACGCAGCCTGTGCCATGGCTTCCTTCCAGAATGATTTGGGTAACCCCGATTCGATGAGCATGGCGGCAGCGGTAGTTTCGAGCGTTTGATTCATGCGTTCAGCAAGGCCGTTCTGCTCTGGCGTGTATGGTGCGGTGGTCTCGTGGACGATACCATGTTCCCGTAGATGTGCCTCGAATTCATCGCTTGTGTATTCTCCGCCACCGTCGGTCCGGAAGAACTCAATGAAGGAGTCAGAGAAGTGAAACTCGCCAGGTTCCTCTCCGAAGAAAGCGTGGATATCCTTGCGGAACTGGATGAAGCGATCATAGGCCTGGCTCTTGTACTTCAAGAAGTATATCCATGGGTGGCGACTCTTGTCGTCAATGAATGTAATCCAGTAACGACTTCCGTCTTGTGCTGCAGATGTGACTGGTCCCCCAACATCTGAATGGACAATCTGAAAGATGCGTGTAGCTTCTTGTCGAGCCTCCTTCTTGAAAGGGTGTTTCTTGGCTTTGGCTCGCGCACATGAGTCGCAGAACTCGTTCTTCCCCATGACACCGGTGACGTCTTGGATTTCTCCTCTAGCAACCATCTTTCGAAGGGTGGCCTTGGATCGATGGCCCATACGCCGATGGAGGACATTGATGTCAACAACAGTGTACGCCGACTCTACAAATTCCAGGGGATTAGACAAAAGATTGTAAAGCCCGTGTTTATGTTTTCCTTGAAGGATGGTGCGTTTGGACTTTGAGTCGATGACGGTGCAAGTTTGGGGGTTGTCAAAGCGTACACAGTATCCTTGTTTGGTGAGTTCGTGAACAGAAATCAAGGTGACTGTTAAATCGGGGACGAGAAGCATATTTGGAAGATCGTGGGTAGAGCCATCCTGGTTTTGGCATCGCATGGTGCCCACAGCAGTAGCATAAATGATAGAGTCGTCTCCTAGGTGTATCTCGCGATGTCGCTTGAGTGGGCGAATGGATTTGGGCAACAACCAGTTCTGGTTTGGAGTCATGTGTTTCGAGGCGCCAGAGTCCATGAACTTGAGCTTGAGGCGACTTGCAGCCTTAGGATCAGACGCCATGTAACCCATAATGCGAGACTTCAATTCACGGGAGATATACACGCCCGATGACTTCGATGACTTCCCACGAGCAGTACAACCTTGCTCCTGGTCTGAATCCAAGTCCGTCTCGGGGTCTGAGTCCGACGAGTACTCATCCGCTCTGTTTGCCTTCTCCTTTCCTTTCCTCTTCTTCTTCTTTCGCTCTTCCTTTAATTCTCGGCAATCCACGGTGTCGTGTGCACAGTCACCGTGCCGCTCGCAGTACTTGGCTTTCCTTGCCTTGGACTTGGATGACTTGTGAGCCTTCAGTGCAGTCTCTGAAGTCGACGGCGTGGCAGCGGTGCTGGATGAGGTGCTACCAGTCTGAAGTGCTTCGGTGATGCAGCGGGAGGATATGTCGCGAAAGGTAGGGTCTGTACCGGCAGGAAGGGAGCTAAACACAGACGTGCGGAAGACCTGCCAGCCTATGGTGTTTGGAAGGGAATGAAGTAGGAAGAATGAGAGGAACGCATCACTGAGCGGCTGCTTGAGTGCAGTGAGTCTGGCGTTGATGGCTTCCAATATGCCGATGTGCGTCTCGACTTCGCCTGTCCCATCCCACTTTAGCGTAATGAGCTCCATGAAGGCCGAGAAAGCAGTAGATGCAGAGTTTTGCGTCTCATGGAGTCCAATGAGGAAGTCGTAGACATCCTTGGAGTGAGGCAATTTGTCGACAAGGATAGCGAGGTGGTCGTTGATGCGGTCGACGATGATGCCACGTGCCTTCTGGTCTCGGATGTGCCAGCTGTCGGTGGAGCCACTGGAGTACAGTGGTGGGTAGATGGAAGTGGAGACAGGTGGAGGTTGGTTAAGCTCGGTGCCATTTGGGATGTCGAAGACTTTCTCCTTCTGCAGTTTTCCTCGGATTTGAATTTTCCATATTTGATAGTTTGCCGGTCCTTGGAGGACTGGACATGTTGTGTCGTCGCCATTGGTCATCGTGTTGAGTGACGACTGAGACTCGAGGTGGGTAGTGTCGCTAGGCGGGGCCCATAACCTGACAAAATCTGAATAGCCACGGAGGCGTGCTCAGTCGACAATGGCGGTACGAACGACTTTGTTATTTACCTGAATAGCCACGGAGGCGTGCTACGGTAGTTATAAGTACAATGCTACATGAATGAAAGAGAAGACTTGCTCACCTCAGTCGACGATGGCGGTACGAACGACTGAGGTGTGCATCCAAAAGCGGCGACAATATCGCGAGTACATTAGGTAATCTACATCGGCCACCTTTCCTTCAATCTATCATGGGCGTAGACTGCGTCTCGCTATATCTCATTTCTTGACAACGTGCCCCGGAATTTGACCCCTGGTTGTGATGCTTGTACTTTCTATGTAGAGATGAGTATGTGGTACTGGCCAGAACTCTATGGAACAATATGATCTCAGGTAACTGAACTTTGCATGGGTAAGTACTGCATCAAATCAGGTGAACGTAAAAACTTTGTGAGCACTATGTCAGTTATGTACATTGCATCCACTGTCGTTGACAAGATAGTGAGAAGTAATTGGACAGAATGCTGGCTAGGCCCTGCAGAGACTGGAATTCTGCCATATTTGAACAGTCACTTACCAAATTTTGGTTCTTTAGATGTCGTGATGTGTTATTCAATATGTATTGGTTTGATTTGCAAGCCGCTGCAATCTGTTATACAAATATACAGTTGAAACAGTATAGTACTAACTGTGTGCTTCCTCATGTGTTAGTCTTGAGTTTACCGCTTTGCAGTCACTCAAGCAGCATTATCTCAGTATGGTAGACCATGGGGTAAGAAGTATGTGCATCTGTATAGTACAAGTACACTGCAAATGGTCAGTAGAAAGTTGTCTGTTTATAAAATATTAGTTTTACTGTATAAGATGCTTACCTCAAAGAATTGTGTATGATGCAGAAAAATAAGGGCAATCTTAGTCAACACAAATAATATCACAATTGGATAAGTCTCAAGGATACGTATACTATCAAATTTCTCTCATTCTTTTTTGCCGCTCTGTAATGATATGAACTAATAAGATCTGCATGATTTCTGGATCACATTCCTCCTCTTCCTTAGAGTAAAATTTCAATACAGGTTGAACATTGGCTTTGTGAGCTAATAGCAGGCAAAATGTTCCCACCCAATCCTCCTGGAAGTACTCATACAAATCCCATGCCTTGCCTTGTGCAGCAGCCAGTAGGGCGGTCAGATTAAATCCTCCTACTGCATTGACATCGGCACCTTGCTCAAGAAGTATTTGAACAGTGTCTATGTACCCTTTGTAAGATGCAGCCTGCAATGCATTTCCATATTCACCACTTTGTGCATTGACATCAGCACCATGCTCAAGAAGGATTTGGACAATATCTGTGTGTCCTTTATTAGATGCAGCCTGTAATGCATTCCCATAGTATCCACCTTGAGCATTGATATCAGCACCATGCCAAAGAAGAATTCGGACAGTATATGTGTGTCCCTGATAAGATGCAGCCTGCAATGCATTCCCATAGTATCCACCTTGAGCACTGACATCAGCACCATGCTTAAGAAGGGTTTGGACAATATCTGTGTGTCCTCTATAAGATGCAGCCTGCAATGCATTCTCATATTCACCACCTTGTGCATTGACATCAGTGCCACGCTCAAGAAGGATTTGGACAGTATCTGTGTGTCCCCTATAAGATGCAATCTGCAACGCATTTCCATATTTACCACCTTGTGCATTGACATCAGCGCCACGCTCAAGAAGGATTTGAATAATACATGTATATTCCCTATAACATGCAGCCTGCAATGCATTTCCGTATTCACCACCTTGTGTATTGACATCAGCGCCATGCTTAAGAAGGATTTGAAAAATATCTGTGTGTCCCCTATAAGATGCAGCCTGCAATGCATTTCCATATTCACCACTTTGTGCATTGACATCAGCACCATGCTCAAGAAGGATTTGGACAATATCTGTGTGTCCTTTATTAGATGCAGCCTGTAATGCATTCCCATATTTACCACCTTGAGTATTGACATTAGCGCCGTGCTCAAGAAGTATTTGAACAGTAGCTGTGCGTCCCCAGTAAGATGCAGCTTGCAATACACTCCCATAGTAATCATTTTGAGTATTGACATTTGCACCATACTGTAAAAGAAGTGCAGTTGTCTTTGCACTGAAGTGTTTACATGATACAATAAGAGCATCATTGAGTGTCTGCTCTTTGATCAGATCAGATGTAAGTATATGAGAAACAATATTTGCCTTATCATGGTATACTGCATATTGCAAAAGTGAACATACAGTATGATCATAAAAGTACCAGCATTGACACAAAGTATGCCATTTAGAACCCTCAAACATAGGAAGTTGATGAGCCAATTTCATAGTCTCTGATTCAAATGTGCTGAGATCCATATGTTTCAACCAGTTGCTTGCTGAGTATTCAAGAAGTGGATATTTATTGCACAACTCTTTTCGTTCAATAGTACTGTTCATTTCTGCATCACAGTAGTAGCAGAGCTGGATGAGACATATGCGAGAAATCATATTGTGACCAGATAATGGCTGAATACTGTATTGCATAGCAATGCTGGTGGCTGCAGCTGTCAGATAGTCACGAACAGAAGAGTGAGCAAGCAGGACCTAATAATAATAGATTGATCAGTATTGAATATAAAATATCAGGAATGATTTACGGACCCGTTTTCTGCCATACCAGTCTGACTCAACAACCACAAGACTTGATAGCTGTTTGATTAACTTCATTTTATCGGGAATGCGCAAAGCAGGCTTAAAGTGCCACTGTGGAGTGGAGGTGTCAAATGCAGATACAGCGTCATTCAAAGCATCAACAGAGAGATTATACTCAGCAAGGCAAAGCCATTGAAGAGCATGATGTATTGCCGGATTATATTCTTTAAAACGTGAAAGAATGCGGTCATAGAGTGCATTCAGATCTTCAGGTATCTGTGAAAGAGCTGTAACCAAGTCTCCTGGACCCAAACAATCCTCAATTTCATGCAGCATACATGCAACAAATCGGAACCTACATCAAAAGATAAATACAAGCTGAATTAGTGATCAAAATCTTACATGTTTGCTCCACGTTGTGTGAGAATTGTCATGATCCTATCCTTGTGGTCCGGTGCCCAATGTTTCAGACTGTCATTTGTCTGGAGTTGACAATTAATGAAAGTAACAATATCGTCCTTCACAAGAATCTCATCATTCAAATCAATCTGTTTAGAGAAACCAGAAAGACAAGATGTGAAGAGATCCCGAGGCTGACTTGTTACAAGAATATGTAACTTTGTACCTTGCCAAGCATGCATCTGCTTAATGAAGTGGAGCAAGTGCTGGTGCTCGGATGGATCACATTCATCAAGAGCATCAAGGACAATATAGGTGTCAGGAAGGTCCTGAAGGACCTTTTCCAACATTTCAAGGACAACATTATGTGAGGGAGGTGTTTGCCCTTTACGACCAGCTTCATGATAATAGTCGCTGGTGACACGGTGAGGAGTAGGAGTGTATGCTGAGAGCTGGTAGAGAAGTGACCAAACAGCTGGATTCAAGCGGTCTTTTGTGCCATTGGTGTCATTGGCACTGAAGTAAAAGAACGCCAATGGGATTTGTTTATCTTCATCAATGTTGTCAAAGATCCAGGAGCTGGTGATGAAGAAATCAGATATGTAAGTGAGATTGATAGCACCTTGCCTACCTGAGAACAGTTTTTCCTGTGCCCGCTGCAGTTCTTGGCAATTAGTTGCTGTGCGATTGTTATAGCTCAAAGACGTACAATTACCGGATATCCATAGAAGTGACCCTGGAGTTTCCTTCCACTCAAGGTAGCATTCATTGTGCAAGACAAGCCATTGGCCAGTGCTTTCCATCCGTGCCTCTCGAGCCCGTATGAGATTAGAGCGCCCGTCCGGAGGACTAACAAGCCACTTGAACAGATCGCTGTCCATACTAGATAACAATGTCATATATGTGCATCCGAGAGAAGCAAAGGCACTCACACACGGCCATGGAGATAATCAACTTGCTCAGCTGATGCGAGCTCACATTTCAACTTAAGTACCAGACAATCAGATTGAAAATCTACATATCCAATTGACAACTTACTTGGAGACGTGCACAATACTCGTCCATCCTCTTATCAAGGTCCTCGAAGTCACCACTGAACTTGTCGTGGGCAGCGGCCTTCGAGAACTTGCTCTTTAGCTTGTATTGTTCAACGTAGCTGGTGACATTGTCGAGCAGCCTGCAAAGTCTCAGAATATTGTCGAGGCTGTAGATACAGATGCTTACCCCCCGTACTCGAGCAAGGCGGCCTTGAGATCGTCAAGCAAGACTGAACGACGAGTAGTCTCGAATTTCTTGAGCACCGGCGCAATTGTTTTCCACACAGCGTGGGACTTCTCGACCAGGTGCGCTACCTGTTCTTGATCCGCCGTATAATTCTGGCAAACACGCCATCAGCAGACGCCGATGGAATACATCATGAACTTCACTCACCTTGTGCACCTCAAGCAGTTTTTTCATCGCCGTCACCACCGGTCCGACCCACGGAACGTTCTGAACAACCTCCCCCACTTGTTCGAGCGCGCTAAGGATGAGCTCTCCGTTCGAGAGGACCGTCTCCACGATCTTAGGCTTATCGGACAGCCTAGCGGGCTGCGAGGCTGTCTCCCGGTCGACCACCTCACCAGGGGCAGGTGTGTCGACATGGCCAGTGCGCCCGCCTCCGTTAGAGATGGCCGGGTCCGTCGCTTGGGGTCTACCAGCAGGAGTCGGCTGCAAAGACGACATCCATTCGTCTACAGCAGCAGGGGCGGATATTTCGTCAATCGCTGATCGCGCGCGCAGAGGCTGGTCGTCTGCGGGGTTCCCCGACGCCGATTTGCGGTGAGAGATGCGAGCCTTGACCCGCTTTCCAAAGACTTTGAGCTTGTGCATTGATATCGAAGATGAGGGCAAGAGGAGAGAAAGAAAGCCGGGCTGTGTGGGAATTCGTTGGGTAATCATTCCACACGTCAATCAATCAAAGGCAGTGTGCAAACAGCTCGGCGCGCGCTTGTACCTCTCCACATCATGATGGAAAAGGAATGTACGCACCCGAGGACTGGTAAAACACCGGCATCATTGCCATGGAACAAACGTGTGTAGAGCTATCTCTGCGGGCTCGATCTTATGCAGCTACCAACTCCGCCGTAACTCTGGGATGAACACACCTGCCGATGAGTGCACGGTGTCAGGCTGTACGCTTTCTACAACAAGGTTGATAATGATCTCCCCAAAGCCATCTATTTTCCCCCACTCCATTTCGTTACTAGTTACGGCAGGCGTCGCGCCATACACGACTCCGTGTTTCAGTGTATCTAAATCTCGGCCAAGCCCATCTCTTCCACGTCATCGACCGCACACACAACCGCCGCGAGTGGGCTATATGCAACGCAGGGAAGTACCACCCTCGCCCCCGTGCCGACGAAATCTCTGTGTCTAAAACCAACTCGTTCGATCCCATAACAGTTTGAATTCGGTGGTCCGATAGTCTTAGATTACTCCCTCGTTGTACGCTGGGTCGTGGTGAATTGCTTACACATTAGATGGGTACCATGCAAGCCAGGCGCGCTCCCGTTTCGAGACGATACGGGCAATAGCTGTTGTATATATTCCCACCGTGACGACGTCCCTATGAGCGATCTTACCGCTACTACGCCATCCCTTGTCAGTGACACGAAATTGAGGTGTACATGGAGCGCGTACCGAGCTGGAAAACGATGCTTGCCAGCGGTGGCAGCGTGCAGGAACACGACGATGACAGGTTCGACGAACGTGATGGGATTTGTTTCTATCGTTCGATTAAGCAAGACCGGCGTCTATTGAAAAGCTCCAAAGTCTCGAGAAACTAAGTCATCCCGGGAGACAGGTATGGAGGAGGTCGGGCGTGAGATAATTTGCGAGATTTGAGAGCAAATCGGCCTACGAGGAGGTGAACACACCCACGAGGGCCCAATCGACAACACTCCGTTCCCAGAATACGAACCACGGCTCCCAAAATGATATTCAGTAGCTGCCAGGTCGAACCAGCCACAAGACTAATGATCCTTGAGCAGAAAAGAGGCTGTCAAACAGGCAACACGATTACTGAATCATGAACATGATATCGGGTGATCTTCTTGGACTATACAAAGTGGTAGCGCATGGCATGTAACCCGCGAAACCAAGGCGACGTTCCTTTTCTCAAAATATCGCGAGCTGTTAAGCAATACTGTCAGTGCGAGAGGTAATAATCGACGGCAACAGGCATACCCCGAATCGGACTTCGACAGGCGTGCTAGGAACAGTCAGTGTTCGATGCCCTCATCCATTTGCAGGAGATGCTTACCCCGGGTCCAAACAGCAAGCTAGAACTGGCCAATTTACATGGCCGTTTTTGTTGGAGACCGGCGAACCGAGATCTGAATCTGCTGAACCAAGGATTGTCGAGAAAAGACGGACTTGAGCTAGACATGAGTCGTCAACGTTGTTGTTGTTGTTCGCGTCTGGAAGGCACAAACACAACTTTAGCTCTCGTCCCGCTGTTTGAACCTGAGAGCTCACGAGTTGCGATGTCAGATCTACCGTGAAATCGAGTAACGAACGTTGCAGACGACGCGACGAACGCGTCGGTAGATAACCCTCTGCCGGAGTTGGATTTCGTCTGACACAGCGGGAGCGGAGTGGTGCGCAAAGGGTGTTCGCGATTCATGTTGAGAGGCGAGCAGATAAACAGTTCTGCCTTTTTGACATGGCAGTCCGAACTCAAGAAGAGAGATGCGACATGGCCGGCTGCTCGGCTGCGCAAAACGCCGGGCACTTTGTCAGCAGAGTCCAGACCACCACGCGAGCTGATCTGGATTCTTGCATCCCACCTCGACAAACTGCCCCCAACCGTCAACATAGTCATTGCCGCCCAAGACAGCAATCATCGCGCCCACACTATGCGCAAACACGGCCACGTATACGCTGTAGGACTTGGATCCAGACCGAAATCTCTACCGCTCCTCATGGGAATGGCGGCGTCGGCGGACTAGGTGCGTTTATCACGTAGCTTGCGGGACGTCGTTGACGAGAATGTTGCAGGATACAAGAGGATGTGGCAGGCAGGGCACGGTCGCGTCTCCCGGGTTTGCGTCCACGGAATCTGCCTGCTGTCTAGTCACTCTGCGATGGGCGCATACCAGACGAGTAGAGGAAAGACGCGACGCCGCACACATTCACGACTCCGCGTACGCCAGCCGTACAGTGCAATTTGTCTATGCTTCTTGTGTAGCGCGGTTTCTCTGCTCTTGCCGGGCAACGAGAACTCTTCCTCGCCGGCTCTACCACGCGAATCCACTGCACATACACCTACGTCACCATTCGAGACGCGTCCCCCAGAATCCCAGCCTGTCAGCTTCCACTGCCCCCACAACCAACCACCCAAATCCTTACAGCGCCCTAGCTCCCATACCCGTACCCATTTGCTCCAATTTCGCAGACGCTCTTGCCCCATATGTGCCCAAGAACCCATTAGCTGGGACATGACTCGCGCACGGATCTGGACGAGGGCAGCTCTCACGGGATTGGACGCGAAATGTGGAGGAGGAGGAGGAGTGTGTGCGGGATATGGAAGTGGAAGTGGATCTGGCAAAACAGAGAACGCGGCAAACACATAAGAGTGAAAGGTACGTTCTAGACTGCTCTTCCTGGGTGCAGATGGACTGATGTGTGTTCGTTCGCAGAGTGGGGATGTGGATTTACGATATTTGATGGACGAGGGCTTTATGTGAATGTCTGTTTTGTTTTTCGTTTCATTTGTCTTCTCCATGCTGATGCGGCAATATGGTTAGGTCCTGGCTTTCCGTCTGTCAGCAGCGCGACCGCCTACGGCTGATCGCCACTCACTTATTCCATCAACAAGTGGCTTACCCATCGATCGTACCACCACGCACCCAGTCCCCACACATGCCGACAAACTTCAATCTACCACCACTGGCGCAAATTTTGGCACACTGAACAGACTCTGACGTCCCTGGCGCCGAACGCTATTTCGCGCTCGCTCCCGCCAAATCTGTGTTTAACCTGATTGCACCGACGTCTTCCCATCCGCTCCTCCCCCCAAATGCTGATTCTCAGTGTTCAAGGCTCCCAACACGGCCGCTTTCACAATCGGTCCATCCCCGTGCCCACACAGAGCGCCCTCGCGCCCGAAGGAGCGGGACGACTCGATCGAGGAGCTTAGCTCGCCTGTCAAGCTTCTGTCTCAATCGCGTAAGGAGAGCTGCCCTCGCCCGCCTCTTCGCAAACGGAAGACAAGCACAGGGAAGAACACAATACATGTCGCCGTTACGATGCGGTGCGCTCCCGCAGTATTGCCATCCTCCGCTCCCTCTCCCTCGTCTTCCGGATCCCACCCGCCGCATGGCTCCTTGTCCACGCCGAACACTGCCAAGACCACCCCGCTTCTCGCTACTCCTCACCAATTCTGTGACGTCCGATCGCCGTTCTGACGCAGAGCGCGTTTGCAGAAGAGTTTAGTTCGTCACACTTAGTAGACGACTTCCCACTCGCTAGCACTGGTTTGATCCCATCTGCCCCCTACGCTTCCAGACGACTACCACGCAGGCGGGACATAGGAGATTCCTGAAGCAAACGCGGACGATATGGGGAGGAAGAGGAGGTTCGAGCACCCTATTTCACCAACCGGCTGCTCAACCCACCATCCCCCCCTCCTCATCTAAACCCTCGCGTCCTCGTCTTACAGCCCCCTCCTCCTCGTCATACAAAAGCTCAGCCCGTTCTCCGTGCTGTCGCAGATTTTTCGCGCCGTACCTGAAGGAAAGGGAGAGGGATAACTCGATTGAAGAGGTTAGCTCGCCTGTTCAGGGGAGGGGGAGGGGAGGGGAAGAGGAGGGGATGGGGGACCACCGCTCCCCCACGGGGGACGAGGACTACCACCACAGGCGGGCAGGGCGGGAGATTGCTGACGAAGAGGGGGATTGAGGTAACGAATAGGGGGGAAATGAGGCCGGAGACGGAAAACAGGAGCAAGAGCGAGAACGTCGGAAGGGGGTGGCGATCATCTGACGGTGTAGTGGGGAATGAGCCGTTTGCTAAGACGAAGAGGTCGGGATAGGCAAGGGAAGGTGTGAATTGGACGCCAGAGTAAGATGAAAAGATTTGGGATGCGGAGAAGGAGCAGGAGGATGTAGGGATGGAGGACGGGGAGGTCAAAGAAGAGCGGGAGGTTGAGGATGGGGAGATCACGCCACAGCCTGGGAGGGGGAAGGGGGAGGAAGGAAGCTGTGCGGTGATGATCGGGCACGTTGACTGTTTGGCGCGAAGTTGCTACGCCAGTTGTCGTCACGCCCGCCAAAGTCGGCTACGCTACTCGAGCACGTCGTGGAGGATCACGCTCCGTCCGTTCTTGACTCCACCACGCCGTCTAGGGTCGTACAATCCAAGCCCGCTACCCCCGCCGTGCAACGCAAGTCCGGCTATCGCCGCCGTACAATGCAAGTCGGGTACATCAGCTGTAAATTCCAAATCTATACGACGCTAGTCTAGTTTCATCTGCCGGGTCTATACCGGAGCTCGACTTTTTGTGTCATGTGATCCTTGTACTCGGTTCCCAAGAAATAAATTAGCGCGTCGCCGCCTTTTGCTTTCAGGCTTTTGTGGCAGCTTGGGACGCGCCAATGTACAGATTCAAGTTTAAGTTGCCTGAGGAACATATATCCTTCAAGAATTCAGCCTGTCCTGGTGTCAATAACGACCCAGGTGGCTACTCCTTAGATGTTCTTATCAGAATGGTCGACGTAAACGATTGTCTAATCAAGGTGAGTTGAAGTATCGGGTTCTTGAAGAGAAGGCAGGTCTGTCTGGAGGAAAGCGGAGGTAAGCTCAGAGACTAGTGTGATATATTGTGAGTAGAGAGTGATGAGGTATGGGGCTGGATGATACTGAGCCAAAAGGGATGGTCAAAATAGGTAGTATAGTGGTGTGGGTGTGGACTGTGGGTGTTCCAGAGCCCATAGAAGCAATGCACTGGTTAACAGCGACTCGTCGAGGAGAAGGCCTCGCTTGGTGAGTCACATGATATTGCCTTTCTGGGCGAATTTAGTGCGTATTGCCTCACGTGATATTTCCTTTCTCAGAAAAAAGCCAAGCTCCTATAAGGACGCGGCGTCTGAAAGCAGACTCTAGATCAAAGTGTCAGCTTTGATCGAGTCTGCCTACGGGAGACTAATACGACGCCGGCTGTCAAGCAACTGTACTAAGTCTTCCGTACAACACCGGACTCGGGCACGGACATGGACGAGGGGAGTTTTCAGCGTGTGGGTGTGGGCGAAGTGTGGGGTGGTGGATGGAGGAGGAGTAGCGTTCGCCGTATTTGGATGGAGGTCAAGGCGAAAGAGGCGGGTAAAGATAAGAATTTGAATACGCAGCACAAGGTACGTTTGCGGCTGCTACTTTTTGTGGGTGAGAATGACAGTTCATGTGTTGTTGTAGGCTGGGGATGTGAACATGGATATGGAGCTGGCGTGGTTGAGTGGATGTGGTTGTGCCAATGAGTTTGGTGGATAACACACTAACTACGAACGCTTTCAAACCTGTTGCGTCTACGAAAGCTTTATCTGTAGCGTCTACGGATGCTTCCTCATCTATGAGCAGTTTACCTGTAGCGTATGCGAGCAATGTACCTGTAACGTCTACGAGCGCTTTACCTGTCGCGTCAACTTGGAGCATTTTACATACAAAATCGGCTTCTCCTGCCGTCGCCCAACGACCTACCTACATCTACTTACTCCGAACCTGAACCCGAACGCGCCCACACTCACACATTAACCTATACCCAACCCTACGCACACAGATGAGCTAACATCTCCGCACCGTACACAACTTCCTCCACGCGCGTACGTCACGACTCTGAGGACGGAGCTTGTGAGACGGGTTCAGATCCCGATTTTCTAGTACCCTGTCATTTCTCTTACACCCACCACCCCACAGGCAACGGAGCTCATCCGACAGACACGTCAAGTGGCTCAAGGAGGATGGAGGGGCTGTTGAGCCCGTGAGAAGGGCGGAAGCGCGCCACTGTTTTAGCAGAAGGAACATGCCGACATTTCGAAGAAAACCTACCCACGAGCTGAAATCGCACACCACGAGTGTAGGCGCAGGTCGGGTTCCATTCACCTCGTTGACTTTACAGACGACTTAAGCGCGTTGATCATCGTCACGTCCCTTTCTCTCTTGTGCTCGCCATCATGGGGTTCGAGGGGCGGGGTGAGTTGATTATGGTTTCTTCTTTCTATTTCGGTGCTTTCTTGCTCACCTTTATTTCGTCGTGTGTTGCTGGCGATTTATTCTGCGTTTTCTCTATCTTTCTGATACTCACGGCTTGTCAGACAATCAAACAGCACTTCCTCAGCACACCGGGCCATGGGGGGGAATTTTGGTGTAAAGATAAAAAATGTACATTGTGAGTAGGTGGGAGAGTAGCATGAGAAACCAATTTTGCGGGTAAGGCGCTCATAGATGCCACAGGTACAGCATCCGTAGACGGCGCGTTATCCACCTCCATTGATTCCTCCTCTGGCGGATGCGCCAGCTCCATATCCATGCTCACATCCCCATCCCCAACCTACAACACAACAACGCATGAGTTTCATCCACAAGAAAAAGTCATCCGCGAACGTACCTTGTTTGTATCAGCCTCAAACCGTACCTTGTTTGATTCGACATTGGTATCCGCCCCGTTTGAATCAACATTCCTATCTGTCACCTTCCCCATCCCTTGCTTTTCCAACTCCAAATCCTGCGTACTCTCCTCTTCCTCCATCCGCCTCCCCACCACCCCCACCCCCACACGCTGGGGACTCCCCTCGTCCAGGTCCGTGCGCGAGTCTTGTTCCTGCTCCTGGGATTGGCTGGATTCTGTTGGGAGGGCGGGGGCGGGAGTGAAGACGGCTGGCATGTGTTGGATAGATGGAGCTGGGGTGGTCGACTTCGACTTCCGTTGGACAGATGGACGAGTAGTTTGAGGAGGCGGGGCAGGATCCTTGGGGACGGGCTCGAGTGGTGTAGCCGACTTGCGGTGGATAGCGGGAGTGGTGGACTTGCGCTGAAGAGCCGGAGCCGGCGTAGCAGATTTGCGCTGCACAGTCGGAGCCGGCGTAGCAGATTTGCGCTGCACAGCGGGTGTGACAGACTTGCGCTGGACATTCAGCATACCCGACTTCCACCGTCCGGGCACGATCTCCCCGTCCTCCCGCTCTTCTTCCACCTCACCGTCCTCAACCTCAACCTCCACCTCCATCGCCACGTCTTCCTCCCTCTGCCCTTCGACAATTTGCTGCTGTTTCTCGACAACGACCAGCGGCTCCTGCTCCCGATCTGATTCGTAATAGGCTCTTTCCCTCTGCCCCCGTGTTGGCCTCGTCCTGCTCTTCACGTGGACGCCTGCGTTGCTTTCCACCTCGGACTCCTCCTCCTCCTCCTCCGCATCGAATCTCGCCCTCCTCTTCTCTTTCAAGATCGCGTGGATGCTTCTCTCGCCTTGCACCGCGGCCCCCACCGGCTCGTAATGCATCAGATAATCCCCGCCCCCCTCCGTGCTCGTCCCGTCGTCCGGGAGGTCCATGTACGGCGGGGGCTCTCCTCCTTCCCCTTCCCCAGGTTGTTGCTGTTCTTCCCCTCCTTGTGCTTCCTTCCCCACACCCTCCTCCGCGCCACCATTCTCAGCGGGCTCAGACCCACCCCCAACCAGATCCTCCAACCTCCTCCTCCTCCCTCCATCCCCCCGACGCTGCCGCGCCACCTCATCAGCGATCTCCGCCCCCCGTCGGCGGTGGTAGTTTTCCTCGAGGGTGCGCAAGGTTTGGACGTCGTCCGCCTCCATGCGTGATTGTGATTGCGATATCCCCTCCAGTGATTTTGATAACCCTTCCAGTGCTTGCTCCTCCTCGTGCTGCCGTGGTTTGACAGGCGAACTAAACTCCTCGATCGAATCGTCCTTGTCAAGGTAGGGCGCGAATGCGCTCTGGGATAGGACAGGGATCGGGCCGAGTTTGGGCTTGGTGAGGAGCGGGTTGGACACGGATGACAAGAGTGGTTTGGAAGCGGAACCGGTGGACGCGAGTGGTTTGGAGGACGAGGCGACTGGTTTGGAGTTGGAACCAGTAGTTGACGAGGAAGAAGAAGAAGCCAGGAGCGGGTTAGACTTCGTCTTGCCATCCCGCCCCAGGATCGTCTTGGACCGGGGGCCCACTTTCGACGTGGCGGGCTTGGAGCTGGACGCGAGTTTGGATGTGGACGCGGTAGGAGCGAGCTTGGAGGTGGACGCTGTAGCGTCCAATTTGGGGCTCAAAGGCAATTGCGGACCAACGTCCCCGTTGGACCTCAACTTCGACGGCGTCCGCACCAGGCTGGCTAGAGATCCTGTGAAATCAATGCTGTACGTCAGTCTCGGTCTCAATCAAACCAAAAGTGAAAACACGAAAAGCGAGAGAAACAGCAACACAAGAAGGAAAAAAACACCCACCCCCCTTGGACGGACTCCGCCCCTTCATCCCGTCCTTCACCTTCACCTTCCTCTCCCTCTCCCTCTCCACCTCCCCTTGCACCTCCAAATCCACAGTCCTCTCTCTATCCTGTCCCTCTTTCTTATCCATCCCTACATCCACATCCCCAACCATATCTTGTTCTTGTTCTTGCACATCCCGTCCACCCCCTCCCATGATCAAACTCTCAACCACGACCCCCACGCCCGCGCGCTCCCGCTCCGCGATGGCGGCCAGGTCCTTATCAAACCGCCGCAGCCGGTTGCGTACCGATTTGGGAAGGCACGCGAGGTCGATCTCGGTTTGGTGTGAGGGGGCGGGTGGAGGTTCTTTGTCTGCGGATTCTTGTGGGGCGAATGCGAGTGGGAATCTCGGGTGGGCGGGATTCTGCGGTGCGACGGAATTTGGTGGTGGTGGTGGTGGTGGGGGAGGAGTGGCGAGTTTCGCCACAGTGGTAGACCGTAGCGCAGCCTCCTTCTCCCGTTCCCTGGCAGCCTCACGCTCCTGTTCCCTCTCCCTCGCAGCCTCCTGACTGCCATCCAGCGAATCCTGCACAATCTCCCCGTCGTCATCTCTGCCCTTCTTCTTCTCCACCACCTCCATCGCGTCCGGCTCTGGTTCAGCATCCGGCTCTGGTTCTGACTCCGGTTCAGCGTCCGGTTTAGCCTCGATCGGCTCTGGCTCGTCGACCAGTTCCGGTTCAGCATCCATCGTTTCCGGTTCAGCGTCATCCATTGCGTCGGGCTCTGGGTCTGGCTCAGGCTCATGCACTAGTCCTGGCTCCGCGTCCGGATCCGGCTCTATCATGTCTTCCACCTCACCCACGTCCGAGTCGTGCACCGCACTGTCCTCCTTCTCCTCCCCTTTGCCTCTCACATCTTCCTCAGGCTCCTCACTCCCCGACGGCAAGAACAACGGAACCTTCCGGCGCGGGGCCTCCACCGACACCATCTGGCGCGCGTTCGGGGTGCTCGACTTGGACACCACCGTCTTGCGTGGGGTGTCCGACGTCTTGTGTGGGGCGGTCGATGTCTTGTGTGGAGTGGGCTCGGACTTGAACTTGGACTTGGACTTGGTAGGCGACAGGAGCTCCTCCACAGTTGGCAGGTCCTCCTCCTCGCTCCCCTCCTCTTCCTCTTCTTCCCGCCGTTCTACCCGCTTCTTCACCACGACGTCGTCAAGTCTGCCCTCTTGCGCTTCTTCGGCGGCTCCGGCTCCTCCTCCTCCTCTTCTTCTTCTTCCTGTTTCACATGGACTCGTTTGCTCGAGCTCGACGTGGCACTAGCGCGTTTGCTTATCGACGAAGCACCGCGCTTAATCGAACTCGACGTCGCGCATTTACTAGGCGATGTGCGTTTGCTCCCCGCCTCGTAATCGTCCGAATCATCATCCCGCGTGAGGGACCGTTTCGTGGACGCGTTTGATTTCCGGCCTGTGAAAGCGTGGTGAGTAAGAAAGGTCTCGCGTGATTGCAACCAAGGACCGTCCGAAAACCAAATTCAAAAATCGCAGAAAAGTGGACGCAAGCCGAACGAAAAGAAGCGCAATGGAAAGGTGGACGAAAACCAAAACAAAAGCCCTCCGAAACCCAAACGAAAATCGACCCGACGCAAACAAATCACACACCTTTGCTACTCTTTCGTCCCTTCCCCTTCCTCTTTCTTGCTTTCCATGCCTCCACCAGATCCGGCGTCACGTCGCCCTTGGGCACCCAGCTCGGTTTCCACTGGGCGTTTGTTTCTGGCGAGGAGGCGTGTGTTAGTTAGTTGGGTGTGACGGGATTGGGATAGGAATGGAAGGGATAGGGATGGGGATAAGGAAGTGACAAAAATAGGGAGGGTGTTGAATGATAGCAACAGCGATAGCGTCAAGCGATGGTGAGGCGTCAAAGAACACATTCATCAACGCGACCAGCCAGCGACAAGCGGCAAATTGTAGGGACAAAGAAACCAAGCCTAGCACTCACCAGGATCCACCCCCTCCCAGCGCACCTTGTACGCCCCCTGCTTCTCCGCCATTATCTTGATCACGAGCCACATATGCTCTGCGTCGTCGGAGCGGGGTTCGAATACCTGTTTGGGTGGGGTGAGACAAGGCGAGGCGATTTAAGGGAGAAGAATTGGGTTGGGGAGTGAGACGGCGAAACGTTGGACATTGGGAAGAGACGAATGATGAGGAACGGCGGAACGGTGGGAAGCGACGAGGCGATTTGGAGTTGGTGTGGGACTGGGTAAGGACAAAGAATGGGAGCAAGGATTGGGGAGGAAGAGACGGCGATTGGGATTGTGGGAGGTGATGGGTGGTGGGTGGCGGGAAAGGGAGTACGCACCTGGCTCTGGGACTGGCTCTGGCTCTCATACGCGCTCGGCATCCTGTGCTTTCCGTTTTATTTTGGTGTATGCGTATCCCGTCTGTGTTGTGTTGTCGTCCACGTCCGTGCGTATTTGCATCCGTGTTTGTATCGTCGTTGTGTTGTGAAACAAAAGCGTCTGCCCGTGTCGTTTGTTCGTTCGTCTGCCTGCCGTGCTCAACACCACCACACGCCACAACAGGGTACGGAAACACACCTGATCCTATGTCCCAACTCGGTCACGCAGCCTTCGTTGTTCCTTTAACGCAACCAGCTTCCACGAAACTCCTATACGCACCGTGCAGATCCCAAATTTGGCAAATCCTAAATTCGCGCAAGAACCCGTTCAGTGCGCAGCCTCACACAAAGTCCGATGTCCAGAATCACCAGCAAGGAGGATGAGGACGTGGGAGGTGGGATGTCGCTCGCGCAGACTGAGCTGATGGCCGTCCGAATCCAAACCGTGATCGGGTAACACACCCGATAGTCGTCACGCTCCGTTGACAATCACTGGGGAGGTCTGGGGAGGTCCATTCGTCGATTAGACCGCGGCCGCTGAGTCAGCGCACAGCCACTGGATCATCGCGACAACTTTTGTTGTCTCGCGATCATCTCATCTGGCGTGTTCTGACGCAGGTACTAAGATTCAGCCCTTCTGGTAGGCTCGTGACCATCCGCTTCGCCACGTGGCTGCGCTTTTCACTCTGGCGAAGCGGCTGGTCCCACTTGAGCTGGATTTGGCTGATGCACCCAAATCATCCCCGGCACTTTTGTTGCTTTCGACTCTAGGTCGTAAAAAAGTTAATAAGTTCGCTAAACAAAAGCTGCTTATTTTTGAATTTCAAGAAACTTTCCTTTAAGGCAAAAAACAACTTTTTCTAAGATGTATGTTTGACCTCGAGATGGCAAAGACACCCCAGCTGAGAGATTGAGAGACGAAGTGATGCAGCTGGAAAAAAAAGTTTTTTACTCACTTAACAAAAGTTGCTTAGATTTGAAAAATAATCAACTTTCATTTACTGAACTTTTTGACTTTTACAAGGTAGAGACGCTATGTGGAAGTGTGCCCAGGATGATTTGGCGGTGATACGCATGTTACGATTCTAGGGCTAGAAACCCCGGATTTTGCGATTTCTATCAAGCTTCAGTCTAGAGGATTCAACGTAGACAAGGCCAGGTGTACATGAGTTATCATCAGAGACACAGTCTAGGGCAAGGACTAGTTCTCTAAAGTCAGACGTTAACTACGGTTAAATACCAGTCCAGTAACGGACCGTCTGTACTGAATATCACTATCCAATGTGTCCCACCGTAACACCGGTGTACGAAAATCCTACACTCTGTACATACGTCACTGTCGCGTTAGTATCACAAATCAAGACGCAGTTAACGAATTCCATACGTTAATGGTTGTTTACAGCCAAGCGGCAGATTACTAGACACTCAATCAATTTAAAAACCTTGACAAGAGTACAAGATCCAGTATCTCGTCCAGACGGGATCTGTGTCAATTGATTAGAAGGCGTAAGCACCCGTGTGGTTGGCCGCTAAAAGAATAAGTAGCAAAGATCTAATAAGGGTATAAAGAAGTCATATCCCGTACAGACGGGATACTGAGTCTTGCCCCTCGTTCACAAAAAGATTCCGTATCAGGTATAGGAGAAGCAGACGCAACGTAGGAGTTCAGTTCCCGTTTGGGACAACTAAGGATCAGATCGGTCCAGGTACCTCCGTGGAAACATTCCATACACGGCCGCGGTCAACAAATGCGTTTCAGCGAGCGTCTGCCCGGGTTTATTCCTTCCACCACCGACGGTCGTCAACCCTAAAGACTACACTTGCCAGAGATCCCCACTCTCAGTTGCTTCAAACAAAAGATATCATAACAGACAAACAGAGAACTACAGAACCGTTCACTTCCTTTAACGCCTGAAGGAAGTGGCGCAGACACCAAACACCAGATACAAGACAAATACTAGAACTTTCCTCCGGTCCAGACCAGGTTCCTGAAGCACGCCATAATGCACAGTCAACCGATGTCTCGCACCTCCCCAAGGAATAGTTTCTCTCCTCCGCACCAATAGCAATCGTGGCCGGAACCCTATGCCCTGGGAGTACCCTCATGGTACCACCCCAGTGATGAGTCAGTAATTAGTCCGTTTTACCGAGTAGAATACTATAAAGGACACCATGTAACGTCGAATAGTTCAGTTTAGCGCCCCGCAGAGATCAGCCCACAAAGCGTCCCCCTGTAGTAACCTTGCTCGAGTATACACTCAAATAAGATCCCGTTTGCACACTATTGAAGACCCAAAGTCTCCCAAACTTAAGAGCCCCACCTGAGTAAATACAGAACTCGGTGTTGGATAGAAGATTAAGATTCCCCAGCTAGAACCACTTGCGATTCAATTAGAAGTGAACTTTCGTGAGCCCGGACTTCTCCCAAGAGATACCGCACGGATTTACTGAGAAGCCAACCAGTCCTTAGAAGGGTCCGCATCGACGTAGAAGTTTAGTTAACATAACACTTTGCGAATACAAGAAGTTGTACCGATCCTCTTGCTATCAACACCAGTGCGACTTACCAGAGTTGAATTGAGAAGACCCAAGACCTAGAACAAAAGCTTAGCAAAGAGCAAAGACTGCACATCCCGTGTCTGCGAACCGGGCACCTGTCTTATTCCAGTACCCTTTAGAACATACGTTTCAACAGTCTATACGTCTGTTGGAGTTGTCCTCTGTTCGGCTTTCGAGTTCTAGTCACGCAAGTGTACAAGTCCACAATCAATCTCAAATACCCCCATCTCACTTGCATTCGTGCAGACTAAAAGGCTCACTTGCCAACCCCTTTCAACTATCACTCAGACCTTGTTCTAGCCAGTTCAAGTACGCGTACATACGCACCTATTCCTTGTTATCACCAAAGCAAGCGTAGTTTCTTAGTTACCTATCACCACCCATCCAATCTTAAGATCCCACTTAGGAGTGTTTTAGTTGTTTGTTGGTTGTGGATATATTCTATATATTCTGTGGCCTATTTGCACCCAGCACATCATATTTGGAGCCCACCGCGAGGGGGTATTTCAATTGATTAACTTGTCAACTAAGTGACAACTTAGTCTACTCCAACAAAAAGATTGTTCCCCCGCCTGTCGACGGACTGGAATCACAAAATTCCAAACGTTACACGTCAAGTCAGAACAGTCAAAGCTCTAGACGCGAAAGCTCTAATTCTACCAGTCAGAGTCGCACATCCTCGTACAACCTACGAAGTAATCGACCTCCGGCAGGAGCTCATTTCAACGGACAACCAGACCAAGTCCAGGAACGAGTGCAATTAGCAGCCAAAGGTCCGCCTAAAGCTCCTAAACGCAAAACCCAAAAGCGACTAGCAAAACCCCTACCTTCGGATTCCAATCCAGAAGACGAAGAAGAGTTTACTACCCCGTCGCAATCTCCGCTTCAGAGCCCAAACCGTGAATTATCACACCTAAGCCCTGCGCAACAACACACATTTGTCCAAGCCACACAAGCCTTGCTTCCAAAAGTAACTAAGAACTTATTTGCAATGTCGGCTCGAACACTAAACGCAGACGAGTTCATCTCGCAAGATACACTCGATATAATGAAAAACAAAAGACTCCCCAAGATTAGATCTAAGGACGCACCTATTTTTGACGGAACCAGCGACGGTATCAAAGACTTTATCATGTCTCTTGAGATCATCTATCATACGCAAGGATTGACAGATGAAGCAGCTCAAGTAGAATTAGCAGCGGTATACGCTGGTGAAAAAGTCCGTAAAACCTGGTTCGCGTTACCAGAATACAAGGCGGCTAAATGGAAAGACTTCAAGGAAGCTGTACTATCTAGTTACAACCAAGGAAAAGATGATGAAGAGTACAACCTCTCGGAGCTCGAAGAAGCAGTAGCTCACTACCTGGAAAGACCCATAGCCACTAAACAAAGGTGGACGGAATTCATTTGGGATACAGTACACATTATGCGTGCGCTAATCCGTGAAGGAGAAGTCACCGATAAAAGGGCTGTAGACATCATTCAGCGGGTGCTTACCGAAGGGTGTTGGAACAACGTCTATACGGACTTGCGTACACTGGCTAGAGAGAAAAATACAGCGGCAACCGCAACAGCAGCAGCTACTGCTACTGCTGCTGCTAATGCTGCTGCAGCACAGCAAGGCGGTGGAAACCAAAACCCACCTCCCCCTCCAGCAATTACCACCACTGGGGCTGGTTCCAGTATGAAGATCAAGTGCAATCTGGACGAAGTTCTAGAAGCGGTTTCAGCTTACTTCAATACGGGCACGACCTATATCTCGAAGTTGAGTGGGAATACCGTCTCTCGCCATCTAGTCTCACCTGGTACAAGGACCGTCAAAATAGAAGAACTACAAGAGCAGAATAACGCACTCGCTGCTATAATGGATTCAATAGCCATCCAAGAAAAGAAAGCTGAAGAACAAGAGAAACGATACACTGAAGAACGTCGTTCATGGCAGAATTTCTTGGAGACTCAGAAACATAATAGTCAGAACCAGCAAGCGCGTAGTCAAGGATATATAGCAAATCCGGCAACCATGCTCTTACAGACGCCAATGGCAGGCCCATCCATGCATAGTAGTACTATGGTACCTCCACCCCCGCAACATCAACATCAACACCAACACCAACATCACGGTGGTGGTAGGAATGGCGGGTCGTTGAATTGTTACTTCTGTGAAGAATCTGGCCATTTCCAGAGTGACTGCCAGAAACTGAAGAATTTAGAAAAGGAAGGTTGGATTTACCGACTAGATCAATACAACAAGCTCTTCAGAAAAGACGGAAAGGCCATACGAACTAAGCAGATGGCCGGGGTCAGTCCCCTTGAGCAAGTACATACGTTAATGCGCGAACAAGGAGTAATTCCTAATGTTCGAACACAGAACTTGCAAGATGAAGACTGGTACTCGTCAGAAGATTTGTATTTTGACGGGACTAATGTCTTCATGAGCGCCATGGACGAATCCAAACGGACTCAGTCGGGTTTCGATTAAGCTCGAGGATGGAGGAAAGGCCTACAGCCCCTACTCCTCCTGAGAGCGTATTGATGGTAGATACCCGTACAAGTTCGAGAGCAAAAGAACACTCTTCCAAGAAAGAGTTGAAAGCCTGGCCTAAAGATCGAGTAATGGTGGAAATACCAAAACGACCACCAACTCCTATAACACAACCTAAGAAAGTCAGTTTCAATCCGGATGTCTCAGAAGACGGGTCTGATGAAGAATTCTTGTCAGACCAAGAACTGGAACAAGCAGCAAAGGTCCTTGACGAACCTGAACCTGTTACTGACAAGGTGAATTCAACTTCACCACTTGAAAAACTGGATAAACCTAAGTCATACAGGCGGGTGTCCAAACTCAAAGAATTACTGAACCGAAACCCACAATGGAAAGCCATGTGGAAGGAATTGTTACCTGAAGAACTATTGGCAACGAACGAAATCTGGCAGAAGGATCTCTTAGAGAATCTGAAAGCTAAGAACGTTAAAGTCACTCTTCAAGATAAGTTAGACGGAGACAATTTACCAGTCTATGATGTTTTTACTATCAAGGAAACAGCCTCTACCACCTTACCAGTAGGTTCAATCGTAGTTCAAGATCCTGTAGAACAATTCTACAATCAGACAGGGTATACGGGACCCTACAATATCCCGCGCGAAAGCATAGCTCCAGAAAATGCAGAATTACGCACCTTATGGCCTATTATCAATAGAGGCAGCCGTAAGGAGAGCCTGTTAGACGGTGGATCACAGATAGCGTCCATTTCTTGGAAAGCTGCGCTGGAATTAGGGCTCTCTTATGACCCCAACTTTACCATTACTATGGAAAGTGCCAACAAAGGACGCACTAAGACACTAGGACTAGCAAGAAATGTTCCATTCAAATTTGATGGCATCAGCTACTACCTTCAGTTACATGTGTTACAAGATCCAGCCTACGATGTACTACTAGGACGACCTTTTGAGGTTGTCTCCCAAGTCAGTTTACAAACTAGTACGAGTGGAGATGTATCTGCTACGATTATAGAACCAGGAACGGGGCGAAAGCTTACATTTCCTACTTATAAACGGGGACAGATTCCTAGGCACTTGGCCAATACAGAACAAGCGGGTTTTCAACGCCCCTCGAGGACTTGAACAATGATCAAGGAGAGGACGTTGCACTGGTAATAGAAACCCATCCACAGACGGGTAGACTCATCATTAAAGAGACATATATACCAGGCAACCATGCAACGCACTTCGAACCAGAAACGTTGACTAACCTGTATATACATGCCTCTAAGACTCAAGTAGAACACCTAGTGAAGCCTTTGAAGAATCAGTACGCATTTATGCAGGCAGATCTGAAAGGTGAACCTCTTATGGTCATTCCACCTAAGATCAATCATATACCAGAAGGACTTATGACGAAAGTTCCGTGCAGACGGAATACGGAAACTTACTCAACTAATAGTTTCCAACAAGTTGAGACTCCGTATCCTGTCTCACACAGAATTCGACAAGTTAACGGATTCAGAAAGATCTTTGACATTAAAAGTATCTCTGAAGACGTCGAAGAACTCTGCGAGTCAGTCAGTACCATGAATTTGTTTCCTAGAGTCCCTATCGGACTTGAAGGCACTTTCGCAGGAATGACTGTCTCTATGACTACAGATCATCTAGGAGAGGTTAGGAGCCAGTTTTACGAGTCCTTAAAGCAAGACAGAGTACGGGGAATCTTTGCGACTAAGAAATACAAACCAGTTGCATTGAAGACTCGCTCTCACTTGGGAACACTCCCTGAAGAGTTTCGAATCAAAAGACATATCCTTGGGGATCCTTTAGCAGATATGCCTCAGTTATCTAAGAACCCTCCACCTTTTGTACCCACTGGTCGTTACACAGCTGAGCGGCGAGAACAAATTCAGAAGGACCACGATACAGGTTTCTTACAAGACGAAGAACTGAAGCTAGTAGATCACTACTTCATGCTTTTAGGAGATGGTTTCGCTTGGGAGGAATCACAAAAAGGGCGGTTCAAAGAGGAATTCTTTCCGTCTGTAGATATCCCGGTTATACCTCATACCCCATGGGTACTAAGGAACATCCCAATACCTCCTGGTATTTATGAGGAAGTATGTAAGATCATAAAGCACAAAATTGACTCTGGAGTGTATGAGCCTTCGAACTCGTCATACAGGTCAAGATGGTTTTGTGTAGTAAAGAAAGATGGGAAGAAATTGCGATTGGTTCATAGTTTAGAGCCGTTAAATGCAGTTACCATCGTGCATTCAGGTTTACCACCTGCAACCGAAGAACTAGCGGAAGCATTCGCCGGTTTATCATGCGGTGGAACACTAGATTTGTATGTAGGCTATGATGAGAGAACGTTAGCTACTGCCTCTAGGGATATGACTACGTTTTCAACACCATATGGCGCTCTTAGGCTCCGTACCCTACCAATGGGTTGGACCAATTCAGTACCCATCTTTCACGATGACGTGTGCTATATCTTAAGGGAAGAGATACCAGCGTACACTAGACCTTATATCGATGATGTACCGGTTAAAGGACCGAGCTCTCGATACGAGTTACCAGATGGTACTTATGAAACCTTACCAGAGAATCCTGGCATACGGAGATTTGTTTGGGAACACTTCCAGACAATGGTCCGGATTGTACAGCGTATGAAATATGCTGGAGGAACCTTCTCGGGTACCAAAGCAATCATATGTGCAGAAGAGATAGTCGTAGTAGGGCATGTGTGCACACGAAATGGAAGAAAACCTGCTGAAGAACGCGTAAAGATTATTTCCGACTGGCCAGCGTGTAAAGCTCTTACCGAAGTAAGATCCTTTCTGGGTACAGCGGGAATCTTCAGAGCATTCGTCAAGGACTATTCTAAACTAGCACTTCCTTTGACACGGTTGACAAAAGATATAACCAAGTTTGAGTGGGGCGAAGAGGAACAAGCCAGTATGGACGCACTAAAAGATGCCATACGTACTTGTCCCATGCTAAAACCCCTAAGATATGACTGGGAAACACCTATTACTCTGTCAGTAGATACATCTTATCAAGCGGTTGGTTTCTACCTTTCTCAACTAGACCCAGAGGACAACAAGAAAAGATACTACGCTAAATTCATGTCTATAACACTGAACGAACGCGAAGCAAGATATTCTCAAGCAAAAAGAGAATTATATGGACTCTATAGAGCCCTAACACATTGTAAATATTATCTATTAGGTTGCCGCAAGCTCAAAATCGAAGTAGATGCCAAGTACATTAAAGGGATGCTGTCTAATGTAGACTCGTTAGCCAATGCGAACCTACAGCGCTGGGCAGAAGAAATCTTGATGTTCCACTTTACTTTGGAACACGTCCCCGGGAAAGTTCACGGGCCCGATGGTCTGAGTCGTAGACCGCCATCGGAACAGGATGAAATAATACCCAGACCTCCGTTGGATGATACTGAGGATATACTCCCTACTTTTATCTACGAAGAAGATGAAAACATTCAAGAAAAGGACAAACCTTTATCCTTCGAAGCATTTCAAGATCATATAGACACGCGAACCGGATATATGCAATGGGTGGCTATAGACGAGTTTCAGGAAACCGAATGGCCACCAGACCTAAGAGACCAAAGAACAGCAGCGACTTGCTGCGCAGTTGCCACTGCAGGAATCGAGGACTGGTTACAAATCGAGGAATTCCCACAATTAACCAGAACGGAGAGAGAGCAACAATGGGATTAGTTGTTGCCTCACCTGCAACCACTGTTAGAAGACGAAGAATACCAAGCTCGAGTACTTTCTACAAAAGAAAGAGCACAACTCGAACATTGGTCAAAGAACTTCTTTATTCGAAACAACAAGTTGTATAAGACTCATGAACAAGGCGCTCATCAGCGAGTACTATCATCACAACAGCGTATACCAATTGTACGCCTGTTACACGATAGAAACGGACATAAAGGCCAATATTCGTTGTATCACCAAGTGTGCATGCGCTTTTGGTGGCCTGGCATGAACACGGATATACAATGGTACGTACGCACCTGTGTACTTTGTCAACAACGACAAAAGAAGAACATAAGAGTAGAACCTACCATTACCTCCACACCAGGAATATTTGAAAGGGCATACGTGGATACATTCCGAATGCCTAAGTCTGGAGTAAAGAACAAGAAAACTGCTGAGTACAAGGACTATAATGCGGTCACTGTAGCTCGTTGTGGTTTAACCGGATGGCCAGAAGCTAGAGCTTTAGTAGTTGAAGACGCTAAAACTCTGGGAGAATGGATATTCGAAGACATCTTGTGTAGATGGGGTTGTCTCAAGGAAATCATTACGGATAACGGACCCGCTATCAAGAAAGCTATGCTCTACATTGAAGAGAAATATGGAATCAAGGGGATTCTCATTAGTCCTTATAACAAACAGGCTAACGGAAAGGTTGAAAGAGGCCACTGGGATATACGCCAGTCTCTATTCAAGGTTTGCCGAGGAGATCCTGAGGATTGGCCTGCTTTCTTACATGAAATATTATGGGCAGAGAGAATAACAGTCAAACGGTCCCTGGGGACTTCGCCATTTCACACAGTAACGGGATGTGATCCTATTCTACCACTTGACTTGGATGAGGTTACCTGGTTAGTGGATACTCCTGACAAACTCTTGTCACATTCGGACCTTGTAGCAATGCGAGCTAGACAACTGAAGAAACACAGCGAAGACACCAGGCTGTTAAAGTCAAGAGTAGCAGCAGCTAAGAAGAAGAATGCCGCCAAGTACCTAGAAGAGTATGTTAACTCAATTCCGAATCATGTATTCGAGACAGGAGAACTAGTCTTGGTCCGGAACACGCGAATTGAATCAGAAATGAACGTGAAGTTCAAAGAAAGATTCATGGGTCCGTATGCTGTGGTTGCTAGAACCACAGGCGGTAACTATGTCCTATGTGATCTAAACGGAGTGGTACTTCGAGACAAGATTGCAAAGTTCAGAGTCATACCATTCTTCGCTAGAAGAGACCCACTGCATTTGGGAGGTCAGTTCTTTAGAAAGTTAGAACGGATTAAGACCAGTGCACTAAGAGTTGTTGAGGCCTTAGCAAAGAAGGCTAAGTAAGATAGCAGAGACATTCGTAAGAAAAATCCCGTATACCGTCCACACGGACTTTTGACGGGATCCATGTACGCAGTCAAGAAAAATCCTGTATACCGTCTGGACGGACTTCTCACAGTACAGTCCAAAATGTAGTCAGCGCCGTTGCAAAAAGTCCACAACTTGTGCTTTGTGTATACACGCACTTGGACTCAAACCAAGCCCTCTACATGGTTTAGAAAGAGGTGCGCAACCAGTTACGCTACGTATGGATGGACTTAGAAAAGAAATCCAATACCAGTTGGGATATAGGAAAAAGACACGTGACTGGGAAAGTGGCGTGGTAAAAATCAGATACTGTCATTTCCTATGCTCACAGCTGGAGTCGAACCAGCGTCGCCCGGTAATAGCTGAGTTAGAAGGCATTCACTTCTACCAGGTATGCTACCACTTGCACCATATGAGCTTGGATAAAGCAAATATGCTGTTGCCAGTTCAGACACATGGTTGACTACCCAAAACAAAAAACATTGTACGAGTCCGTGTATGCTCGCACTTGGACTTGAACCAAGGCCTCACCTTAGCCAGGAGAGGTGCACGACCAGCTGCGCTACGAGCAGATGGACTTAGAAAAATATCAGAGAGGATGGAAACCTCAGACAAAATCATAAAAAGAAAAATAAAGATATTTTTGACCTGTGTAATGCTCATAGCTGGAGTCGAACCAGCGTCGCCCTGTGAAATGTGGCTGAGTTAGAAGGGATAACTCCAGGGGCATGCTACCACTACACCATATGAGCTTGGGTTCAGAAGAAGTGGGCTTTGCCGGTAGCAGTATTGAAAGTGGCGCAAAAACGGAAAACCCCGTGACTTTTAATTTGCACAAAAAGCTCAGCACGTCCCGTGCAAAAGTACAGAAGGTTGCAATAGCGCGGACACTATCAGAAAAGAAAAGACGGAATAGGAGGGGACCAGTACATTCTATAATTTGACGCGAATTTAGGAGGGGACCAGTACATTCTATAATTTGACGCGAATTACTGCGCCACAGTAATTTGGACCTCAGATATTGCAAGAATCCCGTATTCCGCAGACCATTCCAGTCAGACCGGATTCTAAAGCGCTGAAAGAAGCGTAGACGGAATCTTTATGAATCAGAACTCAGTTACCATCAGGTACGAGGAACAGAAATGTGCCAGAATAGGCAATGACCGTGGATCAAGTGGACCAGAGTAAAGAGGATCAGCGAAGGAAGGCGCGTAGGCATACAGAAAACAGGGCACGAACGGAGATTCTGAAGTCTAAATGGCAGATACCGGGGATCCAGTATCCAGTATCCAGTATCCCGTTTCTCAGATCAAAGGCAGTGACGGAGACAACAATTTGAGTATATAACAAGTGCCCAAATTGACGTTTCCCGTACTTTCCACGCCCATTCTAACCTCGCCCGCCAAACCGTCCTCACCATCCATACCACTGCCTCCATGTCGCCCGCCGTCGTCCCCGCCGTCGCGCCGTTCGCCTGGAAGTTCTTCGGGAACAGCGCTATCGACCCATCAGTCGCGCTGGCCGTACCACGTCAACCCAGTCGAATCATGTCCAAAGGACTCGATACAGTGGCCAACAACCAGATCAACAACAACCGAGGGACAGCTTTCTATAGCTATGTCAAGCAGTGGACAACACAGGCACCTCAATTCACAAGTCGCAACCGGGCAAGGCCATGGACCGAGTCTTGGGCCTAGCTTACTGGCGGTACAAGAAGTGCGTCAGGAGTTACGGTTACCAAGTTCAAGATAATATGGAAGTTACGTTGGTAAGTCAACAATTGTTGACTAAGTAAGCCAGACACTGAAATATTACGTCGTAACAAGACCAACTGGGAAAACAACGAAGACGGAGATGTCTTCCCCGCAGCAATGACGGAGAGCTTCAGTCCAGAAGGCTCAGACGTCGAGATGTCCGACGATACCGTACAGACGCAGACGCAAGTTCCCATTGAGGAAGAGTTTGCCAGAGAGATCAGCGAGGTAAGTAAAGATTCAGTATCCCGTCCAGACGGGATCTTGACTCGAGAAACAGGCATCACAAGAACGCGATGTCAACTCGCCTCCAAGATCTCGCCATCAGAGTCCAGTAATGGAAGAAGAAGTAGAGTGTGCCATGGAAGTGAGTGAAGATTCAGTATCCCGTCCAGACGGGATCTTAATTCACCTTCATAGCAAAACTTACCAGAAGAATTGGAGCTGGAGTACAGCAACGAAGCTATCCGAACCGACCGAACTTCGCGTGAAAGCACCCCTCGGTCAAGACAACAAGATGAAGACCAGGTGGGTAGTATTCAGTATCCCGTCTAGACGGGATTCTAACTCCGTTCATCTCAGGAATCAGGAGATAACGCGACGCCAATTCCGGGGGTCGCACCCACAAAAACAGATACAGACCAAGTAAGACACTTGTTGTAAAATCCAGATACCGTGTTTTAACACAGAAGTCAAACAGAACCTCCGGCTACCCAGTAACGGGTACTTCTTCAACGATAAGATCCGGGACGTCTACAAAGTCCACTTCTCACCAGAGGAGGCGTCAAGAGTTGTGCGAGGGGACAAAGCCCTCATTGAGCGAGTACTCCGTAGGGAGAAGGTCTGCCACAGGGGAGCTGTGGTCATCACTTTCTTCGAGGACGTCTTCAGCAAACTCGCCCGGAGAGAAATCTCCACTCGCCCTCTCCGTTCCACCCCCATGGAGGACTTAGTCTATCTTGACAAGTTCTTCAAGGACTGTGTTGACGCGGAAGTAACACATTTATCGGGGATCCTTCAACAAAGAGCCGCTCCCAGAGAGAGCCCACGAATCATCTCCTTTGACGCCAGGAACGTCCACCCCCGTTTCCGTATCCAGTTAATGGAGTCGGAAGCTGCCGTCATCTACCATGAAGGCAACCTGGTGCAGATGTTGAGACCTGTGTGGGAGGAGGCAAAGTGGTCGACTCAGCAGCAGAACACGGCAGCGCAGTTCTGGGGACATGTTGAAGATAGACTCTTCAGCGTCCGGGACAAGGTCGAAATCGATGTTTCGTACAGGAAGACCTTGGACGACATCCTCTTCGTCAAGATACTCGACTTGCTCGAGTCCACAGATATTCCGTTGCTGAACACCGTCTTCAGCTTTTCGAACACGACACGAGTAGAAAGGGTTGACCGGACAACTCGATACGACACGTTCCCCAATTCGGCTGAAGCGAAAGGGGAGCTAAGGTTCAACCTTATGAACAACCTCCAGTGGAAGGATAACCAACTTCCACTGTCCGCACTAGAGGTCGCGGAGAACCAACCTCGCCTGGCGTCGGCCTTCCTCAGTCTCCGGCCGCAGCCGTCAGATTATACTCTGAACCCGACTGTTGACAACTCCGTCCACGGTAAGGGCAGAGTACCTGGCTCTGGTACGAGGGACTTAGACCTACCCATTCCAGACCACCAATATCCCGTCCCCGGACCTTCAAACCCCTCTGGTGGTTCTGAGGCCGAGAGTCCGTCTCGCAAACGAAAACTCTCCCTCACTCCAAAGGACAAGCCAAACGAGATGCAGCTTATCACCAGCATGGAGGATGTTGTAACACCGTGGAACCGTCCCATTGCGGGACTTCTGGAACCCTTCATCGGTCAAACGGTGACAATTCCAGTCCCGTATTCCGTTCCCCCGGCGAAGAAAGCTCGAACCGTGAAGCCAAAGAAGAAGGCCAGGGAGGAGTGCCGTACCGTACTCGAACACCTGGAGATCTACCCCAAGGCGAAGGTTACCGAGAACACGAAGAGAGGAATTCGAGATGCAGAGAAGCTGGCGTATCGCGACCCCAAAGGAAGGTGTAACCTCTGTCAGGAGTTTGACAGGGAGTGCACTTGGAACCGCACGTCCGTCAACTTCTCAACCACTTGTGACAAGTGTTCCTCAGCTGGACGGAAGTGCGTCTGGATGAACGAAGATGGTACGCGGGAGCCTGTTCAGGACAAGGACAGGAAGAAGTCGAACGCTTCCACCGCTTCCAGAGTCTCCGTCTCCCAGAAACTCGAGGAAGAGAAGGAAGAACGAAAGATGGCAGACTCGCAGGAACGCGAAGCGCGAGAGCAAGTCACGGAGCACCTCGAGCAAGAGATGTCCTCGCTCCGGAGGAAACTCAAGCGGTTAGAGAAGCAAAAGAAGGACTTAGATAAAGATACTTAACTACACGAGAACATTCGTAGTAAGTATGTACACATATCCCCCTCAGACCCGTATTTTTTTTGATAAAATGTACACCCTACACAAGAAAAACGCGTGAAGACTGATCTAAAAGTCAAGCCGAAGACTCAGCTTTCGCAAGACTAAGGATTCGGTATGGCGTCTAGACGGGAACTTTTAAAAAGGAATGTCTAGAACTTAAGACACGCCAAAAATTCCGTATCCCGTAGAAACGGACCTTTCGCAAGACTACTACCGTACATGGGAACTAAGTACGATACGGGTTCACTAGAAGTAAGGGTACGCTCCACTTCAGTAAGTTAAGAGGAGACTCTATCCCGAACCGAAACTAGGGGAACAGAATACAACCGCGCATAAAACTCAGAACAACCCCTAGGACGTAAAATGTCCAAGTCTGTTTGTAACTGCATGGGCGTACGAGTATGGAACTTAGCCCAATCAACTGAAGATGCGTCTCCACAAACCCAAACGGTCTGACGATGATGTTCTCTAACGAGCAAAAACAAATCAACCAACCGTCTGGTCAATCAAGCAGGAGAGACTCACAAAGTAGGCAGAGGGTATTCAAACGAAGCTTTCCGATCGTGAAAGAAGACCAAGCGTTGATGCAAGGGTATCACCGGTTTAAGATAGAGTGGACGAATAGCGTCCGCGTACATCGACCACCAAGGGACCACCTCTATAAGACTACCAGGAAGAAGACTGACGTCGGGAGGAAAATCCCTCAACCAGTTATCATCATCAATAGGCTCTCGTCCGGCGACAGAGTCTAAGGCACCACAATGGTTCCCAAATGTAGCGTCTTCCTGAGGGAAAGTCAGAGAAGCTCAACAGAGTACAGATCGATCCGTACCACATACTGCGACATCGCAGGCGCGTAGATCTCTGGAAAGTGAAGAGCTGGGCATTGGTATTCCAGTGGTAAGAAGGAGTCCACTGTATAACCGTCCACCGTTTTAACGGCTCCCCGACGAAACCAAGTCTGAACCAGTTGAACACATAGCGTGAACATGGCGATAAAGTTGGATTTAGGTCCGTATACGAACTTATCGGCCATATTATGCCACAGATCCTTGAAGAACCGCTGAAGGCGTATTTTAACGCTAAGACTCAGAAACCAAGAAGATTTAAGACGTACCAGATAATAAATCGTAAAGCCTACCGAAGGGGCATCGTAGACGAAGTCTTGACCCAGAACTAGGGCTTCGCCTACGATATTGACCCGAGCAGTAAAATCAACACAACCCAGTTCGCGGGTAGTGCCAATACGCCCAACGATTGGAAATCCCGTCTTGTGGTGCATCGACAGACAGTCGGCCAGAAACAGCTCTGCTTCTATGAAGAAACGTTCATCGGATTTGAACCGAACTTTGTAGAAAGGAACTGAAGGGAGGCGTAAAGCCGTAAAGGAATTGAGAAGGAGGGGCATGTTCGCCTCTACCTTCCGTATACAGTTCCAGTAGCTTTATACCAGTTTCCAACATCGATAAAGGACAAATTCATCATCGATAAAAGACTACGAAGCAACCAAATTGTGCCTTAGGAACAGTAAAAGAATCTAGACAAGGAAAACAGATTCCGTCTGTTTAGAACAAGAGCCTTTTAAAGTTCCTCACAATGATTAAAGAAGACCAGATGTATTGGAGTTTTGCTATCTACAAGAGACGTTTTATCTAAAGATAACTTGTAGCTCTAGTACTACAGAAGATGAAGGATTTCGACTAGAGACTACACTACAGCAGGAAGACCCATTTTGGGTAAGGAACTAAAGACGCGATAGGTGTTTAGACAACTACTGCTGAAGGAGACTCTCCGTCGCGTTCAAGTAAAGATCGCGGGCACGGAGGAAAGTTTGTACTTCCCCGTGAATGCGATTGGCAGAAACAGACAGTTCCAGGCGATAAGCCTGCTCTGAGGAAGCCATACTCGACGAGATCCCGTCTGAGCCAGGCAAGCCGGCCAAGAAATGCATGCGCTTGGTGACACCAGTGACAGCGGTCATGTACGCGTTCATGTGCTGAGGTACTACAACGTCAGTGAGCAAGCAGAAAAGGAACCAGAAAGAGAAACACGTACCAGAGCTCAGTTGGTTCATAAGGGTAGGATCCATAGCAATGGAAGTGGCCTTGAGAACTTTAGACAAACGACGCATAGCCTCTTGAGGAGCCTTGCGCTTGGGAGCCGGTTCGACCTCGTTCTGAGCCGCCAAGGTCTTCATAGCCTTCAGATAGATACGCGCTTTAGTATCCATACCCCGGACGTAAGCGTAAGGGATATATCTTACAGCACGCGTGTTCTATGAAACGAATAAATCAGTTTTCCGTCTAAACGACACTAAAAGAATGAAGAACTCACGTTGGCCATGGAAGAAAGCGTCTTATCACGCTCAGAGATGACCACCTGAGTGAGCCCTTCAATAAGATCTAAAAGATGAGGAAAGGAATGAGCTCACTTCATCGGTTTCCTCAGAACCAGAAGCGTCCTCACCATCGGCCATAGCTGAATAATATTCATCAGCCCAGACGAAACCCTTAGTAGGCGCAAAGGGATCACCAATATCGTTGGAAGCCTCCGTTTTGACTTGTGAACCGGCTCCTACAGCCTCGAGCTGATCATCGATAAACTGAGGAGTCTTCTTCTGAGAAAGATGTCGTCAAACAAAGAGAACAAGCAAAGGATGAAAGAACACGACTCACCGAAACCTTAGGAGGCTTCATCGGTTTGAACTTGGGATGCATGGGATGCTCTTCGCCAACGTGAAAAGCTTGAGCGGCGATCTTGCCCTTACGGGTACAAGTCTGCACCAACGGATGCAAGATGTTGGGAATATTGACTTGGTCGTGATGAGGCGAAATGCCCAGCTCCGCGCAGCAATAACCAAGGAACGAACGAAGTTCGCAGGCCCAGACGGCTAAAGCCTCAGGAAAAGTCGCGGTCGACGGTTGCTCTTTAGATAAAGAGGTCGACTAAAGAAAAGAATTTTAAGAACAGATAAACAAAGAGACAAAAGAGACGTACCACGATCTTCTTCATAACTGCGTCGAACCGTTCGCCCTTCTCCTCCATGTGTTCCGCTTTGGCAGGAAGTGTCATCGTGGTGATCAAACGAGTGGTAGGAACGATGAGAGCCGCGTAGAGGGACGAAATTTCATCAGAGACGGTATCGGGAAGTTCGGTGGAAAAGATTCGTTCGCAAATGGATTGACCCAAAGTGGCACGAGAAGCCACGATGGCAGAGGCAACGTCTGGAACGATGTCCACAGTCAACATCGAGGCAATACCCTTCCAAGTACGCGAACGAGAAGAAGGCATGATAAATGAGAGAAGTTTGACGAACGAGTGGAAGATTATTTTGGGGGTAACTCCCTGACGAAGAAACAACCAGACATTTATACCACCAGCAAAGGAATTGCAAATAAGCGCAAGAATTGCCGGGTGTTCTAGAATAACCGACAGGTGTATGTTGCGGACAACATCTGTAAGTTAAGAGGAGATGATACGCATGTTACGATTCTAGGGCTAGAAACCCCGGATTTTGCGATTTCTATCAAGCTTCAGTCTAGAGGATTCAACGTAGACAAGGCCAGGTGTACATGAGTTATCATCAGAGACACAGTCTAGGGCAAGGACTAGTTCTCTAAAGTCAGACGTTAACTACGGTTAAATACCAGTCCAGTAACGGACCGTCTGTACTGAATATCACTATCCAATGTGTCCCACCGTAACACCGGTGTACGAAAATCCTACACTCTGTACATACGTCACTGTCGCGTTAGTATCACAAATCAAGACGCAGTTAACGAATTCCATACGTTAATGGTTGTTTACAGCCAAGCGGCAGATTACTAGACACTCAATCAATCTAAAAACCTTGACAAGAGTACAAGATCCAGTATCCCGTCCAGACAGGATCTGTGTCAATTGATTAGAAGGCGTAAGCACCCGTGTGGTTGGCCGCTAAAAGAATAAGTAGCAAAGATCTAATAAGGGTATAAAGAAGTCATATCCCGTACAGACGGGATACTGAGTCTTGCCCCTCGTTCACAAAAAGATTCCGTATCAGGTATAGGAGAAGCAGACGCAACGTAGGAGTTCAGTTCCCGTTTGGGACAACTAAGGATCAGATCGGTCCAGGTACCTCCGTGGAAACATTCCATACACGGCCGCGGTCAACAAATGCGTTTCAGCGAGCGTCTGCCCGGGTTTATTCCTTCCACCACCGACGGTCGTCAACCCTAAAGACTACACTTGCCAGAGATCCCCACTCTCAGTTGCTTCAAACAAAAGATATCATAACAGACAAACAGAGAACTACAGAACCGTTCACTTCCTTTAACGCCTGAAGGAAGTGGCGCAGACACCAAACACCAGATACAAGACAAATACTAGAACTTTCCTCCGGTCCAGACCAGGTTCCTGAAGCACGCCATAATGCACAGTCAACCGATGTCTCGCACCTCCCCAAGGAATAGTTTCTCTCCTCCGCACCAATAGCAATCGTGGCCGGAACCCTATGCCCTGGGAGTACCCTCATGGTACCACCCCAGTGATGAGTCAGTAATTAGTCCGTTTTACCGAGTAGAATACTATAAAGGACACCATGTAACGTCGAATAGTTCAGTTTAGCGCCCCGCAGAGATCAGCCCACAAAGCGTCCCCCTGTAGTAACCTTGCTCGAGTATACACTCAAATAAGATCCCGTTTGCACACTATTGAAGACCCAAAGTCTCCCAAACTTAAGAGCCCCACCTGAGTAAATACAGAACTCGGTGTTGGATAGAAGATTAAGATTCCCCAGCTAGAACCACTTGCGATTCAATTAGAAGTGAACTTTCGTGAGCCCGGACTTCTCCCAAGAGATACCGCACGGATTTACTGAGAAGCCAACCAGTCCTTAGAAGGGTCCGCATCGACGTAGAAGTTTAGTTAACATAACACTTTGCGAATACAAGAAGTTGTACCGATCCTCTTGCTATCAACACCAGTGCGACTTACCAGAGTTGAATTGAGAAGACCCAAGACCTAGAACAAAAGCTTAGCAAAGAGCAAAGACTGCACATCCCGTGTCTGCGAACCGGGCACCTGTCTTATTCCAGTACCCTTTAGAACATACGTTTCAACAGTCTATACGTCTGTTGGAGTTGTCCTCTGTTCGGCTTTCGAGTTCTAGTCACGCAAGTGTACAAGTCCACAATCAATCTCAAATACCCCCATCTTACTTGCATTCGTGCAGACTAAAAGGCTCACTTGCCAACCCCTTTCAACTATCACTCAGACCTTGTTCTAGCCAGTTCAAGTACGCGTACATACGCACCTATTCCTTGTTATCACCAAAGCAAGCGTAGTTTCTTAGTTACCTATCACCACCCATCCAATCTTAAGATCCCACTTAGGAGTGTTTTAGTTGTTTGTTGGTTGTGGATATATTCTATATATTCTGTGGCCTATTTGCACCCAGCACATCAGCGGCATCCGCCAAATCCGGCTCAAGTGGTTCCAGCTGGTACACAATAAGTAAAGCAAAGCACGTGCTGTGGACTGAGGTGGTTGTGAGCCTACCCTTCTGGTGTGAACATTATAGTGAAATGTATATAGGTAAGTCTATCCAATCATAGAGTAAGCAAATATTAAGCAATTAGAGTGATCAGTATCAGTTCTCCTTGTCAGTATCCGTCAAATACATTCTATCATCACCCTCTGCTTCCGTGTCCTTGTCCGATTCGGTGTTTTGTGCACTCTGTCGCAATGGTCTTGGGTCTCCGGCCCCGTTCCTACAATGTATAGCATCCTGCAGGGCTACTACGGCCTCGGGTCGATTCTTTGAGTCCTTTTTGAGAGGGATCTGTGTGTCTTTGCCGTGAATGCAATGGATATCCAGCTGGACCTGGATCTCCTTCAAGTTAAGCCTTCCAATCTTGCTCTCATGGCCGGTATATGGAGCTACAAAGACAGCACTGGTTCTCCGGGCCTTGTCATTGGCAGTCTTCTGTTTCTTCATCTTTGTGATCTGGATACTTGTCTTCTTAGCAGCTACATGGACAGCTTTGTCCTCTCTCTATCGCTTCCCTATAGATCTCCGCCGCTCCTTCGCTTTACGACGCACATAAGTGTGATCTTCACCAGTGAAGTTCTTGGCTGCCCATGCCTCAGACTTGTTCTGCTGGTACATGTACCTGGTGTTTGACTGCTCCGTTGTCAAACGCGGTTTTCGACGCAACTGGACACGCTTTTGGCCTAGCCGACTGTCGTGAAGTCCTAGGTCACATGGCATATCACATGTTTTCACTCGGGTCTTGTTCCAGACCATACTCCGGTATCACATGTTGGTCCTGGGCAATCGTCGGTTATGGACCGGGAGCTTTGGCCTTGTTTGGCCCCACCTTCTCCTGCCAAATGGCGGACTCGAGATGGTGGTGCAGTTCATTTGATTCACGCTCATTCCTGAGACAACTTTGAGAGAGAAAGTTGGTAGAAATATGTGTATCTTTGATATAATCTGACAGAATTTTCATACCTTCACGGCTTCCCGATTTAAGTGCTGTATCTTGGTCTGTAGGTTGTCAATTTACAATCTGACAGACTAGAATGTAGATATACTCATATCAGTTCAAGAAATCCAATTTTCGAAGCAGAAACTTAGCAGAATTCTTTGTTACATGCACCAAGGGGATCGGGGACACGGTCGCGTCGATTGTACATGACGTAAGTGATCCGACGCGCTTCCGCCACATCGAAAAAGCCTGTTCGAACTTCTTACAGCCCAGAACCAGTGTGTATAAGCATTAGTATACTATTCAACACTAAAAAATTATCTGCTAGTCTACCATGGGCCACCTATCAGCCAAGAAAAGGTCTCAACCGCAAAACTGTCCAGTATGGCAGGAGTGCGAGATGCTGCTCTTGCCAGGCGTCATACTGCAAAGGAAATCGTGTAGGATCTGTAACAAGATGCCAGAGAAATCAAAAGTGACAGAGGATACCGAGAATATACCTGTAGAGGACTGGAATGAAGAGCAAGATGAAGAAATCAAGGTATACCAGCTCAGAATTCGATGATTTTGATGTTTAAACTGAGTCCTATTCCAACCAAGACATTACAAAGGGAATTGGGATGTATTTTGTGGTGAGTTAAGTACGTAGGCGGTAGTGTCGTCGTGGTCGGTGGCAAAGACGCGATGGACCATCCGATCGCCGGTTAAGTTTGAACACCGGCTTACAAAGCCTCCCGGTCCATAACCGACGATTGCCCAGGACCACACATGTTGATGACTTCACCGATCACATGTTCACCAAGCATCTGACTCACTCATTGCACTCATATCACATCGTTATTGCTCATTCTTGCTCATTGTCTTACTCATCCCCTGACTCATTATCTTACTCATCCTATCGCACCATTATTGACTCATCGTTGCTCATAGTTAGATCATTATGACTCATTAGGATAGCTGTAGCACAGTATATAAGGCTCAGTAGTTAGTCCTAGCTCCCCATCTCAACCTCTTGATCATTGGGGACTAGGTGTGTATCTGTATTCACTGTAGACTAATGCTAACTTGATCATTGGGGACTAGGGGACTAGATTCCTTCTGTGTGACGACTGGCCCTCTGTGCCGTTGTACTGTTGTTGAGACCACTCACTCTCTCCCTTATGCTTTGTGCTTGTGCTTGTGCTCGTGCCTGTGCTCCGCTTCGGCGTTTGGTTGTGTTTATTCTAGGTGCTCTACTTGTGTCCGCGGTCCTTGCGACACCGACCTTCATTCAAGTCATTGGTGGCGTGCATGAAATACGCCTCCCACTCTTCTGGTGTCAACCCATCGATGACTCCACCCACTTCAAACTCGCTTGAGAACTGGGTCAAGGTCTCAAGAGCACCCTCCGTATATGCCTTCAGTGCATCACGTAGTGCCGGTAACGTTGGTACAAGGTGTTTGATGGTTTCAATGATCTCTGGGTTCTGGTAGGGCGAACCATTAAATGTCCCAGTCTTGTGAGTCGCCGCTTCACCAATCAGAAGGTCGGGATCGTTGGCAAGCCGCTGATAGTGAGCAAGCAGCTTGTGGTGCAGCGGACCAAGGTCAAGAAGATTGATATCCTGTTGGCCACGGACATGTTGCATGTAGGGTCGTCCGACAGCCTGAGAGTCGAGTGCCAGAATACACCACTCTGTTATTGTTCTGGGATCCTTCAAAGCTTGGAAGAAATTGAGCCCAATATTCGTGAATGTCTGAGCATCCTTCGAGACGCGCACATACATCACGAAACGCCCTATGGTCTTAAGTTATTATAAAGATCTTTGAAGAGATTTAAGGCTATGAAGGCTCCAAAGGCCGAAAAGCTATCAAAGCTACTTAAGTCAAGGTTCCCATGTTTCTAATTCTTAAGACATCCTAATGTTTCTCAAGATGTTCATAAAGCACTCTGGAGATGTCTGGAAGCTAACAACAGTGGGAACCTTGATATAAGTAGCTCATATAATGCTCTTGTGATGCCCTGAAGATACATTCAAGCTAACTCGCAGATATGTGAAAGCTCTATAAAAGCAACTGAAAGATGCCTGTAAGCTTTGTGATATGGGAACCTTGACTTAAGTAGCTTTGTAAGTCTCCGGAATGAGCTTTGACAGCACTATTGGGCTACTATTAGCTGCTTCGCTGATGTCTTTGTGGTATTTCTATGATATCCTCAGGCTACTGTCATTAGGAACCTTGACTTATAGTATACCAAAGGCACTTTCATAGCACAGTGAAGATAGATTCGATGTGTCATGAAGAGGCTCAGAAAGCTCTTATCATACTCTACTCAAGCCCTACAAAAGTGCAGTGAAAGAACTTGCAAGATGATTCTAAGACAAAGTCAAAGAGCTTACAAGCTACTCTCAAAGCTCAGTAAAGACAGTGAAAGCTGACTGTAAGCACTCAAACACAACTCAAATCACACAGCAAGACGATGAATAATATGATTGTATTGCAAGGGACTACTTAAGACTACCTAAAGAGCATTACGAAAGATGATTAATGATAAGGAATATAAAATAACACAGGCTGGTGAGCGAAAGCAATGAAGGACAGTGATGTTGTGATAGTGAAAAAGTGAAAGATTAAGCAGCAGAGGCTTCCAAGGCTTCAAAGTCGAGGTCACCCATAGCACCAGTGACTGAAGTCTCAAGTAGGAATGTCTTGTTGGTATGAATCCTAAAAATCGTCAGAGATAAACATAGCCATATAGAGTTGCACTTACAACATAGTCTTGAATAAGCTGGACTGTATGTTGCTCAGATAAGCTGGAGCCTTTGACTGCACGTGATTGAGGCTAGCCAAGTGATGATAAAAGCGAACAGAAGCATCCTCCTTGAAGTCTGCCCTGCGCTGAGTCCCATCTCGCCACTCAGCAATGGCATGCTCAACCTGAAACTACATAAGAACCAATAGAGTATTCAAAATGATCACAACTTACGGCAGTCATTTCGAGAGCCATGAATACCACGGGCAGAGTTTGAAGCTCAATGAGGTGACGAAAAACCTCACTATTAGCCTTGCCCCTGCCTTCCATCAAGAGGGTTCGAGCCACTGACTCAAAGAAATCCGCCCAAAAAGGCAATTTCTTGTTGAGATACCTTATTCCGCTCTTTTATCAATTGCACACGCACGTATGTTTGCCTCCTCTGTATGCAGGTGCCCACTAGATCTGAACAAACCTCAACAGAGCTCTTCCCGCCATGCCCCGCGCGCTCGTTCCCTGTGAAAACCCCACCTGCATCCGTGAATTCAACACAGTTGGTGGGATGAAGAGTCACCTCCGCCAGGCGGAAAGCTGCAAAGGCTGGATCTCTCAATCGAAAGGTCCGGCCCATCTCGCTGGTGCGACTGTGGTTGCTCTCCCGCCACCGACGCTGGAGTTAGGCGCCTCTACCTCTACTCCGTTTGAGGAGACGACACACTTCCACGACGCCAACGAAGACGAATTTGACCTGGACGGAGAGAGCCAGCCTCCGCATTTTGATGATTCGGACATGGAAGGGATGGATGCCGGCAAAGACTACGAAGCTGACGTTGAGGATGATGAAGCTGCCGGCGCCGCTTTCCGCGACTACCTTGAGCACGCTCAGACAACCGAGGTGTTTGAGGTGCTTGATGACACCCCGGCGTTGGGTGTGGCAGGTCCTGGCCCGTCTACTCAACGCATCCGCATGCAGACACTTCTTGGAGGGCGTGCGCGATATCTCGACGACGACGACGACGACAAAGAGTCAGAACGCGTCAGCGTCCCCCACCCAACCGCTGGTCAAATCGTGCGCATGTCTTCGACAGTGCATGAGCAGTGGGCGTCTCTCTTCGGCACAAAGCTGTCGCCGGATGTTGAGATGGATGGCAAAGGTTCCGCTGATCTCAAGGACGTCGAGTGGTGGAAGCCCTTTGCCTCGGAGCTGGATTGGCGCATAGCTGAGTGGATGGTCACGCAGGGTATTGGCCACAATGCCTTCAACGACCTTCTCAAAATTCCAGGGGTACGCTTCTTGCAATCGTTCTCCTCATTAGTAGCTAACGACAATGTTCCCAGGTTCAAGCCAAGCTCGGACTTTTGTACAGCAGCACACGTGGTCTACACAAGATCGTTGACACACTCCCTCGCCGCGCTGGTGACTGGAAGGTCAAACATCTTACCTTCCCCGAACGACCCGACAAAAAATTCACGCTACGGCACCGTGACATCCTCGACTCCATTCGCTCACTCTGGGGAGACCCCGAACTCGCTAAGCACATGGTTTATAAGCCGAGCACCCTCTTTACGGAAAAATCACGAACACGACGTCTGTACAACGAGATGTGGACTGCAAAGTGGTGGTCTTTCATTCAGGTATGTGAGCTTTTGTACAAATATTGACTTTCTCTGACCAGTGCTTTAGAATAAGCTTCCCGACGGCCATACACTTGCTCCGTTGATTGTGTCGACCGACAAGACCCAACTCACCCAGTTTTCGGGCAGTCGGCAGGCTTATCCGGTCTACTTGACTCTCGGGAACATCCCCAGCCATATTCGTCGAAAACCCTCCCAACTCGCCTGCATCCTCATTGCTTACCTGCCTCTCGAAAAGATCAACAAGGGCCAAATCTCAAAAGCAGCCATGCGGACGTCATACCAGCGTCTCTTTCACGCAGCCATGACGGAGATTTTTGCTCCTCTTGTGGAGGCGGGAAGGGATGGTGTTGAAATGACTAGTGGCGACGGTGCTGTGCGGATGGTTCATCCCGTCCTGGCTAGCTATGTCGCTGACTATCCTGAGCAATGTCTGGTGACGTGTGCCAAGTATGGTACATGTCCCAAGTGTCAATGTGATGCTGATCAGCTGGGCGAGTCGTCTGACGCTGACTTGCGCACTCCCTCTTGGACCCTTGACATCATGGAGGAGGCGAAAGCTTCTACATCATCTGCTTCCGCCTATTTTGCTGCCTGCATGGCTGAAAATGTTTCCGGGCATGTCCCCGACCCATTCTGGAAGGATCTCCCTCATACCAACATCCACCTTAGCACCACTCCCGACGTCCTTCATCAGCTCTATCAGGGTGTTCTCCGCCATCTCATCGAGTGGTGTCAGACCCTCATGACAGAAGAGGAGATGGACCGCCGCATTCGCTGTCTTCCGCCTGGTCTTGGTTTACGCCACTTCAAAAATGGCATCAGTGCACTCTCACAGATTAGCGGCTCTGAACGCAAGAACATGGCCAAGATTCTCCTCGCCTGTCTCGTTGGGTCCGACATTCCCGAGCGCGGTCTCAAAGCCTGCCGAGCCATTCTCGATTTCATCTACCTTGCTCAATACTCCACCCACGACGACGAAACTCTCGGCTATATGGAGGATGCTCTCTCCGCCTGGGATGAGAGCAAGTCCTACTTCATCCACGTAAGTTGCTTCAGAGTTCCGTTAGCCTTGAGACTCATCTCATAAACAGGTGCAATTGCGCGAACACTTCAACATTCCTAAAATCCACTCCCTCCGCCATTATGTTTCATCCATCCGTCTCTTCGGAGCTACCAATAACTTTAACACGGAGATGTTTGAGCGCCTTCACATTGACTTTTCCAAAAAGGGCTGGCGGGCGTCGAACAAGCGGGACGAGTATCCTCAGATGACAACCTGGGTCCTGCGACAAGAGAACATTCATGCCTTCCAGCGTTATACCTCTTGGGTGCAGAAACAGCTACAGCAATCTGAGCTGCCTCCTCCGCCTGTACCTCCTCCTCCTCTTCCGCATGTTACCCCACCTTTTCTCCCATCAATACCGTCTCAGCCTGTTGTACGCAGTGGTCGAGTGCAACAGGTCTCCCTCGCCAAGCTTCCCAGCATTCCCAACAAATCCCTTATTCACATTGCTCGACAGCATCACATTCCTCATTTTTCGTCACACTTGCTTGCTTATCTTAAAGCTCATGGTCGGGACCGACTGGGATTGGGCGCTTATCAACACACTTCACTTCCCTTTCCTGGCGTGGACGTCTATTACTCGTTTAAATTTGGTAGAGAAGGTCTCACCGATGATTTTGAGGTGCGCGATGTTGTCAAGGCCTCTCCGCAGGATGGGGGACGTTTTGATACTGTAGTTGTCATCACTGGCGATGAGGCTGAGAGCTCAGGGCTTGGCGATACTCGTGTCGGCCGTGTTCGAGTCATTTTCAAGGTTCCTTCTCAGCTCGTGCTGCATGGTGTGACTGTCTCCACACCAACTCATTGGCCAAAGATTCCTCTTGCATACGTCGAGTGGTATACCAAGCCTACACTTTCAGTCAAGGCTAAACAAAGTCATCTTATGCCATCATTATCGAAGGCGTTTCTGCCTGATCGTATTACTCCACTTTGGTCTATTATTCCCCTTTCAAATATTCGTCAGAGTGCACATTTAACACCAGATTGGAAAAAACTCACTCAGGATCAATGGGACATTCCAATATCCACTAGTTCTGTATTAGATACATGCGATTATTTTTTCTTAAATAATTGGCTCAGTCTTTATACCTATCAGACTATCTATTTATTAGAGTAGAATTATTTAGAGTTATGGCGAAATCAGATGCTTAAGTTATTGGACTTTGTACATGTATAATTAAGTCAGTTCAAGTGACTTGACGATAACTGCACTGCAGCACTGAAGTTAAGTTTTCTCAAATCACAAGCCTTAGTGACAAGTAGTTAAAGTTAAGTGAGAATATCTTGAAAGACGTGTATAAGAGACTGTAGGTTTAATATGTTTGAAAGTATCCTGAAGCTTTGAAAGCTATAGTACAGAGACATGCATCTTAAGTAGCTTTGACACACCTTTGGTGACTTAAGTGAACTTGGTAGCTTTAAAGTAGAGGTATCAGAGTTATATAACTTAACAACACTTAAGACTATAGGGCGTTTCGTGATGTAGTCCATGAAGTCGACAAAGTCTGATTGATGGAGTAGGATCACCTCAGCGGCATCACAGTGGGACTGATACCGTGTGTTCCAGGTCCCAGGATAGGTGATATGCTTTCCCAGGCGTGTCTCAAAGTACCATGTGAACTCGTCCTATTGGCCCTTCTTGTTGTCCTTATGTGCACATATCAGGCCGCCCGAAATTGCTGCATGAACACCACCAGCTCCTGATTGCATTGTACCGCGTGTCACAGCTTTATCATATGCAGTCCCAGCAGTCTCGGATGCAAGATCAAGGACAGCTTTAATGCCCTTGTTTGGCAGGACAATCGGACCGTGTCCATCTTTTCGCGTGCTCCAGAGAGCCTGAACCTTCTTCATTCCTCCCTTCACTGAGTTCAGGTACTTGTGCATGCAGCACCTGCCAATGATCCAATGACCGAACCTCTCGGCCCTCTCTTCTAGCGACATGGCTGCATACACTTCTGCCCCTAGCTGACAAGCCAGATCATCAAGAAGCTGAGACTTGGACTGCACTCTAGCCTCATCTGACAGGGAATCCCAGGCCTCTTGTCCCCCTACACTCTCTTTCAGCTTCTCTTTCGCATCTAGCAGCAGCCGGTACACCGTGTCGGGACCAAGGGTGTGAAGGCTGACCAGCCCACGAGCCAGATCTCGCTCCTTATCCTTCATCCCCTTCAAGGTGCGGTTGCCTCTCTTGACATCGTTTGCGTGGTTCCTATAGATGCCTCAAAGCTTGGTGAGCCAGACACAGACTAAAGATTTAAGCCCAAGCCAGATAGCTAGTAGACTTCTGTTGTAGATGTCCGAGAAGCGTTCAATGACCTTGACAGTGCCTGTGATATTGGTCTCCACGCTGTGGTCTACTAATGATTCGACGCCCATCGACAGAACTTGTCAAGATCTATCCCTTAGGAATTGTAGTTGATGTGCTTGTGGGATGTTGTGTATGTGATGTCTAACCGTTGAGTGTTATAGTTATTTGAAAACAGCAATAGATAGTCTCACTTTCGGCTGTAGCAACTGCATGTCTCAGCTGCATGTCCGCTATAACGCCGCCTTTGGCAACAACGCGCGCAACCTGGGTCTTGCTCATCTTCTCCTTAACCGTCACTCTCAGCACCTCGCCCACTTCTTGAATGATACCACCAATATTCTTCTCTGTGCAACCTAACAATGCCAGCCGCCTCACCAGGGTACGAGCCTGATTCCCATATATGCCTTTGGACCTCAGCCGGCAAAACGCCATCTGCTTTCAAGTCTTCTTCTTTGTGCGTACTATTGCACGTGCCAGCACCCCCTTGGAGCGCCCAACCTGCTTTTGAAGTGTCCGTGACTCTGAGTTTGACTTTTTGAGAGTCTCTCAAAGAGCCAGTAGATCTGCTGCCTTCCCTTGGAGACAGAACTGCAATTGCTGCCGTTCCTGTTGTACCTCGGACAGAAGAGCCTCAGTAGTAGACAGCCCCTGCTTCAAGGAGGGTAGAGTAGCCCTCTTTAGACCTGCAAGCTTGCCCACGTGTTTAGCCAGTGCTTTGTTCCTGGTCTTGAGCTGTGCTGCAAGACTGTGAGCTCTGCTTTGGTAGTCTTGCGCCCGGGCTTTCCGGTTGATTCCCGGCTTCTTGCGCAGGCTAGCGGAGGAAGGTATGTTCTTCTTGTTTTCTCCACTCCTGCCCTGAGCCTGGCGACCTTTTTTTGCGGAGTCAAGCTGTGCCTGTGATCTCCTCAGTGACTTTGGCATGCTAATAGAGGCTAGAATGAGCAATTTCTCAATAGGATGATAGTAGAGTACCTTATTTATATTTCTGATACACTATACTTCTCGGAATGAGCGGGAATTGACCTGAAAGCAATTTTCTCCTCGAAGTAAGGTGACAATTGACGTGTCCTGTCACAATTTGTCACACACTTTGCGTTGCAAAAGGCGGTGGATTCCCCGGACACGATTATAAGACACACACTATCTCTCATGCTCCCAAATTCTACGGAGCAACTTGTGAATAGTATGAAGAGGATTTGTTACCAAATAATGGTCAATGCAGAGCATAGATCCCAAAATCTTACCTTCATCTCAGCTGTTCTTTCACATAGCAACAATCTACTGATAACAGGTCTGAGCATTGCAGTTGAAATAAATTATGAGCTATCAAATGTACAGTAGCATGAGCTGTATAGCTTATAATCTTGCTCCCTATTTTGATGCGCTGGTAATCAGTTAGGCAAATACTGGCAAACAAAAGGGTCTACCTGACGAATGGACCTCCCCATCAATTCGCTGTGACTGCCACTGTCAGCCTGCCACTGTCAGCCTGGAAACCTGGCTCTATGTAGTACAAGCGAAGTTCTGTCTCACAGTTAGATGACGGTCACTCCAGGAAATTTATAAATACCCATGGTGATTAGTGTTAGCGGACAGACAAGTAATGTACCACCCACCCAATATTTGACCCCTAGTCGTGATGCTTATACTTTTTATATAGAGATGAGTATGTGGTACTGGCCAGAAATCTGTAGAACAATATGATCTCAGGTAACTGGACTTTGTATGGGTAAGTACTGCATCAAATCAAGTGAACGTGAAGACTTTGTGAGCACTATGTCAGGTTCTTGACAAGATACTGAGAAGTAATTGGACAGGATGCTAGCTGGGCCCTGCAGAGACTGAAATTTTGCCATATTTAAACAGTCACTCACTAAATTTTGGTTCTTTGAAAGACATGATGTGTTATTCAATATGTATTGGTTTGATTTGCAAGCCGCTGCAATCTGTTATACAAATATACAGTTGAAACAGTACAATGCTAACTATATGCTTCCTCATGTGTTACTCTTGAGCTTATCACTTTGCAGTCACTCAAGCAGCATTATCTCAGTGTGGTAAACCATGAGGTAAAAAGTATGTGCATCTGTATAGTATAAGTATACTTCAAATGATCACTAGAAAATTGCCTGTTTATGAAATATTGGTTTTATTGTATTACATACTTACCTCAAAGAAATATGTATGACACAAAAAAAAAAGGGCAATCTTGGTTAACATAAATAATATCACAATTGAATAAGTCTCAAAGATACATATACTATCAAATCTCTCTCATTCTTTTTTGCCGCGCTGTAATGATATGAACTAGTAAGATCTGCATGATTTCTAGATTACATTCCTCCTCTTCCCTAGAGTAAAATTCCAATACAGGTTGAACATTGGCTTTGTGGGCTAATAACAGGCAAAATGTTCCAACCCAATCCTTCTCCCAGTCTTCAAAAAAGGCCCAAATTACCTTGCCTCGTGCAGCAGCCAATAGAGCGGTCAGATAAAATCCTCCTACTGCATTGGCATTGGCACCATGCTCAAGAAGGGTTTGAACAATGGCTATGTCTCCCTTATAAGATGCAGCCTGCAATGCATTCCCATAGTATCCACCTTGAGCATTGACATCAGCGCCATGCTCAAAAAGGGTTTGAACAATGACTGTGTGTCCCCAAAAAGATGCAGCCTGCAATGCATTCCCATAGCAACTACCTTGAGAATTGACATCAGTGCCATGCTTAAGAAGGATTTGAACAATGGCTGTAGATCCTGCAGAAGATGCAGCCTGCAATGCATTCCCATATCCACCATCTTGAGCATTGACATCAGCACCATGCTCAAGAAGGATTTGGACAATATCTGTGTATCCCCAATAAGATGCGGCCTGCAATGCATTCCCATAGTATCCACCTTGAGCATTGACATCAGCGCCATGCTTAAGAAGGATTTGAATAATATCTGTGTGTCCAGCATAAGATGCAGCTTGCACTGCATTCCCATAGTATCCGCCTTGAGCATTGACATCAGCACCATGCTCAAGAAGGATTTGGACAGTATCTGTGTGTCCCCTATAAGATGCAGCCTGCAATACATTCCCATATTCACCACCTTGAGCATTGACATCAGCACCATGCTCAAGAAGCATTTGAACAATGGCCATGTATCCCCACAAAGATGCAGCCTGCAATGCATTCCCATATTCATCTTGAGCATTGACATCAGCACCATGCTCAAGAAGGACTCGGACAATATCTGGTTGTCCCCCATATCCAGGTAAAACCAATGCAGTCGTATCTGGAGTAGAGTTTCTGCAAGATGTAATGAGAGCCTCATTAAGTATCTGCTCTTTGATCATGCCAGATGAAAGTATATCTGAAACAATATTTGCCTTATCATGGTACATTGCATATTGAAAAAGTGAAAACACAGTATGATGATTAAAGTAATAGCATGGACACAAAGTATGCCATTTACAACTTCTAGACATAGAAACTTGATGAGCCAACTTCATAGTCTCTAATTCAAATGTGCTGAGATCCATATGTGTCAACCAGTTGCTTGCTGAGTATTCAAGAAGTGGATATTTATTGCACAACTCTTCTTGTTTAATAGTACTGTTCATTTCTGCATCACAGTAGTAGCAGAGCTGAATGAGACAAATGCGAGAAATCATATTGTGACCAGATAATGGCTGAATATTATATTTCTTAGCAATGCTGGTAACTGCAGCTGTTAGATAGTCACGAACAGAAGAGTGAGCAAGCAGGACCTAATAAATAATAAATTGATCAGTATTGGATATAAAATATCAGGAATTATTTACGAACCTGCTTTCTGCCATACTTGTCTGACTCAACAACCACAAGACTTGACAGCTGTTTTGTCAACCTCATTTTATCTGAGGTGCGCAAAGCAGGATCAAAGTACCACTGTGGAATTGAGGTGTTGAATGCAAATATAGCTTCATTTAGAGCATCGATAGAGAGATTTTCTTCAGAGAGGCAAAGCCATTGAAGAGCACGATGTATTCTTGAATCATATCCCTCAAAACGTGAAAGAATGCGATCATAGATGGCATTCAAATCCTTGGGTAGCTGTAAAAGAGCTGTGACCAAGTCTTCTGGCCCCAAACATTGCTCAATTTCATGAAGCATACATGCAACAAAGCGGAACCTACGTCAAAAGATAAATACAAGCTGAATCAATGATGAAAATCTTACATGTTAGCTCCACGTTGTGTGAGAGTAGTCACAATTTTTTCCTTTTGATATGGTGCCCAATGCTTCAAATTGTCATTTGTCTGAAGTTGATAATCAATGAAAGTAACAATATCATTCCTCACAAGGATCTCATCATTCAAGTTGATCTGTTTAGAGAAACTAGAAAGACAAGCTGTGAAGGAATCCCGTGGCTGGCTTGTTACAAGAAAATGCAACTTTGTGCCTTGCCAAGCATGCATCTGCTTGATAAAGTGAAGCAGATGCTGATGCTCTGATGGATTGCATTCATCCAAAGCATCAAGAACAATATAGGTGTCAGAAAGGTCTTGGAGGACCTTTTCCAACATTTCAAGGACAACATCATGTGAAGGAGGTTTTTCCCCTTGACGACCAGCTGTGTGATAGAAGTCACTGGTGACACGATGTGGAGTAGGAGTGTATGATGAGAGCTGATAGAGAAGGGACCGGACAGCAGGATTTAAACGGTCTTTCATGCCATTAGTGTCATTGACACTAAAGTAAAAGAATGCCAATGGGATTTGGTAATCCCTATCAACATCATCAATGATCCATGAGCTGATGTTGCAGAAATCAGAGATGCAACAGTGACACGGAGCACCTTGCCTACCTGAGAATAGTCTTTCCCGTGCCCGCTGCAGTTCTACATCAGTTCCTATGCAAATGTCATGGCTCAAAAACGTACAATTACCGGATATCCATAAAATTGACCCAGGAGTTTCCTTCCAATCATGGTAGCATTCATTGTCCAAGACAAGCCATTGGCCAGTGCTTTTCATCCGTGCCTCTTGAGCCCGTGTGAAATTAGAGCGCCCATCAGGAGGACTTTCAAGCCATTTAAAGAGTTTGTCCTCCACACTAGATGACAGTCAGATATGAGCCTGTGAAGGGTGTACTGACACTAACACTTGGCCATGGAGATAATCAATCTTTACAACCGATGCAAGCATACATTTCCTCTTGAGGAATGGTAAATCTGACGCGAAATTTACGAATTGGAGTGATGACTTACTTGGAGCCGTGCACTGTATTCATCCATCTCCTTATCGAGCTTCTCAAAGTCATCGCTGAACTTCTCGTGGGCGGCACCCTTTGTAAAGATGTTGTGTTGCTTGTACCGTTCGACGTAGTCGGTCACATTGTCTAGCAGCCTGGTGGAGATCAGAATTTACCAAGAGCCGTACAACAATGCAACTACACTTACACCTTGTAACCAAGCAAGTCGGCCTTGAGATTGTCCAGCAGGGTAGAACGTTTAGTAGTGCGGACTTGTTCGAGCACGGGCGCAATCGTGCTCCAAATGTCCTCGGACTTCGCGACCAGCTTCGCTACCTGTTCCTGATCGGCAGTGTAGTTCTAGCCGCGGTATTCGTGAGCACCGTGTACTAGTAGAGCATCAGTTTTGCGAACCTTGTGTATCTCAAGCAGCTTTGTCATCGCCGTCACCACCGGTCCGACCCACGGAACGTTCTGAACAACCTCCCCCACTTGTTCGAGCGCGCTGAGGATTAAATCTCCGTTTGAGATGACCGTGTCCTTGACCTTGGGCTTATCGGACAGCTTAGCGGGCTGTGAGGTCGTCTCCCGGTCGACCACCTCAGCAGGGGCAGATGTGTCGTCATGGCCAGTACGCCCGCCTCCGTTAGAGATGGCCGGGTCCGTCGCTTGGGGTCTACCAGCAGGAGCCGGCTGCGAAGACGACGTCTGTTCGTCTACAGCAGCAGGGGCGGATACTTCCTCAATCGCTGATCGCGTGCGCGGAGGCTGGTCGTCTGCGGGGTTCCCCGACGCCGATTTGCGGTGAGAGATGCGAGCCTTGACCCGCTTTCCGAGGACTTTGAGTTTGTGCATCGATGGCAAAGATGAGGGGAAGAGGAGAGCAGGAAAGCCGGGCTCTGTGGGAATTCGTTGGGTAAGCATTCCACATGTCAATCAATCAAAGGCAGTGTGCAAACAGCTCGGCGCGCGCTTGTACCTCTCCACATCATGATGGAAAAGGAATGTACGCACCCGAGGACTGGTAAAACACCGGCATCATTGCCATGGAACAAACGTGTGTAGAGCTATCTCTGCGGACTCGATCTTATGCAGCTACCAAATCCGCCGTAACTCTGGGATGAACACACCTGCCGATGAGTGCACGGTGTCAGGCTGTACGCTTTCTGCAACAAGGTTGATAATGATCTCCCCAAAGCCATCTATTTTCCCCCACTCCATTTCGTTACTAGTTACGGCAGGCGTCGCGCCATACACGACTCCTTGTTTCAATGTATCTAAACCTCGGCCAAGCTCATCTCTTCCACGTCATCGACCGCACACACAACCGCCGCGAGTGGGCTATATGCAACGCAGGGAAGTACCACCCTCGCCCCTGTGCCAACTAAATCTCTGTGTCTAGAAGCAACTCGTTCGATCCCATAGCAGTTCGGTGGTCCGATAGTCTTAGATTACTCCCTCGTTGTACGCTGGGTCGTGGTGAATTGCTTACACATTAGATGGGTACCATGCAAGCAAGGCGCGCTCCCGTTTCGAGACGATACGGGCAATAGCTGTTGTATATATTCCCACCGTGACGACGTCCCTATGAGCGATCTTACCGCTACTACGCCATCCCTTGTCAGTGACACGAAATTGAGGTGTACATGGAGCGCGTACCGAGCTGGAAAACGATGCTTGCCAGCGGTGGCAGCGTGCAGGAACACGACGATGACAGGTTCGACGAACGTGATGGGATTTGTTTCTATCGTTCGATTAAGCAAGACCGGCGTCTATTGAAAAGCTCCAAAGTCTCGAGAAACTAAGTCATCCCGGGAGACAGGTATGGAGGAGGTCGGGCGTGAGATAATTTGCGAGATTTGAGAGCAAATCGGCCTACGAGGAGGTGAACACACCCACGAGGGCCCAATCGACAACACTCCGTTCCCAGAATACGAACCACGGCTCCCAAAATGATATTCAGTAGCTGCCAGGTCGAACCAGCCACAAGACTAATGATCCTTGAGCAGAAAAGAGGCTGTCATAAACAGGCAAGACGATTACTGAATCATGAACATGCTATCGGGTGATCTTCTTGGACTATACAAAGAGGTAGCGCATGGCATGTAACCCGCGAAACCAAGGCGACGTTCCTGTTCTCAAAATATCGCGAGCTGTTACGCAATACTGTCAGTGCGAGAGGTGATAATCGACGGCAACGAACATACCCCGAATCGGACTTCGACAGGCGTGTTAGAGACAGTCAGTGTTCGAGACGCATAGCCATTTTCAAGAGATGCTTGTCCCGAGCTTAAACAGCAGGCCAGAATTGACCTGGTATGTACCTAGCTGTTGTTCATGCAGACCGCCAAATTGTATACGGATACGAGTGGACATCTGTTCCGAAAGGTCCTGCATAACACCTTTGCGCATCGTTTGGCGCCATTAGATTCGTCGGTGTGAATCCGCTGATTCAAGGATTGCGAGTGAGCCGTAGACGGCGATCCGAATAACTTGAAGCCGGCAAGATTAGTTGTTCGTGACTGCAGGGCACAAGCACAAAGTTGAGATCTAATCTCGGTGTCCTGATATCGAGAACTCACGAATTACGATGTCAAATTTACCGTGAAATCGAGTAACGAACGTTGCAGACGACGCGACGAACGCGTCGGTACATAACCCTCTGCCGGAGTTGGATTTCGTCTGACACAGCAGGAGCGGAGTGGTGCGCAAAGAGTGTTCGCGATTCATGTTGAAAGGCGAGCAGACGAACCGCTCCGCCGTTTTGCGAACTTAAGAGTCAAGAAGAGAAATACGACATGGCCGGCTGCTCGGCTGCGCAAGTTGCCGCGCGCTTTGTCAGCAGAGACCAGACCACCACGCGAGCTGATCAGAATCTTCAACCGTCAACATAATCATTAACGTTCCCCAAAACGCAGCCTCACAGCAATCGTCGCGCCCCCACTATGCGCAAACACGGCCACGTATACGCTATAGAATTCGGAATCTACCTCTCCTCAATGGGAACGGCGGCAACATCGGCTGACTAGGTGCGTTGATTTTGTAGCTTGTGAGACGTCGCTGACGAGAATCTTGCAGGATACGAGAGGATGTGGCAGGGCCCGGCACCTGCGCGTCTCCCGAGCCTGCGTCCACGGAGTCTGTCTGTTGTCTATTTACCCTGCGATGGGCGCATACCAGACGAGTAGAGGAACGACGCGACGCCGCACACCTTCGCGACTCCGCGTACGCCAGCCGTACAGCGCAAGTCGTGCAGCACAGGTCGTACAGCGCAACTCGTTCACGCGTGCAGCATGGTTTTTCTTCTCATAACTCTTCTGCCACGCAAATCGGCTACACTGGATACACCCTGCTACGCCAGCCTTACCGTCCGAGACGCGTCCTCCAGGATCCTCTCCCGTCACCTTCCCCTTCCCCCACAACCAACCACCCAAATCCTTACAGCGCCCTAGCTCCCGTACCCGTACCCATTCCTCCCGGTTTCGCAGACGCTTTCACCCCCATATTTGCCCAAGAACCCAGTAGCTGGAACATGACTCGCGCGCGGATCTGGACGAGGGAAGCTCTCACGGGGTCGCAAGAGGTGGAGGAGAAGGAGAGTGTGCGGGATGGAGGCGGGGCGGGCAAATACGGCGAATACGGAAGAGCCTAACTAACGTACGTTTGACACGGTTTTCCTTGAGTGGAGTTAGGCTGACGTGCTTTGGTTTGTAGATTGGAGATCTGGATTTGAGGTTGCTATACTTGCAGGAGAAGGCGGATATGGTTCGTTTTGCTTTCTGTGACACCGGGTTTTGCGTGCTGATGTGATATTGTCAGGTCCCGGCTTCACGTCTTCCAGCGGCAATACTGCCATCCTCCGCCCCCTTTCCCTCGTTTTCCGGATATCACACGCTGCATGGCGCTTTGTCCTTGTTCTCCAACGCCGAACACTGCTAAAGCCACTACTCCTCTCCAATCCTTTGACGTCCAATCCCCGTGCTGACGCAGAGCGCGTTCGCGGAAGAGTTTAGTTCGTCATACCCAGTAGACTTGCCACTCGCTAGCACTGTTTTGATCCCTTCCACCCGCGACGCTTCTAGACGACCACCGAAGGCGGGCTTCCTGAAGCAATCGCGGACGATATGGGGCGGAAGAGGAAGTTCCAGCACCCCGGCCGCTCAATGCAACATCTTCTCCTCCCTCGCGTCCTCTTCTTCCAACCCCTCCTCGCCAGGCAAAAACCCGGTCCGATCTCCGTGCTGTCGCCGAGCTCCTTCGCGCCCTACCTGAAGGAAAGGGAGAGGGATGACTCGATTGAAGAGGTTAGCTCGCCTGTTCAGGGGAGGGGGAGGAGGGGAGGAGGAGTCACAGCTGGAGCAGGAGGGGGAGGATATGGGGGAGGACGACCACTCCCTCACCCGTCCAGGGGAGAGAGGCAGGAAGACTACCACCGTTGGCGGGGCGGAGAATGCCGATGAAGAGGTGGGGCAACGACCGGGGATGCAGACACAGGGAGGAGGGGGAGAAGGTGGGATGATGTTGTTAGGAGAAGAGTCAGGAGATCCGATGAGGTCGCGCCTCGGCGACAGGAGGAAGCAAGGGAGGGGAGGCGGAGGAGATTGCAGGAGAAGAGGGGTGTGAGCGCGAGGAGGATGGTGTGGGAGGGCGAACAACAAGAATGGGTTGATGGTTTAAAAGGCCCCCCGCCATTTATGGACCTCTCCAATGATGGGACGAGTGGAGGATCAGCTGCAGCAGATTGCGGAGAAGGCCAAAGTGGAGGATGTGGATGGGGAGGCGAGGATGGGGAGATCTTTCCCGAGCCTATGCAGTGCGAAGAGAGTACTCTGGCGTTGGGGGGAAGGAGGCTACGCCCCGACTGTAAAATGGAGGTCGGATACGTTGACTAGGCCGTTGCGAGGATCGAAGAGGAGAGGGAAAATGGGCAGGTCGGAACGAAGTTTTGAAAACTACGCCGGCGGTGCTGCGCAAGCTCGCTACACCCGCTACGACTTTTCTTTGAAGATCTGCAACTGTCGACCCCGTCGCTGAGGACCCTGCCTGCCCACACCCAATTCGAGACGCACGCGAGCAGAACTGGGCCCTGGCATCAACCGGCCATCGTCAACGCCCTCACATCGCCGCCCATGCAACCACCCAGAGATCATCGCGCACCACCGCGCCATGAGAGCATACCGACACCGATACGCTGTAAGTCTCTACCGCTCCTCAGAATGGCGGCAACGTCTGCTGGCTAGGTGCGTTCCATATCCCCTCATGTTTCGCACACGCTCTCACCCCTACACGTGCCCCAGAACCCGCCACATCGCAGGCTGGAGCAACGCTCGCGCAGGGACATGGCCGACGGCAGAACTCGCAGGGTCGGGCGAGAAAATGTATGAGGAGAGTACCCAGGATTTGGGGATGGAAGTGAAGCGCGCAAAATCAGAGGGTACGACGAATATAGAACAACATCGCGGTGTGTTGACACTGACTTTCCTGGGTGACTATGGCTGATATGTGTTTGTTAGTAGATCAGGAGTATGGAGATGCATGAACTTTGCAATAATCGGAAGAGGGGGAAGAAGAAGAAGAGGGTACGAACGATTGTCGATGTTCGTCTTCTTTCGTTTCGGATTCTACATGCTGATGTGATTTGTCCAGGTTGCGGCTACCTGTCTTCCAGCAGCGCGTCCACCCGCGACTGACCCCAACCCACTTGTTCCGTCAACAAGCGCCTTACTAGTCGACTCACCCGCACTCTGTCTCCATGCACAATTCTGTCGCGCCGACTACCTCACCTCCTTGTGCGCACGCGAATTCCCCGCTCCCCGCTCCCCGCTCCTCGCCTCCCAATCCCGATCCCCCGAACATGACCTCCTCCACCCTCGGTTTATCCTCGTGCCCATGCAAAACGCTCTCGCGCCCAAAGGAGCGGGAGGACTCGATCGAGGAAGTTGGATCACTTGTCTAGCGTGTGGATGGAGGAGGGGGACACGGGGACGCCCCATCCCCCTTCCCGTGTGTACCCACTCCAAAATGTATGTGACGACTGGGAGAGAGAAGAAGACTACCGCCGCCGCCGGGTGTGGGGGGGTTGGGGGGGCGGAGATTAATGAGGAGGTACCGCCTCAGCATCGGGGAGATGTGGGCAATTTTTAGGACAAGGGGGGGTGGGGGGTCAGGGGACCTCATTGGGAGTGTCCTTGGGCGCGGGGAGGAGGAGTGCCGACCGAGCCTGTGAACGCTCAAGCAGAAGACAATGGAGAGCGGGGGGAGGGAGACAGCAAGGGAAAGAAGACCCCCAGCCCCGGTACATTGACCTCCCGGATGACGATGGGACGAGAACCTCCAAGGGGGCGTTCATCTGATAGGATATGACCTCCGGGAACTGGGTTGGTTTGGGGTTGAGGGTGGGATTGGATGACGATGAGGGCGGGAATGGGCATTATAGATATTGTGTAAATGCACAGATTTTGGCCAGTCGGTGCCAAAGTGGAGGGTTTGATTGTGTATCGAGATTTGACCAATTGCACATGATTTGTTGTGCAGAAAGGAAGAAAATGGAGATGCCGTTGGTGGTGTATGTTCAAAATGCACCACATCCACAAAAAATTCCACCACTGAATACTATAAGGCAATTTAAGGGTCTACATACCTATTTGCTGTAAGTTCACAGCATATTGCATCACATGCTGTAAATCTATGGTCGAAATGCCACAGCATTGGATGTTGTGGTGTCTCGACTGGTTTGCTTTTGCTCTGTATGTTCAGTCATTATACTTGCTATCTGCTTTCTTATATACTGGTCCTGGTCATTTGCTTACCAATTTGCAGCCACTTCAGCAGCATTATCTTGTATATCTGTACAGAATAAATACACTTAGAATTGTCAGTAGAAAGTTGTCTGTTTATAAAGTATTGGTTTTCTTGTGTTAGATGCTTACCTCAAAGAATTGTGTATGATGCAGGAAAGTAAGGGCAATCTTAGTTAACACAAATATCATCACAATTGAACAAGTATCAAAGATACATATACTATCAAATCCACCTCACCCTTTTTTGCCGCTCTGTAAGGATATGAACTAATAAGATCTGCATAATTTCTGGATCACATTGCTTCGCTGCTCTAGAGTAGAATTCCAATATAGGTTGAACATTGGCTTTGTGCGCTAACAACAGGCAAACTGTCCCCACCCAATCATTCCTCAGAAAAGCCCAGTCTGTCTTGCCTTGTGCAGCAGCCAGTAAGGCTGTGCAATGGACTCCTCCTACCAAATTAATACTTGCACCATGCTCAAGAAAGATTTGAACAGTATCTGTGCATCCCCAGTAAGAGGCAGCCTGCAATGCATTTCCATATTGACCACCTTGAGCATTGACATCAGCGCCATGCTCAAGAAGGGTTTTGAAGATATTTGTGCGTTCCCAATAAGATGCAGCCTGCAATGCATTGCCATATTGACCGCCTTGAGCGTTGACATCAGCGCCATACTCAAGAAGAGTTTGAACAATGTCTGAACGTCCCCCGTAAGATGCAGCCTGTAATGCATTCCAATAGTATCCACCTTGCACATTGACGTCAGCGCCACGCTCAAGAAGAATTTGGACAGTATCTGTGTGTCCCCCATAAGATGCAGCCTGTAATGCATTCCCATAGTATCCACCTCGCATATTGATATAGGCGCCACCCTCAAGAAGAATTTGGACAGTATCTGTGTGTCCCTCAAAAGATGCAGCCTGCAATGCATTCTCATAGTATCCACCATGCGCATTGACATCAGCGCCACGCTCAAGAAGAATTTGGACAGTATCTGTGTGTCCCCAATAAGATGCAGCCTGCAATGCATTCCCATAGTATCCATCTTGCATATTGATATAAGCGCCACGCTCAAGAAGAATTTGGACAGTATCTGTGTGTCCCCAATAAGATGCAGCCTGCAATGCATTCCTATAGTATCCACCTTGTGCATTGACATTAGCGCTATGCTCAAGAAGTACTTGAACTACAGCTGTGTGGCCCGCAATAGATGCAGCCTGCAATGCATTCCCATAGTATCCACCTTGTGCATTGACATTAGCGCTATGCTCAAGAAGTACTTGAACTACAGCTGTGTGGCCCGCAATAGATGCAGCCTGCAATGCATTCCCATATTTATCACCTTGAGCATTGACATCAGCACCACGCTTAAGAAGAGTTTGAACAATATCTGTACATCCTTCATAAGATGCAGCCTGTAATGCATTCCCATAGTATCCACCTTGAGCATTGACATCAGCGCCATGCTCAAGAAAAGTTTGAACAGTATCTGTATGTCCCCTACAAGATGCAGCCTGTAATGCATTCCCATAGAATCCACCTTGAGCATTGACATCAGCGCTATGCTCAAGAAGAGTTTGAACGATGTCTGTATGTCCCCTATATGATGCAGCGTGCAATGCATTCCCATAGTATCCACCTTGAGCATTGACATCAGCGCCATGCTCAAGAAGAGTTTGAACGATGTCTGTACGTCCCCCGTAAGATGCAGCCTGCAATGCATTCCGATATTCATCACCTTGAGCATTGACATCAGCACCATGCTCAAGAAGAATTTGAACAATGGCAGTGTATCCCATCCAGGATGCAGCCTGCAATGCATTCCCATATTCACTACTTTGCAAATTGACATCAGCACCACGCTCAAGAAGAATTTGGACAATATCTGTGTGTCCCTCATAAGATGCTGCCTGCAATGCATTCCCATATTCACCACCTTGAGCATTGATATCAGCATTATGCTCAAGAAGAGTTTGGACAATATCTGTATGTCCCCAATGAGATGCAGCCTGTAATGCATTTCCATAGTATCCACCTTGTGCATAAGATGCAGCCTGCAATGCATTCCCATATTCACCACCTTGAGCATTGACATCAGCGCCATGCTCAAGAAGAATTTGAACAGTATCTGTGTGTCCCTCACAAGATGCAGCCTGTAATGCATTCCCATATTCACTACCTTGAGCATTGATATCAGCGCCATGCTCAAGAAGAATTTGGACAGTATCTGTGTGTCCCTCATAAGATGCAGCCTGCAATGCATTCTCATAGTATCCACCTTGAGCATTGACATCAGTACCATGTTCAAGAAGAATTTGGACAGTATCTGTTTGTCCCCTATAAGATGCAGCCTGCAATACACTCCCATATCTGTCATCTTGAGTATTGACATTTGCACCATACTGTAAAAGAAGTGCAGTTATATTTGCAGTAGAGTTCCTGCAAGATGTAATGAGAGCCTCATTGAGTGTCTGCTCTTTGATCATGCTAGATGCAAGCATATAGGAAACAACATTTGTCTTATCATGGTATACTGCATATTGAAAAAGTGAAAATAAATTATGACCATCAAAGTAATAGCTCGGACACAAAGTAAGCCATTTGCGACTCTCAAACATAGCAACTTGATGAGTCAATTTCATAGTCTCTGATTCAATTGTGCTGAGATCTATATGTGTCAACCAGTTGCGTGCTGAGTATTGAAGAAGTGGATATTTATTGCACAACTCCTCTCGTTCAATAGTTCTGTTCATTTCTGCATCACAGTAGTAGCAAAGCTGAATGAGACATATGCGAGAAATCATATTGTGACCAGATAATGGATGAATACTGTATTGCTTAGCAATGCTGGTAACTGCAGCCGTCAGATAGTCACGAACAGAAGAGTGAGCAAGCAGAACCTATTGAAGATTAAATTGATCAGTATTAGATATAAAATATCAGGAATTATTTACAAACCTGCTTTCTGCCATGCCTGTCTGACTCAACAACTACAAGACTTGATAGCTGTTTTGTCAACCTCATTTTATCTGAAGTGCGCCTAGCTGGATCAAAGTGCCACTGTGATGTAGAGGTGTTGAATGCAAATACAGCGTCATTCAAAGCATCAACAGAGAGATTATCTTCAGAAAGGCAAAGCCATTGGAGGGCACAATGTATTGCTGGAGTATATTGCTTGAAACGTGAAAGAATGCGGTCATAGAGAGCATTCAGATCTTCAGGTATCTGTGAAAGAGCTGTGATTAAGTCTCCTGGACTCAGACAATCCTCAATTTCATGCAGCATACATGCAACAAATCGGAACCTACATCAAAAGATAAATACAAGCTGAATTGGTGATCAAAATCTTACATGTTTGCTCCACGTTGTATGAGAGTTGTCATGATCCTATCTTTGTGGTATGGTGCCCAATGTTTCAGACTGTCATTTGTCTGGAGTTGACAATTAATGAAAGTAACAATATCGTCCTTCACAAGAATCTCATCATTCAAATCAATCTGTTTAGAGAAACCAGAAAGACAAGCTGTGAAAGGATCCCGTGGCTGACTTGTCACAAGAAAATGCAACTTTGTGCCTTGCCAAGCATGCATCTGCTTGATGAAGTGAAGCAGGCGCTGATGCTCTGATAGATCACATTCATCAAGGGCATCAAGGACAACATAGGTGTCAGGAAGGTCCTGAAGGACCTTTTCCAGCATTTCAAGGACAATATCATGTGAGGGGGGTGTTTGCCCTTTTCGACCAGCTTCATGATAATAGTCGCTGGTGACACGGTGAGGAGTAGGAGTGTATGCTGAGAGCTGGTAGAGAAGTGACCAAACAGCTGGATTCAAGCGGTCTTTTGTGCCCTTGGTGTCATTGGTACTGAAGTAAAAGAACGCCAATGGGATTTGTTTATCCTCATCAATGTTGTCAATGATCCACGAGCTGATGACACAGAAATCAGAGATGTAACGGTGACTTGGAGCACTTTGCTTACCTGAGGATAGTCTTTCCTGTGCCCGCTGCAGTTTTGCATTAGTTGCTATGCAAATGTCATGGCTCAAAGACATACAATTGCCCGATATCCAGAGAAGAGACTCTGGAGTTTCCTTCCAGTCAAGATAGCGCTTATCTTGTGAAACAAGCCATTGGCCAGTGCTTTCCATCCGTGCCTCTCGAGCCCGTGTGAGATTAGAGCGCCCGTCAGGAGGACTTTCAAGCCATTTGAACAGATCACTGTCCATACTGGATAACAATGTCATTTATGAGCATTTGAGGGAAGCAAAGGCACTCACACACGGCCATGGAGATAATCGACTTGCTCAGCCGATGCGAGGTCACATTTCAACTTAAGTACCAGACAATCAGATTGAAAATCTACAGATCCAATTGACAACTTACTTGGAGCTGTGCGCAATACTCGTCCATCCTCTTATCAAAGTCCTTGAAGTCACCACTGAACTTGTCGTGGGCAGCAGCCTTCGAGAGCTTGCTCTTTAGCTTGTATTGTTCAAGGTAGCTGGCGACATTGTCAAGCAGCCTGCAAAGCTTTAGAATATTGTCAAGGCTGTAGATATGATGCTTACCCCCCGTACTCGAGCAAGGCGGCCTTGAGATCATCAAGCAAGACTGAACGACGAGTGGTCTCAAATTTCTTGAGCACCGGCGCGATTGTTTTCCACACAGCGTGGGACTTCTCGACCAGGCGCGCTACCTGTTCTTGATCCGACGTATAATTCTGGAGAAAGCGCCGTACTTAGCAAACACCGATGAAATATAGCATGAACTTCACTCACCTTATGCACCTCAAGCAGCTTTCTCAGCGCCGCCGCCACAGGTCCCATCCAAGGGACATTTTGCACCAGTCCCCCTACTTGGTCGAGTGCGCCGAGGATAAGATCGCCGTTGGAGATGACCGTATCAACGTGTTTGGGCTTATCGGACAGCTTAGCGGGCTGCGAGGTGGTCTCCTGGTCGTTCAGCTCAGCAGGAGCGGCCGTTTGGCCAACGCCCGAGCGCTCGCATCCGCTAGACATGTCCGCATCCACCAGGTCGGGTTCAGCAGGCTGAACGTGCTGCGAGGTGTTGCTCTGGTCGTCCACAGCAGCAGGAGCGTCTACAGCAGCAGGAGCGGCGGATGGTTCGTCATTCCCCGGTCGCGCGCGCGAGGGCTCTACATGAGCAGAGCTTCCGGACGCCGATTTGCGATGAAGAGAGCGGGCGAACCGCTTGCCGATATTTTTGAATTTCCGCATGGGTACAGACGATGAGGGTAAGAGCAGAGCAAGAAACCCGGGGCGTGTGGGAAGCGTTGGCTAACCATCGACACGTCAATCAAAGGCGGTGTGCAACTGCTATGCACACGCTGTCCATCTGAGACGGATCTTCTTCACCCGCAAAAGGAATGTACGCACCAGATACCCGGCAAGGCGCCAGCCGCATTGCTACCTCGCCGCTACATGTCCGTCGAGACAATGAACTTTCAACTAGAGAGTTTCGGTACTACGCAGTATCCAAACAGAAAGCAAACACGGGTAGTTGCGAGACGGACTGGCTTCTCGGTGAGTGCACGGAAGTATGCATTGCCCGAGCAACACCCCAAAGAAGACTCTGATGAGCGCCACGATCTGTTTTCCACCGCCCCCGGTCTCGGGCTTCCATTACAGTGTTGGCACGATGTATGTACCTTGATGGGTTCGAATACAAAAGTGATATTCGTTGATCACTGATTGATCAGTCTGTACTTACACGACTCCCCGTTCTATTGTCTGCCGTTCATCTGAAACTCCTCCTCTATCGACCGCCAACACAGCCGCCACGAGCGTGCTATACTACCAAGGACAGTGAACTACGACCGTCACCCCCATGCGGACGAAATCTCTCTGTTCAGAACCAAACTCGTTCAATTCCATATGTTCACTAATCGCAGCTCCGTATTGGTGAGCTTTCTGCATCGTCCGGGTCCGGTAGTCTTCGATTACTCTGTCGTTCGTATCCAGCAGCTCGAAGCGGGTTGAATTTGGCTCTGGATGTCATGCAAACAAGGCGCGGTCCCGTTGCGAGACGATACGGGCAATAGCTGTTGTATATATTCTCACCGTGACGACGTCCATATAAGCGACCTTAAAGCGACTATGTGATTCCTTGTCAGTGAAGAATAGACGTGTACCGATGCCTGCCAGTATTAGGAACACGTTAATAAAGACGATGAAAGATTCGACGAACGTGATGGTTGTCGTTTCTATCGTTCGATGAAGCGAGACCGCCGCTTAAAAACGGCTGTATTGTCTCGAAACTCATCGGGAGAAATGAACGTGGGGTATTCTTCGGAGCAATCGGCCTCGGCATATGAGGGAGGTGAAACACACTCACGACGGCCTAATCGACTTGGAACGCTCCCAGAAATCGAACAATCGCTTGCCAGGTCGATCCAGCTACGAGACTGATAATCCTAAAGCGACGAGGAGACTACTAAGCAGTCGGTTTGAAATTGTGAACGCTGACTAGATCATGGACGCCGACTAGATCATGGACGCCGACTGGATCATGAAAATACTATGGCGTCTGGGTTCGAGATTCGAAACTCACCGTAAGGTGGGCAGACCACCGAGTGATCCCAAAAATGGACTATATCATGCGGTAGCGCTGGCTTGGAACGCGCGAAACGCTGTAAAGACAGGTATCTACAGAGGAAAGAATCAGTTCCATTACGTTCTCCGTACAAAAACAACGTTCTCATTTCTTCCGAAATCGCGAGCTGCTGAGCGATACCGTCAGTGCAATCAGTGATACTCGACGGCACGACTTACGACCATAACCAAGGTCAGACCTCGACAGGCGTGTGAAGGACAATCAGAGTTCGATCCGCTCAACCATTTGCGAGAACTACTTGCCTCCAACTCGAACAGCAAGGCAAAAATGACTTATTTATTCTTGCAGACCGGCGAACAATACGCGGACGCGAATAGACATTCGATCCAATAAAGAAGTCCTCCGCGTACCTTGTGCGTGTCGTTCGGCTCAATAGAATCAGTCGGTGTGTATCTGGCGATCCAAGATGTGTCGAGACAACGGTTTGAGCTGCAGACGCGTACCGGTACGGCGATCCGGGAACTTAAGACGACACCGTCAACTCTACAGAACATGAGTATGAAACTTGACTCTGGTATGATTGTCCTCGTGCTGTAGGGATAACAAAATCAAACCTATCATCATAGCCGAATGACAGACATGATAGTTGGCGCGTAAGATTCGGCCGCGACGAACGCGTCGGTACGATGTCCTCTGCCGCAATTGGAGCTTGTCTAATACAACGTTAGAAGTAGTGGTGCGGTACTGTAGAGAACGTTACCCCTTCACGGTCAAAGACGGGCAGACGAATCGCTCCGCCGTTTTGACATGGCAGTCCGAACTCAAGAGTCAAGAAGAGAAATAATACGACATGGCCGGCTGCTCGGCTGCGCAAAACGCCGGGCACTGTGTCAGCAGGTCCAGACCACCACGCGAGCTGATCAGAATCTGGATTCTTGCATCGCACCTCGACAACCGCTCCAACCGTCAACATAGTCATTGCCGCCCAAGACAGCAATCATCGCGCCCACACTATGCGCAAACACGGCCACGTATACGCTGTAGGACTTGGAGCCAGACCGACATCTCTACCGCTCCTCATGGGAATGGCGGCGTCGGCGGACTAGGTGCGTTTATCACGTAGCTTGCGGGACGTCGTTGACGAGGTTTCTGCAGGATACAAGACTATGTGACAGGGCCCGGCACCTGCGCGTCTCCCGAGCCTGCGTCCACGGAGTCTGTCTGCTGTCTATTTACCCTGCGATGGGCGCATACCAGACGAGTAGAGGAAAGATGCGACGCCGCACACATTCGCGACTCCGCGTACGCCAGCCGTACAGGACGAGTCGTCTATGCCTCCTGTCTAGCGTGAATCCTCTGCTCTTGGCGGGCAACAAAACTCAATCGGCTACACCGGATACACCCTGCTACACCAGCCTGACGATTTGAGACGCGTCCTCCAGGATCCTGTCCCGTCATCTTCCGCTGCTTCTGCACCTCGCCCCAATCTTTACACCGCCCTAGCTCCCGTGCTCGCACCCATTTCTCTAATTCCGCACACGCTCTCGCCCCCATATGTGCCCAAGAACCTAGTGGCCGGAACATGACTCGCGCGCGGATGGAAGCTCTCACGGGGTCGGGCGCAAAAGCTGGAGGACTCGGAGGAGGAGAGTGTGCGGGATTTGGGGATGGAGACGGGGCGGCAAACACGGAAGAGCATCACGTACGTTTGATGCAGTTTCTTGGGTGGAGTTGGGCTGACGTGCTTTGGTTTGTAGATTGAAGATATGCGATATCCGCAGGAGGAGGAGGATATGGATGTGAGGGTTCGTTTTGCTGTGATGTGGCTAGGTCCTGGCTTCACATTTCCTGGCAGCGCGACCGCTTACGCTGATAACAACTCACTCGTTCCGGCAACAAGCTTCCTCGCCCGTCGATCGTACCACCACGCACCCAGGCCGGAAAACTTCATTTCACCACCACTGACGGAAATATCGACGCATCGAACAGATACAGACTTCACCTCCCCGGCGCCGAACGCGAATCTGTGTTGGACTTTATCGCGCCTACGTCTTCCCACCCGCTCCTTGCCTCCCAATCCCGATCCCACGATGTCCACGATCGCCTCCACAATCGGTCCATCCCCGTGCCCACGCAGAGCGCCCTCGCGCCCGAAGGAGCGGGACGACTGGATCGAGCAACTTCGCTCGCCTGTCAAGCTTCTGTCTCAATCGCGTGAGGAGAGCTGCCTTTGCCCGCCTCTTCTACATCAGTGCCTGTTCAGGAGGCCAACCCCAACAGAAGACACGCACAAGCGGTGCGCTCTCGCAGTATTGCCATTCTCCGCCCCCTTTCCCTCGTCTTCCGGGTCCCACCCGCGGCATGGCTCCTTGTCCATGTTCTCCAACGCCGAACACTGCCAAAGCTACCGTGCTCCTCACCAGTCTTTTGACGACCGATCCCCGTGCTATCGCAGAGCGCGTTTGCGGAAGAGCTTAGTTCGTCACACCCAGTAGACTTCCAACTCGCTGGCGCTGTTTTGATCTCATCCGCCCCCTACGCTTCCACACGACCACTGCAGGCGGGCTTCCTGAAGCAATCGCGGACATTCCACCAACCGGCTGCTCAACGCACCATCTTATCCTCCCTCGCGTCCTCTTCTTCCAACCCCCCTCCTCGCCAAGCAAAAATCCGGCCCGATCTCCGTGCTGTCGCAGATTGTCTTCGCGTCGTACCTGAAGGAAAGGGAGAGGGATGACTCGATTGAAGAGGTCAGCTGTGCTGTGGCGCGTCTTTGCGTCGTACCCAAAGGAAAGGGGAGAGGGAGAGGGAAGACTTTATCGAGGCGTTGAAGGGGAGGGGGAGGAGGGGGGCTACGGCAGTAGGAGAAGGAGGAGGAGGAGGAGGAGGGGATGGGGGGCGACGACTATTACCACAGGTGGGGTGGGCTGGGGAGATCTGACGAGGTTGCGCCACAGCGACGGGGGATGTGGCAAGGACGGGGAGGTTCGAGTTAACGAAGAGGGGGAGGTGAGGCTGGAGACGGAAAACAGGAGCAAGAGCGAGAACGTCGGAAGGGGTGGCGATTATCTGATGGTGGATGATGTGGGGAATGAGCCGATTGATAAGACGAAGATGTTGGGATAGGGATGGGAGGGTGTGAGTTGAACGAAGGAGGAAGATGAAGATATCATGGATGCGCAAGATGACGGGAAGAAGAGCGGGAGGTGAAGGATGGGGATATCACGCCACAGCCTGGGAGGGGGGAGGGGGAGGAAGGAAGCCGCGCGGTGGAAATCGGGCACGTTGACTGTCCGGCGCAATTTTGCTACGCCAGTTGTCGTCACGCCCGCCAAAGTCGGCTACGCCACTCGAGCACGTCGTGGAGGATCACGCTCCGTCCGTTCTTGACTCCACCACGCCGTCTAGGGCCGTACAATCCAAGTCCGCTACCCCCGCCGTGCAACGCAAGTCCGGCTACCCCCACCGTACAATGCAAGTCGGATACGCTAGCTGTACATTCCAAATCTCTGCGACGCCGGCTGTCAAACGGCCGCTGTGGAACGCAACTCCACTACGCCCGCCGTACAACCTAGGACTCGCGCACGGACATGGGCGAGGGGAGTTTTCAGCGTATGGGTGTAATGTGGGGAGGTGGATGGATGATGAGGATGAGGAGGGAGCAAAGGCGAACGCGGCCGAGGCTGATCAGGAGTTGAATACGCAGCACAAGGTACATTTGTGGCTGCTACTTTTTGTTGGAGACAGTGACATTTATGCGTTGTTGTAGGCTGGGGATGTGAACATGGATATGGAGTTGGCGTGGTCCAGTGGATGTGGTTGTGTGCTGATGACGTCCTGGATAATACATTATCTACAAACGCTTTACCTGTAGCGTCTACGAAAGCTTTATCTGTAGCGTCTACGGACGCTTTACCTATCACGTCTATGAGCAATTTATCTACAGCGTCTACTGGTAATTCACCTGTAACGTCTACGAGCGCTGTACCTGTCGAGTCAACTTCGAGCATTTTACATACAAAATCGGCTTCTCCTGCCGTCGCCCAGCAACTTACCTACACAGACAAAGCCCCAACAGTTCTACTTACACCAAGCGCACCCGCACCCCCCGCCGCCGATCCACACATTCTGATCCTATACCCAGGGTCAACTTTACGCACACAGACGAGCTAACAACTCTCCGCACCGAACACGACTTCCTCCACGCGCGTACGTCAACGGAGCTTGTGAGACGGGTTCAGATCCCGATTTTCTAGTACCCTGCCATGGCCATTTACACCCACTACCTTACAGGCAAAGAAAGGCGTCTCGCCCATCCGACAGACACACGTCAAGTGGGTCGAGGAGGATGGAGGGGCTGTTCAGCCCGCGAGAAGGGCGGAAGCGCGCCATTGTTTTAGCAGAAGGAACGTGCCGACATTTCGAAGAAAACCTACCTCAAGCTGAACTTGCACACCACGAGCGTAGGCGCAGGTCGGGTTCCATTCACCTCGTTGATTTTACAGACGACTTCATACACGTTGATCATCGTGTCCACTTCTCTCTTGTGGTCAACCTCGCCATTATGGGGAAGTTTGAGGGGCGGGGTGAGTTGATTATGGTTTCTTCTTTCTATTTTGGTGCTTTCTTGCTCACCTTTATTTCGTCGTGTGTTGCTGGCGATTTATTCTTCGTTTGCGCTATTTTTCTGATACTAACGGCTTGGAAGCCAATCAAACAGCACTTCCTTAGCACGCCGGGCTATGGGGGGGATTCTCGTGTATCGATAAATAATGTACATCGTGTGTAGGAGTAGGTGGGGAGAGTATTTTTTTTGTTGGGTTATCTGTGTTGTGACAGTACTGTGTTTAGTTTATTGGGGTGGGGAAGGATGTGTCATCTGAAAAGGATATGTGAGTTTCTATTATTTAATATCACTCATTGCGGCCCACCTTGTGATCGAGTATGATTTGAATGAGCTTCGCGTCACATTCCGCCTCTTCCTCAGAATAAAAATCCAAAACGGGTGCAATGTCGGCTCCGTGCAATAGCAACAGGTGCACTGTTCCCTCCCAATCATGTGGGGAAAAAGGCCGCCATGTGCTATTTGTCTGGCCACGTACAGCAGCAAGTAGAGCGGTCCGATGAAATCCTCCTACTGCGTTGACATTGGCCCCATGCTCAAGGAGGATCCGTACAGTGGCTGTGTATCCCCTAGAGGATGCGGCCCGCAGTGCATTCGCATGGTTACCACCCTGAGCGTTGACGTCGGCGCCGTGCTCAAGTAGGGTTTGTACAATGGCTGTGTGTCCCCCAAAGGATGCGGCTTGCAGTGCAGGCCCATAGTCACCACATTCAGCATTGACATTGGCACCATGCTCAAGTAGGGCTTCTACAACGGCTGTGTGTCCCTTGAAGGATGCGGCTAGCAGTGCATTCCCATAGTGGTGACCCTGAGCATTGACGTCGGCGCCGTGCTCAAGTAGGGTTTGCACAACGGCTGTGTGTCCCCTAAAGGATGCAGCTTGCAGTGGATTTCCATAGTCACCACATTCAGCATTGACATTGGCACCGTGCTCAAGTAGGTTTTCTACTTCGGCTGTGTGTCCCTTAAAGGATGCGGCTAGCAGTGCATTCCCATAGTGGTGACCCTGAGCATTGACGTCGGCGCCGTGCTCAAGTAGGGTTTGTACAACGGCTGTGTGTCCCCTAAAGGATGCAGCTTGCAGTGGATTCCCATAGTCACCACATTCAGCATTGACGTTGGCACCATGCTCAAGTAGGGTTTCTACAACGGCTGTGTGTCCCTCAAAGGATGCGGCTAGCAGTGCATTCCCATAGTGGTGACCCTGAGCATTGACGTCGGCGCCGTGCTCAAGTAGGGTTTGTACAACGGCTGTGTGTCCCCTAAAGGATGCAGCTTGCAGTGGATTCCCATAGTGGCCACCCTGAGCATTGACATCAGCGCCATGCTCAAGAAGGATTTGAACAGTGGCTGTATGTCCCCAGAAAGATGCAGTCTGCAATACATTTCCATATCTACCACCTTGTGCATTGACATTGGCGCCTTGCTCAAGTAGGAATTGTACAATGGCTGTGTGTCCCCCAAAGGAGGCGGCTTGCAGTGCATGCCCATAGCAGTCACCCTGAGCATTGATGTTGGTGCCGTGCTCAAGTAGGGTTTGTACAATGGCTGTGTGTCCCTTAGAGCATGCAGTCTGTAGTGGGTCACCACCTTCCACATTGACATCAGCACCGTGCTCAAGGAGGGTTTTGACAATGTCTCTGTGTCCCTCAGAACATGCAGCCTGCAGTGCATTTCCCCTACCCTGAGCATTGATGTCGGCACCGTGCTCAAGTAGGGTTTGTACAATGGCTGTGTGTCCCCCAAAGGAGGCGGCTTGCAGTGCATGCCCATAGTAGCCACCCTGAGCATTGATGTTGGCGCCATGCTCAAGTAGGGTTTGTACAATGGCTGTGTGTCCCCAAAAGGATGCGGCTTGCAGTGCATGGTCATAGTCACCACCCTGAGCGTGCATGTTGGCACCATGCTCAAGTTGGGTTTGTGCAGTCACTGTGTGTCTCCCAAAGGATGCAGCTCGCACTGTATGGCTACTCTGAGCGCGCATGTTGGCGCCGTGCTCAAGTTGGGTTTGTGCAGTCACTGTGTGTGTCCTAAAGGACGCAGCTTGCAGTGTATGGCCATAGTCACCACCTCGAGCGTTGATGTCGGGGCCAAGATACAAATGGTTGGCAACAGAATCCTCGTTCCCAATGCGAGATGTAATATGGAGTGGTATATCTGTCTGCCCGCGATGCGCCACGTCCAATTTGCCTGAACTACATTGTGGTTCTCCGGGGGAAGACAAGCTACTATCGGCCAGATACTCAGATGCGGGATGTAGTGCTGTCTAGAATAGACTGCATAGTTAAGCATACATAGAATGATAGATCGAGGCAAAATGTGTACCTCTTCCTCATCGGTGCAATCATTGTCATCCAAGTATGACGATTTGTCAAGCCAACTCTCAATGTGTTCTCGCTCCATGGCAGAGCCGGGCGGAGAGCCAGATTCTGCGGATACAGAAGATGCATCTGACTGCGAGCCATGCGAAGATATTTCCTGAGGCAATGTATCTATCAGTGTGCTCGATTCCACATTGAAAAAGCCTCCTACATCGACACAGTCCCGTAGGCTCTGAGTTGCATCCTGTACTGCCCTCTTTCTCTTTCGGACGTTCTTTCGCTTCTTGATCTTGGAGGGCAGGTTGAACCACGACTCGTCCTTGTACTCGTGAAGGCTCTGACGGTGTTCGTTGAAACTCTCCCGGGATCTGCGCACAACATACGTCGAATTAGAGGGAGCGTGGAAAAGCCTACTTGGCAAAACATACCTTGAAAGCTCGGCGCTGAATTGATCCTCTTCGTGGAAGGAAATCTCGCTGCCGCTCCGCGATGCGCTCTTGTATCGCTCAAAGTTGTTGTCTATCTCCGCCCGTTCCTCGCGGTGAGTCGACTCATGGCGCTGCGTGAATCCGGCGGCCGACGTTGCCTTTACTGCGACGAGGGGGACAGCGAATGCTGCGACAGCCTCAGCCATGATGATGGCAAGACGAAAGAGGTGTGAAGCTGTGTGGAGGGCACGAGGTCTACGATACGGCGTAACGTTAGCTGTTTTCCAAGATGATTACCACAGGCTGTCCCCTGCCACTCAGTGTCTGCTGTAACTGATACGTCTCACACCCGCCTCCAAACAAAGATTGTTTGACCCGTGTCATTGGAACCCATCATGCACGCGTTACTCCGCTTCTTGCCTCAAGTCATGCAATATATTTGTTATAACTGGGCTGAATTTGTCTTCACCACCGTATCGACCGCTACATCGAACGAACAACAGGATGCGAGTAGAATTATCCATAACACTCGCCTAATTACAGGTCCAGCCTGCAGGCATAGCCATAATTGAGTTTGGCCGTCTGATAGAACGGAATGATGAACGCCCGTGCTGACGGCCCTTGAATTGACATTACCGGGGGAAACAATCCCCCGTCATTAACACCACATGGAAGTGCTATTGGTAGCTGATGCGACTCGGAAGAACAACTTCCCCAACCGGAGGCACAGGTATAGAAACAGATGAACCGAAGCATGCGTCGAACATCGAGGCCGAGATCACAGAGCGGCCGGAAGATTGTAATTAGTGCCACGTTCAAATTCAATGCGTACTGCACTACGAAGATGATATCGTCCTCATCCGAGATGAGCCGGAGAGGCTGCGCGAACAAGCGAGCAATGGCACCGTCAGTATATTGACGCTGACGGTAGACTCACGACCATACCCAGGATCAGACCTTGACAGGAGGACAGTCAGAGTTCGATGCGCCAAGCCATTTGGGAGAGATGCTCGACAGCCAGCAAGAACGGGCTTGTTTACAAGCCCGCTTTTTTGGGAGACCGACGAACCTTATCCGAGTACGGGTGGACTCTGGATTATGAGTATAAATGCTCTATAGTATTGTGCGTGTCGTTCAGCATAGATATCTGCTGATCCAAGGATTGTCGAGACAGTAGACGGCGATCCGGGAAAATAAGTGGTCACCACTGCAAGGCATAGATACGAAGTTGAGCCCTGGTATCGGTGTTCGCTTGAGATAACGAGGTGAAATTTACCATCATAACCGAGTCACAAGCGTTGTAGTCGGCGCAGAAGATTCGGACGCAATGAACGCGTCACTGATGGTATACGAATTCCTCAGCCAGAATCGGGATTCGTCTGATGTAGCGCGAGCGGAGTGGTGTGCTATGGTAGAAAGCCGTAAGGCTTCATGGTCAAAGGCGAGCATATGCACAGCTCTGCCTTTTCGACATGGCTACTTACTTACCCGAACTCAAAAGGGAGAGATACGACTTCGTCGGCTGCTCGGCTGCGCAAAACGCCGCGCACTTTGTCAGCCAGGATCCAGACCACCACGCGAGCTGATCTCGACCGTCAACGCCCTTACATCGCCTCCCCTACAACCTCCCCGCAACCCCACGCGCACCGCTGCATTATGAGAGGATACGGACACGGATATGCTACAGGATCTGGAGCCAGACCGAAACCTTTACCGCTCCTCACGGGAATGGCGGCAACGTCGGCGGACTAGGTGCGTCCATTGTGTAGTTTGCGGGACGGAGTCGCTAACGAGGATCTTGCAGAATACGAGATCATGTAGCAGGCCGGGCACGGGCGCGTCTTTCTTGCCTGCGCCCCAGAACCTGCCTACTGCTGCGATGGGCCCTTACCGGTCGAACAAAGGAAGTACGCGAGGCCGCACACATTCGCGACTTCGCGTACGCCAGCCGTGCAGCGCAAGTTGTCTACACCTCTTGTGCTGCGCAGTGTCCACCCATGCCGGGCAACGAAAGTCTTCCACGCCGGCTCTGCCACGCACATTTGCTACACCTACGCCTACCTCACCATTCGAGACCCGTCCTCGAGGATCCCGTCCCGTCACCTTCCACTGCTTCCGCACCTCGCCCCAATTCCTACAGCGTCCCAGCTCCCGTATCTGTTCATATTCCCTCCAGTTTCGCAGACGCTCTCGCCCTTGCATCTGCTCGAGATCATATCAAAGCCCATGAGCAGGAACAAGAGTCGCGCACTAATCTGGACGAGGGCAGAACTCGAAGGATAAAGAAAGAAGAGAGTACGCGATAAATGGGGGAGGAGCTGGAGGGGGAGTATAGAGAACGCCGCCAATATGGAAGATTATAAGGTAGGTTCGACGCTGCTTTTCTTGAGGGTGAATACGTGCTGATGCGTGCTCGTCCGCAGTCTGGCGATATGGTCCTGGATGTGGATTCACAATATTCGCAGGTGGTCAAAAATATGGATTATGATGTCGATGTTGGTGTTGTTTTTCGTTCAATTCGCGTTTTGCGTGCTGATGCGACATACATAGTTTGGTCCCAGCGTCCTGTCTTCCGGCAGCACCGCTCTTAACCCGCCTGTCCCGTCATGAAGCGCGTTTCCTGTCGATCGCCCTTTGCTGACTGCATCAGTCATTACGCACCCTCACAAGCCCTCAATGCCCACGAACCTCAAGTCAGCAGCGCCGACGAACTCAATCCCTGCCCATCAAACAGACACACGATCTCACTTCCCTGCGCGTCGAGCGCGAATTCCCTCTTACCGCCTCCTCGTTCAACCCCATCACCTCCACGTCATACAACCCGCTCCCTACCACCTCGCGCCCCAACAATGTTCCAAACAGAAGCTGGGCGCAGACGGTCAACCACTCGATGGAGCAGTCAGCACCAGGGAGTCCGAGACGACGACGTGGGGAACATCCGCATTGCTCTATGTTTTCCGACTCGGAATAAGACCGCCTCCACCCTCGGTTCGGTCCCCGTGCTGACGCAGAGCGCCTTCGCGCCCTACCCGGAGCGGGACGACTCAATCGAGGACTTTCAAGCCCACATGTGGGGAGGGGGAGGGGGGGGGGGGCGAGGGGACGAGGAGGAATAACCTCCCCCTTTCTCGCGCACAGGACTATCATTGCCGGCGGGGGGATACTCGAGTACCGGTGGGATGCGGGGAGGAGGTTGAAGGATTCGATTGGGAGTGGACTGGGGAGCGGCCACGAGTACGTCACGGAGGAAGAGGGGACAGAGTAGCGTGGAGAGGGGGAGGGATGAGGGTGGGGGGAGGGAGGGGGGTGGCAAAGCATGGAAAACTCATGACCTTCCTAACGACTACGGGACGAGCACGTCTGAGGGAAGCAACTATTGACCACGCTGTGACCTCCGGAGGTTGAGACGGTTGAGCATGCCGGTGGAGATGACGATGACGATGCGTATGCGGGCAGAGGGAGGATGGGGTCGAGGAGCGGGACGGGCATGGGGACGAGACGTAGGGATGGAGGATGGGGAGGTCGAACGTGGGAGAGAATTGGGAGATCGAGCTCAATACGAAAGGCTACACCCATTGTACGGCGAATCTCGGCTACGGCCGCAGGCCTGAACGAGTCCGTTGCTCTAGATGAGGGGTGGCCGTCTTTTGCGGTGCAGGTCATTGTGGATCAGCTACGGTGTTTGATACATGAAATGGGTGTGTCTCAAATCGGTGATATACGCATCAACGACCGGCCAATCGACGAGGAGCAGCAACCCATGCTCACTGTTAGGCGTCGTCTAGCTACCATCGCCACGAGAAGTATATCACAGCCATGATGATTAGCGGGCGAAATGCATTGCTTCCCTGTAGATGTAAGCCAACGACTCTCTGTCCATCCCTTCTTCCATTTGCTGCAAGACTTTCGAGCTAGCCGTGACCACTGTGCTCTGACGTGTGTGTCGAGAGGTGGGCGCTTGTACGTTGTACCGTCTAACCATCCGTGGAAAGTTCAAAGGGACGTATGATTATTGGCAATCAATACTTGTATACACGGCACGACTGTCCTCGACGAGCTCCGAGGTGGGCCGTTCGGCCGGGTATACCGTTGGGCGCTGACGTCTAAGCCGCCGGCTACTACAATTCACAATTATACTACCATGGTACCATATAATAATATGTAGCGGCCGACGGCTCGGCTGGGCGGGATTACCGAATCCCGTGTTGATCTTCGCTGACTAAGTTTGACTCTCAATCAGAAACGGCCACGATGAACTACGACGCTGAGATAGGTCTTCATCTTTCCCTGCCTGTTCCACCTCTTCCTGCCGACGTTGGTCGGCTTATAATGAAGATGTCCGCAGACGACAACCCCAGGACCGCTTTTGCGCTGGTGCGTGTCTCTGGAATGGTCCGTGCATGGTGAGCAATGATCCACTCGCTCTCTCCATTGTCTAAAAGCCGATTGTAGGATCGACCCGCTCCTGTATCGTGACATCCGTCTTGCAAATGCTCGGCAGACGCATGCTTTCATTGAAACTATCCAAGCGCGCTTGCCCGACGATCCCTCTTTCTTCACCAGAAACGTGAAAACCCTCGTCTTCCTGAAGGATACCACGACAGACGCTTCGGCCTGCGAGTTTATTTTGGAACACTGTCCCGGCGTACACACACTTTCCTACTGGAGACAATGGCGGCCACGAATGTGCACGGCAGTACGTTCATTCCAGTCTCGGCACGGCGCGCTCCAGCGTCTGTCTCTGCAGCCTGGGAGTTCGAGGGACTTTCAGACCATGATACCCTCCCTCCCTAGCTCGATATCCCATCTACGTCTCAAGTATTGGGTCACGACACAATACACGGATGTTCCTGATTGGCCATGGGCCGCATTGTTCAAACAATGTAACCATCTCACGCATCTCTTCATGGACTACTCTTTGGACGCCGGCTCTACATACACGGCTGCAATACGGCCTCGCCTGATTCCTCTGCTTACATTGCACGCACCGTCGCTGCGCCAGATAACATGTGTTTTGAACTTTTGGCGACTCAGATGTAAACATCCACGTCATCGCCTACCGCATCCTTCGTTATCGCTGGGGAGCTCGACTCTAGCTCGAAAGATTGTCAAAGAGCTTCTCTCGGACCAGCGCATGGTGTTTGTTGGACTTCAGCCGGATTGGCCTGAGGTTCCTACGCCTGAAGACGTGCCCGGCCTCGTGATTTTGCGCTGTGCAGGCGCGGATCCCGACAGGTGGATGAACAATGATGGGTTGCTCGGTTGGGGTCTGACTCCGATCGTCAACGGTCTAGATGTCTGGGAGGTAGCGGAGACGGCAGCGCGAGTAAGGAGGTCTGGAAACTCTGTAATTTGAACGGAAATTGTAGTCATTTGTGCTTTTGAATCACGAAAGAAAGGAAGTCTGATGTCCGGTAAATGTTTTTCTCTACGAGATGCGCATGGTTGTTCTTCGCCTTGACGCTCGGATTCTTCTCATTCTGAGGTTTTTCTTGTCGACTACATGTCGTAGTAATTGACTCCCGAGCTGCTTACACGCACACTCCGTCAACGTTCTGAATGTCATTTTCATTTTTTGGGCGTTCCGGAATCCGTTGTGATTGATGTCTTTGACATTTCCGTCTTTATTACATGTCCTGGTCGACTACTTCTTATTTGCACCCAATTATGTGTCTTTACCCTTTCCGAGCCACTCCTCCAGCTGCTTCGCCACTCCCTTCGGGATCTTGTCGCCGGGAAGGATATTGATTACCGGTCCCAGTTCACCGCATATGACCAGCATGGATGGGATGTCCTCTGTTAAGCCGTCATCTTTCTCGATTGATACAGGCAGCGTGGATGTATGACTGAAATCAGGCGCTGAGATATGATAGTTAGGGCGCTCAGTATGGAAAGGGTGGGAAGAAACACATACGTGCGGTCTCCTTGTCGACACCGAAAGAAGCGATCACAGGCTCCTCGCAAATTTGCGTAGCGTCGGACTTGAGGTCGACTGTCTCCCCGATCTTGCGCAAATAGTTCGACGGAACAACTGTGAAGTGTCAGCACGCACTACGACGCTATTGCCCCTGCGACGAACCTCCGAGCTTCTTCGCAGAATTCATCGCCCACCACCACCCGCCATGCCTGGAGAATCGAACGATATCCAAGATCTCGCCTTTGAGAACGCTCAGCTCATTTTGGTCCTGCCGCTTTGCCACGTCTGTGTTATTGCTCGTCAAGTGATCATCACCACCTTAACATCCGCGAACTCACATGTGTACAAGACCTCCGCCTGGAACAGGACTTCCTCGACCGTAGCGACAGACGCAGTCTCGACGATATCAGACGTAGTCCCGAACGTCGCCCGGGACGAATTCACCGAGTAGTGACTCGAGTTTCTCATGCGTCTCAGAGTCCGTGTCTGGCTAGTCACGGTGCTCATGGATGGCGTACCAGACAGGCAAGAGTAGAAAGACGTCGTGGTAGACTCGGACTCCCCTGAAGTCATGGATGTCGAGTCGACAGAATGAGAAGCGCTTTCGAAGAGACCATCAGACGGGTCTTTTGGTCGCGACTTGTATGGCATGAGGAAGTCCGTTGGAACGTCTGGATATCAAATCGGTATTGGGGACAGTGAGGTGTGATGAGGAGAGGACGTACATCCGGTCGACCCATCTGCGCGCCTGGCAAGAAGCCATCTGGTGTCGGAGTCGTTCTTTTCGCCTAGAATGTCCAGCATCTCTCCTTGGAGAATTGTGAGCTCTGTGTCATCTGTGGCGGTATCTGCAACAGCATTTTAGTAGCTATACGTGTTTGCGCAGTGTAGGAGACACACAGCCGAAGACGACCTTTGCTCTCGAGACTCTGGTATCTTCGCTTTCGATGTCTAATAACAGAATGGATAAGAAATGGCGCAAGTCGAGAAGGGAAAGACGGCGCATAACTCACTAAATGAAATGAGAGGCATACCAGTTCGCAGCGGTACCGGACCAGCGGCGAATGACAATGAGCGAGTGGTAAGGTGAGTCGACATGACAGGGAGAAATCGATGCATTTGGCCTCCGATGCGCACAGGTTATAAACCCCAACGCAGACCATCGACACTATGGTCATTAATCGACCAGTCACTGACAGTAGAACAATAAACTGAGTGGTCGATTTTCTGGCAGGCAGGTCTGTTGGTCATGGATACAAGATGTTAGACCCTCGCAAACGCGCGGGGGTACTACGCCGTATCTCTGAGCCATTGCGTTCTCAGGATCTGCGTCGTGCAATGTTTGAGGAAGAAACATCCTGTCACAGCAATCTACATCGTTCTGGGGAACGCATCAGTAGTGTAGCAGGAGACGGAGTGGCGCATCATTACGAGGGGAGCCAATTTGACGCCACGCATACCCACTAGTCTGGCCTTTCGACATGGCTGCCCGAAACAAAGAGCAATGGCGAGTCGCGACTCGCAACGTGGTCGGCTGCTCGGCTGCGCAAGTTTCCGCGCGCTTTGTCAGCAGAGTCCAGACCACCACGCGAGACGCACGCGAGCCTTTGCGCCGACACACCGCCTTAGCCCCGACCGTCAACATCGCTGCCCCGCAACCACTCAAATCATTGCGCGCGGCCATACCTTGAGAGGACGCAAACGTGATGTGCGTTCTGGACGCAGGGTTGAGGCGTTACTCCGTGTTGGCAGTATAGACTGATCTTCCACTGTGGGGATCTCGGGGTATTGATCGTAGGGTCACGTGTGTAGTTATACGCGGCCGTCATCGACATTCCTCCTCAGCTTGTTACCACCATTGGCAGTCTGAGGAGGTATGTGTTTCCAGTTATCTGATACAGTCCTCTCGTACTTACTAGCTACCTGTAGCTTACGCGCTCTCGTGTGTCCCTGCAGGTATTATACAGCTTGTTACCACCATTGGCAGTCTGAGGAGCTTACGCGCTCTCGTGTGTCCCTGCAGGTTATCGCCTAGACCGCCTGGTCTATAGGTTATGGGATTCTGGTTTTAGCCTCGCCAGGACCGACTGTCTCAAATTTTACGGCCCTAGCTCGCCGTCTTTCCCGTGTGCCGCGATCTTGCCCGGTCGTCGCCATATTCGCCATATTCGCGTTTTCGCCCATTCTCCTCGCGTTCCAGGTACGGCAGACGTATTTCCTGCCCCCATCGGTCATCTCACGGACGCCAATTCCCGTATAGCCACCGATTCCGACGCATATATTCGCCCTTTCTCCCGATGACCTCACGTACCCCGTCTCGGCAGCGGACTCGCACGTCCAGTTCTCCTGTCGGTCCGCGTCGCAACGCCTCGGCTGATGCCCGTCCTCCTTCAAACCCGCCGTCTACCGAATCTGCCAGTCAGCCTCCGCCCGTTGTCCCGCCTTCTGGTCCGCCTTCCCAGGGTCCGAGTGTTGCCCCCGGTAATCATTTTCCTTTTCATGGCTTTTATTATTCTCCCCATCCTTCCCAAACCTTCACCGCCTCCCAGGGTGCGACGGTTCCGGACTCTGCATCCGGTCGTCCCCTCCCTTTTGTCCCTGGACAGGGGGGCCCTGTGCCTCACGGCGATACTTCGCATCTCTCTTTCTACCAACTTCCGCCTGATTTCCAGTTCCCTCCCGCTCATTTCAACGTTTCTGCACCCAACATTTCCATTCCTGCCCCTAATATTTCCGTTGCGCCTCCACATATCAACGTCGCTCCTCCTCAGATTACAATTCCCCAGCCTTACATTAATGTCCCCCAACCCAATTTCTCCTTTCCTCCATGGCCTCAATGGCCTCCCATTCCTGCTCCAGTAATTCAATTAGACCCTTCTTATCTTCGTCCCGAGCCTGTTATTTCTTTTTCTTCTTCGTCTGCGGGGCACATTCCAAAACTCCTGGGTCGCGTGAACTGGTCTGCGTGGTTTCGTCCGACTTCGGCTTTACTCTGGCAGTATAACGTATACGCGCACGTTTGTGGAACGCCGGACGCAGCTCTTCTTGCAGCCGGCCAACTGGATCCTCAGCGAATTCCTGCTCTTCGTCCTCGTCTTGGGCAGAACCCGACTCCGGCGGAGCTCAGTGCATATTCATCTTGGGCGCGCAAGGACTCAGTTGCTTGCCAAATCCTTACTGCCTCCCTCGCGCCTGAGATTCATCTCTCAACGCCTTCCATCGATGACACGCCTCACCTCACCGCTCGCGTTCTTTTCGAATATCTCTCGACCAATTATGGTATCTCTGACGCCTCTTCGGGATACCAGCTTCGCGAGTCGATGCGCTCATACGCCTGTCACTACGGCCGCGTCGAGACTCTTCGATACATCGAGAAATGGAAGGCTTGCGTCTCGGCTCTTATCGCGTCCGGCTATCAGTTCACCTGGGTGGATATTCTCATGAATTTTTCGAACAACCTCAACAGCAACCACGTCTTCGACATCGTTCGAGACGACATTGAAAACGTCTGCAACTTCACGCCTCTCGATGCTACTCAGGAATACTTTATGTCTGTTTGCCAGCGCGCCGCTACTACCGCCAACCGCATCCCTGCCTCTCATTCTACCAACTCGAATTCGAACTCCCGCTCTCAGAACCGTCCTCCTCGCACCGCCGATTCCGCCGCAACCGGAACTCCGCCTGCTGCTCCGCCCGCGCCTTCGCCAGCGCCTACCGAGCCTCGCACCCGCGACCGCGACCGCCCTCGTTATGGGGGTGCTCGCGCCTTTGCTGCCGAGGATCAGAGTGGTGGTTTAGAGGATATTGATGAAGATCCGGATGAATACCCCAACATAGATGAACCTGTCGCCGCCTTAGCCAACAATGATGATCTGATTTTCAACTATGTCTCGTTTGCGTCCGTTGCTCAACCTCTCGCGGACGCTGGCACCGATTTCATCGACCTCCAGGATGATCCTGAGGTCAAGGCTGTTGCATCCACCTCTCCCTGTCTTTCAGACTCTGGCTGCACGATCCACATCTTCAAGGATCGTGACGCTTTCTGGTCGTTTCAGGATGACGACTCCATCAAGATTCGTACGGCGAATTGTGGCACCCTCAATACTGTTGGTCGGGGCGAAGTCCGCCTTCGCGTTCGGACGACTACAGGCAAATTTGTTGTCATTGTCCTTCAGGACTGTGTCTACGCTCCTGACGCACCAATCAATCTTCTCTCGGTTGGCGCTCTCACAGAACGCGGGATGTTCGTTCTTTTTGGCAGCAAATTTACTCGCTTCTTCTTCCCTCGCAGCCATCCAACCCTTAGTGGTGTCGCTGTCGCTGCTCGAGTCGTTCGCCGACTCACATTCCTTCACGCTGCGATCGTCAAGCCGGCCGAACCCGCTGTTGCTTTCCCAGCGATGCCTCTTCCGTTCCCCAAGCTGAAGAACGACTGGTACACATGGCACTGCCGTCTTCTTCACCCTGGTCGCGACACGACTACTCAGGTTCTCAAGGGCGAATACGCCACTGGCGTCAAATGGGATGGCAAAGTTCTTGACAGCATTTGCTCGTCATGCCTCCTTGGCAAATTCTCAGCATTTCCCTACGACAACAACGGTCATCGTGCTGAGAATATCTGCGATCTCGTCCACATGGATACCTGTGGGCCTTTCCCAGTTCTATCCCCTCGGAAGGAGCAGTACTTCCTTGCCATCCTCGACGACTACACAAATTGGGGCGAGACTCCTTGTCTTCGTTTCAAGAGCGACGCTTTCCAGGCATATCTCGACTTCGAGGCACGGATTGAACTCGAGGCTAGTCGCCGCATTCGCACTGTGCGCTCCGACTGCGCGCCCGAACTCATCAAGGGCGAACTTGGCGCGCACCTCAAATCCAGAGGAATCGTTCACCAAACCTCGGTTCCTTACGCTCATCAGCAAAATGGCAAGGTCGAACGCTTTATCCGAACCATCCAGGATCGTGCTTTGACTCTCCTCGCTCACGCTGGTCTCCCCGCGAGTTTCTGGGCTGATGCAGTCAACGCTGCTGGCTACATGTTTGTACGCCTTCCCTCATCCACTCTACCCAAAAATACTACCGCGTTCGAACTGCGCAAGGGCAAGAAACCCGACTTATCCAATGTTCGAGTATGGGGGTGCCGTGTCTACGTCCACCTTCCTCCCGAACTTCGTCGCAAAGGAGGACCAAAGGGCTTTGAGGGTATCTTTGTCGGGTATCCTCCCAACTCCGTCGGATGGATCGTTCGCGACCTTAAGGGCGCCTACTGGACTGTCAATCACGTCGTCTTCGATGAATCTACGCCTGGCAAGCTTAGTTCTAAATCATCGTTCCTCGACGTCCCTTTCCAAACCCCAGACGAACACGGAGACCTCCCTATCGCGCTGCGTAAACCCAAGCGAAACTTGCAGAAGGATCTATCTGAGAAGGGCATGATCGCGTTGCAGGCTGGCTACCTCGCTTCGTTAGATCTCATTCAGGAGACGCGTCTACTCCATAACGCGCTCCCAATCCCATCTCCTCAGGTCATCGCGGATTACACTTCGCTCTTCTGCGTTGATGAGATTCTTCACTCGGATCTCGAACTCTCGACTCTCGACTCGTTCGAATCCGAATATCTCACACCATATCCTTCCGTCTTCATTGCACACCACGATCCTCTTCGTCAACGTTCCTGGGACCTTTCAAAAACTCCTTCATCATATCACGAGGCTATGGCACGCCCTGATTCCGCGAAATGGCACGCGGCGATGAAGGAAGAAATCGAGTCGATGCTTGAAAACAAGGTTTTCGAGCATTCTTCTCTCCCGGTCGGACGGAAGGCTATCGGCATGAAATGGGTGTTCACTTATAAGTATCATCCTATCACGAACGACATCGAACGGTGCAAGGCGCGGCTTGTGGCTTTTGGTCATCATCAGGGCGAAGATGACTGGAAAGATTCTTATGCTCCTGTTGCTAAGATTGTCAGCTCACGCACTCTCCTTGCTTACGCAGCGCACGAGGACCTCGAGATATTCACATTCGACGTCAAGACCGCGTTCCTCAATGCATCACTCAAGGACGTCATCTTCATGAAGCAGATTCCCGGCTTTCCTGAAGACGATCCAACAGTCGTTCTTCGCGCGCGCAAGGCGATCTACGGTCTCAAGCAAGCCGGACACGAGTGGTTCAACGAATTCGCATCGACTCTTCGCGCTATTGGTCTACATGCATCTCCGGTCGATAACGCGGTATTTCATGGCTCGTGGACGACACCTCCCGACGATTCGCTCGTTATCCCTCCCGGTCATTCTCGTCTCTTTCTTATCATTCCCATTCACGTCGACGATGGTCTAGTAGTTACAAATTCCGCTCCTCTTTACGTCTGGTTCCTCTCAAAGATCAAAGAAAAGTATAACATTAAAGATTTAGGTCCGATTAGAAAGTATTTAGGTATCTCGATTACTCGCAACCGAACAGAACGAAAACTTTACTTATCTCAACAGCACTTCGTAGTAGATTTACTTACATCGTACGATATGCTCTCGTGTACGACATCTCCCATTCCTCTCCGCCAACGTCTCCATCTCATTCCGCCGCCTCCCACCAACGCACTTCCCGACTGCGCCGACTCGGATCTTACTGGTCGCTATCAAGCACTCGTCGGATCACTACTCTGGCTCGCCCTTACGACGCGCCCGGATATCGCTTATGCCGCCATGGCGCTTGGTCAATTCAACTCAAAGCCGACTCGTGGTCATCTCCTAGCCGCCAAACACGTACTCCGTTACCTTGCCGGCACCAGAGACTACGCACTCGAATACGGCAGCCCTTTTCTTAAAGAGCGAGTTGGTCCCGACGCGATTCATCGCGGAAATGCGGCATTCACAGACGCAGACTGGGCGACAGACGAAACCGACCGCAGGAGCATCTCTGGCTACGCGATATTCCTCTTCGACGCGCTCATATCCTGGTCCTCTGTTAAACAGAAGACTACCGCGCTTTCGTCGACCGAATCCGAGTACATGGGAATGACTCACGTTATGAAAGAGTCAATCTGGTTGCGACTGTTCGCCGGCAGCCACCAAATTCCCATTCCCAAACCATATCCACTCCTTGGCGACAATCAAGGCTCACTCGACGTCTCGTCTAAACCATCGAACTCGGCGCGCATGAAGCATATCGATATCCGTTACCATTTCATCCGCGAACACCTGGCGTCCGGCGCGTTCAAAACATCGTGGATCTCAACACACGAGATGACCGCCGACATCTTGACGAAGGTCATCGAGTCTCCGCCACTGCATCGCAAACATTGCATCTATCTTGGATTAGTTTCGAGATCTTCCAGCGTGGAAGATGGGGGTGTGTTGGCAGTATAGACTGATCTTCCACTGTGGGGATCTCGGGGTATTGATCGTAGGGTCACGTGTGTAGTTATACGCGGCCGTCATCGACATTCCTCCTCAGCTTGTTACCACCATTGGCAGTCTGAGGAGGTATGTGTTTCCAGTTATCTGATACAGTCCTCTCGTACTTACTAGCTACCTGTAGCTTACGCGCTCTCGTGTGTCCCTGCAGGTATTATACAGCTTGTTACCACCATTGGCAGTCTGAGGAGCTTACGCGCTCTCGTGTGTCCCTGCAGGTTATCGCCTAGACCGCCTGGTCTATACTCCGTTTTTAACTTGAATGGCGGTAGCTTCCGGATACCAAATGGACTAGGTGCGTTGGTTGCGTAGCTTGTGTATGAGAGGACGCTGACGGGATTTTGCAGTCCATTCTCTGCTATGACCACGCGCACGACTCGCGCGCCTCCCATGCGTCCGTTTACCAAATCTGTCCACGGGCCTTCTTCACTTTGCGATGGGCGCTCAGTGGACGAGGAAAAGGAAACGCTGGACCCCGAACACATTTGCGACCCCGCGCAAGCCTTCGAACCGGCTGTTCTCAGCTGTACAGCGCCAGACTGCTCCGCTGTCTTACTACTCATGCACATCTCTGAGGCTCTGGGCTTGCTTAGATCTCTCGTTCCCTGGACACGCTTCTGCACTTGTTCCCTCCCATTTCGCGCACGCTCTCGCCCTGACATCTGCCCCAGCCCATCATCCCGCAGTAGCTGGCGAATTACTCGCGCACGCATATGGATTGAGGGAGTCCGAGCAGCATGAGGGAGAGTACGGGGGTTTGGATACAGTATGGAGGTAGAACGGAAGAGCAGAAGGTACGCTTGATACTGTTCACCTGGGGTGAAGATTGGCTGATGTATTTTCGCTCGAAGATTGGGGCTGTGAACGTGGATTTACGATATCTGGGGCAGGAGGGTTTCATGCGAATGTTTGTCTTACTCTCGTTCAATTTGTCTTCTGCGTGCTGAGGTGATATGGACAGGGCTTAGCTTCCCATCCTCCAGGGACGTGATCACCTACGGTCGATCCCAACCGGCCTTACCGTCCTTGGGTGACGGTATAGGCCACTACGCACCTTCTACCCACAAAGCCAACCTACCTCCCATGTGGGCCCTCGGCCAAAAGCAATCCTGGGGCAGCATGGGCTGCCGATGAAGCAGGGAGCGTCCACCTCGTTGTCGTCTTTCACGCTCCCGCCTCTTCTTCTTCCAATTCGCTCCTCCCCATCTTCGATCCGTCGATGGCTCCGAACACGACTGTCCACCCTCGACCCGTTCTGTAGACCGCATGGATGGAAGAAAAATGAATGCTCCCAGGATCGAAAGAGGCGAGGGAGAGGGAGATCGAGGAGATTGAGCCCTATACGCCGGCGATTGTGGCGTTCCGGCTTGCGACTCTAGTCTCGTGTTGGCCAAGTGACCGCGAGTCCTGTGTAGTGGAAGCAAAGGAGAAGCGAGGCGATCCGTTTGGAGAAGATATCGGGCAGTATGATAGGGATTGTTGCATAGGTAACGAAATCTGATCGAGTTTGTAAACATCCGGTTTTGAGGAGAGTGCTAGCATGTCCTTCACGGTCCATCGATTGTGTCGTCGGTCTCGTCCCTTGTTTTCTTTGCTACGTTGTGACCGAGGCGGAAGATGGGATCCAGGCAGGATGCTTGGTTGGGGCGTCTTCTCGGAAGTAGGCGGGCCTTGGGTTGGCCTTGGGTCTGAATATTTCGCATCTTTTAGATATGGATCAGGAAGGACTTCTCATTGCTTTTGAAATACTATACGTAACAAGGCAATTCATTCCCAACCACTGAGCTACATCGCGCCTTGCTTTCACTGCTAAACTCAAACTTGCAGTACGTACCTTGGAGAATATGACCGCAGTCAAGATCCAGTGCAACAGGATTTGAATCAGAGAGATGTGGAGCGTTGCTGAGGACGGTGGGCGCAACCGAAGACAGGGCAGGTGGGCCATCGGGCCGGGTATACCCTTCGGCGTTGACAACTAAGGCTGCCGGCAACTGCGTCTCTGCTTCGAACGACCATTGCCATGGTACCAAACGACGACCTCTTAGACGTTCACCCCTTCTCTTATCTACCAGAGGACATTGGCCGCTTGATCTTCGAGTTGGCTGCGACGATCGATAAAGCGACTGCTTGTGCTCTTGCTTGTGTATCGCAATGCGTTCGCGCATGGTGAGCAAGTAACCATCCAGTGTTCGAATAATCTGATTGTGTTTCAAGGACAGCCCCAATCATGTATTGCGACGTCGAAATTTGGACCAAGATTCAAATGAATATATTTGTCTTCGCAATTCAAGCGCATCTGGCGCGCGATTCGCAATTCATTCCCAGGAACGTGAAGATACTGAAATTCTCTCGGTTCGCTGCAAAGGACCGCTTTCTTTGCGCACACATTCTGGAACACTGTCCTGGACTCCACACTCTCACATACCTCGTGGGCTCTCCATTGCCCCTATACACCCTATACAGACCGCTGAAGTTCCAATCCTCTCATGGCGCACTTCGCCGCCTTTCTCTGAAGGAACCGGGAACCAGGCGGCTGTTCAAAGAAAACGTGATCCCTATCCTCCCCGTCACACTCTCACACATGCGCCTCAAGTTCACCATATGGTCCAAACTTGAGGTGCATGATTGGGAAGCACTTCTCGCCCAGTGTTCATCCTTGGCGCACATCCTACTTGACATTACTCGCCTACCCAGTACTCCCCAAAACATACCATCACTCATCTCGAACATATCCGCTCTTCTGGCTCTCGTCCCTTCATCGTCCCTCCGTCGCATCTACTGTGCTTTGCACCTCATGATGGATGAGACCCCAGCCTCTTCTGTAACGGTGGCTTGTGTGCACAAAGATTTGATAGAGCTGTTTGCGGACGAGCCGCGGGTGGCGTTTATCGCGTTCCGGCCTCGCGACGTTGTCTTTGCGATGGTGAAGTGTCCGGGGATTGTCATAGTCAGTCTCAATAATAGCGAAACGGAGGAGGATGGATCCGTTTGGAGACGATCCGGCACTGACAGAAGGCTTTGGGAGGTGATGGAGATCGCGGCACAGGCGAGGGAATCTAGACGCAGTGTTTATTTGTAGACCCGTAAAGATTGAGCTTGAGTTCTGACAACGTTCCATGTTCGTGTCGGTTTGTCTCGCTTCTCATCAATGACCATACACAACTGTAGATAGCCGACCAATCATCAATCATCGAGCGGGCTGGGCGCGATTGCCAAATGCGGGTTTGATCTTCGCTGACTAAGTTGTGTTAGACAACCACGATGAGCTATGGAACGTATGTAAACATCTCCCTGCATTTTCCACCTCTCCCTGTAGACATTGGTCTCCGTCGACGAGGCAGCAGTTTGAATTGCGAACAACGGCACTGTGCATCCATTTCACTGTGAGACTCGGAAGCACGATCGATATCGCCGCTGCAAACAAATGATTCTGTACAAGCTCAACCATCACCACGTCGACTGTACATCAACATCGGGCGAAGAATATCTGACATGAAAGATTGATTGCTGGGGGCTCGGGAGATGGTCGGAAATTCCAATTTGCCCCATTCAAATCGCAACCGCAACCTCCTCTACTCAGCCGCCGGCCAAAGTCACCTTGACCAGCGCCTCCCTAGACTCGCGCCACGACCACTGGCCATTGCTGTTTCGGCTCGCCGATTCGCTTCAGGATGCAGCCGTCGGCGCCTTTCACTTTCAGCCGTCACGTGGATCAATGCCCCACAACGTCTATTTCTCGCGAAGACCGTATAGTCCGTACCGAGCTGAGAGGACCTGTAATTTGTCGTGCAATTTACGCATCTGTCCTTCGTGATGAGGGTCATTTGTTGCGCATTCAGCTTATGACTTCGTGCTGTAACGCATGGCGAGGTCTCTTTCCCTTGACAATTGCTCTCATTCTTGCCACTTCTAATGATCATCGAAGTCTCAGTGAGTGACAGATCATGGAAAGTAATGATTCAGTCATTCTGGAAGTGAGATATGTGGCACGCGGTGCCGTACTTGCGCAGGTTCACTTCCGTCAGTATTGTAAAAAATGAAAATGGAAGTCGAGAGAATGCGAGTTCAGGACATCCATATGACTGTACGCCACTGCGTTGTCATTCGCAATGTCTTACTGACCGTCAGAGACTAGCCAAGCTACAACAGTGCCGTCATCCTCACGACGACTGATCATTAAATTTTGAATGGAATTTCTGATATCGTCCGACGTCCTCCAGAGCAATCATCTTCCATGTCAGACTAATCGGCTACCACACCATCTCCGGCCTTCCACCTCAGTCGCCACCCTCGGACTTTTCGGTATATCATGATATTGCACACACGTAGCAGGTATAACTCAACGCAGCGTAAGTTGCCTCTCCTGTCCCTCACCCGATGATTACCCTCATGTTCTGGGTGTCTATTTCTCTCATGGTGTACGTGTATCATTCCGAATACACCAACGGAAGACTTACGACCTTCTCCAGGGTCTGGGTACCACTTACTTTCTCATTCAGAATCACGGCTCCGGCAAGCACGACGCAATGTCTTGACACGCCGATTAACATCACCTGGGAACCGTCGGACGTGTGGAACGCCTCCATCATACTCAGGAAATATAAATGCGACCAAAACGAATTTGCGGACCCCATATTCTCTCTGGACAGACCTATCGGTGGTAACATGGCGCACACAGCTCTTGCATTTACCACCGCGCAGTAAGTCACTTCTGCCTAGGACTTGGTGAGAGCCCAAAACTCACATTCCTGTAGACGATATTTCACGGTTGCCGTATCGGATCCAAGGTAAGCACTGACTCAGTTTTCCCTGATTGATTGAACTGACAGTACATATGATCATAGCTCGAGGAAGTTAAATCCGTATGATACAAGGAGTAATGAGATTTTAGTCAGTGCCAATCCTGGCTCGACAACAAGTACTGGTAATTGTCTGTCTACCAAGTGCGTTCTACAAAGGGCAGGTTGATTGGCGAGATCGCTTACATATATCTGGCGACAGCCTTGGAGCTCTAGGTGATTCTCAATCAAGCAATCATACACCGTATGTTCAGCGTCATTGTGACGTCTCTTGATATTCTCAAGCCGAGACAGGACTCGTATGATTATAGGCATTGCTCTGGGATCGGCGGCCTTCCTCATCATTGTGGCAGGCGGAGTTACTTGGTACCGACGCAGACATGCGCAGGACGTACCATTTCCGTCGGGTCTTGATCCCGAGGCGCTCCCCACTCCTGACGGCAGCTCGTCGGAGCCTACTAGTGGACCATCGCTTTCCAGTCTTTATCCCGAGACGCGCGCTACTTCATTTATGACTTATGACAGCGCGTCGGAACATGGGAGGGAGGGTACCACGTACTTGGCTACTTACGGTCGTTTGCCATCGCGGAATGCTGATTGTCCACCATCACTTTCCGGCAATCTACTTGATGGTGACGAAAACTCGTCTGATTGTGGGTCGCATACCACCTCCCTTCCTACGTACTCGACCACTTTCAGTCGTTCGCCTCCGCGAGTTGGTGACATTGCGCCATCACTTCCAGTTGTTAGTGACGACAGCTCGTCTGAGCATTGGTCGCATAGTACCTCCCTGCTTATGTACACGTCTGGTTTCGGTCGTTCGGGTGACATTCCACCACCACTTCTCACCCCTTCAATTGTTAGCAACAGAACGGACAGTACCTCCCTTCCTGCATACTCAGCTCGTCCGCCTTCGCGGAGTGGTGAAGTCCCATCGTCACTTCCCCAACAGCCAGCTTCTGAAAAAAAGGGTTCGCAATGAGTCGGAGGTAGCGAAGGAAGGATAGCGGGTGTGCAGGCTTCGGGAATCCACTACGAGGACATTGATTGCGAGTTACAACTCGGATTTTGCACGTTCATGCGCGACAACGTACTTTGAAAGTAAACCGTTGCACCGTGACTGCTCAGACTTTCTAGACTCTTTAGTGCCTTCTACTTGAACTTTATTACTCAGCACACCTAGTCAGGTAGAACATTGTAGTATATCCTAGTTACTCCCACATGTATCTAAGAATACAGAGCGAGAGAGCATGAATTTCCCCTGACGCGAGCCTCTTGCGGAGTCTTGCCACAGACGGCGTGATGGCGCACTGCTTCCTTTTCGTGCCTTAACGTGTTCCAGTCAAGACCGCGCTGCAGAAGTCTGTCGTAGAACGCGTCCTGACAAAGCCTCAGTGATTTGAAAGGCATCCATCGCACACGTCAAGACTTGTTGGCGCAGGCCTGACCTTCCAGGCTGCTCACCCAGCTTAAACTGCCTCTACCGGAAAAAAAGGAAGCCAGCGTATGTGGCGCAAGTAGTGGCGGGCATCTGTGGCTTGGATGAGGACAGGGAAACATGCAACGCGAACGGGAGCATGCGGATTTCGGGAAAGAACGAACGGACCCTGAACGGCGCGTGGCTTCCCATCTCGGCGCGATCTGCGGCATGTCAATTTCACGTGGTAGAGTTTTCTCTTCCTCATCGAACCAACATCTAACAAACTCTGAGATCGCAGTATCAACACACCGCCTCCCTTAGAAGCTTTCATCGCCAACCACATGTTGTTCAACATGGGCACCCGCCCTCAATTCACACCACATCGTGACGCGGACATGGAAACGCTATGAGATCTGGAGGCAGGATGAGATTTCTGCCGGTTTTAGCATGAATGGCGGCAGCATCGGGAGCTAGGTGCGTTTGCTGTCTAGCTTGTGAGAGTGCGCTGACGGTGTTTCTTTGTGCTTCTTTGCAGTTCTTCCTTTTTGACTGCACGCCCGACTACCAGAACTTGTCAGTGCCCGTTTCAGGTGCGGCAGTGCATGCATCTGCCACTTGCCATGGGCGTTTAATGGGCGGCGCTTTGCGGCCGAATGCGAAATGATAGAGCTAGACGGCAACAGAGCCTAGGAACGAGTGTACGCCTCTTTCACTCCGACTGGGAACACGGATGTGGAGTCGTTGTTGGTACGTCCAAGGTTTGTTTGATTTTCTGTTGAATTACGGAGGAATACTGATACGATAGTATAGTCCCCTACCGACCATCCTCCAGCTCGACTCGCACCAGCATGGTTTTGCCACCCGGAGTATTCACGATCGCATTAGTACCCACCGCGTCCACCAACATGCTCGATACCAACAACGAACGCCGCGCTGCGTGAAACAAACGCGCCTTTTTTGAAGACGAAGGGCAGGGAGGTTGGCGGGGAGATTGGCTACTAGAGAGCGGAAGCCGGAACGACAAACACCCTTCCCAACACGTCTCCTCCTCCAGCCCTTGACGCACCCACTTTGCTTTGCTCGCCCTATCTCAACCCCTGCACAATCTCGCCCAAAAAGAAACAGAACTAGACCACGTACACATCCCAACATCCGTGCGATTTGCTGCGGCAGTTCGATCCAAACCCGGAGTTTTGTCCAAGTAGGGTATGAGACTCTTCTTTCATTCAATTCCTTCCTGTGTTGTTTCAATATCTTGGTTTTTCATCTTTCTTTTTGACCATTGTTTGCTGACGCACTCTGTAGCATCTCTTGCAACTCTGGCGCTAACGAGTGTGGGGCTTGGTCCGCAGCTGACGGACGACGACTTGCCTGACCCGACAAAGCTTCTGCCACGTCCAGCTCTCCAGTCGTGGTCATCAAATACTGCTCCTTCTGCGCCGCTTTCCAAGGTCGCCACTACGGCGTCACTACGCAAATTCGCTCCAAATGGGGTCCGTGCCTGTAAAACCCTTACATTCACAAGGTGGACTTGAATCGCGATAGATTGCAAAAGCTACGATGTGAACATAAAGTAAAAGACCGAGGAGGATCCCGGAGATCGAGACCTCTTTATACTACGGATTAGATAAGAGATCGGCGCGCAGCACCGGATATGGAATATCCCGCCTTACAGTGCCCTGAGACACTTCTGGGGCGGGATGGGCCGTCAATGGATCCGCGAGCGTCGCGCGTCCAAGGGAAAAGGTCATTTGATACGGTATGGCTCTCTGGGGGTTGGGACGGTTGTCCTTGAAGGTGGGGATGCGGATGCGGGAAGAGGGGTGGATCTGGACGAGGAGCGGCACAAGCATGGAGACGTAGCAATGTAGGATGGGGAGGTTGCAGAAGAGAGGGAGGATGTGGATCTTGAGCCCCGAGACAAACGATATCAAGCAAAATGTTGTATATGCCCGCTGTATGACGAACGTCGGCTACGCCTACTGTCAAGCAAAACTCAGCTACGCCTGCAGTCCAGCACAAGCTAGCTTCTCAGGCTTTGGGGTGGTCGCCTGCTGTACTTTACGTGCAACGTCAGCCGCGTTGTCGAGACTTGTCTTGAAACTGACTCCTCGTCGTACTCAGAACCTTGCGGGACGCTGGCAAAAACCCGATAATGTTTTGTTTTCTGAAAAGATTGGGTCAATTTTTCCTTCTCTTACCGACATCTTGTGTGTCGTGTCGTGGCTTCTGCCAATACAATCTTACGCAGCTCACGTAACTGGAGAGGTCGATGCTCTACATGCTGTAGAATCCGTTTCCTGACCATCACATCTCCCATATCAGATCTGTTTGACTCTGCTTCCATCTCTGATGTTGCCTTTGGTCTCGAGGCCAGCTTCTTTACCATCACCACTCATCGAATCTTCATCATGGTGATTACCCTCATGGTCCTACTCTGTCTTTCTCTCAGTGCGTACGGGTATGATCCATCCCAATTTGCGCCAACGAAAAACTAATACACATTTTCAAGGGTCTGGCCACATCAGGAGCATGCTCACCGAGATTGAACTCAGCCGGGCGAGGGCTGTGCGCTTCACTGGCCGGACAAGGCGATGCCAGGCACGCGGTTGTAGATCGAAGGTGTCGTCTCAGATCTTTACCACCACCACCATCAAGGAGTTACAGGACGTAGGATAGTCATCTGAATATACTTTGCTGCTGTCTAGCCTCCATATGATATTTGCATCATGTTGAGAGAACACAGCTAACAGCTCGCCACCCGTTCTTTGCACAATACAGCCATGTTCGCCACCATAATCCTCCAACTCTGCGTCTTTCCGCTTCTCATACCCACTATTGTAGCGCAAGCACCCGCTAACGATATAGTCTCATGGCCCTCCGGTCTCCTTCTCCTCGCCACAGTGCTATATGCAGCCCTCGGAACTGCCCACAGCCGTCTATGGGAGATAGAACCCACGGTTGGCCTGTACCTCTTCTTCGGTCTCCCTAAAATCTCCATTCGCGCCATGCAGCGCTGCAACTGGGTCTCTCACATAGCCCACTTTGTCTCCGGCATCCGCACCGTAGGCGGAAAGTCCGCCTTTTGGATTCAAACGGAGGATATCAGCGCACAGGCCCGGGAAGAGACATTCACGTCGACGCTCGGCATCCTGAATCCTGTCGTCTATGGCCCACCACAGGAACCCGTCAATCAGTCATTGTGGCGAGTAACCTCCACGGGGCTGGTCGACTCCTCTTCTGTAGTTTCGGTCACGCCATCTATGAAGGTGCCCTGTCTAGCTCCTTCAGCGCGGGATTTCCTTCTTTTTGCTGCGGTGGATTACCATGTCTTTCGGAGTTGGGAGGTTAATGTGGTTCGGTGCGGGAAAGTGAGGTTTACGACCAAGGGCATGCCCACTAGCTCGGTTGTGGATGTGCAGGACAAGGAGCAAGCAATATATGTTGTCGCTGCACAAATGGTACGACGTCCTGCAGGGCAGAGTGTACTGCGCACGTTGGCTGTGGGCAGCGACGAAGGGCCGTACACACTAGTTCTCAACAATATTGCTTTTGACAAACCGATATGCACTGTTGACTTTCACTCATATGCGCCCTCAAAATCCAAAGTATTGGCTACCCTGTTGGAGCTTGCTGGCGCGTACTTTCGGGTCGTGCAATACATCAAGCGCACCAATCCGCCCCAAATCACAGGACAGCTGGCGAAGATTAGTGTTGGGCAGTCGTTGTGGATCTCCATTCTAGGAGGAGAGCTGCTGTGCAATGGGAGAGTGACCATCCAGAACTTGCCAGGCAGGTGGGGTATGCACCTCTCCGCGGATGAGGCCTGGACGAGTTGGGTTGACGCAATACTCATGAATATTGCGCCTTTTGCCAACACCCCGGCGTTCTCCGACATCGTTTTTAGCGGGGGTTTGAGCCATCATGGGAGCCTCCCGTTCTTCTGAACAGGCCTATTTGGTCAGGCCATAGTGTGCTACTTTCTGTCTGTTGGCACGTCCGCAGGTGTTTGGACAAGCGTCGCACTTTGCAACTCCATCTACGCTGAGCGTCTGACCGATTGCCATTCAATCTACTTTGGGAAGACAGAGCTGACAGAGCAGCCAGGGTTCAAGATGTACCTTCCCGGGACGCAGACCGTGATGGTCATCGCAACTTTGGATCAATCGACACCACGACAAGTCGGCCTGCGTCCCGGGCTTATGCTGAACATCGTCGGGTTGGTTGCGGCTGTATGTGGCGCGGTTTTCCAGAGCCAGACGAGGGATGCACTGAAATTTGGCGCGTTCGTGCCCACACCCGCTTGGGTGGTGTATACGTCTGCGGGCATCTGCCTGGCAACCTCGCTCCTGATTACAGGGATGCTGATAGTTCAGTTCTTGCACGAGCGCACATGGTTTTCTGATGCTGAGATTGCAACACGTTGGGCGGCGTATAGCACAGTGCCTAGTGCGATTGTGGTAGCTGGACTGGGGATATGGTTTTCTAGAACCGACATGGCACACTTGTGGCCCATTTTGGATGCACTGACTTGGGTGTCCGGTCTGTCATTAGGAACAGTGGAGAATGGGATGATGCCGCCGATGGATGGGAATACAATACATCTCATTCTTATTAACCGGTGGATGATGGGAGCCGTTGCCAGTGCTGTGGGCAGCTTAACTACTTGAGAAAACCACTTGGAATATGTACTTTTCCAGCAGCTGTTAGAGGTCTTTGTCATATCATTTCCAGCATTGCGCGCCCGAAACTGGACGCATGAGTCAGAATTTGGGATAGAGAGACATAGCGAAGCACTTTAGTGAGATACGGTCAGGTCTGGGAGCAGTCATACAACAATGAGATGCAAAGAGAAAAGAGCGGCCCGTTTCCCCGACGGGCTGCCAATCAGATGCAACGGCTTGCACAGCCACTGATTTGCTCTTTCCTCTCCGCGCTCATCTGGGACCCGCTGTTTTGCCCCACTCCCTTTCTGTCGCACTGGCTTAGCTAGGATGGATCCAACGACACAGTGTCGCGGGCGTGAACACGACTCCTTCCAAAGCGAACAACAAGGGACTAGGATTAGCGAGGAGAGCACCGAACATGACACGGCTTTGAAGGCATGAGATGCGCGCATATGGTGGTGCCCGTTGAGGTGCGTCTTTTTTGCGTCCGTAACTTGCCATGGGCGCTTACAGGGCGGTGCTTTTGCAGTCCTGTGAACGATTGACATTGCTTGGGCAGGAGAGCAAATGGCCTATGATCCCCTCTTTCGGCTCAAGACGTCGATGCGGATTCGATGTTGGGATATTCAAGGTTACCCTCGGTCTATCGTTGGATGTCGTTTGGGTGCTGATGTGCTAGTAGTAGATTCCTCTGGAGTGTCACCAATGCCTTACTCCACCACGCCCATGCCTCGGACAGATCAACAAATAGGAGAGACGACCTCCGCGCTATGGGCCGTCAATCCGTTACACCAGCTGGGCAGCAGAAATTTGCTACGTCCGCTGCATAATGTCAGTCTGCGACGTCCCGCCCCGCACCCATTGCCTTCTCAGAATCCAACCAATATCAGCAGCAGGAGAAGAATACACGGACACACATTGACGAGGGGAACACGAGTTGTGGCTTGGGGAGAGGAGGAGTCTACAAAGCTTGGAAATTGAGGCATCGGCAAGCACACACCTCTGAAGGGAGAACACTGAACATGAGGTCGAAGAAAGAGGGAACGGGCTCGAGTTTGTACGGGCACATGGTGCGAAGGTAAATGTTCATTCGTTTAGCTGAGATCAAGAGCTGATGCGTTGTAGGTGGATGGCCATGGAATCAGCGTATCTGGATGTGATCGTCGATGCCGATGTTAGTCGGGTCGAATGCATGCCAGTGTAATCTAAGTAGGTCTCGATGTGATACAAATGTGACAGGATTAGGTCCTGGCTACCGCCATCATTCCTCCATGTTCGACAAGATGCAATCAATTACGATCCACCTGTGCGTATTCAAGTGCTTTGCCTGTCAAACTCCCGCGGCCGCTGCCACCGTACAACAACCGCCTGACCCCACAAACTTGACGAACTGACGTCCCTCCGCGCTGAAACGCGATTCCTTCCACATCCAGTACCCGGCGCAGTCTCATACGTTACGACGCTGAAGACGGAGAATGCAGAGGCGGTGGGGAGAAATGGAGTCCTTGAGAAGCTGGTACGTGCTGTTTCGTTGCACATTTATCTTTTTTCGGCTTGCTCCATGTGTATTGCGTTGATTTCGCTCTCACCCAGGCCCATGCTCCGTTTCCGTCTTGTCAGTGCGCTTTCGTTTGAGTCCTAATTTTCTGTCTTGTTTGTCTTATCCTTAGTCCTCCTGTCATGCGCGGTGTCTGAATACCAGGACAACCACCCAAGTCACACAGGACAGGGACAAGAGAGAAAGACGATGAGGATGAGATAGATGATAGATGATAGATGTGAGTGAGCAATGCTACTACAGTGCAGGGAGCGACCGAACAGTGGGTAGACGAAGTTGACAAACTGAGGAAACTAGGGGAGAGGGAGCTACTATATATATATACAGAGTCCGTGGCTGTGTATCCGAGAGGAGAACAATAAAACAATAAGAGGAGGACAATAGAAAGGCCCAATGTGGCGAGACAATAGGCGGGCCGGAGTGAGAACAATAGCCGGTCCGGAGTGGACCCAGGTGGTCATCAGACCACTGATGGACAGGTCTAGGCAATGCCAAGACGATGGATGACAGGGGAGTGTGGGCTAGGCCCAGGCCGAGGTGAATGAAGAGATGGGAGAATGTGTCGATGTCGGGAGTGGGGAGCACGTGATGGAGGGAGCAAAATAGAGGCGATTCGTGACACCTCCGTTCTCCTTCATTGCTCTATCTCTCCAGCTGTTGATTATCTTCTCTCCCATTTTCAGGCAACAAAAGTCTCGCTCTCATTTGACAAACATTTGAAGGACGCAGCAACTGGATCAAGGAGGAAAGGCGTCCTTACGCCATTGGATACACGGAAGGATCGTGAATGCGCGATAGTCTCGAACAAGGGGCATAGGGAGCCCGCACAAGGACATAGAGAAGTCGTGGAGGCTATGCAAAACATCTGTAATGGTGGTGGGCAATCCTCAATTAGGGCCCGGGATGATTGGTTGTATTTGGTAGGACCGTCTTCTGCCAAATGGCTGAGACCTGATGGAGGTGCATTTTGGCTCGGACTCACTCATCTACACGCTAACTTTCGGAGAGAGAAATGTTAGAAATTATGACATCTTGGATTGACCCAATCAGTTTACCGATTTCTTACTTGGATGGTCTGTTACAAGTTGTATCTCAAGCATCGGGTATGAGATGAGAATTCTGATTGGACATAATATCGATGTGAATTCCCTCAGCTCTGAAATCTAATTTGTGAAGGCATACCATGAGGCAGTCTACCGTCACATGCACCAGAGCAATCGGGAACGCGAACACGTCCAACAAGCGTGACAGTAGTGTGACACGCCGTGTCCCGCCACAACAAGACAAGCTCTCCTACTGTCTGCAGACGTACTACTCGCTCAAATTTGGTATGAAAGAATGCCAAACATGATGGATAATACTAACTGAAAAGATTTTAGCATCTATGGGCCGCATTACTATGAAAAAAAGGCAATCTGTTGTGCAAAAACAGCAAATCAGTGCTGCACGAGCTGCTGCACACGAAAGCCACCGAGCAAACAAGGAGAATCGACGACCCTCTACACGATCCTCAAAAAAGCCCTCACTCACCAACATATCAGACGCAGTACAGCTCAAAGAGGCCCTAAAATATGCCAAACAGGCCAGGGCTGGTCTAAAAAATGTATTGCGACGTGAGGTGAGACTTTGAAAGAAGGTCACCGAGCTACAGCAGCAGATAGAGCGTCTTCACGGCGAGGTTCTTGAGGCACACGACATAGCGGAATGCCGTATACGCGATGTACTTCAAGACGTCGCGGCAGAGCACAAATCATTCCAGCAACGACTGGACAAGGCTGCTGTCCTTCTAGAGGATGCACATTGTGACAATAGACGCTTTCAGGAGCTGTGTAACGAGCAGAAGAACGACCTCATTGAGGTGCGAAAGCTGGTTTCCATTCTGAAAAAGCGTCACCATCGGGCTCGCGTAACACGGATGGCTGTAGCTAAAAAGACGCATGATGCCCGTTTACGTGCGAAGATGAAGAGCCGTGGCTCCTACCGACCACAACTACGTGCTCTGGCCTGTATGCTGGTCAACTGTGGGACCACGCAAGGCAAGGTTGGCCTTGTAATGAAGGAAGTCGCCGGCCTCTTTGGGATTGACCTGCAGAAAGAGATGAGCCGACGAACTGTGAACCGGATTGTGCTGGAAGGCTTGCTTGCAGCCCAAATTTAGACTGGATTTGAGATACAGTACACGAAAGGTGAGTCATATCTCAATCCACAGCAATAGCTAACTCACAATGTGCAGATCTTACTCTAAGTGGAGACAGTACTTCACGTCGCCACTTGAACTATCAAGCTCATCACGGAACATATCGCGTTCCTATTCTCCAGAAGGACGGCTCTATACGGCTCTCTAAGAAGCCCAAGACCCGCTTTCTTGGCATCCGTACCACTGTCGACCATACTAGTGATCTATCCAAGGAGTCATGGGTACAGACTTTCATCGAGACAGCCGACACATACCAGAATAGTCCGCTTGCCCATCGCACGTAGAAGCCAGCATTTGACCTTCGAATGGTCTGTCTCAAGCTCCGAGGCATGTGCAGCGACCACGCGAATGGCGAAAAGAGTACTTCGGACATGATGGAGGCGCTGAAGAAGGAGGAGACACTGAAGGGATTGGGGGAGGATGCACTCAAGGCAAAGGCAATGGAGGGCGAGGCGGGCCTTGAAGAGGTTCGCCAAATATGCTATACCTGGAATCTCCAGAAGGTCACCGACGCTGGAGGTCCCGCGGCATGGGATGCACTTCTGGCGCAAGAGCGTGCTGCTCAGGATCTCGCAACCCTCAACTCCATGATAGAGAGTCTAGGGAAGGATGAACTCAGTCGACTAAGTGCCGAGGATCAGCGCGCACTCACCCTTTACGTTTGGACCGGGTGCTGCATGCACAAGGATCAGAATAGTTTCAAGGGCGGCAATCTCGAGATGATGGAACGCTGGCTCAAGCTCGGTCTGATTCCGCCAATCCCCATGGCAAATAAGCATAACGCACAAGCGGTTCACGACGTGCTTGTTCCTGGGACCTCCCGGGCACTCACCGAGGAGGAGGTAGCATGTTACGACCTGATCCCGCCAGGACAGGGACCGACCACCAACAGTCTGGGGGGCCGACTGTCTGGTGGTTTTCCTGCGGGCACAACACGCATATCGCTCAAGGGGGTTCCCCACGCTGTCCCAGACTAGCGATGGGGACCTTCGACAAACCACGTCCTCGACGCTGGCTGTTGGTGGGAGGTTGCTCAACTCGAGGGGCAGCCGGGGAAGGCGCGGGGAGGTCGAAGGAAGACATGGGAGGAGGTCCTTGTCGAGGAGGTCTCAGAGTATCCGCACGCAAAGTGGGAAAGAAACTGGATAAGGCCGAAGTCTGAGTAACTGCCACATATGGATCCCGTATTTATACTCGTTCGAGTTCGAGGCCTCCTACGCCTATTCTCCGATGGATCCGCCCATTGGCCCGACCAATGCGTCGGAAGTGATCGATCGTCAAGGAGGAGGCGCCTTCCGCCGTCCCCGACGAGTACCCGCCCAGTGAGACGTCGTCTGATTGGCGCGTGAGCTAGGAGGGAGCGGGATTGGGCGGCGCCCGACTCCCGATGAGCGCTTCCCGGTCTAATAATAGTCGGGTCGCGTCATACAGCCATGCGGGCGCGCGCGAGAATTATCCCGTCGGTCGAAGAGGCCCGACGTGGGCGGGGCGACGACGGGGAGACTGGCGAGGCCTGATCCTAGTACCCAGTGCGGGCACCGGCCACTCCCGTGATGGCCGGCTTCGGCATCTTTACGACAAGAGGTGGCGCTCTACTCACAGTTGTCGGTCCCTCCGCCGAGAGGATCCCGGACCCGTGGATGTGTCATAACAATATCCCCCTTTTAAGTTTCTCGTCCCGAGAAACGTAGGAAAAGGGCGCAGGGTCGGTTGGAGGTCGTCGCCCGCCGGAGAGTCCAATGCTGTCTCTGACTCCATAAGTTTGTTATCTGCCAATGTCCTTCGGTCCCGGTCGTCAACCATTGCACCTAAAGATACCCCATGCCAGTGGTTACTACAACTGAGCCCGTTTCCACATTCTGTTGTTATAACAAGACAGCCCGTCTGTGCGGGATACAGTATTTCAGTGGTTGTAACTACTGGCATCTCCCGAGCCGCATATGGGACGTTCGAGCCCCTACCATGTGCTGATATCCGCCATTTATGGGTATTCCGACTCTGGTATCACAAGGATCAAACCGATACTGCGCCGAAGTCCTGAAATAAGCCTAATATGGATATTTTACAATGGGGTAACGTCCGAATCTAGCGAAAGTCCATGTAGTACAGTAAAAAGTCCAAACTCATTCATCGAGAGTTGCGTCATCGTCATTGGCAGCCATAGCGCGCGCCTCGATAAGCCCAGTCTCCTCATCGTCGGAATCCTCCTCCTCCTCCTCCTGGATGAACTCGATGCGATCCGGCACGCGCTGGCGCGATTTGTAGGGCCGAGACCAGATGTCCTTGAAGCGTTCCGCGAGCCTGCCATAGACCGAGGCTTGGCGATACGCATATGCAGATACGCCCTCCGCCAATAGCGGACTCATTCCCGACCACCCTCCCGCCCGAGACAGCCACTCCAGCTCCTCATGGTAGCACGATACCAAGGTGCGCCGCTTCTCCTCCTCCAATAGGCTGACCTCTTCAGTCCAACACCTAGCCCGCGCCCGACTCTTCATCCATTCGACCCGAAGTGACTCATGTAGTTGCTTGTCCTGGTCAACTCCGGCCAGAGCGCTCTGCATACGCCATATCCACGAAACCTCCGTGCTTCCACTCCCAAACTGGCGGGGGGCAACCTTCATCCCGGTTTTGCGTTTCTTCTCCTTCGGAAGGTCGGTTTCGAATACAAATGTGTCCATAGCCTTGACGTCGTTGTCGGTCAGCTCTCGAAGGATCTCTTCCCAGACACCGGACCCACGCAAGAGCAGAAGGGCAGCTCGAGCAGTGCGGTACTTCTGCACGGCCAGGTCGGACTTGACCACAAGACGGTCGACCGCTAGCGAAGCGCGAGTCGTCGCCTTCTGCCCGCGCAAGTTGATACGCCGAAAGGCGGTTACTCGGCGTCGGGTAGTCTGCATCGCGCGGATGGTTGCCAATGCATCATGGCACTGCGCCTCCCGCAATACGTCCTCCTTCTTCCGAAGATCCCCATGACACGACGCCGCCTGTGCAGACGAAAGTGACGACGGCAAGAATAACACCTCCGTCTCCACGTCACCCTCGCGAGTTCCCGCCTGCGCCTGAAGAACACCGGTGATGGGGGGCATGTAAACCCTTTGAAGGTCACGGAACTGTCGTAGTTGATTTTGGGCCACGGTGCGCTTGTCCTGAATGTCCTTGATGGTACCCGGAGCGTCCTTCTCTTTGCAGGTCAAGAGATACTTGATATGACGCCTAGCACCATTATAAGATTAGAGTTATCGGAATCAGGAAAAATGGGGACTTACTGGTCTTCCTCGATAAGCAATCCCAGACCGAGACAGATGGAGGGACTAGTCTCATGCAACGGAACCTGGCGTGTCGCTTCCCTCCGCTCTTCCTCTGCCAGAGCTTTCCTGACAGTGTTCTCAGAAGCATCTATCAGAATTGTAAGCGTGCATTCGGACGCTGAAAAGAACATGAACTTACGTTGGACCGCAATGAAGTACGGATTTGGCTTGGATCTGTCCTTCTCCCAATCCTCGACCTCCTTCGTCCAACTCGCCTCACAACCAGACGGCAGCGCGGAGGTGAATTCCTCATGCGCCGTAACATGCTGATACATGCCTAGAGCCGCCAGATGAGCCTTGCGATGTAAACTCTTCCCTGGATACAACGCTGTCAATCACGATGAACGTCTGATAAATGTGAGACTAACCTATGTCGACAAGCTTCTCCCAATTATGCGAGCCGATTTGACGATCGATAGCGTCGTGGCGACTGCCTGGGAGCATCTCTTTTGTCGAAGGCGCGACATTGTTGAGTCGAGCCCAGGTGCGTTCGATCCCTTCACCGCATGTCCTGCCAACCCCGGGCTGGACATTCATACTGAACTCCACCTGGCACTCGATGTTGTGACCCTTGCAGTGACACTTGGGCACACCGAATGCGATAGCGATCTCGTCGTGAAGATGAAAAAGCTCAGGGAGGCCCTCCATCCGCTCCCAGAAGTGCTTGGACCACTGGCAAGCGATATCGTATGAAAAGAAGACTTCGCGATGAGAGGTCCCTCGCAGAGAAGACAATCCAACGTAATCCATATTGCAATATCTAGCAGCGTATTGTCAGTAAAGTTCACTGCCGAATTGTAATCAGAAATCACCTTTCACCCCGTTGGAGGTCACCAATCCCATTCGGTCGCACGAATTCGTGACGCGCGCAGATTGCCATCCCAACGCCAGTCGAACGTAAACCGGCCGCATTTTTGGATTCGGCATGCGCCAGGGTCTTGAAGCCAGCGCAAGAGCTGATCTGACGAAATATGTCAGTTCGGCCCTTCTATGTGAAACAAAAGATAACGTACATCCTGCTGCTTGGGGTACTTGGCGATATGCTCCAGGTACCCGTCCAGCTCAACAAAATAGGCTAAGCCTGTATGGAGACCAGGGTCCAAGGTGCTCGGGCGGCGCAAATTCTTCAGCCGAAAGTTCGCGTCGAGTGCTATGATCAATCGATACAGGTATCTGTAATGACAAATTAGTAAAAGCTCACGGGAGGTGGAGACTGTAGACATACTGGACATGCGCTGGCAGCGATTCCCAGTTAGGCGGTAAATTCACGCCGGGTCGAGGGCAAGCGGGACAAGGTAAAGCTAGCTGCCCCGACTCAGTCGTGCTTCGGCCATCCTGGACATTACCCCGACCGGCGCGTTTGAGCATCTTCAGGTGACCGTACTGCCGATTCATTCGAAAAAGCGCTTTATACCGCGTCTGCAGAGTCTTAGCTAATGAACAAAATGGGCAAAGATTATATCACGTACCTTGGGGAGTCTCATTCGGGTATTATCTGTCATCTTTTCGAGAGCCTGGTAGAACTCGTAGATGCTCAGCTTCCCCGACGCCAAAAGCATCTCGAACTTCTCCAGCGTTCGTAGCGTGGCCCCCGTTTTTGGGAAAAGTGTCGTAGATGGATACACCTCGGAACGGAGCATCTGAATACGAAGGGGTGTGCGTTGAGAGCAGGCACACCAGTCGGCGTTGACCTTGTGGATAGTGTTGTCATGGAGGATGGTAAAGTCTTTGTTGGCGGGGTCCGGGTTGATACAGGCGTTGACATCCCTATGGCCAAACTGGATGCGAAGTCCAAGCTCTGCGAGTGTAACAGCCTCGAAGTTGCGATCATTCCACCTCTTGAAGACTTGTCAGGAAAGCATGCGAGGAAGCAAATACGTGTTGTCACGAACCTGGATTTGATGGAGTGGGTTGCGTCGATGACTATCGAGCGTACATGCCAGGCACTCCATGAACGTCCCCCAACATTCCTTGCACCGGTAGCGAGCTTCGCCTGGAGCCGTGTCTCGCAGACCGTCGTGACAGCTCATACAGAACGACCACGCCTGATCACCGCGCGCGTCCAACTGCATCATCTGCTCGAGAAATTCCTGTGGCCGGGCGTCTGAGACCCATGCAAGCATATTTTGATCCTAAAAGAGGATTCACTCAGCACAGGCCATCTCACAGCAAAACAAAACGCACGGAATTGCCATAACGGCGAGGTTTGGCTGGTATATGTTCCGGCGGGTAGAATCGGTTTGTCCAATTAAGAGGCTCTCCGGAGGAAGTATCGACGCGCGCACAGCTTGTGGCCGTACTCGTCGCGAGCAAGCGCCTGCCGTCGCGGGACAGGTTGACGGTCCGTGCCTGTACAACGTTGAGATTGCCGTTGTCGTCGTCGTCGTCAGCACGGATGGCTCTGAGGCGACGTTTCTTGATGGGAGGTGGTTTAAACGGCATGGTAAAGGCGAAAAAAGGCAAGCCAAGTGTGCGGCCAGAGACAAAGACGTAAAATGTGGCATGGCACCGTTCAACAAGGAGCGGAAGGGAGAGTGTATCGGAATGTTTGGTAGGCAAGGCCAAGACGCGTCATTTCCTGTTTTGTTCCGAATTTTGATCCGACATAAGTACTTTACAAAACAAAACAGTCGCATTGATAAGTATTAAGTAGGCTAAAGGTCCCTCGAAAAAAGCTTGAGACGCTTGAGAAATTCAATGTGGTCGCGTCCACCTTCCTCCATCTCTGGTATACCCTGGGCGAGTAAGCTAACGAGGTTGGTCGCATGGGAACGAATACCTACAGTCAGGTGAGATAAGAACATGATGACAACGACAGTTGAGCTTACCGGCGACCAGAATGCGAATGGCCAACTTGCTTGTCAGCCGCATCTCCTTGAGATAGTTCATCCACCCCAAGCGACCCCACCTTTCGAAGAACTCATAGGCCTCCGTGGTGAATTCTGAGAATCACATGAGATAAGTAGATGTGACGCGATGGTGCTTACCGTCTGGATCAACTGTAGAAGGCGTAGAGTCCGGCGGTATATTGGTCTCCAAGGCCATGAAAAGCTCTGTGAACAGGTCAGGGGAAATGCGGTGCCAAATGACGGAACAACCTGCCGGCGTCATCGACTGCTACTTCCACTACGAGACGGTGACCATTGATATAGTCGCGAATGTGCCAGCGTGCTTGTTGGGGGTTCATTCCGGTAGACATGGTTGCTTGAGGACAAGATGGTTGATTTATAAAGGAAGCCCGTCAAGCTTTAGTCACCACGAGCGATGCCATGCCACGGGGACAGAATCACGCAACGGAGGGAGGGCGGGCGAACACAGGTCATGATATTCTACTCGTCGTCACTAGACGAGGTCCAACCGGGGCAGCGACAGTTACAAGATACATCGTAACTAACAACCACATCCGCGTCCCAATTGATAGCTTTCCAATCAATAACGCACCTGAATGCAATGAGCACGCATTCGCATGCGGGAGAAGTACACGACTCACGGTTTTTCCCCAACAATGAGACTACGATCAACATTGAGACGACGATGATTGACGTTGCCGTCAAGACTATCAAGAGACTCTTTAATTTTGCGCAAGCAAAAGGTAAAGCAACTTACACGAGAGGTTGCACAGCGTTGGAGGGAGCGGGGTCACTGACCGCAGCCACCGAGGACTGAGACATGTTGTCTTTGTTGGAGGGAGCGGGAGCAGGCGACATGGCAGACAGAATTTGCGGTGGGTGGTGGTGATGGTTGGCAAAAGAGCTGTGGGCAGCGGCTTCGAGCGCTAACAATGACGCACTCAAAGTTGAAAATACCCCGCTGCATCAGTTCCACCATCACCAAGATCGTGATGGACCAGGTAAAACTTCAACTCAATCACTGTGCCTTATCGTTGCTCATATCAATATCAGACGTATGTCATCACCCCTGCGCAAGCGCAGTATATCTACCGGTACCACAAGTCCTGGTATCACTACCGGAGTTGGAGTAGTCATGATATGTGGCTTGATAGGTTCATCGAGCATGACTTTCTGGTTGAATTCCCGGAGGTTGTGGCGTGCGGTCATTGGGTGAAAGAGGTCGGTGTCAGATTTTACATGCATTCTGCGCCACTAAGCATCTGCAGCGCATTCGTGAGGTGGTACTGCGCACATACGATCACCCCGTCGTAGAAGCCACCGTCAAATTTGAATTCAACCTGGCCTTTACTATCTACAAGATGGAGGGTTTGACGATCCATCCCAGGGATCCATGGGATGCTTGGCAAGACGAGTGCGCAAACGACTACCCAACTTGGATGAAGGACACCTGGACCTTGTTGGATGATCTCCCCGATACGATGCCGACTGATTGGGCGGAGAACTGGGTGAAAGAGGATGACGCACGTAGGGAGCGGGCCGGTATTTGCAGCCGTAACGCCCGCCCATGGGATCCAGGCGCTTCGGTTGCTTGGAAACCTACTTGGGGCCCGACGTGGCCGGGAGGGGGATGGTAGCCGAGTGTTCATATTGTAGGACACAAAGTTTATTAAATCAAAGTATATATCAAGTAAAGATATGATGACAACACAACATACAACGGCAATGAGAGATACAAAAGAGATTGATTACAAAAGAAGATATAGAAAAAGAAATGAGAAGGAAACAAGAACATTCTGCACCGGTCAAAATTCTGGTCCCCAAGCCGACGGAGAAGGCGACCTTTCGACGGGCGGTGGGCGAGCTAACATCGCGGCCACCCAAGCCTTGAAAGCCGGCCTATCCTCCGCCTGCTTCTCCTCAACATCATCATCAGCCTCCTTCAAGACAAGACCGGCAGTAGGATCAACCGCGGTGTTGTCGGTGAAGTCGGTCGCGTAAGCGAGAACTTCGTCGGAGTCGATGGAGGAGCCGGAGGGAGAGGCAAGTGCATCGAAGTCAACGGAGGAGCCACCGGCAGACGGGGTAGGTGAGGGGCAGCTCGATGGGGGAAGAGGGGAATAAGCGACATCCTGATTAACATCAGGAATATCTAAGTCCTCAACCGCCGCGCCGGCAGAGGCTTTGCGGTCAGCGCATGCAGCGCGTGCAGCATCGCGTGCAGCGACAAAAAGAGACCGTCTGGCCCGAGCAGCGACGAGGGCGGGCGTGCGACGGTACGGCTTAGGGCGAGGGCGAGGGGCATCGGGGTCATTTCGGGGAAGGACAGCCTGCAGATTGCGCTCCCAGAGGCCGGCGTCGTTTTTCTTGAGCGTGACGACATCGACAGCCCATGAAAAACCTTTTTGAAGGCGCTAGAGAGTAGGGTTAGCAATGTAAGAAAATGCGACGCGTCAATCACGAACCTGGTGTCGAATCTTGAAGCGGACGCGATACGCGTCGTCAGACTCGTCGATGAGACGGGCGAGAGGAAATTCCATGTGGTAGACGGTCTGGAACCTCATTTTGAAGGTCGGCACTTCCGATTTCTTGAGGAAAGAGAACGTCCATTCACGCGCCCAATCCTTAAAAAAGGCAGCCTCGTCGTTGGTGAAAAACTACGCGTCAAGAGTCAGTAAGGGACGCGTAACTAGAGAAGGGACAACGTTTGGCAGGAAGGGTTGGGAGCGCAAAGTAGATTTGGCTGGACATGGCACGACGAAAAGAAATGGGAGTGTTGGGATGGGGGAGGAGTTTTTTCTTGCTGGCCTTTTTGTAGACGGAGACTCCGCCGCATCGAGACTCCGCTACTCAGCTGTCAGGCAAGACGGCGAGATAGCGAGGAGCTGGAAGGTACAGCACGTGTAAGAGCATCGAATCTCCCGACCTCGCAAGGATCTGTTTCACTAGGCTTCTATTAGACCGTTACGTATCTGTAAATGTCACCAATAATCCATCGAAAGGCGAGACAAGATAACCGCACCCGACGAGTACAACAGAACGATGCTGAGCATTCAGTGATCATACAAATACATAGGAAAATAAAACACCGACTAATGGTGAACGTGAGGAAGGTTAGACCTGCTGGAAGAGAAGCTTGCGCTTGCGCTTGGCCAGTGAGAGGGTGGCGCGCTCCGCATAGTAGAAGATGTCGGCAATGTAACTATGGAGGAGCTCGAACTTGGCGCGACTCTCCTCGACGGCCCGCCAGTACTCGTTATCTACTCCCGCCTCTTGATGAACCTGGTTGAGGGCGTCCTGCACGTAGTCCATCTTGGTACGGTAGAAATCCTCCTGCTCCGAGATGTGCTGGAGCCCTTGCATATGGCCAGAATCGTCGTACACACGGACGAGCTCGGACGCAAACCCAATGAGGGAGTTACTCGTAGCGCCGCGCATTTCCGCATCAACCTGGCGGACGCGAGCGCGCAGGCGCTTGCAGAGAGCTTCGTCAAAATAGCTAGGTGAGGAGTAGATAAGAAGGTGGATTGCACGGCGTGCTCAGCGACGTACTCTGGCGGTGGGGGCTTGACGGCTTGTTGGCGGCGGTGCCTTCCCTCCTTTGCAGCCTTCTCGTCATATCGCCTCTTCATCGCGTCCAGCTGCTCGGCGCGATTTCTATGAGTGGAAGGGCCAATAAGGCAGGAGAGTCAATGTACCAATAGGAATACGCACTTCTTATACCAGCGCATCTTTTTGGCCCTTTCCGCCTCCAGCTTTAGCTCCGGTGTCGTATACAGCTTTTTGCGCGCCATTGTTTCGGTGAGAGACGACTTCAAAAAAGAAAATATGAACGCGGCTGTTGACCATAAGCGTGGGTAGCCATACCGAGAGGGTGAAAGGGAATTTCTGTGGTTAAAGGTCAAAAGTGTCTGTGGACGCAGATGTGAAACTCGCGATTGCTAAAGGGTATTGCCTTACGATTCGAGTTCATTAGACCTTTACCAGACTTTTTTCGATAATGCATTCCCAGCGCCAGATTGAGTCCGCGGTGCCATGTAGGGTATTAAAAGATGATTTTTGCAGTGTTTGCTGAGGTGGTGGTGGGGGAAAGGATGTTAACCATGAGAAATGTTCCGGCGGCGGATATTCGGGCATCACTAGACCTTATTGGACTCTTATCAGACCTGAAAAACTATCTACCGCGACAGCCTAGGCAACGGCCCGAAATCTTGATGATTCAGTCGGCGTGTGTCCTGGGAGCTTTCGGGTCAAGATCCGAAGGTATGGTATGGGTATAAGATGGATACATTGCACGTATGGATTTACAGAATTATTGGACTTCTATGAGACTAAATGATATGCGGGTCCGCATGAATAGGTGTGAGTCCGGGGAGCTACGTAGGTACTGTTCTCACCTGACAGAAACCTATTTTCACCATCCGAGGCGTTGACGCTTGCCCTGAGGTGATACAGAGTCGACCCTATTGAAATGACTTCCATTAGACCTTTTCAGTAGAGCATAGTGGTTATGCTCCGAGGGGCTAAATTTACCTTGAAGTTGGAGTTTGGACCAATGTAGGCTTGAACTGCCATGCAGCAGGGAGGGAGTTTGCGACCGGAGTCTTACAATGGACCGTTGTTTTGAGGCGAGAGATGGAGGTCAGAAAGAATTGCCGACTAAAACATCCGATCGGTCACCTAAATGTGACCACGATCAGGGACAATCTGTATCTAATCGAGGTCCTGTACTTGCGAGGGGGTAAAAGCCAATTAGTTTCAGTATACTCGCGGCCCATTGGGAGACTGGCTTCAGCGTCCGTCACTGGCACTGAAGCCAGTCCACGGTGGGCTGCAATAGAAAGAACCGAACGAGATTTTTTGGTATTTGAAATCCAGGACACTGAGTAGTGATTTTGAAATTTTGGCCAGAGTAAGTCTGGAATGCACAACTGCACGGTTTTCAGACGCCATGTTGTTCTTTCGAAGTGACCAATTTTTTTTGACATCAACATATCGCATTCGCAAATAGCTAACAAGACTACAAGAATTACAAGAAACGGAGTTTAGATATGTATAGAATACGACAAAGCAACACGACAGATTATTTCTACTCTACAAATGATTTAAGACCCACTGGACATCCTGAACCGCACACAACCAATCGCCAAGTCCTGTAATGTCATCTTGGCATGCGGTGCCCCACCACGCAAGGTACGCCAACGTCGTGAGATGTCCGTTGACACCGCTAGTACGTAGCTTGCCCCAATCACGTCCACTGGCGTCCATGCGGTGATCCTCGCCCAGAGAAGTGCCATCGACGGGAGCGTTTCGCCAGCCAGGTTGCACACGAGCCCACCATAGCCAAAACTGCTTGGCATACTCGGAGGGAGTGAGGTTGGTGGGTTTGAAGTCGGCAGACCGCGCGCGCTGAATCCAGTCTTGAATGCAGGCCGGTCTGACCCTCATGGCAGGGATGGGTTTCCCCTGGGCGAATTCGAGCTTCTCTTCGGCCCTGACATAGGACGCGAGAAGAGCTGTCCAGTCGCTTCCCAAGGAGAAGTCCTCGAGATACTCAGACGCGTCGACGAGATACGGTGGATGAGCGACCGACCGAGCAAGCAAAATGGGGGCGGGAGTCGGTGCAAGTAGCGTGGAGGGAGGCGTCTGGAATGCGATCGATATGTTGGCAAATGGGTGGGAGGAGTCGTTGGGCCCACAAGTAGGAACAAACCCTTCGAGAAGGCTTGGGTCGATTTGATGCTGCTCAAATGACGTGAAACTGACACCTGTCGTATTGGTGATGTCGTCTAGTACGGTTGGGCGAATCACCATCTTGGGATGCTTCGTGGCCTGGCGAGGATGGGAGGCGCGCATCGGAGGGGGCGCATTGGAGTGATTCTCCACCTCGGGGTCGTCGTCGTCGCCCTCCTCCTCCTCCTCCTCGTCCTCTTCACCATCAGCGACGGCCTTGCGTCCACGACCGCGACGCTTGTTGGGCTTCGATTGTTGGGGCTGGCGTTTCCGCTTCCCTGGCAACCCAGAAGCAGAAGCAGGAGTGGGAGCCGAAGGGGCTGACGGTATCGATGTTGCGCCATCAGAGGATCCAACGTCTCCACGGCGCTGAGTGTTGTTCCAAGGATTGCTATCGCTGATGAACCATGGGAGACTGGAAGGCATATCGACGTTGGGAAGGGCACGCGCGCGTTGCTCTTCCAGTGCTAATCCGTATGTTAGGCTCATGAATCGAGAAATAGATTCAAACATGAAAACTTACACCAACATGACATTCCATACTCGCCGAGGGCCGCCTGGAAGGTACGATATCGAGTTCGCCCGCGATCCCCGTCAGCTTCGTGGAACTCCTTTGGGACGGGGGCCTGGTTCTGACCGACATTGAGGCTGGAGAGGATTTTGATTAGTGTTTTCAGAAGTAAGATCAACCAAACGACATACGAAATGACATTCACTTGCCCGCCTTTGCGGGGCTCCGGACCGGTCCAAGAGAACGAGATATTACCGCCTAGTATAGTCGAAAGCCCTTCGAGAAGGGGCTGCAATGTACTGGCCAAATTGTCAAGCGCGCTGATGGGATAATCAGCTGTCAGAAGAGTAAAACATCACGTCAAAGACTTACGCTTGCGTATCGACCGGAGTGAGCTGCTCGATGGGCCGACGGGCATCCTCCTTCCCAGCAGCAACCTCTTTGGCATCGTCAGCGGCACGCTTGGCCCAATACTCCTGCTGCTCCTGATCGAGGTCCTCCAGACTGGACGCGCTGAAGCGAGCAACTTCGCCAATCCGACCTCGCCGCGTGTCCTTGCCGGTCTCGGCGAATGAACCGTCAAATTTGTCCTTGACGTTGGGGAAGCTCTCCAAAGCCCAAAGCTGAGCGGCGGTCCGAGCGCGTTTCCGGATGGTATCAACTCCCGCCACCTTGCAGAGCAGATTCCCAACAGGATCCTTCGAGAGCTGAGACTTGTTCATCTTGGTGACGGGGGTCGCCTTCGACCAACGACTTTCGTAATAATTGTGAACACCCTGACGTTGTATGTGAGCTGAGAAACAGATTGAAAAGAAGTAATGAGACGCACTATCAACAATCGCCGCTGCATAGCTGCCTTGCGAGCACGTTCGAGCACAGAAAGCGAGGAATCGGGAACGATTGCGAGCGCGTCGGGTTGGGGTTCTGCGTCCATGGAGAGATCATAGGGGTAGAGGGCACAAATTTTGTTGAACACCGTGTCCGCAAAGTCCTGGGCAGCCGATTTGCCATTTCGGCGTGCACCACGATACGCATTGAGGTTGTCGTCGAGAATCTTCTTGCGGCCGCCCTTAGCCCAATGCTTGCGAAATGGTGGCACGGTGGAAGGATCGAAAGTCGTATTTTCTCTGGATAGATGACGTTAACATAAGGAACCGGAAGGATCAGGGCCGGCGGCAAGACTTACTCGGAGGACGCCATCAATCTAAGACGCGTTAATACAACAGAAGGACGCGAATTCAACGCGAATTGACCTTTGGGGGAGACGGTACTAATCAGACAGGCCAGGAAAATGGTCCAAATACACCACAACGTGAGAAGCGCAACGCGAGAGTTGGTGCGCTCTTTGGCCGATTCCCGATTTGGTACACAATGGGAAGCCGTGTTCTGCCTGAGTTCTGAGTTCATGTCCGGGTTGGTTTCCACATTTTTGGTCTGGGATGAGCAGTTTCATATTCTGAGAGCTGCCCGTCTGTTCCTATAAATGTGTATTTTGCATTTTAGAATTTGAGCACCAAACGGAATACCGCTCCGAAGACCGAGATCTATGGCATCACGGCAAAATCCGGTCAGCCGAGCAAGCCCAGATTCCCGCCCCAACGGTATCCAAGCGCAATCCAGCGCTTTCCGGTGTATACTAGCTTATTTAACTGAGACAACATACTGCATATTCAAAACTGAGCCTGCGGAACCGATTCTGGACCATCGAGGGAGCGGGAACCCGCCATGCCGCCCAAAACTGGCCCAAACGGGTCCACGGCATCTTGCGGCATCCAAAAAGATTTATGCCGCGCATGCCCAAAATCATTCGCGGAGCCTCAAGTGACCTCGTAGCGCGAGCTATAGTATGTAGTATGGCACGATGTGCTTGTCTCCCACCCCACACTGGCAACGCGCCCGCATGGGAGGCGTGGCAGGCGGGGCAGGCGGGTAGGCGGGGGAGACGGGTGTGCCTGGCCCCGTGATCGGCCTCGCGTGCGCGATATTTTATTCGTAGTAATTGGAACGACCTGCGCAGTCGAAACCCAGGCAATATGAAGACTGAGACCTTGCTCTAGGGTTCAGAATGGCTGAGCTAGGGTTAGCCAGTCTAGTGGTTATAACAACAGAAATGGCATCTTGCTCAGTGGTTATAACAACTGAAATACCCCTAGTATTACACCTTGGCCTGCGGTCGTGAAGGTGCGTGACTTGGGTAATGCTTCTGGGGAAGTACTGGGGTTTCCCCCTTTTTGATGAACACCGAAAGTTTCAAGGACGTGTCGCCTGTCACCAAGGGTTCGGAATGAATAGGGAAGTTGGGGGTAGGACTAGTGCCTGCTGCGCCATAACAGGGGTAATTGCGAGTGTTGCCTTCTGGGCGGTCGTAGTTCGCCTAAGAGATCACGTGTCTGCATTCGCCTGGCGCGGTGGGAAGTATGGTATGCCCTTCTTGTAGGGGGTTTTCTCTGATGGGGGTGGTATTCCGCAGTGGGCCTTCGAGGATGTGGATCCTCGCCCTTCCTTATGGCCGGGGAGGTGGAGACTTTAGGCGCCACGCGCCCAAATTCTGCCTCCATTGATTTTCGTGCTGGTGGCATCTGGTTCCTGCTTGGGAACCTCCTTCTTTGGGCAATGGAAATTCCTTATTGGGGAAGGAAGCCCTCCTTGAGTTCGGGAATAGGTATGTAGGTTGCTGATCCCCAAAGTCCTGAGAGTTTAAACTTGATTCGAGGATTTTTTGCGAGTAGGGAATGGGAAAAGGGTTCCTTTTCAAGGGTGGACCGGTGTTTCGTGGTACAAAATGCGCCCCAGTCGGTTCGTTCCCTTTCCTCCATTGCCCTAGCGTTTAGTTTGTGTCGATGCCTCTCTGTCGTTTGAACATGCTGTTTACGTTCGCGCCCCCCGTGCTGTACTCGCGCTGTCTTATGCTGCTTTATGGCTTTTGCATTTACATCCGACGTGATGCTTGTCCCCCCTCCCCGAGGGTGATTGCGGTCTGGAGCATTTGTATTTGTCGAGTTACGGTGGCGCTGCATCACTCATTGCCGTTTTTGTGGGAGGCGATGGAAGAAGAGGACCCGCTGGTCTGGGCGTCGTTGGTGTGTTTCTTCTTTATCGTGTTTTGCCCTTCTTATGAACTGACTGTTTGTCGTGTCGTGGATAGTTCACTATTTTCCGGGCGGCGATTGCTTTCTTCGGACAAGTGCACTTTCGTCCTCCTTCAGTCTATTATTACCCTCAATCGCGCCTCAATGACTCTTTCAACTCACCCGTGCACGAGCCCCTGTGATATACCCTCAAATCTATCCGGCACGTCTCTCTGGAGCAATAGAAGAAATTCCAGGATGACGTCGCGCACGACGCCACCGGGGATCTTGACCAACTGCGGCAGACTATAACAGCGCTAAACCTGTTACTTCGTTGCCTCCACCGTCAGAAACAAAATAAGTGGCCATATTCAAGCCCCAGGTCCAGCTACACAAAGGCAGAGATTTGTGGCATACGAGATTTATCCCCTCGGTTGGGCTGTGCCCGAGGGTGATCCACTCAGGATCATCTGAAAGGAGGAAGTCGGGAGCATGCGGATTCAGGCCATACATTTGTGGACGGCTATTTTCGTGGGGCGCTTAGTGTCCTCCTCCTCGCAATTGATTATCAAGGTCTTAATAAGACCGCTCCTTGATCTCCGACCACGACAATCTCCTTTTTTCCCACGGTGAAAAAAGTCGAGCAGGACCTCAGGAGGGTCGTCGCGCCTCCGTATAGCTGTCCTCAACAGCGCTCTCTGCCTACGACGACCTCAGTCAACACGGCCCGTCGCCGGGGTGTGCAGCGGTGGCCTGCATTTCCCGATACCCCGCTTGAGAGCACTTACTCTCTCATCGGCTTCTCCACCACTCGATTCCGTGACCACGTGACACCCTCCTTTATCACCTCATCCGAAATCAACCTCATCATATCATCCTATCCTACCTGGCCAAGCGTCAGTCTTAGCACCGTCCAGTGGCATTCTCGTTAGCCCTTGAACTGGGGCCCGGCCTCATGGCCATTTGCCTAACCGGAGAAGTGATCCGGGGGCATCGGAGTGGTGACCCAATTTGGTCATGCAGCAGGCAATCAACTTGGCAGAGGGTGCCACACTGCGGCGGAAAATGGGCTGAGTGAGTCTGGGCAGCGTAGGGTGGGGCGAGGTGATGGAAGCAACGACGGGGAGGAGAAGGACAGTGCCGTGAGTTTGGATGATTGACCTATCACTTGAGGGATACGACGGATTCAGGCTGGCACCACGTGTCAGCCGGGGGTTGCATCATGACTTTATTGTCACAACCCAAGCTTCAGCAATGTCATCAACACGGGACTTACATACAACATAGTTATCAGCGCGCTTTACAGTCCTAACATATACTTCGGTACAACATGGACAATAAAATTGAATATATAAAAAAAAAAGGTCTTATTCCTGGTCTGCGTTTGCCGAGATGACCTGGGTTTCTTGTGTAGAGAGTGCCACAGGTAGGGTTATCCGCTCAATACCTGTGATCCTACCTGCTACCCGACCCGCAGGTAGGGTCACATAGGGTCACAGGTATCTGAAGGGTCAGGTCATGCACAGGTCGCAGGTAGTACTTTTGGCAGACAGGTATCTGTTTACTAATCTATAAATGACCTTGATACACTAGTTTTATCAGTCATTCATGGAGTATGATCAATATTAACTGGTAAGAGAGTGTATAGATTGGAGAAACTTATACTATGTGAATCATAAATCACCATCATGCAGTTATATGAGTCAATACCTGTGACCCTACCTGTGACCTTAAGGTACCTTAGGGTCAGGTATTGATAGTGATCTGGGTCGACAACAGGTCACAGGTAGTTGTTTTGACTGACAGGTATTGACAGGTAGGGTCGCAGGTAGGGTCAGGTCAGTGACCCGTGGCACTCTCTATTCTTGTGTCAGTTCTTTGACCGTTGTCACCCTCTGTTTGTTCTTGATAAGTATCAGCAGTTATAATTTGTCGCTGCCCAGACCGCATCTTCTCCGCAGAGTTCTTACCCTCATGGTCTCATCCTGTCTTTCTCTCATTGTGTACGTGTGCAATCAAGGGCATTGCTACCACTGAACCGCCTGGTCTGATCCTCACACACTTCATTCTTACACTCATGTTTTTGCATCATCTTCTTCATCAGGAAAACCCCCTTTTGGTAAATTAGCGCTAATTAGGCCTAATTTCTGCTTTTTTGTTTCTAAGCGCTTCTGTGCGCAAAATTAGCACTCATGATGCGCTCCCTCTGCCCTCCGTGTGCGGTCAATGTGCCCTCCAGGTAGGAAGAATGTACGAAACTTTATCTGGGAGCGTACCCGGAGCATGTAACGATGCTGATGTACTGATGGCTGACGAAACAATAATTTGGGAGACTTCAACGCTTGTCCCACCCCTATTCGGGCAATAGCCGCTTGCCCGCCGCTTGTTGCCTGCCACATCCCGCCTCCATTGGCCTTATTGCTGAATTCATCTCATTTTTATGATTAACAAGAGTCATTAAGATTTGTTAAATAAGCTCAGTGCCGACTCTTAGCAAGACGGTAGCCTAGAGCAACAGTCCCGCAGAAGGCATTTTGGTGCGCACGCACGACACATGCCGATGCGGGGGACAGGCAGGACTTGTTCATCAAAATTCGTTTCGGCTCCAAGTCCGTTTGCCGGCGGCCATTCTTCACGTGCATGTTGGTTACCAGGGTGCACGTGTGCAAACAACCGAACTTACTCTTAACCACTACCACCCCGTTGGTCCACCATCCTCACCTCTTCCCAGCCCCTACCCATGTCGTTGGTTTTCTCCCTCTGCCTTCCTCACCGTCACCCGACACACCGTAGGCTACAGGACTGCCCTATAGCTACCACGCTTGGTGCGTCTTTTTTTGCGCCCGTCGCGAGGCGTGAAATACCTAATCTGCTCTTCCAGCCTATCTGCCAAAACACCGCCAGGACTATCATCAGCCACTGTGGCCCGTGCGACGTCTTTCTCCTGCCATCTTTCATAGGCAACCAGGGTCACAGCAGTCCTCGTCGCCTTTTTGTAACACCAGTGAGTAATGTCACCCATGCTGGATTCTATTGACCGTCTTCTCAGGCCAACTAGACTCCTGGCCACAGGTATGCAGACTAACAAATGAGACGGTACACTTAGAAGGCACGGTCACGGTTAGCAGCGAGACTCTTGTGTGTGAGTCCCCTCCCATCTCCCATTTCTTATCTATCCTGAAGACCCGCAGATGATCTGACACGCAACACTTGACTGTGGGGATACGCTGACGGCCGTTCAGACGACCCGCGTCAACGGCGAATGACCCTGGAACAACGGTAGCAGGATCAAGACGCGCAAGCCCGTGCGATCAGCCTTCGACGAAGCTCAGGACGGCTGCAACAGACCCCTCTCTCACTGGTTCATGCAGTTTGTCTGTCCTACCATTTCTTGCATCCTCTTACTGACAACCCAATCCCATGCTCAGATCAAGGGGATTGAGAGCGAGTAAGAGTGCTCCTGTGGCGATGGTTGCGTATCCGATGGAAGGGGCCCTGAACTAGTAGGGGAGCTCAGAGTTGGGACGGTCGGTTGGTTGGTCGGTCGCTCGGATGGCGGACCGCGAACCGGTCACTAGTTAGTCACAAGTAGTAACACGGCGTAACGGCGGAACTTTTCTTTTGACCACGATCGTTACTTTCTCGCTCTCTATTTAATGGCTCCCGGCAACCAATGGACTACGGATGCAACATGGCTCTTGATTGAGCAGATTAGGAAGAAGGAGAACTTCTCAGTTCTCTATGGGAAGGATTCACCAGATGAGGCAAGTGCTCCTTTTTGCTTCGGCTACAGCTTCTCATTCACATGCCTCAGAACATGAGTGGAGATACCAAGGCCAGCATCCATCGCTCCATTGCCGCCGTCGTCGATCCCGTGGCCTTTGCCGAGGACCCACAGAAGACCACCCTACGCATCAAGCGCAAGATTGCAAGGTAATACACGCTCACCTGGCATGCATATCGACTGACAGAGCTCTGCAGTCTCGAGGACCACTTCAAGAAGAGTGCCAGACGCCTCAAGAAAACTGGAGAGGGTGTAGAAGAGCTCTACTTCATTGCAGCCGGCGGTCCTGACCACGACACGGACCAGCAAGCCGTAACTGTATGGGATCAGATCACAAAGGACTTCGTTTTCTTTCCCGAGCTCTACAAGATATGGAGCACACGCCCCAATCTCATCCCCATCTGTGCAACTACGGGTGCAGGCCCTCGTGGTGCTCAAACAGTGCTTATCCAGGCCAATCACAAAGGTTCTTTGTCGTCGACAGCCCCGCAAACTCCTTCTCGAGTACCACCAGCAGCAACCTCATCTCCTCAGGACTCTCAGCCTCCAGCTCGGCAAATCTCCGAGTCACAGATTGATCCTCGTCTCCGAGATGGCGCTCAGGCTCCCCCCGTGACACCCTCTAGTTCGGCATCAAAGGAGAACGATCCACCCGCTTCTGCTCCCTCGTCGCGACGTGGCCCGCAGTCGCCGTCCTTTCTTACAGGCCCAGCCAAGCCAGCTGTTGTTCCCACAAAGCGTGGCGCTGAAGACGAGCTTGTTGCGTTGCAAAAGTAAGTGTGTTACCAATCTCCCGTCTCCATATATCTGATTTCAACGTTAGGGACATGATGCAGAGCTTCAATCAACGTGCTGATCACATTCATGAATTGCGCAAGGAGAAGCACATGGACAAGAGACGTAAGACGCTCATTGCGGAGCGTAAACAACTTTTGCAGGAGTTTAACGCAGGCGCCTATACGCTGGCAGAGTATCGTTCAGAGCTGAGGAAGCTTAATGGTGCTACTACACGTGCACCGTCGCCTGATTGGGATCAGGAGCGTTTGGATAATTGTCGCGAGGACTACGGACACGAGTAGAGCACCTAGAACAAACACAACCAAACACCGAAGCGGAGCACAAGCACAAGCACAAGCACAAGCACAAAGCACAAGGGAGAAAGTGAGTGGTCTCAACAACAGTACAACGGCACAGAGGGCCAGTCGTCACACAAAAGGAATCTAGTCCCCAATGATCAAGTTAGCATTAGTCTACAGTGAATACAGATACACACCTAGTCCCCAATGATCAAGAGGTTGAGATGGGGAGCTAGGACTAACTACTGAGCCTTATATACTGTGCTACAGCTATCCTAATGAGTCATAATGATCTAACTATGAGCAACGATGAGTCGATAATGGTGCGATAGGATGAGTAAGATAATGAGTCAGGGGATGAGTAAGACAATGAACAAGAATGAGCAATAGCGATGCGATATGAGTGCGATGAGTGAGTCAGATGCTTGGTGAACATGTGATCGGTGAAGTCATCAACATGTGATACCGGAGTACGGTCCGGAACAAGACCCGAGTAGAAACATGTGATATGCCATGTGACCTAGGACTTCACGACATTACTCCCCTCCTTAAAGTCGTTGTCCTCGACGACTGTGACAATAGCTCGACGGCCAGTCGTCCATGTGAAGTCCAAGGGTGAAGCATCAGTAAAGTTCTCGATAGGCTTCCAGGGGAGGTTGGCAAAGATGGAGGCTGAGATTTTTCGCGGCGCATTTGGGTTGGCTTGGTGAAACTCGTCAACCAGCTCTGGACAGTCTAGGTTGTCGACCGGCTCCCAGGAATTATGGCCTTCGTGGTATCCAACCCATTTGACAAGATACTTGAGTTTTCTCCTTTCAATTTTACTATCAAGGATTTTCTCGACTTCATAGTGCTCCTCGCCCTCTATCTGCACTGGTTCCGGTGGTGGCGGGGTGACACCATTGATGTCATTGCCCCTCCATGGTGACAACCGGTCGGCATGAATGTTATCATGGATCTTCATCCAATGAGGTAGGTCAAGCCTATATGTATGCGCTCCTGTCTTTTCAAGCACCTCAAAGGGCCCAAGACGTTTGCTTCCCAACTTGGTACTCTTTTGGCGAATCTTCAGTTTCTTTGCGCTTAGCCATACAGGCTGTCCCACTTTGAAGATGTTTTCCTTGGCTGCTGCGTCTATCCCTGCACTCTCTTCAATGCGGTATTTGCTCATGCGTAATGCAGCTTCAGCATCGGTTCGAGCATGTTGCAATGCTTCGAGTCGCTGAGTAATGGATGGGAAACGCTTTTCAACACCAACGGGGATATTGAATTCAGGGACATAGCCATACATGACTTCAAAGGGGGCTCGATGATGGGTGGTGTTGACACGGGAGTTGATCACAAATTCAGCCGTTGGGAGGAACTTATCCCAGTCATCTTGACGACGACTGACGTACATGCGGATATAGCGGATTACTTCTTGGTTGGCGCGTTCCGTCTGACCGTTGGTCTCAGGGTGATAGGCAGTGGTCAAGGATGACTGGATTCCCAGACGTTTAAGTAGCGCTTTCATAACCTGCGCTGCAAACTGGGGACCCCGATCAGAGATAAAGCGACGAGGGAGGCCGTGAAGGCGAAAGATCTCTCGATAGTAGAAGTCTGCAACCCCTTCTGCTGTGATCTCGGTGGTAGTAGGGAAGCAGTGAACCGCTTTAGTATAATGATCCGTGAATGTGATGACTGCATTGTGTCCATCCTGGGTCTTAGAGAGTTCACCAATAAGGTCCACTCCTATGTCCTGCCAGGGACCGTTAGGTACTGGGAGAGGTTCCAAAGTAGCACGTGGTTGCAAAGGGAGTTTTCGACGTTGACATGCATCACATCCTTCCACATAGCGTTCAACGTAGGAGCGCATAGTTGGCCACCAGAAGTGACGACTTAGGAGTTCTAGAGTGCTGTGCATCCCTGGGTGTCCAGCGGTCTGAGCGTCATGGCACTGCTTGACGACATCTCTTCAAAGCTCCTTATCCGGGGGCACATAGACTCGGCCCTTGTAGTAGACCAGACCATTGTCTTCTTCCCATTCGACTAAACCATTGACCAGTTTCCGAGGGCCATGCTTTTTAAGCTTTTGAAGTCCTTCCAGTACTTCAGCTTCACGTGCACTAGCTTGGCGAATGCAATCTTCAAGGGGGTTCTGGAACAGAACCATCTTTGCAGCCCGAAGGAAATGCTCTGGTCGTAGGACGGTCTGCTGCTTATTGTCTTCAGCATCAGAGACTGCCAGATTAGGCATACGTGAAAGTGCATCAGCTTGAGTGTTGGTTTTGCCAGGCCGGTGAGTCAAGAGAAAGTGGAAACGCGAAAGCCAGAGAGACCATCGTGCCTGTCGTCGGCTGAGGTCTTGTGCCGAACGCCAGTATTCCAGGTTGCGATGATCTGTGATAATCTCAAAGGGCTGTGGAAGTCCCTCAAGGAAGTTGCGCCAATCTTTGAGTGCTTCAATGATACCAAGCATCTCCCGATCATAGATCTCGTAGTTCCGTTCTGCGGGGTCCATAGATGCTGATCGAAAGGCTACTGGGTGCCAGAGTGTGTCTTCCTGTTGCTGGAGTAGGACTCCCCCTGTTGCAAAACCAGATGCATCGACTTCAACTCGGGTGGGCCTAGTTGGGTCCCAGAGTCTCAGTATTGGTGCCGTGATGAATGCTTGTTTCAGAGCGTCAAAGGCTTCTTGCTGTTCAGTATCCCAGGTCCAAGGGACGTTCTTCTTGGTAAGATCATTCAAGGGACGTGCCATTTTGGCAAAGTCCTTGATAAAGCATCGGTAGAAGTTTGCAAATCCAAGAAAACCTCGAACGTCACGGAGACAGGTAGGTGTAGGCCATTCCTTGACAGCAAGCACTTTAACAGGGTCCATGCAGACCTCGCCTTCGCTGATGATCAATCCCAAGTATTCAATGCTCTCTTGTTCAAACTCGCACTTCTCAGGGCGCAGGTAAAGGTCGTTATCAGCTAGTCGTTTAAGAACTTCATTGACTATTTGACGGTGTTCCTCCAGGGTTTTGGTGAAGATGAGAATGTCATCGAGGTACACAGCGACCTTTCCTGCAGCAATCAGATCTGAGAATATGGCATTCATCAGTGCCTGGAACGTAGCGGGCGAGTTGGTGAGTCCAAAGAACATGACTAAGGGCTCAAAAGAGCCCCCGATTTGTTGCAAATGCCCCTTTCCACTCGTGTCCCTCTTTGACGCGTATGTTATTGTAGCCCCATCGAACGTCAAGCTTTGTGAAGTACTTAGCATTGCGCAGTCCGTTAATGATGTCAGCTACTAGCGGGAGTGGGTAACGATTTTTGACAGTGTACTTGTTTAAGCGACGGTAGTCCTGAACAAAGCGCAGTTTGCCATCCTTCTTCTTGACAAAGAAGACTGGTGATGCGATGGGTGACTTAGAGGGACGAATGTACCCTTTGCGCAAGTTGTCACTGAGGAAGCGGTCAAGCTCCTCTTGTTCGTTAGCGGACATGGGGTAGATCTTGGTTCGCATAGTCGGAGGAGCATTCGGTGTTAGATCAATGGCATGGTCCCATGGCTTATGCTCCGGTAGACGTTCTGATTGCTTTTCCGAGAATACTCCAGCATGTTGATGGTAGTGCTCAGGCACCATTTCTTCGAAGGTTCTCTGGGGCTTAGACTTATTTGCTTCCTCAGCTAGTTGCTGAGAGTACGTATAGCCTGCAGCACACCAGAGTTCTTCACCAACATGCTGTAGTACCCCTGCCCTAAGCCATGCACGTCGCATCCTGCGATTGGCATTGACACGATAGACAGGTGGTTCCTCCGGTTCAACAGGTTCATTAAAGATGGACTCTGTGTCATCGTCGGATTCATCATCAGATTCGGGCTCTTCAGGGAGTACAGATTCAAGCAAGGAGTGGAGTTTTCCGTCTGCATCTCGGAGTGGGAGTGTTCCCCCTGGGTCTGGTTCCTGTGGTTCTTCAATGTCTTCAATGTTATGCCTTGTACCTCCTGGTCGATATTGTAGACGTCCAATCGACCAGTCAATGTTGGGGTTAACTTTTCGTAACCAAGGCAGTCCAAGGATGACGTCTTCTGAACCAATATTAGTAACCAGGAACTCAGTCCATTCCTCTCGACCACTAACAACAAGACGGAGGCGGGCTCGGTGGGTGATATATCCAGCAGAGTTATTGCTACCGTCTATGTTGAAGAGCTCGATGGGATGGCGCAGAGGATGGGTATACACTTTGTGCTTGTCAACAAAGCCTTGGGACAAAAATAGTCCCGTTGCTCCAGAATCAATCATAGCTGCACTTTTTGCACTTCTGAATCGTCCTTTAAGTTCAATCGGTACGCGAAAATGAGAAGGGTCATCGTATTTCAACGCGCTAATAGTACATTTGGAGACGGAATCATAGGTAGAAGAAATTTCAGAGTGCAATTTAGGAGGCGCCGCAGCAGCTGTGGCGTGCCCCCTATCTAAAAATGCGATTGAAGACTGGAGATCTGGTCTGCCAGGGCTTTCTGGTCAGCCATGAGCTTGGTTAACATTGCAGCCACACCATCAGAGACAGCAGGAGCGTCGGAGGTGGCAGCGACGGTTGTAGCAGCAGCGCGTCTTGCCTGAGCAGGACGTCCTAGGTACTTGCTGCGGCACACCTGACCTTGGTGTCCAGCAAGTCCACAGTGAGAACAAATGTCCCGCTCATGATGGCCATCAGCTTTGCGATGTTCCTTGGAACCACAACCATAGCAGCGCCCAACCATAGCCCGACGATAATCGTCTGCCGAGCGAGTAGCATCAATATCCATGGCCATAGGGTCTCGGGCTGGGGGTGCATATGGGGCAGCGGCCGGGCCGGAAGAACGGGCCGTGGCTGGAGTGAATGGGGTGCGGGACTTGTGCTTTTCTTGCTCTCGCTGGATCTGACGATTGTCGATGTCAATGGAGACCTTGATGAGTTCTTCAAGGGTGGCAGTGGGTTTGTCAGTGAGAACCAAGGCATCCTTGATGCGATCTGCCATATGGTCATAGAAGCGGTCTCGCAGGTCTTCTGGAGAGTATCCAGTGCGAGTGCTATACTGCTTGAACGTGGCAGCATATTGACCAACAGTGCTCTTGCCCTGGTAAAGGCGACGCAATGTCTCCTTGGCATCGGTAGTAGCGTCGGTAGTCTCAAAGCGATTTTTGAAGGCCACTTCAAAGTCTGCCCAAGCAGCAAATGGGTAAGCAACATTGGAATTCTGTGCGGAGGAGGCATGGATGGCTTCCGAGAAAGGGGTAGCCCAAATGGCAGCATCCCCTTCAAGGAATGAGATAGCTGAGGTGATGCGCTTTTTGTAATCGGCAAGGCTCGGAATGTTATCGGCGTAAAGGTTGAAAGCGGCTAGGAAGCGACGGGCATCATCTCCGCGTTTTCCATCATAGTTGGAGGGTTTGGCGACACCCTTAGCATTGCTGCTTTGGCTCAAGAGGGTGGTGACGGCGTTCTGTAGACCTGTCTGGTTCTGCGCGAGGGTAGCAAGCGCTTGTGCCAGGTCGGCGGGGATCGACATATTTAGCTCTGGTGTGGGCTCGGGAATAGAGATAGGCTCGGGGTTGGAATCAGGTTCAACGTGCTGTGCAGCAGGCTCGTGATAGGAGTGCACAGAATGTGTGGAATGCTCAGAGTGCTCAGATGCTGAGTCTTCGCTTTCGTCGTCTTCAGATGACAAGTCTGGTGCGGTAGCGGTATGGGGAGGCTCGGGAGTTACAGAACGGTGTTCAGGTTCTGGTTCAGGAGTAATGGGTCGAAGCTCTGGTTCAGGTGTAGTAGGAACGGGAATGTAGCGAGCTTCACCTTCCTCAGATTGAATCCGAGTAGGGTTGCTGTGACGATTGGGACAGGGTTGTGTAGTACACTTGTCCCAGGAATCGTCGTCGGGATCACGATGATAGTGGAGGCGGTCTTTGGTATCCCAACAATGAACAAAGTTGGTGCAGTTGATACTGCTGGCGTTGTATGAAGGCGTGATGTTGGATAATGGGTGTGGGAATCAAAAGAGGTCCGCTCCCTGTTCAGGAACTATATCGACAAATGTGCACCGAAGGCTGTCTGCTCAGGCTCCTCGCCCTATTGCTGCCTTTTGACCAGTCAAGCCGAAGCTTAAGGGCCACTGAACAAACTTGAGTACTTCTTAACCTTGCCTGTCCAACACTCTAGGAGTGCGCTGCGTCACAGTCAACGCCCTGATTTACACTCCGGTTTGCAGGAGTCAGGCACACGTTGTACAGTTTGGGAAAACTGCAAGCACGAGTTGGATCGTACCACGGATCAACAGTTGACAAGGGAGCGAGTAAACAAGAGTGAACAGCCGGTAGAAGCACGTCGAACGGACAAGTCACAAGTTCCTCGTGGGATCAGCTAGGCTGACGGCACGAGTAGGGGATCTCAACCTAATGTCGCGAGGACCGCGGACACGAGTAGAGCACCTAGAACAAACACAACCAAACACCGAAGCGGAGCACAAGCACAAGCACAAGCACAAGCACAAAGCACAAGGGAGAAAGTGAGTGGTCTCAACAACAGTACAACGGCACAGAGGGCCAGTCGTCACACAAAAGGAATCTAGTCCCCAATGATCAAGTTAGCATTAGTCTACAGTGAATACAGATACACACCTAGTCCCCAATGATCAAGAGGTTGAGATGGGGAGCTAGGACTAACTACTGAGCCTTATATACTGTGCTACAGCTATCCTAATGAGTCATAATGATCTAACTATGAGCAACGATGAGTCGATAATGGTGCGATAGGATGAGTAAGATAATGAGTCAGGGGATGAGTAAGACAATGAACAAGAATGAGCAATAGCGATGCGATATGAGTGCGATGAGTGAGTCAGATGCTTGGTGAACATGTGATCGGTGAAGTCATCAACATGTGATACCGGAGTACGGTCCGGAACAAGACCCGAGTAGAAACATGTGATATGCCATGTGACCTAGGACTTCACGACAATAATGACCTCTCTGGAGAAGAGGCGTAGCGGCTCCTATTTCTTGTCTACTTGATACTTACTTACTCTACTACTCATCTAATCATGTCGCTCCTTTATTCTCTACGACGGGCCAAATTGACTTCCTTTACTAAATACTCCCGTTTGCGCTCGCCAATCTCATCATCATCTTCTCCGGCTTCAACCTCGTTACCCGCATTCACCTCCGTGGCATTCTCGTTGACATCGTCTACTGTGGGTAGAAAGACACTTCCGCTTTCAGCTCCTTCCAAGTCAATGACGGCGTTATGAAGAATGATGGCGATTGTAATCCAGCGACAGGCCTTTATGTGCTCTGTGTTATTCCGAATGTTGACACGAAGACCACGTAGACACTGCCACCGTCCTTTCAAAGCTCCCATGCAGTGTTCTGACCGAACTCGAAGGGATGAGAGTGTCTTGTCAAATAGATGGTTTATCGGATTGTCTGCGGCTGGGCGTCGATGAACCGGAATCATATGACGTGAGACAGAGTAAGCAGAGTCGCCCCATGCAAACTCGTCACCTTGGAATAGAAACTCGGGATATTTGGCGGCAGCAGTATACTTGAATGCGGAGCTGTCGTGGGCTGATCCCGTGGGCCCATGAGAGTAGTCGACAATGCGTAAGTTGGACGGTGTATTCCCAATCTATGTCAACAAGTGAGGATATATCAACCATCCAGACGTGCCACACATACCTGAGCGTTCAACCCATAGTTTGCCTTCCGTGTATAGTAGGAGTGTCCATTTTGACCCGGTTTGGCGTAGATGACGACAATAGTGCCGTCATACATGAGATACCCATCTCGCCACATTCCCTGAAAGCCCAGATGCTTATCCATCCACTCCTTCTCTACCTCCTTCTCCTCTTCCGTCAAAGCACGCACAAAAAGCGGATGCAAGCGCTCAATGGCAGTGAAGCATCGATCAGTGAAGAGATTGATCGTTCCCTCTCCAATGCCAAAGATCCGAGAGAGATCCTCATATGAAGCGCCGTTTCCATACCGCCCCATTCGATAGAGAGTGACAGCAAGTTGTCGCTCGACGGGATCCTGCGGGATGTTCGATCCATTCATGAAGATCGGGTCGTCCTCAATCATGTCCAAGATAGCACGAAAGACAAAGGGGGAGACCCGAACCATGTTCACAAAGCGCTGATGATCAGCGGGGCTCTGCGCATAATCCATGAGAAGCTCGAACTGGCCACATTTGACAACAGAATGGCGAGGACGGAGATATCGAGTGGTACGGATCTTTTCGAGCATTGCCAGGTCTGCTGATAAGTCCGTGATCATGCCAAGAAGAGTAGTATCCTCCAATGACATGGACACATCAGAATCCGAGTCTGAAGACGACGACAATGACGAGGAGGAAGATGAAGATGAATCCGAGTCAGAGTCCGAGTCCGAGTCATAGAGGATGCTGTTTGAGAGTTCGAGGAGTTGGATGACATGTTTGGCATGCATGTGCATGATTGTCGACTCCCGAAGCTGCTCATGAAGATTTTTGCGAGCCATGATGGCAGTATACAATGAAGGAACACTATCTAAACAATCTACGTCTGCTGTGACTCCTTGATCTGGGAGCGTGATATTTGGCCTGGGCCTGGTGACATTTGTCAGCGGGTCGACCGACCAACCGACCAACCGACCGTCCCAACTCTGAGCTCCCCTAGTGTATTTGTATGTCATGTACTTCCATACTTCAATGACACGTTTGCTTCTTCAATGTCATATGAGCCCGAACATGATGCCAACCCGAAGAAAACTGAGCAATATTGAACAAAAATTTATGCTGCAAGATCGATAATTTATGCTTAAATAGCGCACATGTGCAAGGGACTTGTCTAACCGGCCTAAAATAGCAGAAAGCGGTCAAATAGGCATAATGAGGCGAAAAAAGCGCTATGTTTCGCAAAATTTTGCTAACCAAGCGCTAATTTACCAAAGTCGGGTTTTCCTGATGTTTTCGTTGTGTACGTGCAAAATTGCTACAAGCTTACGCCAACATAAAACTAACGACCAATTTCAAGGGTCTGGCTACCACTTGCCTTTTCATTTATGATCGCGGCCCCGGCGAGCACAACGCAATGTCTTGACACGCCAATAAACATCACTTGGGAACCGTCGGACGCGTGAAACACCTCCATCATACTCAAGAAATATTGATTGGACCAAGCCGAATTTGCGGACCCAATCTTCTATGTGGACAAACCTATTGGCAGTAACAGTACACAGACAACGCTCGCATTTACCACCCCGCAGTATGTCACCTCTCCTTCTAGGATTCGGTGGTGGCGCAAAACTCACTTCCTTCAAGGCGGGATCTGGTAGTTGCGGTGACCAATCCACAGTAAGTATCAGCTTGCCTAATAGTTCATGCCTGATGACAACCCGCTACGTTGAAATCACAGATCATTGAAATTACATGTGGAAGATCCAAGGAGTCATGAGGTCGCAGTCCACCCCAATCCTGACTCCTCGGTAGCCAATTCGACGGGTTGCTTCCTTCCAAGGTGCGTTTGCTAGTATCAATTTGCCGCTGAGGATTCCGAAGTACTTACCAATATTGTGTATCTACAGCGGCGGTGACGATCAAGGCCTGGGAGACTCTGCCGAACATACCAGTGACAACTCTTCGTAAGTTCATATCCGTTCTGTTGTGTTTGAACGTTGCTCAACTACAGCAGAAAGCGCACTCGTATAATTGTAGGCATTGTAAGCGCGATACTTGTGGTCTTCCTCGCCCTTGTGTCCGGTTTCATTGCTTGGCGCACTCGTCGAGTCCAACGCAAGAACAAAGCACCTCGACCTAACAGTGAATGGAGCCATATTGATCCCAAGACACTCCCCACACCATTCCTCACCTATCTCAATACATGGGAGCACGGGCGGCAGGGTCCTCCCCTACCTGCGTACTCGACACTTTCCAGTCGCTCGACACTTTCCAGTCACTCGACACTTTCCAGTCACTCGACACTTTCCAACGGTCCGCCTTCGAAGAGCGGTGACCTCCTTCCGCCACTTCCTAGCAAACAGAGAGCAGATGTAAACGATTCGTCACAGAGATTCTTGCGGAGAGCCACCATGGCCTAAGGTTAGGCCTCGAGGTGAAATTGACTAGCATTCGAACGGTTCAACCGTTTGACTCGAGTGGTTAGGCGTTTGACTGAGTGTTCATTGTTCACACCCTTCAATCATTCATGAGCAATCATATTACGATGTAACGACGGGTAGTGAAAGTGATCTAAACTATACCACCTACGTTGAGGCGTTTAGCATTTGTGTTTAGACGTTAGCCGTTGCAATAGTTCGCCATGAATGTCAATCAGCAAACATAGGAAGGCCAGGTAAACAACTCACTCGTTCGACATCCTCTGGCGTTCAATGCGTTGAGGCGATAGTGTTGCGAACCAACACGCAGTGGAGGTGAACGTCGGACTGGAGACAACGGTAAGAGACTAAATTAGTAGTGTACGTGTGTGCATAGTGTATATACGCACCTGGAGACGACGGTAAGAGACTAAGGACTCTGACCGTCGGCTCCAGTGTATTAATTCTACGATTACTATATTGGGACTTTTGTCCGTACTACGAGGTCGTACTGTAACACTCCCCCTCGACCAAAAAAGTCTAAGAACTAGATATGTCTACTAAGCCAATGAGTCCAACCATATGCTGTAACTTCTCTCTACTTAACCCCTTCGTCAAAGCATCCGCAGGCATATCTTCCGTACGAAGATAGTTGATTGATATACATCCATTTTCGACAGCTTCGCGCAACCAGTAGAATCGCAGGTCCAAGTGTTTGACACGACCGTGATGCTCAGGGTTCTTAGCAACAGAGATAGCGGATTGGTTGTCGACGAACAGTGGGGATGGAGTGGTGAATGAGTAACCAAACTCGGTGAAGAGATTGCGCAAGAACATGATCTCCTGCCCGGTGGAGACTGCTGAGACGTACTCTGCTTCCGTAGTTGACAGGGTAACGAAGGGCTGTAGCCTACTGAGCCAACTGATTGCGCCTGTACCCATCTTGATTATGAAACCGCTTGTTGAACGTCCGTTGTCCGGATTTCCACCGTGGTCTGCATCACAGTACGAGGTGAACAGATCGTTATTCGAGCATGTGGGGTCGGGCGCATATCTGATATGGTAGTCGACTGTTCCTCTCAGATACCGGAGTACTCGTTTCAATGCTGCCCAATGCATAGGACCAGGGTCCTTGCTGAATCGCGAGAGTACACTGATTGGATAGGCAAGATCTGGGTGAGTAGCGATGGCTAGATATGCCAAAGCTCCCACAGTGTTCAGATAGGGTACATCGTGCATCTCCTCGCGCTCGGCTGCTGTCTTGGGTGACATGTCGGCGGTGAGTTTAACACTGGGGTCAAGAGGTGTGGAGACTGGATTGCAATCCGACATTCCTGTGCGAGCGAGTACATTGAGAGCATACTGGCGCTGTGATAGAGTAAGGCTGTGCTTCTCTCGGTCTCGTTTAATTTCGACGCCTAGAAGAAATGATACGGGTCCAAGATCGCGAAGTTTGAAGTGCTGCCGGAGTTCGCTAATAATGCGGTCGACGTCGGTGCGAGATTTGGCAGCAATGGTCATGTCGTCGACAAAGACTGGTATGATGATGCGAGAGCTTCCTTGCTGATACACCCAAATACTGTGTTCGCACTTTACTCGAGTGAAGCCCATCTTTGTCGTGAGCGTGGAGTGGAGCTTTCTATGCCACTCGCGACCGGCTTGTTTTAGGCCGTATAAGCTCTTCCATAGACGCCAGACCCAGTCTCGTCCTTTCTCCTGAAAGCCCTCAGGCTGCTCCATGTAAACCTCTTCAGAGAGGTCGCCATTCAGGAAGGCAGATGATATGTCGACACTCCAGAGCTCTAGATCTTCCAATGCACCTAGTGCTAAGACTGCACGTAGGGCTGCCCACTTTGGTGTAGGAGAGAACTTCTCATTGAAATCCTTCCCAAAGCGTTGATCATATCCTTTGGCTACGTAGCGTCCCTTGTAGCGCTCCACTGACCCATCAGCATTCCGCTTCACTTTGAACACCCAACGTCCACCAATTGGTTTGCAATCTTGGGGGCGAGGAACGAGTTCAAAGACACCGTTCTCAATCAGAGATTGTATCTCTTCTTGGGCTGCGGTGAACCACTTAGCAGCTTCCTCGGCTGGGCGTTGCTGGGATTCATGAAAGGAGCGTGGTTCGGTGCTATGTGTGGATGCCTTAAGCATGGTATGCGTCTGGAAAGCGTATTCGAAGCCTTCAGCAACTGTGAGAAGGACTGATTCGTCTGAGACAGACATGATGCCGTCTAGAATCTGATTATCGGTGAGGTGCGATGAATTTGACGTCTGCGAGGGCGTGCCATTTACCACCACCGATGCGTAAGTCATGTTTGCACCTTCATCATCCCATGGTCCATTATAGCTCCATGGTCGTCGCTGTCCGCGACCGTAACCAGGACCGGGGTTGTACAAACCGCCAGGAAGTTGGGCATACTGGTGAGCAGCTAGATGAGGTGGACGAGCAGGTAGGTCTGGCTCCGGAGATGACGGTGGGGTTGTCAATGGCGAAAGTGGGATTGGTGTCCCAGGTGGAGTTTCTACTGCTGGGAGAATTGGCGACTGAGGCTCTGGCAGCTCATCAACGAGATCATCAACTGCTTCTCCCCCTTGATCGAGTAGAGACGGTGCAAGAGATACTCCCCCTGGAGCAGGTAGAGGTGTCGCCCTGTCCTTATGCTCCACAGGCAAGTCCCACTTGAGTTTCGCAATCAAGTCGGCAAATGGGCTAACTAGATGTTTGTGATTTCCGGGAAAGACACGCTCTTCAAAGATGACATGGGTGGAGTTGAAGAATTCCCAATTCGCTGGATCGTAAAAGCGCCATGCACGTGCGTCATTGGGATATCCGACAAAGATACATTTCCGAGTGTGAGATGGAAGTCGCCGTTTGGCACGTTTCTTTCCCAGAACACAAACATAGGCTAGACATCCAAAGACACGGAAATGTGAGACATCTGGGAGTTTCTTGTGCCACCCCGTAAAAGGGGTAGTATCAAGGAATGGAGCTACAGGTGTACAGTTGCGAACATGCACAAATGCCTCGATTGCGGGTTTCCAGAACTTAGGCGGGAGCTTTGCTTGCTCAAGCATCGCAGTAGCAGCCTCAACCAGGGTGCGATTCGCACGTTCTGCTACACCATTCTCATGAGGTTCATCTGACTCGGTGTGTTCGCGTTTGATCCCCTCGTCCCTGCAGTAGGCAAGAAACTTATCACTGAGGTACTCGCCTCCGCCATCACACCTGAACAGCTTAATTTTCAGGCCATGGAACTTTTCAACGTAAGCCTTGAACCGCAGGAAGGAGCGAAAAGTGTCACTCTTCTTTGGCAAGAAGTCCACAGTCCAATAGCGCAATGCGTCGCAAATGTAGGTCACCCAGTATTGACACTTCCCCTCAACCGACTCCACCAGTGGACCTTTGAGATCACTGTGAATGCGGGCGATGATTTGTGTATGAGGAGTTGAAGGACCACGTGGGATATTGTGGCGATGTTGTTTACCAACAATACATGGTTCGCAGATTGGGTCCATCTTTGTAAAGTCAATCCCTTTGGGAAGCCCACGAATCAGGCCTTGCTTGTAGGCACGCGCCAATGTCTGGATATTGATGTGACCAAAACGCTCATGAAGGAGCAATATATCCATCGGGCGTGTGCTGACAGCACTGGTATTGGCGAAGGTTCCGCTTGAGCGGACTGTTTTGCCGTTCAAGTATCCCACATTGTTTGTGTTGACGGTTGCCGTGAATCGAAGGACTGAGTCTTGATAGAACTTCATTGAGGATCCTTCGATAGTGACGCGATATCCTTTCCGACGTGTGAGGTGAAATGGTGACAGAAGATTATTGCGAAGTTTAGGAACAGACAAGACATCCTGTAATTCAACAGCCTCTAATTCCATCCCATCCCCTGGACTAGGCACAAATACGACGGTGCCAATCCCGTCTGAATAGATGACCTCATCGTTTGCCAGTCGGATAGGGACACAATGTGGCGACCAGATTTTGAACCACTCACGATGAGGTGTCATGTGAGAACTGGCGCCCGTGTCTGTATTCCAGTGAGAGGATGCAGGCGAGTTTGGATCAACACTTGCCGCACTAGCAGTCTCCTCGGTGGTATTAGCCTTGTTTTCGTTGTCCTGCTTCTTTCCGCGGCCACGGCGGCGAGAACGAACACGTTCTTGGGCGTCCTTACGCGCATTTCGCTTGCTGTAGCAGTTCTCCTCGGTGTGGTTTGCCATCCCGCACCAGTCGCAGATTGTCTGCGACGAGTCGGCGGCATGATGAGCACAACACGGCACAGCAGAGGGAGGAGCGGCAGAGGTAGGAGTGGCGGCGGCGGCGGCAATGGCGGCGGCAGCTTTGAGGGACGCTTCCTGCCGTGATTTGCGTTGTGTTTCCTCGGTGTGGAAAGCTGCAACGAGAGTGTCGAGGTCTAGATCCTTGAGGAGGAGAAGGGATGAGGTGAACTGGTCAAATTCGGCAGGGAGTGCACGAATGAGCGTCATAGCTTGGAGTTCTTTATCGAGAGTCTCCAGTGTGTCGCTGGTGGTGCGGAGGTCCTTGATCACGCGGAATGAATCCGCGACACGTCCAACAAGGGTGGTAAGGTCCTCCTCGTCCTCCTTCTGGATGGAGAGAGCATGCTCCCAGGCGTTGAAGCGGTTTCCTGGCCTCTTCTGCTGATGAATCCCTTGGAGCTTGTCCCACATGCCCTTGGGATTGCTACGGAGGTCCTTGACATGGGCGCGCTGTGTCTCGTCGATGCAGAGCCAGAGGTAACCAGACGCTTTCTTGACATCCCTGACATATTCGCGCTGTTCCTTGCGTTCGGCGGCAGTGATCTTATCCGGGTCGACGGGTTGCGGTGTGGTCTCCGTGCCATCGAAGTGCCCAGAAAGAGAATGGATAGCCATGTACGCGTCAAAGGAGGGAGCGAATGTGGCCCAGTTGGAGGTATTGAGGTTCTCGAAACCTCGCTTGGCGATTGAGTCGGCCATGGTGTAGGGTCGACGGAAAGGAACGGGTGTGCAGGTGCTTGATGAGTACCGCGTGCGGGAAAGCCCAGTATAACCGGTGCTTTAGAGGAGCGAGCGAGTGAGCGCGTCGTGGTCTCAGCGGGTCTGTGGTAGACGCGAGAAAAAAAAATCCTAGTCCGATGTTCAAATGGAAGGCTCGGGGCCCATAACCTGTTGCGAACCAACACGCAGTGGAGGTGAACGTCGGACTGGAGACGACGGTAAGAGACTAAATTAGTAGTGTACGTGTGTGCGTAGTGTATATACGCACCTGGAGACGACGGTAAGAGACTAAGGACTCTGACCGTCGGCTCCGGTGTATTAATTCTACGATTACTATATTGGGACTTTTGTCCGTACTACGAGGTCGTACTGTAACAGATAGACGTGTACAAGTGTGTGAGGATAGGTCGGAGAGGGCGGTGATGTGGTTTAGTTGAAGCTATATGTTAGGTGCAAATAGGCAGCGTTGCAGGCAATGGGACATAGAGATGGAACCAAATAACCCGACTGAAGGAAACAAATGGTGTATCACGGTGCTGCTGTCGGGCTGCCCATGAAGACTGACGCGATGCATGATGGCAGGCTGTTGAAGGCCGGCAGCCCAAGCGAGTTGTCAAGACTGGCGTCAGAGTGGCTGCCACGCACCATGTTAGACGCGTCACTGTCGGTCACAGTGGGAGCGGTGACTTGGCGATGGGAGAGAGTTGGACAACGTCGACGTTTGTGGGAATGACGGTTGGTATGTCTGCCGCAGTGCGGAGTACGACTTGAAGAGTGGCGACGGGGCAAGAACCAGGATGTGGTAGTACGGGTGTAGTGGATCCCAATGGTGCGGCAGTTACGAAGCCGAGAACTGTGATCGTGCAACACGAATTGATGAGTAAGACGCGACGGCAAACCGTCAAGTGCAGAAACATACCTATTTTCGCGGCGTTGACTGCAGACAACGCCGTGCGCACCATAAGTCTCACGACCATTGCCCATAAATCCTGCTCGACAGCAGGTCGTGAACTCTTCCGTCGAGGTCCGGCCCCTTGAAGGTCTTCATCGTCCTCTTCGGTCGTTTGCTGCACTTGTTTGCGTCGACTTGACCCGGACCCTAGCAGTGAATTTGCTGAGTCACTCCAACCCTATTGTGCATAGATCGGCTTCCTGCGCGGGTGTTGGCTATGTTGTCTTGAGAGAGCCGAGGTTGGTGGTAGTAAGAGGATGAGAGCAAGGGACCGTCGGCGTCAAGTCCGATCAAGTCCGAATGCCTGCCGTTAAACCACGCGCCTCAGCATCACGTGTGGTCCAGATTTCCGCCCTCCTTTGAGCGCGTCGCGATATTTGTTTGGACGCAGGCTGTTTGTTTACCGTGACCATATACTCTATGTAGGCCATGATAATCTGGAGCAGGCGATGAGGAAAAAGCGGCTCGCTTCCCTGCGCTGCCAATCAGACGCAACAGCCTGCACAGCCACCGATTTGCTCTTTCCTCTCCGCCGCTCATGTTGGGACTCGTCTTGAAAACCGCGGCGCGGCGCTTTACAGGTCGAATACAAACCGTATGAGCTCAAACCTATCCGTCGCTCCACCACAAGCTCGAACACCAAATCAGACATTGTCGTCACCCCGTAGAGTTCGCGGGGCTGGTAAAGTCGCAGCTCCATGAGCATTGACGGTTGGAAGAGGGGCTTTGCTCTTCTCCCACTTCGCGTTCCTTCGATGGACATGGCTGATGAAACGAACAATGCCGATAAGGACGAGCACCGCCCCGACCGGGATGCCCGCGACCATACCAGTACGGTCCTTGCTATAGTTCACGAATGTTTCGAGGGACCTCAATGACGATGGACATACAATTTGTACAGTGTCGCCTGCGGGATTTGAACTGTCAATCTGATCACCAGGGAAACAGAAGTCGATGCGAAGACCGCCGACAAGTTCCTTCGGTATGACTCTACATTGCTTCTCTACCACACAACACCGTCGTCAGAACACTTCGCATACTACGCAAAGGAATTCTGACACTGGGGGATAAAGCTGGTGTATGAAGGGAAGGTAGAGTGCGGCCATGAGGGTGATGATTAGGAAAGCTGGTTTTGGCAGCGACGAATTGTTCATGCTGGGTGATCTCTATACTTATAAATAGCAAGCAGAGGGTATCAGCAATGAATGTAATGACATAGAAACGAAGGGCAACATCGAGGGAAGCAGAGTCCAAATTACCTGACACATGGGAAATTGATTGCTCTGGAGATGGTCAGAAATTCCATTTCGCCACATTCAAGTCGCCACTGCGACCGCCCTTATCTGACCACCGGCCAAACTCACCTTGACCAGCGCCTCCCTAGCCCCTCACACCATGCCCGCTGTCGTTCAACACTTGTCATTGCGGTTTCGGCTTGCTGATCCGCATGATGATGATGCTGCAGCCGTCGGCGGCGGCCGCCCTTCGCTTTCAATTCTCACGTGGCACAAGCCGGGCCACAGTCAACGACCATCAGAAGAAAGCTTGGTATCGCTTGACACAGTAGGATGTGCTCCCGAGCAACCATTCCCCATGTCAGATCTTTTCGGCTCCCCTTCCATCTCCAGGCTTGAACCTCAATGTCAAATCGTTGACAGTCGCCACCCTCCGACTCTTTGGTAGATCATGATCATGATGTCGCGCGCACGCAGCAGGTATAACTAGTCGCAGCGTAAGTTGCCTCTTCTGTTCTCCACCCGGTACTCACCCTCATGCTCTGGCTGTCTATCTCTGTCATGGTGTACGTGTATCATTCAGAATACACCAACGGAGAACTCATAGCCATCTCCAAGGGTCTGGCTACCACTTACCTTCTCGTTCATTATCACGGCTCCGGCGAACACGACGCAATGTCTCAACACGCCGGTAAACATTACCTGGGAATTGTCTGACGCAAAAAACGCGTCCATCACACTCAAGAAGTATCGATTGGACGAGAATGAATTTGCGGCCCCCATTTTCTCTGTGGCCAAACCTATTGGTGGTGAAAAGACGCAAATAGAGCTCACATTCACCACACCACAGTAAGTCACCTCCTCAACAAGATTAATAGTAGCCGGAAACTTACTTCCTTGAAGGCGGTATTTGGTGGTTGCGGTAGCACTTCCACAGTAAGTATCAGCCCGCCTAGTGAATCATGCCAAATTGATAGCTGCTATGTCTAATCGTAGGTCAACAAAGTTGCATGCCGATGACCCAAGGAGTAATGAAATCGCAGTCTACCCCAATTCGACTAGTTGCGACGTTCCAGAGTGGGTTTGCTGGAAGCATTATGCAGCCGACGATTCTGAGGCACTAATACTGTATATTTACAGCAGCAATGTCGACGAAGGCGAGGGATTCTCTAGCAAATCCGTCAGTGGCAACACATCGTAAGCTCTGGCATCTATGCTCCGATGTCTCTGAACGTTTCATTCAACTACAACAGAAAACATACTCGCATGATCGTGGGTATTGTACTCGCAATAGTGGGCTTCCTCGCCGTTGTGGGAGGTGGAATTGCCTGGCGCACTCGCCGAGTCCGACGCAAGCACATGGCACTTCGACCTTCTCACGAATGCGGCTGTGTTGATCCCGAGACACTCCCCACTCCATTCGTCACTTACCGAAGCTTGTCAGAGCATGGTGCACAGAGTATTTCCCTTCCTGCGTACTCGATGCTCTCCGGTCGTCCGCCCTCGAGGAGTGGTGATGTCCCTCCCGCACTTCCTAGCAACCACGGAGCAGTTGTGAGCGTCCCATCGCAGAAGGCTTTGCGGAGAGCCACTCTGGCCTGATGTTACGGCTCAAGGTGGCGTTGACGTAGGACGAATAGCTAGGTCTAGCCTCAGAACTATCGGGGCGTAGAATTGTATATATCTACGATTTCACGGTGAAGGTGCTTCAAGCGAGTCGATCTCATGAACTCTGTGCGGCTCTGCTTCTATGTTATGTATCGCCTTGATTCTCGATCTCAGTTCGTTGACCGCTGCTTGCCCTCTGTTCATCCCAGGTTCATCCATAAGGAGTTAAAGCTTGGCGGAACCTATAGGTGATCGGCTTTCGATCAGATTAGATTGATCCTTTTTTTTTCTTACCGTCATGCTGTTCGTCGTGTCTTCGACTCGGACCTCTTACGCAGCTTGGGGGTTCAAAGGTGACAAGATTTTTTTTGCTGTTCCTGTTGTCCATGTCAGATCTCTCCGGCTTTGCTAGTTTTCCATATCAGTCCGTCGACCATCGCTGCCTTCTGATCGCTATTTTGCAATCATGATATTGCAAGTTGCACCCAGGAATTCATCTCAGATGTCGCCTTGGTCTTCGACCTCAGTTCGTTCGCCGTAACTGTCTCCTGTGCGCGCCTCAGTTTGTTCACCGTCGCTGCTTCATGTGCATTGTCGTGATCATGATATCGCGAACACCGATCCAAATCGAAACCGTCTCTTCTGATCCCAACACGTGTCTTACTGACTCTCATGTTCTGGCTCCTTATTTCTACCCTTCTGTACGTGTATCCGCTCTCGCGCTGACCAAAAACTTACAATCATCAAGGGTCTGGCTACCACTTTCCTTCTCATTCGTCATCACGGCTCCACGAAGCACTGTGCACTGCGTCAACACGTCGATAAGCGTTACTTGGGAACAGTCGGACACGTTGAATGCTACCGTTATTCTCAGAATAATCGGATTCAACGAACTCCAACTTAAGGGAGAAATCTTTCCCGTTCTTGAACCTGGTCACGGTAACAGTACGACGACGAATATTTCATTTGCAACGGCGCAGTAAGCGGCTCTTAGTTAAGTCCAAGCCATGGCTCGAGGCTGACTTGTTCCAGACGATATCATGTCGTTGCGGTATCAAATCCTAGGTAATCACGAGCTGCCTAGTACTTCACGCTCACTCAAAGATGAGATACAGGTCAACGCTATGGAATCCAAGTGATCCCAAGAGCAACGAGATTGCAGTTGGCGCCAATCCCGACTTGTTGCTCGGCAACTTGACCGATCACAAAGAGGGTAGAGACGGTGGGAAGCAGGTCGCGAGACGCTCCCCCAATCCTACCAGCTCCCTTTTCATACCCACCACCACAATCAACAGTTTCTTCCATCCGTTTGGTCCTCGAACTACCTTACCTACTCGTACCAGCTCCAGCAATAGCCATGGCGGGACAATCTTCGACCCTTCTATCGACCCTTTTGGCGTGGTTCCCAGCTTAACTACGAGCTTGCACCCTTCCTCAAATACCAGTCCTGTCGGCACCAGTGGCTCACACGGCGTCTCTCCATTAGGCAAAACCTCGTATGTTCGTCTTTGCTTGTATCGATCTCCATGTTCTTGAGTACAACAGGAGCCGTGTGTTAGCAGCAGGTAAGATTGAGAGAATATGAGCTTGTGATTGTGGGTCTGTATTATATGGTACACTACTAAGCTATCGACGTGCTCCTTATATATGTTTTCGCAAATCTATTTATATACTTGCCGGTGTACGCGTGTCGGTACACGCGTCGTACACGCGTCGGGCCACGTAGCCAGCTCGGGGCTGACGCGTACTTCCTGCCGGCTCTCCTACGTGTCCTGCCGCTCCGAGACACGTCGTCTCGTCGGCTTGCTTACTCTGCTGACACTCCCCCTCAAGCCGAATTCAGTCCAAGTGCTTCAACGAGCGGTTTGAACTTGAAAGAGGCTAGTGCTTTCGTGAGGATGTCGGCAGTCATCTCTGCGGTGGGACAGTAGACAACGTCTAGGGTGCCGTTGTGCACCTGGTCCCTGATAAAATGATACCGTATATCAATGTGCTTCGTCCGGGCGTGAAATTGACCAAGTTCTGCGTGTGTGAGTGCAATAGCGGACTGATTGTCGTTGTAAATGATGAGTGGGAATGAAATCGGTCCGATGAGCTCTGTAAGGAAGTGCCTGTACCACAGGGCTTCCTTCGCGCAGTATGTGAGTGAGATATACTCTGCTTCTGTGGTTGAGAGAGCTGTGATCTCCTGTTGTTTCGATGACCAAGATACGGCTGCGCCGTTCAAGATCAATGCATATCCAGATATGGCTTTCCGATCCATGATGGACATTCCGTCTGCATCTGCAAATATATCGAGTCCGATTGACTCTTCAGATCCGTTGTATGTGAGTCCTAATGTGCAAGTGCCCTTGAGATACTGCAGTACTCGTTTCGCTGCGTCCCAATGAACCCGAGCAGGGTTGTCAATGAATCGAGATAGCATGCATACGGTGAACGCGAGATCCGGACGCGTCGCTGTTGCTAGCCAGACTAGTCCGCCAATGAGTTCTCTGTACGGAACTTCTTGCATTGCGCGGATAGTGTCGTAGTCATCCTTAGATGGACATTGGTCGTGTGATAGCTGGGTAGAGGGATCGAGTGGTACTGAGACGGGTTTGCAGTCCGTCATTCGAAACTTCTGGAGTAGCGAATTGATGTATGTTGTTTGTGAGAGTGCCAGTGTGCGCTTGTCACGATCCCTTTTGACTTCCATTCCAAGAAGCCAACTAATCGGTCCCAGCATTGTAATCTTGAAGATACGAGCTATCTCTTCTTGGACTTCATGGATAAGTGTGGGTGATGTTCCAGTGATGGTGCTATCGTCGATATGGATAGCAATGAATATAGTTTCGTCTCCGCGTATGAGACGGTATACAGCGTGATCCGTGTGGAGAGGGTAAATCCCGAGTGTGGCGAGAGCTGATGTGAGCTTCTCATACCACTTCCGACTTGACTGTTTGAGTCCGTATATAGTGCGTCGGAGTCTGATGACATCGTGCGTGTTTCCGTTTGAGTAATGCGGTGGCTGTTCCATGTATATCTCCTCGCTGTCTGTGAACTCGCCATTGAGGAATGCAGCTGAGTAATCGAAGACTTCTATGTCCCAATCAAAGCGTGCAGCAAGAGATAGAATGGTTCGGAGTGATGAGAGTTTGGCGGTGGGTGAAAATGTCTCATAGTAATCAACTCCTTGAACTTGTGTGAATCCACGTGCTACAAGCCGTGCCTTGTATTTTTCAATCTCGCCATTAGCTTTGCGCTTGATCCGAAGCGCCCACTTTGATCCGACAACATTCCGTCCTGTCGGTCGTGGCACAGGTCCATCTCCAAGTGTGCCTGTCCTCTTCATAGCTTCCATCTCTATGTCCATAGCCTGCTTGAATAGCGGCCAATCATCTCTGCTTGTTGCTTCTTCAACACTTGGTGCATCCGACATATCTGCAATGCCGGCATATGCATATTCAAGATCAGCATCAGTTTCTGAGTCAGTGATGACATGATGGGCTGCTCGACGTGTTCGAGTGCCTTCAATAACGTTCTTGATGTCAATCTTTGCTGAAATATCGCGTGGTGCTAGTGGCTTTGCTGGCTTTGGTGGTGGACTCGATGGTGGTGTATCTGGTGGCGTGTCCGGAGGTGTAGTGAGAGGTGATAATGGTGGGCTTTGGGATGATGGAACTGTTTGTGAAGGTGTGTGCTGGATGTTCTCCTTCTTTTCCTCAAGCCTGATCTCATCATTCTCCCCCTCATTCAGCACTCTATGGATTCCTCCACCTCCTCGCCTTGCTTCTGGGAACTTTACGCTCCGCTCGACTCGTATTGATCGATTATCAGGGTAATAGATCCGATGGCCATTGCTGTCCTGATCAAAGCCAAGCCATCGACCCTTGCGAGCGCGTCCCTCCAGTTTAGATCCATCCTCCACGTGCACCCAGACCTTGCATCCCCATTCCTGAATGTTGCGCAAGTCTGGCTTCGATCCGCGGAACACTTCGTATGGCGTCCGACCTCCAATTGCTTTGGATGATGTCCAGTTCTTCAGCCAAATAGCGTGCTTTAGCGCTTCACCCCATAGATTCATTGGAAGTCCAGCTGCATGCAGCATAGCTCGGACTTTCTCTAGAAGCGTGCGGTTGAGTCTTTCGGAGACTCCATTGTGTTCGGGGGTATCGTGGACTGTGAATCGACGCTGAATCCCTTTTTCATCCAGAAATGCGTCAAACTTGTGTCCCTTGTACTCGCCTCCCCCATCTGAATGCAGTATCTTGATTTTGATACCAAATTCCTTGTCCCATCGTGCCTCAAGATCCTTGAAACTTTGTAAGGTTTCATCCTTTGAGTGCAGCAACATTGCTACCGAGTAGCGTGATGCGTCGTCCGTGAAGGTAACATAGTACTTCTTGTGCTGGGGTGTTTCAACAGTTCCAGGACCCCATACGTCACTGTGAACTTGATCGATGCTTTATGCTCCCTAGATTTGGAGATAGCACTCCTTGTCATTCTGCCATGCAGACATGACACGCATTGATCTGTCGAGGCGGGTGAGCTTTCATCCAGCTCCAACCCTTCAACAAGTTGATTCTTGACCAGCTTCTTTGCTGTGTCAACTGGTAGATGACCCATCAGGCAGTGCAGCTCATCTGCTGTGACAATACGTGGTCCATCGTCGATGTGATACGCCTGGGGTTCGAGTGCAGGTATGCGCAACCTATACAATCCATTCTGCAGAGGTATTGAACCAATCAGATTGAACTTCTTGTCTCGAATACGGCACTTCTCTTCTCCAAAGTGTACGTGGAAGCCAGCCTTGTCAATACGGCTCACGGAGAGAAGTGTTACTCCCAAATTTGGTGCGTATAAGACGTCCTTGACCATGATATTTGATGTCTCCTTTGTGTTGTTAGGGACTGTGATCTGCATGTCACCTCGTCCAATTGCCTCGAATGGCTTCTTGTCTGCTGCCATGATCCTTCGTGGTGTGATGGTCCTATAGTTTCGCAATCGATGACGTAGTGGTGTCATATGCTGTGTAGCGCCGGAGTCAAAGATAGTTACATCGTACTCGTGCTCTGTCTCGATTGCCGCTGCAGCAAGTTGTTCGGAGGTAAGGGATATCATTTCGCCAATGAGCTCTGCTTCTTCGGGCTCGTCATCCTCTTCCTCATCCTGGCTGCTCTGAAGTGATGACATCTTGTCATCTTCTTCATCCTCGCTATCATAAGCGGTCTGGAGTGAGGGCATGTCCGGATCCGCAGGATACTCTTCCTCGGCCAGATCAAATTCCACCTCCTCCTCTTCAGCACACCATGCAGCATCGAACTCTTTTTCGACTTTGGCTGTGTTTGCCTTCCCATGACTGTGACCTTTTCTAGGTCCCTGACCTTCCTTCCCTCCTCCCTTAGCCCAACAGTCGCGTGACATATGCCCCTTCTTGTGGCAATTGTAGCACTCCACTCCCTTCTTGGAACCTTTGCTGCTGCTCTTTCCATAGAACGCGGCCTCTTTCTCGCCCTTATCGCCGGTCCTGACTCTTCGTCGGTCCGCTTCATCGGTGATGCCCTGTAGCACCATATCGGGATCGAGAGATTTTCCAAGGAGTGTAGCTGCACCCGTCAATGCGGATAGGTATGTCTCGAATGAGCTGGGGAGGGAACCGAGCACGATTGCAACAAAATTGTCGTCTCCGGGGTCTGCTCCCATCGCGATCAGGTCCTCGCGTATGGACTGTAGTTTCGTGAGATGAGCCTTGACATCTCCTCCATCTGCGCATCGCTCATCCTGGAGCTTCCTACGCAGGTCCACTGTCACCATCTTTGACTTCTTCTCATATTCTCCCTTCACCTTCTCCCACATTAATTTCGCCGTCGCCTCGCCCTTAACCTTCAGAAACAACGAGTCCGAAATCACAGAGGCAATCCCCTGCTTGATGACAGCCTGCTCGGATTTCCAAATCCGGCGCCGTCCTAGGTACTCGTTCGTCGCCTTTATCTCATCGGCGGTCGGGTTTGCTGGAACCACAACTTTTGGTTCAGCTGGCGGAATAGACGTCCCGGCTACTGTGCCCTCGAAATGGTCACTAAGACCGGCGGCATCGACTGCAAATATGAAGCGATCACGGAAGAATATCCAATTCGTTCCGTCTGCCTTGCAGGCCGGGAGCTTCGCGAAGTATTCCCCGAGTTTGGCGGTTGACGATATCGTGTTGGTTGACATGGCGATGTGGTGTTAGAGTGTGTGAGTAAGAGTGTGTTATCGATGTGCGTGTTCAGTTATGGCCGGGGCCCATAACCTGTTAGCAGCAGGTAAGATTGAGAGAATATGAGCTTGTGATTGTGGGTCTGTATTATATGGTACACTACTAAGCTATCGACGTGCTCCTTATATATGTTTTCGCAAATCTATTTATATACTTGCCGGTGTACGCGTGTCGGTACACGCGTCGTACACGCGTCGGGCCACGTAGCCAGCTCGGGGCTGACGCGTACTTCCTGCCGGCTCTCCTACGTGTCCTGCCGCTCCGAGACACGTCGTCTCGTCGGCTTGCTTACTCTGCTGACACCGTGCTGGTATCATTGCACCTACCAGTTCCGCAAGTAGCTCTCAGGATCAGCCTCGACCGCGCAAAACCTCGTATGTTCATCCTCGTTCAGGTGCCTCTCAAAGTTCATGGTATACGACAGGATTCGCACTGGCATGATCGTGGGCATTGTGCTGGGAATATCAACCTTTCTCGCCATTGCCGCTGTTGGACTCGTTTGGCGCACCCGCCGGAAGCGACGCATGTCCATGACACCAATTGATACTGATGGCAGCTCGTTCGAGCATGGGGCACTTAGTATCTCCGTGCGCAGTGCGAACTTGGATGCTCAGAGTCGTTCGTCATCGCGAAATGGTGGAGTTGAACTTCCCAACACTCCACCGGAATCCGTGAGTGACAGAAGCTACTGGTCGCATGGTACCTCCCTTCCTGCGTACTCGGACACTCACGGTCGCTCGTCTTCGCGGAATACTGCCCTCCCACCACCAGTATACACCAGTGACGGAGACTTGTCCGAGCATGGGTCGCATAGTATCTCCCTTCCCACATACTCGGCTACTTACACACGGAATGGACCGCCACTTTCCAACAATCCATTTGATGGTGACGAAATCTCGTCAGGGCTTGGGTCGCATAGTGCCTCCCTTCCTACGTACTCGGCTACTTACGGTCGTCCGTCTTTGCAGGATGGACGTCTCCCTTCACTTGCTAGTGACGGAACACAAAGTACCTTCCTTCCCGCGTACTCGCCGACCTATGCTCGTCCGCCTACGCGGAATGAATGATGGCCGTCCACCGCTTCCCAAAACCCCAATACTGCAGATCCAGAGGGTTTGCGGTAATTCCGCTCTTGGGCGGGATGGACTCGGTAGCAACGGTTCTGTTAGACCGTACGAGCGAGATCTGCACATATCTTTCATGACTGTCTACATAAGTTACTACATCGAGAACATTGTCTTGAAAAGGCGGAGCTCGAGGTACGGCTTGGTACACAGACAGAGTAAGTAACGAGCACGTATCGCGAACATTCGGCTCAAATGCCAGGTCTGAAGAGGGAAGCAGGTTGTCCGCTCCCCGTTCAAGTGTTGGCGCGTTCCTAACGCCTGCCGGGCCGGGCCGCTTGACCGTGCTGTCCGAGTTCGATCAGATTAGATCGGTCTTTTCTTTTCCGTTTACGATCATCTTTGTCTTTGTCTTTGTCGTTGTTTCTTGAGGTCCTACGCAGCTCGCGTTCTCAGAGAGGATGGGGCTTCACACTAGCACAGTAGAACGTGCTCCCCAGCTTCCGCACCTCGCATGTTGCATCAGGCTCTGCTTCTATCTCTGATGTCGCCCTTGTCGTCGATGTCAGCTCGTTGACCGTCACCGCTCTTGGCTGATCATGTGCGATGTCGTCTTGGGCATCGATATCAGTTCGTTGACCGTCGCTGCCTCCTTTGCATCTCGCGATCATGATATCGCAAACAAGACCTCGACTTAGACCGAACCGCCTCGTCTGATCCCCACACGGTCTTTTCTTACTCCCATGTTCTCACTTCATATTCTTTGCATTGTGTACGTGCAAAATCAATTCAAGCTTACGCCAACGAAAGACTAACGGTCATTCCAAGGGTCTGGCTACCACTTGCCTCTTCATTCACAATCACCGCTCCGGCGACCACGATGCAATGTACTAACACGACGATAAACGTTAACTGGGAATCGAGGAACGCTGTCGCCATGCTCAGGAAATATCGCCTGGACCAGAACTTCTTGTCGAGTGCAATCTTCGCTGTCGACAAACCTGTTGGTCGTGTCAATACTACACAGACGAACTTCACATTCGACACTGCGCAGTAAGTCACATCTTGTTCAGGACAATGGGGTAGCCCCAGAACTACTATCTTGTAGACGATATTTTGTGGTTGCAGTATCAAATTCAAGGTAACTACGGACTCGGCTATTATTCCAAAACACTGAGAGTACACTTTCAATCATAGATCAACGACGTTGAATTCTGATGATCCAAGGAGTAATGAAATTTCGGTCAGCGCCAATCCCGACAGTGTTTGTGGGTCTACGAGGTGCGTATTACTGAAGTGGCAGGTCGACTCTGAAGAAATGATTGATATCTCTCCAAATCAAAGTGACGACGACGGTAGTGCTGATTCTAGCGGTGATACTCATTCAAGCGGCACTCCTCTTTCAAGGTAATGCCGTAGATTCAGCGTTATTCTGACCTCTCTTGATGTTCCCAAGTCGAAACAGGACTCTGGGCATCGTTCTGGGATCGGTGGCCTTCCTTAGCGTTGTGGCAGGCGGAGCTATTTGGTACCGGCGCAAACATGCACAGGCCGTATCACTTGAATCCGAGACGATCCCCACTCCTGAGGCGCCTGGTAGTGGACCATCTCTTTTCAGTATCGATCCCGAGACACTCCCTACTCCATTCCTGACCTATCTCAGTGCGTGGGGACATGGGAGGGACGGTGCCTCGTCGTCGCGGAATGCCGACCTTGCTCCGGCACTTCCAGTCGAGCGTATGTCACAGAGTACCTCCCTTCCTGGGTACTCGACCTCTACGGTCGTCCGTCCTCGCGGGATGGGAACATTCCACCACCACTTCCCACCCCTTCAATCCGTAGTGACAGAGCGCATGGTACCACCCTTCCTGCGTACTCGCCTCTTTCGAGTCCACCGCCACTTTCCAACACCCAAACAGCTCCAGATGTTACAGATTGGAAGGGTTTGATGCAGTGAGCGGAAAGACTGGGATAATGACATTTACACCTCCCAGTTTGCGGCGTAGTGAGATCATCGATTTGCTTTATACCACTTGAAGCCACGAGGCATGGATGATACTATACATATATACTCAATCGTGGAGGTCGTATTGTCGGAGAACGCCAGGAAGGAAAAGCGGCTGGGACATGCGCCATCAACCAGACTCGCCGAAAGATATCATTGCCGCACAACCGGAAATTTTTCATACAGGCACGATGCGATGGAGACCACTGTGACTATGGTGAAGAAAAAAAAAACGGTGCCGGGTCGCGGTGATGTAGGCCGGCCGGCAAACGTGTCTCTGCTGCGAACGGCCAATTTTTTTTGACGTCCATCCCTTCTCTCATTTTCCAAAAGACATAGGCCGCCTTTGACAAAACGACTGCTCGCGCTCTCGCGTTGAGGTTCGCGCGTGGTGGGTGAGAGCGTTCATCATTGAATCTTCTCTAAGCGTAGCACCAATCATGTAATCTTTGGACCGGCAAAGTGCAATCCGCTGTTCACGCGAAGACATTACGCATACCACCAAGTTCCCCCGCGGCGATCACACTTCATACTCTCGACGACTATGTGGTATCCCCACCCCGAAATTTCAATCGCGCTTCGCCGCCTCTCATTGGAAGGAGGGGAGGAGTTCGAAAAACCAATCTCCCGTCACACATGCGCCTCGAGTATGGCGTCTGGTCTGATTAATATTATTATAGAGTGCACGACTGGCCGCCAGATGTCCATCCCTGGTGCACGATCAACTCCCTCCCCATTACATACATCCTATCATTACTACTCATCCCGCCCTCCGAGTCCTATCCGCCCTCCCTTCATCCATCTCTCCGTCACATCAACTGTGAACGTGATGAAGGACGAGCCGGGTTCCTCCTAGGGCAGTTCGGTGTCATTTACTGCTCGCACGCGTGTCCAGGGGATGTAGTAATCCCCCTACGTGAAGCAGGGCTGGGGAAGATCGGAGGTGATGGGCAGGCGAGGACAATCTATATGTAGAGACGATATTTTTTGGGGTCCTTGATTGCTGGTATCGGTATCGCTTCTCAGGTGTACGGACCGCCGAGTTTTGATATAAGTTCGCCAAGCTCCGACTCTTGCACACGTTTGCCGCCAACTCTTGGTCGCAAACGTCCGCTTGTGCTTGTTCACAAATTGATGGTGAGAAATCCATTCGCTGTTCTTTAATACCCTCTAAGCGTAGACCCGTCTCTCCTCTATTTGGACATGCGGACCGTAGTACGATCGCGCTTCCTCTCATGTCTGGGAGAGGACAATCGACGGAATCGTGTTTCGTCAAGCCTTCGTCTCACTTCATCAGCTCGCGACCTCATCATCCTCTAACAGCGTCGCGTTAACGTACTGGTCTCATTCTTGCCTTCGGGCAGTGTGACGACGCCCCGAAGTCAGTCAGTCATTGGGTGCTTCGAGGAGAAGAAGTGATATACAAATAAGCAAATATACACGAATAACAGTCAGTACACGTCACAACAGTCGTCTACTGTCCTTTCTTTAACTCTCTTACCATTTCCCTTGCCCTTCCATCCCTTTCCCCTCTACCCTCTCCCCACCTCCAGTCGTCATAAGATAATTCGTGTCCTCAGAAAACCCCCCACCCCCTCCCCCTCCCCCAATCCACCCCATTCTTCAACTGCTCCAGCGTAAGGAAGATAAGGATCGTCGTCGGCTGGAGCCGCATCCACGCAGGCACCCAGCCCTTGAACATGAACATCGCGCCTTCCTTTTGGAGCGAGGTGCGGATGACGGCGAGGGTTGACTGGAGGGGGGAAAGGGGGTTAGTTAGGGGAGGGAAGGAAGGGGGAGTGGGAGGGAGGGGAGGGAAGGGGAGGGGAGGTGGAGAGGGATGGAGGAGGAAGGATGGAGGGGTAAGGGAGGGAGGATGGGATGGGAGGTGGGAGAGGAGAGGAGAGGAGAGGAGAGAGGGAGAGGAGGGAGGGAGGGAGGGGATAAAAGAAGAAGGGGAAGGAGGAGGAATGGAAGGGGCGGTAATAGAAGGGAGGGAGGGAAGGGAAGAGGGAAGGAAGAACGCACATTACTCCCCGGCCCACTCGCGTTCATGATCCTGCTCTTCAGCACATCCGCCGGACTGCACACCGTGGTCGCGACCGTCCCCGCCGCGAAGCTCGCCGTGAAGTGGCAGTAGATGTTGTCCTACCCCACACACGTCAGTCGCAATAGTATAGCAATGCGGGCGAGGCGCACCTTGAAATGCCATGACACAGCCCCACCATCAAAGTCCAACACGCCCCTCAGGAGCTCCGCCTTGAAGAAATCATACGAGGCGAGCTGGGACGCGTTCATCAGCACCGCGCGGAACACGTTCGGGCCTGCTCCGCGTAAAAGGCACGAGGGGCCTTCTTCTCTGACCATCTACATCAAATTCGCAATCAGTACGGATGGCATTGTGAGGGAGAAAGGGAAGGGAAGGGGACGCACCCTGAACAACGCATCAAAACAATGCTTATAATTAAACCTCTTCTCCGGCGGCTTGGCGAAATCGCCCTGTAGGCGCACCATCACGATTTCTAACGCGTCCCTCATTATCACTCATCAGTCCCCATAAATTGAGGGAATCGTACCACCGGGGTTCCCGACTAGGCCTGCGATACCACCCGCTGGGGATCAAATGATTCGGCGTTAGCATAGGGATGAGTGAATGTATGCGGGATTGGGTCGAGGCCCCAGGTGCGCGCGCGTCCCCAATGGACGATTTTCTCGCTATCTGGTCCCCAACGCGTCGGCACGCCCCAACCAACTCCCAACTCCACGGCGCGCCCCACCCCCACAGACTTGATGACAAAGAAATGGGGGCCGAACAAAGAAACGGTGCGCCCCACCCCACGAAGAACGGAGAACCGCGCAACTCACCCATACTCCCCGCCGCAGCCAGCTTCCACGCCGGCGCGTCCCTCCCCGCGCCGATCAGCTTCTTGCTCTCGTCGTACGCCCAGAACCGGCACATCGAGTACGACATCTGGCGCATCCACGTGCCGGAGATGCCGTCGAAGAGGCCGCGGACGCCTGCAGGGGAATGTGAGAGTGAGATTGGTATATGGGGAGGAATATGAAGGTAGGGGGATGGGGAGGGATGGAAGGAGGGTTGCATGGACGGAGGGAGGTATGGAGGGAGGGATGGCGGAAAGAAGATAGGGATGGGGAGATGGACGGAGGGGAGGGAACGCACCAGCGGTATGAACAGTCTTCTTCAGACTCTCGAGCATGCGCTTGTCGCCCGAGGCTTGGAGCCGGACCTTGGTCAGGTCGAGCGGGCTGCGGGGGCGCGTTAGCGTGGGGTGGTCATGGTCATGGTCATGGGTTGGATGGATTGGTAATGGGTTTTGGTGCGCGAGAGGTGCGTTCGTGCACGAGAGATGCATTGATGCGCGAGAGGTGCGTTGGTGCGCGAGGATACGATGTGGAGGCCAAAGACGGAAATAAAGCACGCACTGCGTAATACTAGCAGCAATCGTCGCCGCGAGGCCGCCCAGCCAGAACGGGTACGGCTCCTTCTTCAGCGGGGTGGCGGACATGATGCGCTGCTCGATGCTATCGTCCTGGTAATCGTCCTTGTCGTCGTGCGCCGTCTAGGTCGTCCGGTGGTGATGGCAGCGACGATAGGACGGGAAGAAGGGAGGGGCAGGTGGCTGATGGCTAGTACGTCACCTGCTATCCCAGTTTATATACTCAGCTGCCAGCCGGCTTTGCTTCTCTCTCAGGCTCCCAAATCCTCCCAGGCAATCCCGAATCCTCCCAGGATCTTCCATTTATCCGCGCGACGGGGTTTTGACCAGTATGAGAAAGCGACATAGTGTGCGCCCCATCCCATGATAGTTGGCAGGAGAACGAGACGAGATAGGGGCTTTACCCCGCATCTTGCCTCTTTGGGCCCGCTCCCCGGTCCCGCCGGCCCTTTATCTCCGCTTGCTCCCCACGGAACGGACGCCCGCCCCCGATGGTCCGAGGATTTCCTGTTTCTTCCGATGCAAGCAGCAAGGCATCTCATGCTGGGTGAGGGACCAGGGTCAGGCGGTCCGGTGGGTGGTGTTGGCCCTTGGGCGGGTAGGGTTGCGCGCTCCGGGGACGGAAAGCGGGCCGCTGCTTTGTTTCGTTCACTGTCAGTGCGTGTCTGTGTACTGTACTATATCGACCGTAACTTCTCGTACCGCGTCACGATTGCTGACTTCGGACGTTCAATGTCCAGAATACACCATCCAGCATGCGCACAACATAGCTTGCCATTTTCCACGTCCTAATATGGTATGATAGAGCTCGGCCCGGCTGATGCGATCACCAAAAGTCCTGTACGCCATTTATTGCTGCCGGTTTTCCTAGCCTACTGTATCGACGCCTGCTCATTACAGTACGGCTAGGTTACCTGGCTACTTGCGAGTGACGATATGGAGAGCGGGACTGTGACCCCCTGAATGTGAGATTAAATGCTCACCGCACGGCGAACGTGTCCACCTCATCAGTGCTTACCCAGTGTCAAAGGTGGGCGGGCTCGCATACAATGAATGTCGCGTGTGGACGGTCATGTACGGTGATTTAAAGCTGAGAACAAATTTCCCCAGCGTTGGTCTTATACCCTGTAAGAAAAACATGACGAAGCGTGAAGTGTTGGTGAGTATGTGGCGCACTTAATAAGACTCTTTGACGCGCGCTCCAACACCATCTCTAAGTAACTCCAAACACTCAAACATAGAGACGCGGCCTCCGCTAGGACCCCCATTTACTCAGTCATCGTGATGTTCGTCGCGTATCATCGACTTACATGAGACGCCGATCAGCGATCCGTTCGCACTCGACTGTGAGCTTGCGGTTCCGTATATTTACCGCTGCTTACACACTTGAATAGAATTCCCATTGGTATAAGGACTGTCTGTATTTTATGCGGGATTCGATATCGTCTGCTATACTCCCACTCACACACCATGCAATTCAACGTCCGAGTCATCATCTTATTCGCAAACCTCGTCTTTGCCATCACGGCAAGCGGAGCCCGTGTATGTCTTACCGTTTCCTCCGTGTGGTCTCGTTCTGAACAAAACCTGAACAGGTGTTGGATTTGGAACTACGCGCCGCGCGATCGCTTGACTGCAGGCGGGCTGAGTGAGAACGATTCAGTATTCACTTGGTGTTGAGTCTCTACTGACGGGAGACTACCTGATTTTAGACTTGGTGGCCCATCATGTTAGACTCTTGGACGAGGATAGTTGATGTATCGACTATATCTACCTTGCCACAATCATGTGTCGCGACATTCATCGCGTATGCAAGTGATACAGGTGCCTTATACACTACTCGTACGACTTCAAGGCTAGTGATGTGAGTATATAGTATGAGATTAGGCTGAGTTGCAAGATGTAGAGTGAGAAGGAAAAAAATCCGTCAATCAGATGACTTCATGCACAATCACCAACTTGGAGCGTCGGAAATGCCTAGTAGCCGGACAATTCTTAGTCTGCGAAGATTCTCTAACGACTCTTCAACGCCATCCTCCATCAACTTGAGTTCCCCGCAAAGTACGACCTCCTTCAGCTCGGCAATTCCGTCCGTACCTGCGCGTCGGCGGGCTATAGTCAACAGCAGCGGCTGTGAGATGATGATGTTACCCCCGCAGCCGACGACGGTTAAGGTCTCGAGCCACGGCAGAGTGCTGTCGAGGGTCCCGCACGCACGTATCAGCCCTCCTTGCAATACATTGAGCGTTAAGTCGCGGACATTAGGGGTCGATGGAAAGACTGCCCTGGTGCAGTCGCCCATGTCAACAAGCGTAATTGAAAGTGTTCGGATGGCGGGTCCAATATGAGGCGGGAGGGGGGAGTCCATCATCCAGCTCAGACTCAATGTATGGAGGCGGGGAAGACTCATGAAATTGAATGCGTTCGAAGCGGCGGGACCCCAGAGCCTTAGAGAGGAAAGAGAATCATGTGTGATGGAGGAGGGTAAGCTGGAATGATCGGTCAAAAAGAATGACGCCGAGCGAAGACGCGGAGCCATCTTGAGGATGTGACGAAAGTCTTTCCAGTTGCAACCTGTTTTGCCCATGTCCCATTCCTCAAGCTGGCGCCAAGGTAGAGAGAAGTGTTCGAGCTGTGACCCTCCGTGTATGAAGCAAATAGACCGTAGCCGAGGTGCATGGGAAAAAATGGTGACTGTCGTCGAGCTCTGTGGACGCCACACTGTCAAAACGATCTCCGCAGACACTAGGAGTTTGAACGGGCAAGTGACAGCGTTGAATTGGAGATACGCTTCGTACGGGATATCAAGTTTGCACGTGTACCATCTTGGCGTAGTGAGAGCTAGCATGGAAAAAGCTTTTTGCTTCGAAATGTTGCTATAGCCGGGGCCCCTAGGGGCCGTCAGGGAAACGGAAAGAGGAAGATCATGGGAGCGCGACAGGTAGATATCGAGGAGTTGCAAAGCATTTGGTGCGTCACGTTGACCGAAAATGAAGACGAGGTTGGTCCACAGGCGGGTTGCACAAAGCGCTGCACGCCTCCAACGCGACGATACATGTGATAAGACCCACTGGGGCCGAGTCATCGCTAGCGAATCGCGACGGTCGCAAGAGCGCCCGGAGTCGAGCGGCGATAGCGGTTCCGACAATGACACGACGTGGAAGAATATCTCGCCAAGCGTCTCTAGTGGCAAATCGCGGAGGGGATGCAAGACGATGGTCGTTTGTGATATCCATTTATTTGCCGCATACTGTTCGGCGATCAGGGAGTCGGGATGAGGGTGAGAAGCAGCGGCATTGTTGGATGCAATTCCTTGGATATGTGCTATGCCGCGCGCTCGTAATGCAAGGAGATGGGCACGGTCTACTTCGTCTGGTCCATCGTTCGACATCAGAAGTTTGTCGATACACAGTCGTTGCGAGACAGATGGTCGTATCTTCTCGATTGGAGGAAAATCGGAAGCCATTTTCTGAAACCAGAGGTAGTGTCAGTGGCTATCCAGAGGAAGTTGGTATGGTGGCACTGACAATGGTCGCGAGAAAGAGAAAGCTTGGTGCCGTGGGAAATGAGAATTCGCGCTGATCATGAATTTTGCACCGCACGGCGTAACGGCACACTCAGCCGGTCGTGCCGCTGTTACCACAAATCTTCCTCACGTGGTAGAAACATTTTCTTTGAGACGAATTTCGTTTGTTCGCGACCATTGCCATCCGACACTCAGCCTCGTGTAAGCCCAGGTCAAATGCCTTCCAATTATGTCTCTGACAAGCCGGCTTCAGATCTCGAAAATGTCGGATGCTTCCTGGGCACCGGGGATGAACAACTTGCGTCCAACCGCGTCGCAGCAAAACTGTATTGACAGAATTCTCCAGTCAAACCATGGGCCCGACGACGAAGAGCGTGCTGAGCTCCGCCTTCTGAGGGCACGGGGCAATGACTATACACGGGAACTCGCTACCGCCATCGCCGCACCTCATGGTCAGGGGCATCTCGACTGCCTCATTGCTGAACAGGCTGCGGCGACGGAATGGATATCCCAAACGACGGCGGTCTTGCATCCACTTCGAGACTTTCCAGCTGAGATGCTGGAAAAGATATTCTCATTTGCCCTCCCTTTTCCTGCGCCGCTCGGGAGGTCGAAGCTGGACACCATTCATGATTCCCTGGCGATGAATCGTCTTCCATGGGTCTTATCGCACGTGTCGTCGCGCTGGCGGCGTGTCGCGATTTCCGCACCCCACATGTGGACGAATCTTGTCTTTGCGTTTGATACCAAGTCGAATAGCCTTCCAGCTTCACATCTCCTCGATCTGTACCTATCGCGTTCTTGTGGTTTTCCGCTTTCCGTGTCTCTTTGGACCGATACCATTTATGACGATCCTATTCTCTCCATACTTGTTCAGACTATGCCACGATGGCGCAGTTGTGATATCTGTCTCCCGTCGGAGACATATGCCCTCCTCGAGGCAAATTCCTCCCCATTCCCGCTCCTAGAGTCTGTCCGCATCGGAGTCAACAAGTCCCCCACAGCTATGGAGATGGTCACCATCTTCTTGAATGCACCTCGACTGCGCTCTCTTTCTTTTGGCCACACTTATCCGAGACTGATTTGGAAACGATTCATGTTTCCGTGGGATCAGCTCGAGGCTTGTACCGTGAGCGACGAAGATTGCGACATGGCCACCTTTCTTCAAACTCTCGAGCTCGCGCCCCGTCTCCGCTCCGCATGGTATAGATTGTATGGCGGTGATGAATCGAACCAGATCCCTCCCATCATCACACATGATTCTCTTGCCACTCTCACTCTCTCGGGTTTTGCGCCCATTGTCGTGAAGGCTCTCCGGTCCACGAACTTCCCTCGCCTCCGTACATTAATTCTAGATCGATCGGTTGTGTGCACCCTACCGCCCAATGTTGGACTCACTGTCAGGTATCTTGTGATCGATCTCAGTAAGGACTTTAGGACGAGGAGCGGTGTCACCGCACTTTTGACTTCACTACCGGACGTCCGCGACCTGACGATCCATCTTGAGCATCACAACTCCTTGGACAATGTGATTGAGGCGCTCGATAGTACCTTGTCATTCTTGGAGACCCTCACAATCGTTGGAAGGATAGGAATCTTCATCACGCCGGAATTGATGACAACAATTGCGCGGCGACGCGGTGGTACGAGTGGCGTTGCCGAATTGAAGCAGGTCACTTTTGCGGGGAGTGTGAAATGTTCGGAGGATGAAGTGAATGATTGGTTCGAGGACCTTTGCCGGCTGGGCATCGGTCGATGTCAGTGTCTCTCTGAGACTGAGGTCTCACCTTCGTCATTTTGGAGGTCGTAAATTCACTCATTGCGCTTTTCATGCTGACGGCTTTCCTTGTGATCGTCTCTCATTCCTCGCCTACCATAGATACCGGCCCTGTAGACTGCTTGTACTACGCAGGTATATACTTTCTGCTAGTTGCTTCCGACATTTGAAGTTGATAATGACGAGAGACGGATGTGGCAAATTGCATCGAAGAATCAGCAATGATAACACCGGCCTGTGACAAAGTAATACTGAAAGCGCGTTACAAAGACGCTGGAGGAAGGGATAGCGACTTACGAAGCGCATACAAAGGAAAGAGAACCCTGGCACGTAGCTCCTGAATAATGCCGACCCGGGTGAAGATGAATTCTTCTTACGCGGATAGCTGAAGTGACTCTCCGGTTGTCATTTTTTCCCCAGACTGTGGTGACAGACGGGGACAGGAAGCGGTGAGCTCGCAAGGCTAGGAGTCAAGACTACAATGTCGGCCAAGGCGCCATTACGTCAAGGCTAAGCCGGTCGTGCCGTTGGAGGCAAATTGCTTCCCACGTGGGAGCACACTCTTTGCGAGTCACCACTACTTACGACGGTAGGCCCCCTCAAATACCGTTGCCAAGTTGACTTCATTTTCAGAACATGGATTGTGCTTTTTTCGAACCTGCGATAAGGAAACTGCGTCCATCCGCATCGCACCGAACACGTATTGATGCGCTTCTGAAGTCAAACGATGCACCTGACGATGGAGAGCGCGCTGAGCTTCGCGACCTGAGAGCACGCGGCATCGCCTACGCACAGGAACTCGCGAACGCGACTGCTGAGCCCCAGCATTCTTGCGATTGTCTCCTTGCTGAGCAGCGTGCGGTGGATGGATGGATGTCACAGACGACGGCAGTGTTGCACCCACTTCGGGACTATCCATTCGAGACACTTGGGGAGATATTTCTGTATGTTCTATCCTTGTCAGAACAGGAACAACCGCCCGGTTTCCTTCATTCGATGGCGATTAATCATCCTTCATGGGTCTTATCACACGTCTCGTCGCGTTGGAGGCTTGTTGCGCTCTCCACACCCCGCTTATGGACAAGCGTCTCTGTTCCCTACACCAGAACCATGCATACTTCATCGGTTCCATACCGTCTGGGTGTGTACCTATCGCGCTCCTACAATCTCCCCATTTCCGTCATAATTTGGGCCAACATCACTTTCGATCAGCACACCTTCTCATTACTTGCTCGGAGTATATCACGGTGGCGCACGTGCGATCTATATCTCCCACCGGACGGATACTCCCTTTTTGATACAGTCTCTTCCCCGTTCACGCTGCTAGAGTCTGCCCTCGTTGGAGTACACGACTACAGGTCCATTAGGGTCCCAAAAACGTTTGCCATCTTCTCGAATGCACCTCGACTGCGTTCTCTTTCCTGTGCTCACCGCTGCCCGCTGTGGGTGCTTCAAAGGCTCCTTGGTCCCTGGCATCAGATCGAGGTCTGTAACGCCAGTGTCGAGCCTTGCGGCATTGCCACCTTTCGTCAAACCCTCGAGCGGGCTCCCTCACTCCGCTCCGCATCGTTCTATTTGGTTGGTTATATCCATTTGGGCACAGTCACATCTGTAACTACCCACACCTCGCTATCTACCCTCGCTCTCTCAGGACAAGGCGAGAGAAATCTTGCAGAGGCGCTCAAGTTAACCAATTTCCCTTCCCTCCGCAAACTGCGCCTGGATCCCATGATTAGGTGCTCCCTACCGGCATATCTTGGGCCCGCCCTGACGACCCTCTCAATCCAGGTCAAAGATGCGGACAGAGATCAGGTCACCGTACTCTTGACATCGACGCCTAACATCCAGGACCTCACCATCGACATTTTGACCGACTACTGCGCCTTGGAAGATAAAATCGACGCGCTAGACACCACAATCCCACTGCTGGAAACATTGACAGTCATTGGAATAGATGGGATCCTTATCCCGCCGGAAATGATGACGACAATGGCCCGTCGGCGCGCTGGAGGGTTTACGGAGTTGAACATGATCACATTTGCGGGAAACGTCGAGTGTTTCAATGATGAGGTTAAAGATTGGTTTGACAACCTCTGCAGGCTGGGGGTTGCTCGATGTGTGCGGGCCTCCGATATTGAGTCTTGGGTTTGAATGGTTCCTACACTATGATGTATACAGTATCACGCTAATTACGGGTTTTATTGTGCTGCGGCGATCATTAAATCGGCTATTATCTGCAGCTGGCGAAGCGGTCCGCCGTCGTGTTGGATCTCATTCAACACAGCAAGGCGTTTTGTGGGGAGAGCGAGTGCAACGGCAGAGTGATGGCGAGCGCCTCAATATTATTTCTGCTGTCCGCGTAGCCGCGGGAGAGTTGAGGACGTTAGGTGTTGATGTAGGAAGTGCCGTGACCCGAGTATTTAAATTTTAAAATATCGTATACTGGATCGAGAGTGTCTTGATGACCCATCATAGCCGCCGGCGCCAAGAGACCTCTAGGTGATACGGTGTCCGTTTCTGTCACCTGTGATACCTCGCGATAGATTTCAAAGGCTACAGCGGAAACATAAAAGCAAAGGACTTGAGAGTGTGAGGCCTCCGAGCGCCGCATATGGTATCCCGCCTGATCAGTCAACTGCTGTTGTTGCCCAGTACACCACCGTCAGCAAAAGTACGTCTCTGCGCATGCGTACTCCAGTCTTTGTTCAGAGACTACGGTTGACATAACGTATCAGGAAGGATTTGAAACCCAGCTTGATTTGCTTGAGCTAGTCTGGACCTAGTACAAGCTCAGATCGTCGCTTCGAGTCGCATTGTCACTGTTATCATGACGTAATGGAGCCCGTTTCTTTCACTGCGCCGTGCCGCCCGCTGTTAACGCGCCCTCGCTACTTACTCTACAGGCTTCGTGCTTACCAGCATGTCACTGCGCACCGAGTCTTGTGGAATGGGACATATGACAGCAACCTTTTTGACATAGTATCTGGCCTGTAGATGGGATATCTGCTCGTGAGGCTCAAGGGCACGGGTCACCGAGCGTATATACATGTTAACGGATACCTTGGGCAAGAGACAGTGCCTTAGATTACTTGTCTTGAACACTTTAGCATTTATAGTAAACCAACAAGTTACAAGCTCATTCACTCAATAGGCTTCTCAGGCATCCGACTGAATTCACGCAGTATGGACATTGACAATGGAGATCATGCCTCGTACGATGACCTTCCTTGGAGTATTTCTCCGACTTCGGACACTAACATGAAGTCAAAAATTGGACGTGCACGAAGAGAGATACTTAGTTATGATAAAGTCAATAACACTTGAGCCCGCATCATTCTCTACCTCAAGTTGCAGCAGTCGGACTGTTGACGAGTGCTTGAAGCAGACTGGGAAACACCAGAATGTATCGGCAAGCAGCCCGATTACTTACGCACACAAAGACAATACACGCACAGATCCACCTTTTCCAGCTCTGCACACCCGCCGACAAATGTGAATCTGATGAGGCCCATCCCAACCTCGATCTAAATTCTCGCCGTAATACTTACTCCTGTGCTGACATCTCATCTAATACATCGGCCAACGTTTGGTCCATGTCCGTTCCGCGTTGTTCAATGAGCATTGAGAAACGTTCTAGTCATTCGTGAGTCGTTACTGGCAAGAACGTGTTGTTCCAAAAAGCAAAGAGCCAATTTACGGATGCCGAGCAGTTCGACATAGTCGATATCAGTAACGCCGCTGACAAAAACGAGTTGCGCGCCACCGGAGTAGAGGTACAGTAAAGATGGCCTCGCAAAGCATCAGCAGATGGATCGTGGAGTGGGGTGAGTCGCGACAAGTGCACCATCAACCTAAGGCATTTTGCCGAAAAGACTTGTACAACGACTTGTGAGTAGCATTTCCATGAGAGTAAACACGAAGGATTGTGGGCAAGGGCGCGCTAATAGCGGGCGGCATGGCGGGAGGATGGTGAATGCGCTTCTATTATGTCACAGGTACGCTCCAGAACTCAGCACAAGCGACGATCCGAGCTTGGATTGAGTCAAGCAAATCGAACCGAGTTCCAAATCCTTCCTGATACGTTATGTCAACCCTAGAGACGCTTCTTCGATGCGCAGACCTTTGTTGGAAAAGTACGCTGGATCTAAGGCAAGGCTGAGCTATTTATGGCTACAATGTTATAAGAGCAGCGACGAGACAAGGTCAAAAATGGAAGCGATACGACGACAACGTCGAGACATACGACTTACTTTCGAACACTCCCTCTACGGCTAGCGCTAAGCGGGTGGATTAGTGATCATGCAGTCGTGTATGCTGTGGGCACAGAGACAGAGCTAAGACACTCACTATTCCTGAAGTTTGAAGGTAGCGGACACCTATGCCGCCTGGAGCCCAGTTGGGCTGCGGCCGGTCAAAGAATCGCCCTTTTTGGCTGGAAGTATGTCGGTAAGAGTAGGTGACCGAAGTGCAAGGGCGTAAGAATGGGGAAGTCATCTGCTCAGCCTCGTGGGGGAGTATTGCTCGTAAAGGAAACCCGAGTCTTTCTGGGGAGCGGTGAGTTCTATCAGGCGCCTGTCACTCTGTCAAGTAAGCCATCTCAAGAAAGCAGTTCCACCTCTTGTCGGATCGACGCCACAGACCCCACAGCGCTGAGCATCCTGCGTAAGGAACGAGCAAAAGGCCCAGGCACTTTCCACGTGTGTTCACGGTGCACGTGATGGGAAAAGGGCGGCGCCAAACAAACGGTGTTTACGCCTATTGTTTGATTATCGGACGCGTCTTGTTGACCTCCGACCATCACCTTCCCCGTTCCGCATCTCTTCCTCCCATCGCGCCTGCCCGCCCGCGCCGCACTCGCCCATCCATCTGCGCCCCCACCGCTCCCGCACAGTCGTCGCTGCCCCACACACGCCGTATCCCGCCCGTTGTCCCCCACCGAATCCCAACCATGCCCAGAAAAGCAGCCGCAGCAGCCACCGACGCCGCCACCGACGCAGCGCCGCCCCGTCGCTCGTCCCGAATCAAGGAGCAGCCCAAGCCCGTCGAAGCGCCAGCACCCAAGAAGCCCCGTGCCAAAAAAGCAGCGGCAGAGAAAAAAGACGGCGAGGACGCAGAGACGGAGAAGAAGCCGCGGGGCAGGAAGCGCAAGGCCGACGACGCAGAGGTGAACGGCGACGACGAGAAGGAGGCCAAGAAGGTGCGTCCGTTATCGTCTTTTTTGCTGTTTGGGCCCGGCGATGTTGATGTTGATATTTTGCGCACAGACCAAGCCCGCGTCCAAGGCCGCCTCCGAGAAGCCTGCGTCCAAGGCTGCGAAACCCGCGAGCAAGGCGGCTGCCAAGCCCGCGTCCAAGGCCAGCCGTGCTGGATCTGCGAAGCCTGCCAGCCGTGCTGCTAGTGCCAAACCCGCCAGCCGTGCGGGCAGTGCTAAGCCTGCGTCGAGGGCTGGCAGCAAGAAACCTGCATCCCGCGCTGGATCCAAGAAGCCGTCGTCGAAGGTGCGTCTCATCATCCGTGTTGCATTGCACTGGTGCCCTTGGAGTCTATCACCTCCGTGTCCTTCGATCGGCCCCTTTTTCGATGTCTCTCGTCGCGTCTCACTTCCGTCATTCATCTCTTTCTCATCACATCATGATGCTAACTAACACCGTTGTCCCATTAGGTTGGCGGAACGGAGACTGCCGTCACTGCTGCTCCGGTGGAGGATACCATTGTCGAAGAGCCCGAGCCCGCTGAGGACGATGCCCCGGCTGAGGAGCCTGCGCCTGAAGAAGCAGTAGAGGTCAGTCCATTTCTCTCACTATCGGTCCTTTGTTGCTCGCCTTCAAATCCTTCATCGCCCTGCTATATCGAACTCCCTGTGTCCTCGCATATCCCTCGTCGCCGTTGCACTCCATCCATCTTCCACGCCGAACTACAAACTGACTCCCTGTACAGACAGCCGATTAAATGACCAGCAGCCATAAACGAAGCCGTGCCAGGTCCTCTGTTAAATATCGCTATCGCAACCTTGCTTTCCTCTATTTAGTGTATTGTGTATTTCCGTTTTTCTTTTGTTGCCGATACGTTATTCTCCTCTCTCTTACTCTTGTCGTATCCTTTTTTTGCACTTGTGGTGCGCGGACGTTTGATTCATTTCTTGCGCTGCGTGCGCTCGACCAGGCGCAAGATCCACACGATGTGTATAGACTCTTTCCATACGCCGGTGTCTTCTGTTTCTTCGACGTGTACATTGTCTATTTTGCCGTTGTGTTAGTATAGTCACGAGCTTATGTTATGTATATGGGTGTGTGGCGGGTGTGAATATATATGTAGGTGTATGCTTGCCTGGATATGTGTGGCGCAGGGACTTGGGGAGGGGTGGTGTCAAATCTGCTGCTGGGTGGAGGGATCATGTCGATTCGAAGGAGTGACGAGGTGCTGGTCAGAACGTGCTCGGATGGGACATGAAGCACGGGAGATGATGAATGTGGGGTGTGCGATGATGCGTGCGGTACTACGATTGCGCATATCATGATCCACGCAAACGGTGTAATCGTGTATCTGATTGAAAGATCATATCAAAGTGAGGGCGACGTGCATTGGGTGTATGTAACACGAGAGCAAGAATCAGAAAATCCAGCTGGGAGAACTTCAGACTGCGAGAACGAATGGAGTCTGGTATAGATGATTTGAAGATAGTGAGAATATTACCTAGATAAACATGATTTTCTCAAAGCCGGAGGTCAAGGTCGCATGAATTCAAGAATGCTGCGATATTCGGCCGGCAAAGCTCATCAAACCAATCTTTGACAGCCAACTATTCGACAGTTCCCGAAAGTCTGAGCTCTTTCAGTTAACCGTTCCAGCGCGCCGGCGTGCTACTGTGGACATCACAGCTTCGCCGGCGTTTGTCAAGGTCTCCAGCAACGGAAAAGCGGTGTCCGATTCGATTGCCCAAAGTGCGTATCTTTGTCGGCCCAAGAAACGGTGAGGTCGTGGACGTTGGGTGTTGACCTCAAAGGGGTCGCGACTCCGTCTCTGTCCACATTACCGAGAACGATAGAGGCGGGCCCGACTTGGAACGGAAGGGCGCGCATGATGTTGGGTATTCAGGCGCAACGTGGAGGCGAGGCAGCTTGGTGAGTTCATGGCACAGCTGAGGGTTGAGACAGAAGTATGTGTGACCAAGGGAAGGAACGAAATCGACTGATGCGGAGCGGAGCAGCGGATACATCTCGAGCATAAGATGAGAGGTGGGGATGTTGCATTGTCCAGCCTTTGCGTTGCAAGCCTCCAATGCCCTCAGCTCACTGCGTTGGACAAACGACGACCAGCAATGTCAAATGTTTTTACCCCTTGGACTATGTACTTGACATAGACTGGGACATCGAGTTATGTTCCAGCCTTGCGGGCCACTCTGTCTTGATCCGCGACTTGAGACCCCTGCGCGATGCACCGACTCACGTCGTGGAGATATAAGCACATGAAAACAGGGTCATTTAACGAGTTCACATAAATACAAGTCCCGCGGTATCTCTAACATAGTGCGAATCGCTGCTATCTACGCACATCCAGACGAGCCGTTAGGTGCTCTGCAGGTCCCCGAATATATCTGCGAATTTCATTCAGCAATCAGGAAACAAGGTATGAGCCGAGCATACCGAATGGGCGTCTGTTCGTAAGCTGGCATGGCAGTTGCAATTACATCCGGAACCTCCGAGTCATGTAACAAGCGCGCCATTTCCATGAACCTCGCCGTCCTCAGGCGTGCATCACCGGCTCCATCTGTCGTGGTACCCAGGAGGGTGAAGGCGAGCAGGAAAAGCGTTATCCCACAGGCCACGGTGGCAACTGCCTTCCACTGTACGATGTGTAGTCTCGCGCGCGTGTCCACCTTGTCGTACGTAGCGCTCGTCAGAACGGAGGCACTATAGTTATCCGGCCGGTAGGAGCACTGAGGATAGATAGAACCGTACTTGAATGGCGCGTCACATTGCTGCCAGACGTTCCATAGATAGCTTGCCGTCATGTTAGCAAGCGTGTTTTCCACAACGTCCAGACGAGTGTTCTGGGATAGGAGATTGGAAATAATGTCGAACGTCAAAGGTGTATCCTGGGTGTAGGTACCATCCTTGTAGCAGCCGGAAGGTACAAACATCTCGAGAAACTCCCTCGCAAGGAACTCGCTGCCAAGTTGAGGCGAGAAATCATCCCAATCATGAGGCTCCGACGGCTGCGTGCGATCGTAGCTTTCGTTGTATAGTGAACCCGACTGCGTAATTGTGACACTCGAACTCTCTGTGTGCAGGGAGCAACCAACAGCCTGGAGATACAATGTCCGTTTCGACTCGACGCATTCGGGGTGCTCCATAAACAGACTGACGCATTCTGCTGACAAATTGTCGCCAGAGCACAGATCAGTTTCGCACGCCGCCGTCATTTTTGGATTGAGATAGGTGATATTGGTCGCCGCGACTGTATCAGACAGATCATGTAAGAGCCGATCCGTGTCGTTCGACGCCGCGACGAATATCACCTGATTCGAGACACCGTCCGAAGCATTCTCCAACTCGCCATCCCAATCCCAAGTTTGTAGCAACGTCCGGTAGGCGTACTCCAAGGCCCATACAGCGGGACTGAACGTCATATCGGAAAGATCGTCGGGTCGCGCGTTAGTCTGGCCATAGATTGGTCGCGCAGATCCGTATATTGAAGCCTCGATGCCGGGGTTATCGCTACCATTCCAACGGACGTAGTATCCATCCGATTGGACGGATGCAACACTGTCCCCAAAGTCGAACTCAAACACAGCCTCCTCTGGCTTGATACGGGAGCAGTGCACGACCATCCTCGTTGCATTGACATGTGCTGCGACAGTCAGTCCCTACTAGTTGTGTAACACGAATGAGCGTAAGACTTACCCACGTCGAAAATCAATGACGAGTCGGGAACATCATGGAGAGTGCTACTGGCGGTCAGCATAAGGTTCAAAGTGTGTGATGGGACGTGCTTTCCCATGACTCCTGGATGTGTGGTGTCATTACCCGTTGTCCTGTCGAGGTGAAGAACTGAGTTTGCAGTCTGTAATCCCGTTATTACATGAGAGTTATAGTCACAGATAACGGCGCGTACGGTCCAGAGGTCCATGACCTGATAATAGCCCGAGTTCATGTCCATGTTGTCTGAGCAGTTCCAGTCGACATGTTCCACGTGCTGAAAATTTTGGGACAGAAAGGGCACGATATGGCTATGAGCAGTGCCTTCAAACTGCGTGGTGGAGTTGTAGACATCGACGCCTGGTGAAAGACTGTCAGACGAGACTGATAGAACGGCACAAAGATTGATCGATTACGCACTGAACACACCAGAGCTCGCCAATTTGAACAATTCCCCCACAAGGAAGTACAGAGGGACGCCAAACAGAACGCTTCGCGAGATCTGTCGATATCGATGCATATGAAAAATTCCATTGGCAATTGCAGGCCCCATTCCCCCGTACCATGCCTGGAGGCGAAAGTCCAGGTCAACGATGGATTTTGCTGATGGGAAAAAATGGAACTTTCAGAAAGGTAGAAGTGCTGTCGTCACGTACGATGTCTGATAGCCGCGTCTATGGCCATTGCGCCAGAGAGAAAGTATAGAAGAGAGATGGATGCAGTGGAAAAGACCTGCATGACAATGGAGATGTAGCTCGATATATGACCGACCTACGCAGACGTCAGTTCAACTGGGCCCCGAGGACAGAGGCGAGAGCGCGTGCGTACATTATTGATATCAATGGACACGTTGTGCTCCCAGCGTCCGAGCGAAACGACAAGTATTACTATGCCTGTGAGAAGAAGCATTCCGTGCAGGATGTGCACTAGCAGCAACCGACGAGAGCGCCGTTGCGTTGGCCTTGGTTGTTCGTCCGAATCACTGCACTCCCCTAGTAGCTTGTTCTCCTCGACTTGCTTCCTACGACCGCGAGTCAGTTGATGGAGCCTAGTAGATGGACGGGGAAGACTTACGTTGGCGTATAGTCCAGAGAGTCCATTTCGACGCTTGAATGAATCGACGTCCGACTTGACATCTTGATGGGAGTCAAAGTGTGTTGACGGTTTGGAGAAGTCAGTGACCTATATTCACTACTTCGAGTCAGGAGCCGACATCGCCATGAAACATTTCTGAGCGCTGACATTCTTACGCAATGCAAACCTGATATCAATCTCGTTTCCAGCGAGCTACGTACAAGTTTGAGTTCGCTTAACTCGGCGATACCATCCCTGCCAACGCGTTGGCGTACTACGAGCAGTTATCCCGACTATCTCTTCCCGCCGGACGTTGAGGTTTCCAGCAAAAAGGGCTTGAATTAGTTCATGACGGTGCTACCATGCCCTGCGGAAATGATAAAAGTATGTGCAACCATGGAAGGGGAAATGATCATATGACTATTCTTCAATGTGACTGAGGCAGAGCGGAGCAACGAACGCATCTCGAAGGCTCGGTGATGGGCGAGATGGCGCAAAGCCCGGCTATCACGTCGCAAGCCTCGAGATTCCCACGGGCCAAGACACGAAGAACTCACCGGGATCCCACGTTGTGTGGCCACGAATAATAGACCACCTGAGATGCTGCGATTGCGGTAGCGAGCTCGTGTCGGCAGCCGCGTTGGTCGACGTGTCAATACGCGTTTGCTCTGATGCGGACGAACATGATTCGTGATCGTAGGTGCGGAAGAAAGCCAGGGCATTTCTGCAGCTGCAGCTGCATCTTCAGTACCTCGATAGAAGACAAGTTTCGCTTACGGTGGCAACTAGCAGAGGGCAAATTTCAACCACGTGGGGGAAACGGGTTCGAGCCGATCGCAATTTGTCATCACGACTCACTATCCACAACACCACGACGAGCGCTATCAAGCTCCTCTACCTTGTTGATGCTGACATTTACTCAGAGATAGACAGAGCTCTGCAGTAGCTACTCAAGCGGAGCAGACAACTTTCTTCCACAAGTACCACGCACAGGCGAGGATAACGACAGTTGTCAAACAATGCCAGCGCGACCGGAGTGCTGCCGCATATTTCCCGCGACTCAACACTTTACTCAATCTCACCCACCGGTACTGTAGTAACTGACATCATGCTGTCAGCGACTTCATCATGATGCCATGTTTGTCTCAACGAAACATATTTATTCAGGTGTGTTCGTGCTGGAGGTCCCTTCTTCATTCTTTCAGTTTCCCTCTCTGCAACTCGCTGGCTGTCCATGCATATGTCTCACTTCGCTCAGTGTCTGTGCGTAACTCATCTTCTCTGCTGCGACACTGGTACCTACTCTGACGTCCCATGACAAAGCTTCTGGCTACCGGTAGCCTCATCATTGCTGCTCTCGGCGCCGAACAGCACGACGGAATGCGTCAACACACCTATCACCATCACCTGGGACGAATTGGTCAACCCTCCTACCGTCATACTCAGAAGATACAAGCTCGATAAGAACGAGTTTACCACTGCGCTGTTTCGTGTGCAGAGGGACGGAGACGAGGCGACTGCGACGACACAATTTCAATTCAACTGACAACAACTCGCGGCAAGTGTTATCGAGATGCTCACAGGTGCTCGTAACTGATGTTTCATTTTTCCTGATTTCTATTCAGGCGTTTTATCGTCGTTGCCGTCACAGACCCCGAGTGAGTTCCCTCTTATGTTTTACTGAGAGAGAAGAGTTGATTGAAAAGCACAGAAATCCTGTGCTGAATGAAACAGAGCCAAAGAGTGACGAGATCGATGTATTCTCCAGCAATACGGGCTGTAAGATCACTGGTCCAGAGGCGGAGGTTCAGAATCATACTACTACGTATGTCTCCGGCATACATCCACCTGCTAATCACACTAATGCCGATGACCATATCTACGGAAGTCACACCGCTATTATGGTAGGTATCGTTTTGGGCGCGTTAATTTGTCTTGGAGTTGCTGCGTTCACAGTTGTATGGTATACGCGCCGCCTCCGGCGGCAAAGGCTTGGGAGTTTGGGGTCTGTCCCGTTCACTTTGAAGCATGACTCGCCCGTAACTGCTCCGTCTCATCGTCGCAGTCCGAGCCCGGGCTTGCCCTCGTACTCTCAGGCTGTTACTTGCGGTATGCAAGGCTAAAGATTGACGGAGACACGTCTGTGAATGTGGACGCTAAAATGTGGCGCCTCAGTATTCTGGCAACTGGGAAGTAACGAGCGGGGTTGTCAACTTGTCACCTAATTGAATTCACGTCATATCCAGAAATCCTTATTATTGATGATGTTACTACTAGCTATTCTGTCTAAACATTACATTGACACGCAGTCCGTAAGCTCTGGAGTCTCCTGTTTGTAAAGACAATTATCAATCGTCACCGTTGAGTGTTTTTCACAAATCACATCGTGTTCTTCGCTGTCAAGGTCATCAAACAAAGCTCATCTTCATCACTTCTTGTCCCCTTCCCGGCCCATCATCATCACGAATCTTTACTCCGATCAAGCGCGTCCTTCCCGCAAGCCAGTCCACCCTTCGCACGCCGCCACTCCATCCTCGCCCTAATCTGGTGCAACGCTCCTCGTATGTGTGATAAATAACGCTCCGTTGTCTGTCGTCCATCTCAAGCCACTCTGCGTGTGTGAGACGTTGCCGAAGGGAGGCGTACAACGCATGGAGAAGGTCATGATTCGTTACGGAGGAGCTGGACTCGGTCTTGTCTACGACGATGATTCAGGGTAAAATGGAGCTGTCCGAGCCTACCATTTGAGCGCGTATAACCCTCCTCGGCGGGTCGGTGGCAAATTCGTGTATGGTGGGATCGAATAGCGGGTTTGGAGGGCCGCTGAGAATGTCGTATGATATTGGGGAAGGGAGGGCAAGGATAGGATGCATGTGCGTCCGAGCCCGCGTGGCCTGTGGATGTTGGAAGGAGACGTGGAAGCGGTTGGTGAGGGAATTCAAAGGCACAGCAGGAGAGAGCTCATACTGCGGCATCATGGGTGACACGTTGGAGGAAAAGTTAGGATGGCACGTATGCGCCCTTGTTTTCTTGAGTATGGGTTTGGGAAGTGGGCGCGTGGTGGAGCGATGTTGTGGCTGGAAGTGATGTGGGGAGGGCGTGCGATCGAGAGTGTTTCGGGAGTAAATGACAGATGGTACCGCTGTTAGAGCAGTAGACAGACATTTTGAGCCGTGAATTCTGGGGAATCAAATGATACTAGGACGTACGCTCTGTTTGACTCCGATACGTTCTTGCCGCCTTTGCCTTGTCCTTTGTTGCACTTTGTCTGTATGGGTACGTCCGACCGTCAGTGGCCATTCGTAGACTAGATCGGTGTTGGTTTCAGAAAGTGTTTGAGGAACCTATAAAAGTGGCGATGTTCTGAGGGCGGGTGTCGAGACCAGTTATCAGCTTCCTGGGAGTGTGGAGCCGCGGCTTTGAGGCTAAAGCGGGCGCACAAACCCAGCTTCGGTTCATGACGTTCAAACGATCAAGCCTCAGTGCCGATTGAAAGGTCCTTGGTAGCTCCCAACTAGGCGAGTACTAGTCATCCGAAATGAGATAAATTGTAAACAATGTCTCGTTCTATTGGCGAGAGTGTTTCTTAGGGGCATGCGCTGGACGGAGTCGCGGCGCACCATCAAGCCATCAATGAGGATGCTACGAAGGGCTAGAGGTAGCAAAGGAATTCGTCAGATTCAGAAAAGCCACTCAATTGTGAAGGCTAAGTATGAGACGGCGAGAAGCACAAGGACATTGGAAGACTCGTTGTCACACGTAGTAGTTCGGAGGGGGTTTTCCTCGATCTCCTGCTTTCATGCGTCCGTCTCAGGTGCCACGGTGCTCAACAGAAACATCTCTGATAGTATATCGGTTAGTACACGCGCCTGTCATTATTACTTTGACTTCCGCGCGAAAGCTGGGTTCGACTCCCAGTCAGAGAGTTTAAACTTTTGGTTTTTGCCGGTGTTTGTACTCAACGCTGATGAAATCGCAGCGATTTCATCTGTCCAGGAGAGCCGTCCGTCCTGGAAAAGAGTATTGGAGTTACGAAAACTTTCACCACAGCCATGCCCGTCGCCCGACTGGCAAGTCACCAACTTTGCACGACGGACGATTGCTGCGCCGTGTTTGAAGCAACTTGTAGAGAATGAAAGGGTCAACGGTTTGTGTCCTGCGTGATTGAGTGTAGGCGTTTAGTCCGGTTTGGCCCAACCCCACGAGATGTTTAAGTAGGTTCTAAACTTCTCAACAAGGTCTACGAAAAAGTCTCTGTTCTCGGACTAAGTTATGCATAACCAAATGACTCTACATGTAATGAGATACTGGGACCTCCTCTCACGACATTCATTGGATTCAACGTCGAATTCCTCAAGGCACTCTTTACAGTCTGTGCTACTGAGTGGGATCCACAGACTAGATTCAACAGTGACAATCAGCGACGTGATAAGAGCCGACTCAGATAACATACCGTTGACGGACATATGTCCACGTCCCACTTGCTCCGCCTCCGACATCAATATAGCCTTCAAATCCGGACGGCCCGCATGCCGCCTTACCGTACTCGATTCCAGCATCTCTAGTGACAGTTGACTGCCTGACGCAGCCCCGCTCCCACCGCGGCTGGCAAGCTCTGCATCACTCAGCGACTTGAGCGATGTGTCATCCCATTGCACAGTATCCCGCTTCGTCTGAGTGACGAACAACTTGATATCCACATCCAAGTTACTGTCACGCGAACGAGCAATTGCGCCGCTAAGAGCGTCCGAGATCCAGTTCACATGGCCTATAATCACGTTCAGAATATGAAGGGAAGAGTTGACGGGAAGTTGAGACGTACTAGCATCGCGGATCGCCCAAACAAATGTCACGCGCTTGCAGGAGCTCTTGCCCGCACGAGATCGTCTGTAACGAAACCTTGAGTGCGATGCCTTTGGTGCGAAAGAGAAGCATACTCAATGGTGTCTATCAAAAGAGGTAAAGTATATGATACGCCGGACCCGCCTTCGTGATGATTGTCAGTTTCGATATGCCGCAAAGCAACGGAAACACACACCAGCAATCAAGACAACGCTCTCAAACCCATCCAGTGATGAGGACGTTCCATACGGTCCATCTAGCAGTACCTTCACGGGACCATCTCTTCGACCAAGGCGCTTCGTGAAACCTTCTCTAACATTGATCAGGAACACCACGTCCTTCCAATACACCTCCCCGTTGAGCTCCTCGTCCTTCTTTTCTTCTTGAGCGGCTTGGTCACCGTCCACGGTGTGATCGACAGCCTTGGGTCTGGGTGTATCATAGCTGGCAATCGTGAACGGATGGGCCTCGAACGGGAGTCTCGAGACCTCGGGAATAACGAGGTATGCGGTCTGTCCGGGAGCCCAGTGGAAGTGCCTAGGTCGCTTGACTGTAAGGCGCACGAGATGCGGCGAAAGATGCTCCACAGTAGCTCTATGGTCCGCTTCGGTCGTATTGGTCGAAGTCGATGGGCGAAGGAAAATGTTGAAAACGATGAGACGGACGAGTCGCATGAAGCGATCCAGCGCCCATATGATGAAAGATGCGTAAATATACGAATTGAATCTGTCGGCCTGTCAACACCGCGTGCCAAGAAAGGGTGAAGATCACATACTGATATGGCTGTGTGTGGTAGTATCCGCCAATCAACATCAAGCTACCGGCGATCAAGGTGAGCGTTGGTTATCGCGATGTACGATGGATACGTACAAGACAAAGACAAAGTGGGAGTAGTAGAAGAGCTCGTATGCCTTCGCTCGAATAGGCCGCAGGGACACCAAAATGAGGACGGAGTAGGCTACGAGACTCAGAAGTCCCATTTGCAGGAATAGCATTCCCCATCGGCCGTCTGTTCTGGTTTGCAGCTGAGGAACCCGGTCAGTCAGGCTCACAGTAGAGATAATCGGCAGTATGCACTTTGAGTCCCCCGTGTAACCACAGCATCACGAAACACGTTCTTGCACACATACGATGAATCGAGTTCAGCTATACGGCTATCAGCAGGTGAAAGATGATCCAAGGGACAATCTGCGAACCTTCTCATGGCTTAGGCCAGTCAACACTAAACGGTGATATTGTGAGTTGGATGTGGAGGCAAAAATATTTGAGAGGACTTACAACCGATGACATTGTTCTTTGTTCCAAGCGCCGTCAACAAGGGGAATTGGCTAGTTGCTATCGCTCCTGCACGACTGCCCATGTACGCCGGACTGAACTTCAGACCTTGGGAGTCCGTTGCTAGAGGAGCGGCGATGTCAACGACACGGGGAAGAAGTGATAAGGGAAGAAACTTGCTGTTCACCAGTTCCCAAGCAAATAACGCCGCGGTGTATGCAAGGACACAAAATACCTCGGCAATGTTCAGACTATAGGCTCCCACACCGATTGTGGTTCGAAATGCTACGGCGCGATACGCGTTGAGCAATGCAAGAGGGAGACGTGATACTCCGTTGCGTGGTGAAAAGCGAATGCGGAGACGATCGAGGAGTAGAGAGATGACCTGGAGGAGCGCAACGACACCAATGAACGCCCCAACAAGATACCATGCTTGATGTGGATAGTCCTCAGCATACTCCGCGCGAAGCAGCGAATCGCGAGATGGTGGACCCGGAGGCCCAGCAGGCGGTGAGACAGTGGTCGAAGACATGTAGGTCAGACCGAGAGGATAATCCGGAAGCGCTGAAGAACTACTTCAGACGCGTGCAAACTATTTAAAGGAGTTCGGTACAGCACATCGCAAGAAGCCCGGATGGACTCTCCTCCTCGAATAGCATGGTTTAGATTGCGCGTTATTTCGACATGATTGTCCGGACATGTGAATGACGAAGACGGATGGAGGGTTCGGTGTCTTATCGAACTGATGCACGTGTTGGCACGCATGGCACGCCGAGGACAGAAAGAAACGAGTGGAGTGCCACAAAGAGAGGTGAGCTGGACGTATGGAGGAGGCGGCGGAGCGGTGTTCGGGTAAAGCTAGGCAATTATAGCTCCGTGACTGCCTTAGATGCATCAGCGATATCCGAGAGGTGGGGAGGCGTCAAGCAAAGTAGAGCCAAGAGAAGAATTGCTATACCGACGGTTCTCATTTACACCATGCGCGCACCTTGCCGTCAACACCGGTATCCACGATGCTTCAAACAGAGAAGCAACACGTAGCAATGTGGTCTACGAAGTGTACACGTTGTACGCGCCTCGGAGGCGATGAAGGGAGCGATATGGCGAAGCGCAAGCCTGTATGATTGGTGAGCAAGAAAAGATTGGCGTGGGGAACTTCGTGCTTGTTAAGGAAGAAAAAAACGGGACGAAGCTGTCCTACGAGATGAGCATCAGACATTGTTTTGGCGCACACACGTACCACATGACAACCAACTATAGTGTATGGTCCATTGTTTTTCCAGGCCACTATTGATATGGCCGAGGTGCGACGGTATCTGCAGCATCATGGTGACTTGAACCGAACGAGGGGGAAACCCTAACCCAGTTTGAATGCGTCATGCCTTTCGGCTTGTTCCGCGCCTCGATCCGATATTGATTGATCGGTTCCCGATTTGTCTCACCTTATCATAGTCTACCGTCTACTAGGCCACGTCGTCAAGGAACTCAGGAAACGGCCCACAGCCTTGTCGCCTAGACGGCATCATAACGCCACCTCACCAAGCTGATTACAGCCTTATTGTTCTGCGCCTTGTTCTCGAAATGATCTGCGCGGAGCCATCAATCACTGTTATTGTGTAACAAGTCGCCGCTGTCTGTCATCATCAGTCGTGTTATTGTTCTTGTCGCTCTTATTCTTGTTTGAGATGATCTTCGAGCTCTTGTTTTTATTTGAGAACAACATCGTTCTCATACAAAAAGCAAGACCTCGCGCAGTGGAGCCCAAGCCACAAAACGCTCGAACTTCGTCACCGCTTGCCGAGCCCGACAGTCACAGTCCCACCCTTCGATTGCAATCATTCGCATCAATATGACCCGCCCCACTGACGAGCTCAATCGCTTTAGCATCGCGACGGGATCCACCATTGCGTCTCCGAGCAATCGCGTACATCTGGGCCCTTCATACCACCAAAACCAATCGCTCTCCAATTATGAACTTCAGAATGGGAAAATGGTCAACCCATACACATCTTTCATACAGCCCAGTAGCTGCGTCAGCCGCACGTCGTCCAAGTGCACGACTCGGACTCGAACTTCATTCAACTCTAGCCAGTCATCATCACCTTCGAGACGTATGTCCAGCTCCAAACGTCCGGGGGGCACTTCTCTCGTCCAAGGCGCCGAATCGCAGACCAGCGCCCAGCAGTACACTCTTACCAGCAGTGTTCATCTACGAGCCAGCACTCACTCGTTCTTGTCCCGACGAGACTCCAACTTTTCTATCATCACCGATGGCGTTAGCTGGATGACTGCCGATATGATCCTAGCAGCATATACGAAGCCATCGGTCTCACGAGGCGAGAACGGGCGGAAGCCCGGATTGCCAAGTACACCCAAGCCTTCCTCCTCGGGTGGCTCACGAACGGACCTTGGTTGCGGTTCGCGTTCGAATCTATACGATGATGGAGAAGGACGTGCGCACCCCCAGGGGCCAAGAGAGCGTCGCAGTCGCTTGAACAATTGTTCATAGCTTCATAGAGAGATTGAACTGAGGTTTCCATCTCACCATGGTATGTTGTTGAAATGGGAATTGGGTTCTGCTTCCTAATCCTGCGAGTTCCGTTGAACGATGCTCATTCCAGTATTTCGGTACAAGACCTGTGACGGAACATGATACTTAGAATATACCATATCCGGAAGCATGAATAACATGCAGAGGCGAAGATGTGCCGACGAAGATCCCAAATGTAAATAGGTCGATGTACTGATTGAGTCTGTCACAAATATAACACCGTAGCAAAAATAAGCCCAACCCATGACATAGCAGTAGGAGTAATCATGGGCAGTGCCGCATTCGAGGTCTGATTCTGGTCCTGGCTCCGAGCCGACCCGGTCTCAACAACGGCAACGCCCATCGAATTCGTCACACTCGTTGGAGGAATTGCAGTGGGCGCCGATTCAGCGGTCCCGTAGAGATTCTTAGACACCTTCGCCTCGTTCAATGCATCGGACAGCTGATCACCCGCATCTTCTGGTACAGTCGAAAGAAACCCTACCCTAGGCGGATCTTGAGAGGGATGCGACAAGTTACCGTAGTAGAACGAAGAGAGGACCCTAGCACATACATCCAACATCATGAGCACCGTCCACGTTAACGAATCGGATCCACATACCCTTTGAGAAACGGATCTCCAAGACTCCAGCTATACAGATAACCCTGACCTGCGACAGGCGTGTCCGTCACCGCTAAGTTCGCTATACATGTCTCAACATTGTCCGCATACGCTTGGGTAATGAAGTCGCGCGGGTCGACTGGGAACATCTGGCCGCCGATTTGGAACGCGAGAGTGTGGGGGGTCGAGCATGGAAACGTGTCCCCGCCAAGTGAGGTATATATCGTGCTGAGAACATCGGAGGGTCCACGGATGAGGGAGTTACCCTGCGATTGGAAGGTCAGATACGAAAAAAGAAGATAGAATGACAAACAGTGTCAATGAGTGCAGATGTTCGGATGCTTGAATCCGCCAGTGTGGACGCGGGGAGGGCTTTTCCGTCAAAGTATACTGCATCGATGAAGACTTCCCATGCAATGGGGTATTCCTGCTCATCCGATTCGGTCCAATCAGCATCAAGTCCAAGACACACAGTGTTCAAATGACTTACTTCGCTTGGAGAGTCCGGCGGCGCACTTAACCCGCCTTCGGCAGCCGTATACCTCCTTACATCCACCCATGTCAGGCTATCATTCCTCACTGATGCAGGTAGCTCTCCGATGCTGAGGAGACCCACGTTCCCTCCATATTCAACCGCGTCCCGTTGAAGTGTTACAGTGAACATAGGCGCCGCTAACTCGCCCAAGGAGACAAGGCGTGGAACGAATGGCCCGAGAGTGGAATAAGAGGAGGTGATTATGGGTGTCCATTGCGACGCGCTGGTGGAGCTGGAGCTCGAGGTGGTCTGTCTTTTGGATTTCGGCTTGCTGCCAGGAAGGACGGGGAATGATGGACGCATGAAGTCGAATGAAGGAAAGCCGCGCCGAGCCATAAAACTAGATATTCCGCAGTGGGCGTCGGATAAAAGATTGCTGCGCCGCCGTCGTCTCCGTTTCGATGCGTACATGTTGAAGAAGGTTTCGGACCATAGCACACTGCAGAGTGGGTCAGCCGTGTAAGCGATAACGGAATCGAAGAGGACAATGTGCGTGCCTGTTAATAGGAAATCCCAACCCAAAGATTCCAGCGGAACCAGTCCCAAGGAGGCCCGTGTTTGTATCGTTGATCGACGCAAAGTACATGTTTTCGACTGCCAGTTCCCCAGCGAAACTGACGCTATCCTGTCCAATCATCCCGAGTGCGTGTGTCCCGGTGGTAGAGTCCCCGTAGTACAGTGATACGTCCAACCCCGTAGAAGTGAAGGTAGATTGGGGATATAAAGGCACGGTCGCATTATTGCAGTCTGAGGTGGAAGCCGTGCACTGGTCAGATATGACCCATAAATCTGAGGAGCCAGTGTCTAACAGTTGTTCAGCGGGGTCTGGAGTAAAACGTGGGTGTACCGCGTACCGACAATGAGCGGCGTTTGAATGTTGCCGACGTGTAACAGGACACTGTACGTCCTGTGGAAGGAGACGTCATGGCTCAATTTTGTTTCCCGTCACCAAGCATAGTACGACTTACACATCAAAGTAGCTTCCCAAACCTGCCGCCGCAGTATTAGCATCCTCGGCGCGTCTTCGGAGGGAGCGGTCTGTCCGCTTTCGAACGAGGGGTAAATGTATGCCACCCTCTGTCCTATAGCTTGAATCGACGATATCGACAACTGGTTGCGCCAGAACATCCAATATTGCGACCAGGACGCTGAAGGCCAGCAACTGCATCCCGTGGTCTTGCGGTAATGAACGACAAGTCTAAGGAAAAGACAAAACTAGCCCAGTGCGGATGGCGTGGCATCAAGCTTGGTGTCAGGGGTGCGTGCCTAGACCTTTTCCATCAGAAAATCATAAATGCGGCCACACGGCGCCAGGATGGCACACCGGCACGCCTGTCGGATGTGACGTGCCGGTAGTGCCACAAATCTACGGATTTGAGCTCCGAAGTGGAGGACAGTTTTGTCAAGAATTTCAATCTGCTCGTTTGTTCGCGACCACCGTCATCCATCGACACTCGGCCCAGGCCAAAAAATGCCGCCTAGCAAATTTTTCTGACAACAGCAGACAACCCAGCTTGACATCTCAGAAAATGACGCGGGCTTCACACGCGCCGGGGATCAATGACTTGCGTACATCTGCCTAGAATGTGCTGACACGCTTCTCCAGTCGAAACATGGGCCTGGCGACGCAGAGCGTGCTCATCTTCCTCGCTTTGCGGCCGCACGGAGTCGAATCTACACAGGTACTTGCTCAGTCTGGTGATGCGTACATCGTGCAAGCCGTCAATCAACTGTTGTCCTTCAAATCCCATGTCACCCAGGCTCACCATAACTCGTGAGGCTTTGAGCTCAATCATCTGCGTTCTTTCCTTCGACAAAGCTTCCTGGATCAGAACAATGCGACGGCGATACCAGGGCGAGGAACGCGTTTGGTTTGGTTTGCCCGCTGAACATACTTCAAGCACCGCCCTACCCCCTTATTTTCGCCTCTATATAAGTACGTGCCAGCCCCATCACACAGAAAGCTATCTGCCAGCCCGATGTCACCTGAAAGCAGCAACCGCGAGCTCAGTCCCCTCTTCGCTGTAAGTGCTCGATGTATCTTTGATTGGTCGGAAGTCACTAACGCAGGAGTACAGGAATTGTTCGGCGATCTTGGCAGCTACGATGTCGAGACAGATTTTTTGAGTGCTCGTCGCCGTGAGTTCATTTCTGGGGTGCAATTTCGTCGCGCCGGCTAAACCTTCTTACAGAAGTTGCCGTTCGCGATTTCTCCTACGCTGACGAGAAGGAGTCGCTCGACCAAGATGTGGGAATCCAACATGCTAGCCTTCGCGGTGAGTCTCTATACTAGCGTACTACTTTTATGCTGGCTGAAGCTCAACACAGGCAGCTTCGTTTCCCGAGCTGCAGCTGCTATTCCGCGCTCTGGTCCCATTCGTCACCGTGATGGTCCCATCCGCCACGGTCTCTCCGGGTTTGGGCGGCGCAACTCTCTCCTGCTAGTCTACGTCGCTGCCGTTGTTCTGGCAAACCGGAAGCATATCCAAGAGCGTGGCCTTCACATGCATTTCTCTATCTTTGAGCTACAAAGCGAAGCAGAAGCCGGATCAGGGTACTCTTGCCAAACCTCCAGCGATGGCGCTCTGAACACAGGAGTGCCCGGCCAGGTTGACATCCCTTGGGTTGATGCCGCCAATCTCCCTCCCGACTCTGCCATTACTGATTTGACCAATCTTGCGGCCTGCATTACGTCTCAACTTCTGGAGGACGTCGACGAGCACAAGGCGGCACTGGCGAGGGAAAATCTTTCGGCGCTGCAGATGTTCAACAACGCCCTTCGTGACGATGGGAGCCGCATTGACACATCCGAGGCTTTCACCACCCGCGGTTCCATAGGCCGAGTCCAGTGGCCCAAGATCCACGATGCACTCGCATACATCCAGGCCCACATGCAGGACGTCATCACTATTGAGCGCTGTTTCGAGCATGAGGTGCTTGCACTCATAACGAGTGACCCGCAGCAGCCTCGTTTGAAGGTACGGAACGTCGGCACGGGGGAGGAGCACAAGGAAACCTTCGACTTCGTCCATCTGGCTAACGGGACCCCTGGGGCCCCGAGCTTCCCCAATGACCCCACGGCATCGTCCGCCATTCCAAATCACCAAACTGTCAACACGTTTCTGTCTCAGCGCAACCTTCTCGACGCCAATGACCAAATTCTGCCTAACTCGCATATCCGGCTGGCGGGATTTAGTCTCTCTGCGTACGACTACATCCCACTCATCCTCCAACACACCTCTCTCATCGACGCGGGGACTGCCGATCCTTCGAGTCCGTTTGGATTCAAGATAAACGAAGACAAGGCGAAAGACTACCAGGGTCTTCTGACCTTCATCAGTAACTCGGGGACCCCAGCGCCACCACGCCTCCTCAACAAACTCACCGGTACCGCCATCCTTACGACGGAAGAGACTCACGCCCTGTTCATGCAGAAAGACTTCGACTGGCTCAACTTTTGGCTTGTCTTCCTTGACGCGAACGTCGCTCGCATGCTACGCAAGCTACCGCGGGACCTGCACTACAAGCAGCGTATGAGCGCTACCGAGCGAATGGTGGACTACGTCCGCCAGACCAAGGCGGATCATGATGCGAAGGGAGCTGGGGTGACGGAGATGGGCTGGCATCGGGCCGGGTACGCGCGCCTCTATTTTGGTCAGGGCTTCGAGGAGGACCCCGCCGCTGCAGAGAGCGCACTCATCCAGAAGGCTCCGCTCACCCGCACGGACCGAGCAGGCTACTCGATGCGTCGCGGCTCTCTTAGTGACATCAGCTCTTGGCCCTACATTGCTCATCACCGCTCGAACGCGAAGTTCATGAATGCATACGCCTACATGTACAACATTTATGCCGGCTCTCCGACTCCCATCCACTACCTCATCGCACGAATGTTCGAGCTTGGTGTCGCACAGCACAAGTCTCATGAGCATGCAAGCATTGTTCCCGACAACACCATCTCCGCGTCATTTTCACCTTACAGATTTGACCGGAACGAGGACAAGGTCTTTGTATCTCTGCAAGGACAGGTCAAGGACGTAGCAGTCGGACAGCCTTTCTATGATAAGGGTCGGTTCCTCCAGTCGAAAGACGCCACTCCGCAGCTCGTGCACGCCATCGACATGGGCATGGGCGGCCACGGCACCCGCATCGTCGTGCTTCCCAAGAAATCGAGTGACGCCGACGGACCTCCGCCACAATCGATTATCGGAATGCGCTGGCCAGACACCAACGCCCTTGGTCCCGCCGTGCATTCTGCCGGTATCGTCGCATCTATGACGGTCCTTTTGAGCTTGATCGCTGCTAAGGGAGTCCAGCGACCCGCGGAGCGCTTGTTGGCGTACTATGACAGCACACTCCCAACTCAGGAAGCGTTTGACGCGGAGACTGCCCAGTTCGAAGCCGTTTGGAAAGAGATGCATGAGAAGCGGGCGTTTTTGGTCCTATGCCAGGAGGTAGCGCAGGATGGTGCGGAGTACTGTGACTATACGGACAAGGTTTTCGACTCTGTGTCTAGAGCGAAGCTAGTTAGTGGCTGGGTCGAGGAGGACTTACACGCCTCGGCGCTAAAGTCGTATAGTGAGACGCTGGAGACTATTCCTCCGTTTGATCCGCCGTCGAAGGACCAGTACTTTGACCGGTTTGTGGATTTGACTGCTACGGAGCTTAGGCAGTGTTGGAAGGCATACTGGGATGATATTTAGACAAGAAGATTAGTTGTATCGACTCCTCTCATATGTATCAAGAAGAACATACTTCGGAACACTGTAGTACCAAATCAGATCAGTGAGATAATACTTCAGCGATTCATTTGAGGCGACAGGATCTACGGGTCCGACTGATCATACTATGAAACGTTTGTTTGTGTCTTTACGCTACCCTCCAAGCCATTCGCAAACAGCTCATCGAAGGCCACGATGAGTGAATCGGAGGGATTGTGCACGAGATCAACGGTAAGGCTTTTCAGCACTCCCGTTTTCCGCATGTCGTTTACGAAGCATACGAAGTCGCGCGGAAGCTCCTTCAAGATGAAACCGCCAGTGCTCGAAAGCGCAATGTGCTGGAGTTCTTTGAGGTGCGGTACACCGTCGGAAAGGAGTTCTTCGAGAGCCATGTACGCGTGAATGTGGAAGTCAACGTCGGAGAGATTAGGCGTGAATCTCAGCAAAGTGACCAGCGCAGTGCGGTCGGCCGCATCGAGGTCTTTGACACGTAGGACGAGGTTCGTCAGGGAATTGCCAACGTGCCTTCCCAAAGTAGCTCCTAGGTTGACTGCCGGAGGGTGGGGAGAGTCAACGAGGTCAAGATGGAGGATCTCGAGCGTCGACATCCTCAGATACTCGAAGATTTGGCAGATATTAGACTGGGCTGAGTTGCCTTGCGGCGAGTTCGTGTCATGAAGGACAAGACGAACAGGACAGGGAATGATGTTACGTGGGACGCTGATAGAACGCTGTGCATTTACAACAGCCTCGCAATGACTGACACGAAATTCGGCGTCTCGGATGGTGGGCAGTATCGCAAGAATCATGGCGGCCCAGCAAGGTGTCAGGCAGGACTCGTACCCGCCGACATGTCTAAACGTCTGAATCGACGGCCATGGCATGGTGAAGTAACCAAAAAGCCCCGGTGAATCAAGAGTGAGGTGGCGTAATCTGGTGGCGCGGTAGAAACTGCACCGTTTCTCGACGTCGAGCATCCCTTGCGTCACTAGCTCCTTAGAGTTATGGATGGTGAGCCGCTCGAGGGAAACCATGTCGTCTTCGATATCTCTGATAATCTCGAGAGATTTGAGGGATATGGAAAATGACGCGCTTCTCCAGCGACGACAGCAAGCAGTGTCGAGCAGAATCGACGTGATTGGGAGATTTCCGATATCGTGAACCTTGCTGCTGAGTGCGATGTCAAGGGATGCATCGGCAGTGCGCTTCAGAAGACGGGATAACAGCAGTGCAATATGCCTGGAATGTCGATGAATGCCACTGAGGACTAGTTCGATACGCGACCAGTATAGTGGGCTGGAGAGGGTGATCTGACGCCATCGGCGACAGACGTGGGAGAGAAGCCAGGAGGGGTGAGACATGGATAGGGAGTCTTTGATTTTGTGATCGGTCACCTCTGGGATGGCACTAGTCGAGAATTCGGCCGCGAGATGACTGAAGATTTCGTGGATGATATCTTCGGGAATATAGCGAATGGGGTGCAAAACGATGTGAATATCATGAAGACCGTCGAGAATGGCGGGGTCGGGAATGGCATAGCCATCTGTCATTATGTCCCGAGATAATTCGTGCCTGCGTTGCAAGAGGTAGCGCTGCTGGTCTTGGGAAGGAGGGACATTCGTATGCAGCAGTTCCTCGAGCGCCAAGTAAAACATGGCAGAGGCAACCTGGAGAATCTCTGTATGCTCTCAGCCAGATTCCGGCCTGATCCAAGCGGTGAATGACTCACAGATACACAATACGTTGCGACGACCCAACGCTCGAGAGCCAGTGCAGCGCAATCTGGGGAGGGGATCTATCCAAGGATTCATTGCGCGTTCACTTCGCCTCGGTGTCCCAGGAGCTCTTACGTGGATCTGCGATGGCACGCAAGAAACGAAGATGCCACTGATGGTGAAAGAGAAAAAAGCGCGAACGCGTGACGTCACTTACACGTGGGCTTTCTTCCGCCATCCATCACTGTCAGTCATCCATCCACCTTACCAGGACCCCCGACAACCAACCAAAGGGTCAGATCCCCCGTGCGGAAGAAAATTTGAGTTTTCGACAAGAACTATCATCTAAATTCGGAAGAAAATTGCACTTTTGACCATACATGTGTGATACAAAGTGCGGAAGAAAACTGTACTCTTGAAATACCTTAGATCCAAATCCGGAAGAACTTTGGACATTCGGGCCAATGGGAGGAGAAAATTGGGCGGCACCCCGCCGCCGGGTCCCGACGCGCGTCGGGACCTGGCTCAGCGCCAAAATTGGGCGGGGGCCGGCACTACCGACGAAAATCTATGATCCTCGGTGCGGAAGATTTTTGAGTTTTTGGGGGGTCAGATCCCGTGTTCGGAAGACTTTCTGACAAAATGAGTGCGGAAGAAAAATCCCAAAACTGGGTCAGAAAGATCTGACATTTTGGTGGGTTGTCGGGGGTCCTACCTTACCATGCACGAGATTGCACGCGGACCTACTGAGTAGACTTACGCAATTACGCTTTCGAGATACAATTGAGTACGCCATAATCTTCGTGTCAAGGTGGTCCAGTCAGCACCGAGGTGCAAGTCTCCAAGGAGACGCAAGACCATCCGCTGTTACTTATCAAACTATCGAACGCCACCCAGTCGACGAATGCACGAGCAAGGAGAGATATGTAAAACGGCCGTGGCACGAGCTATGAAGCCCAAGTGGCGAGTGTCTGCAGCAAAGTCGCCACAGGCGGGACAGTGATTGTCGCCATCTCTCATCTTTGTCATAGCTTGTGACACTAGGCAAAGACTTTGAATTTTTCATGTGAAAAAATAGGTGAAAGAACCTTTGCTTTTTTCACGGATTTTTCAGCCGTCAAATCAGTGAAAAATTCAAAATTTTTCATCCAAAACTCATATAAATTTCAGAATATTTAGAAAATTTCATGATATTTTCATGAGTAAAAAATCTGTAAAAAAGACAGAGGTTTTTTCATCATTTTTTACATGTGAAAAACTCAAAGTTCTCACCCAGTGTGACTCATCCCCCTTGGCAATGCCAGAACTTATCGCGTGGTATCTTACATTGTTCTATTGTCAAACGATCGTATTTCTATTGTACAGCTCGGACCTTTAGACGGACAATAGAGAACGGTATTCACGTTCGATTGAAAGATTCCAAGATTTCTCGCTCTATAAAAGCGCGTTTTTCTTTCCCGTCGACATCAGCCATCCCGTCTTGACTATCCGGTCGATCCTTACTATCTATATCATCTTGCACTTTCGGTATGTGGTCGACTATTTCCTCCGGGAAGTGTGCTAAGCGATGTAACAGAGTACTGTGTTATGCCCAGCATTTCTGAGGACTCCGGAGCTGTTAAGGACCTCCCCGAGCCCACACCCACCCTCAAGCTGGCTATAGACAAGCTTCGCTGGACGAATGTCGAACCGGACGAAGCAATTCAGCCGGGACTTCGCGCTCTGTATACCGCAAATCTCCAACATGTCCACTATCTCCGACAACAGCTGTCTCGCATTGATCGTATCATGCTTACCCTCGAGAAGAATATTACATTCACTCAGGACAGAGTGGACGTCTTGCAGTGTATCGTCAGTCCTGCAAGGCGTCTGCTGAACGCGGATATTATCGGGGAAATTTTCATGGCAGCACTGGATTTCGAGTCTCTCAGGCCATCCTCCTTCCAACATATCAAGTCGGCGAATGTGGTTGACACGATCCAACAACAACGCGCTCCCAGTCCGTGGGTCCTATCGCATGTGTGCTCGGCCTGGCGCACGGTTGCTTTACAGCTACCACAGCTGTGGAGCACCATAAGCTTCTCCCTCGACCGTTACCGCTACATGGATGCGCTGGAAAACCGCCTCATCACCCACCTCACCCGCGCCGGCGACCTTGACCTCATCGTCAGCTTGCACAGCTCCGTCGCGATTCCCCACACACATCCTGTCATATCGATTCTTATGCAGACTGCATCCCGTTGGACGGACTTCTCGATATCGCTCCCACGCAATGGCTACCATATGTTCAACCAGTACAATTTGCCGCAGCTCTCCCTGCCAAAATTGAAGGAACTAGACGTCGACATATCTTCCCCGGGGGAACTGCACTCGAACACAATTCCATCTTCTGCCAAAGTCTTCTTGTTCACGAACACGCCTGCACTCGAAGCCGTCGTGAGCTCTCTTCCTCACTTTTGGGAGATCTTCCAGCCGTGCGCCGCGTGGAAGAACGTCGAGTGGATCGATTACAACTCGTTCAGCTTCATTGCATCGCCCCTTGTGCTCATGTCGTTGGACAGACAAGCACCTCAGGCTAAGATTACGAAGCTTGATTTCATGACGACACGAGTAGAGCCTATGCCTGGGGCGCCTATTGTTGCGGCACGCCGAGCAGGCCTTCCCAGACTGCGTTCCCTGATCGTCCGTGGAACCGACATCGCTCCGCTGATCAGTAATATAGAGGCGCCAAACCTCGTCTCTCTGGTCATCGCAATTTACGACCCGTTGTATTGGCGAGCAGCTGGATTCATGGGGCGTGTGTTGCCGGTGACATCCTCCAACCTAACTCGCCTTACTGTCAGTGTTCCAGACATGACGAACGAGAACTGTTGCGCAGAGCTGATATCCATGCTCGAAACGGTTCCCAACGTTTCTTTCCTCGATCTCACTATCAGCCAGCACATCGGGTTTGGAAGACTCTGCGATGCCTTGAAACCTCACCCAGTTATCACACGGCGTGGCACGACATCTCGTTTGCCAGTAGCGTTGCTCCCCGCACTCAACACACTCTACTTCCAAAGTAAAGTCGGCGTAAACATCTCCGTCAGGCTGGTGGATCTTATCACCTCGCGTTGGACCGACTCGGACCGATACGGAGTCTCCAAGCTTCGAGAAGTGCTTGTGAACCACGCGCGATTCCCGGACGCAGCAGTTTCAGCCGCTACAACACGCTTCGTCGAGGAAGGGATGGACATAGAGATCTATCCTAACGTATCAGTCCTCGAATTGTAATGCGTTGCTACAGTACACCATGCATTCCAAATATATACCCAAATAAAATTGACACCACATCCTTGTTATCCCTATTGAGCCCACATATGAAACCCGCTATCGCTATATAGGTAGGCCTCTCCGATTCCCCTCCCACTATTCCAAACTCGTCCGGCGCCGCGCCTCACTCCCCGCCAGTGACCTGTCAAACACTGATATTCGGCCGGACCCGGACTAACACGCTTCGTTGAGGAAGGCATGGTCATCGATATTGTAACGGAATAACCTATCGTATCTCAGCAATGTAGGTATCGTCATCAAATAACCTTTTGTCTCTCAGCAATGTGTGTATCAGTCCTCAGATTGTGATGCGTTTCTACAGTACACCATGCATGCATTCCGAAATATATACGCAAATAAAATTGACACCACATCCTTGTTATCCCTATCGAGCCCACATATGAAACCTCACACTGGGCACGCTATCGCTATATAGCCCTGCCACCCGCCCAACTCGTAGGCCTCTCCGATTCCCCTCCCACTATGCCCAACTCGTCCGGCGCCGTGGCATAGCTCGCCTCACTCCCCGCCAGTGACCTGTCGAACGCTGATATTCGCCCGGACCCGTATGCTGACGGTGACTGTGGTTGTGGTTGTGGCGATGGCGAATGATGCGGGGACTGATATCCCGTCGGCGTCTGTGGTTGACTGTGGTATGGGGTGTCATACGGAGATCCGGGCTGACTCCCATACGGGCTTTGTGGCTGGCTCTGCGGCGGCGAGTAGTGTCGCTGGGACTGTGAATGCGGATGATGGGGGCCATGGCTGGGCGGCGGGCTGCGTACATTCATCTCATACGCCGTGCCCACGCTGCCGTACCGCACCTCCGGCATCGGACTCGGTGGCGGTAGGTCCGACGCGCTGTAATACGATGTCCTGCTCCCCGAACCGGGTGAAGGTGAGTTGACGGTGAGGAGGTTCGGGTCCGGGGAGATGTAGTCGTAATCTGCTCGAAAGGGATCAGCAAGTCCTGCATGGCGGTTGGAGTCAACGTCGACTCCAACCAAGTTGAATGCAAGATATAACTCACCCTGCCCATACGCAGGCACCGGTTCCGACGTCGTCCGTGAATGGGGCTCATACGGCGTCCCATGGTGGAGCGACATATCGCTGCCGTTCCTGTTATGGTTGAACATCGGTGCAGCTTCCAGATCCCTTCAAGAAAGTAAGTCAGTATCGAGATAGAAGATCCGATCCTGTACTCACTTCGCATTCCCCTCCCCCTTGCCTTTCCCACCCCGATGTCCCAACCCCAACTGATCCTTCAAATCCCCCTTCACCCACATCTCCCTCACCAAGTCCTTATCCAGCGGATGATACGCGCTAGAAGCGAACTTGACGAAAAACCGCGGTGCGAGCGCGACGACGGAGCTGAACACCACCGCGGCCCAGAACGTCACGCCCCCGAAGAGGACCTTGACTTCGTCGATGAAGTCAACGGAGAAGAAGAAACTGAAGACGACGATCCAGAGGAGCATGACGATCGTGGAGCCGAATACGACGATCCAGGTCATGGCGGTCCAGCTGCAGAAAAGCGGATGTCAGCATCGATACAAGCACGGATTGGAAGCACGCACTAATGCGTATTCATCCCCACAAACAGATTCGCCGCAAAGATCGCAGCAACAGCAACCGTCGTTCCAAAGTCGCTCACGCTATCAATCCCTTTGCCCGTCCACGATACCCCCAGCGCGCCTTCCCCCACAGACCACAGGGCGTAGGGCATGAAGAACACGACCGCACTCTGGTATAGACCGTCGAACATGTAGGACCAGAACTTGGCGCGGGTGTACTCGAGTCCACGGATGCCACGGACGTATAGTTGGGGGAAGGCCAGGGCGGCGCGGGCGTTGAGGTCTTGGTCGAATGCTACATAACGGAGAGTTGAGAGGGAGTGAAGGGAAGGAAGGGAGAGGAACGCACCTCCGAGAACGATGACAGGCAACGACGTGAACACCAGATTGCACAGCAGGATGAACGTATAATGGTATAGGTAAGTCCCGTCGAAACTGCGCCAATCCATCAGCCCAAAGTTCAAGACGAATCCAAACGAAATCACCCACTCGTTGAACGGCAAATACCAAAACATGGGCAGAGTCCATATAACGTTCTTGTAAAAGAAATTGCTGTGCATATCCGCGATGCGCTGATAACTCCAGCGACCATGGACGATGAGCAGCTTGACCAGGAAACGGAATTGGCCAAACGCGTAATCGGCCGACATCGCTGCCTACAGGAAACAGAAACTGAGCGTCGAAAGGAGGAGACAAGATGATGATAGGAAACCCACCTGACTACCCTCCAACCCAAACAGCCCACAACCGATATTCGCCTCCTGGATCATAGCGACGTCGTTCGCCCCATCCCCGATCGAGAGCGTCATCGCCTGTCGACCTTCCTTGACCTTTATTCAAACATCATCAGTATAGACGCCACCACATCGAATAAGACCCACCAGCCGAACAGTCTCCGCCTTCTGCGCAGGACTCACCCGACAACACACGACCGTCTCGCATTGCGTGCCCAGGTTCAGGAACATCTCTCTCAACTCCGTTCCGGTGCCTTCGGTTCGTTAGTATGAGGATCGCATTGAATCAAGGGGACATACCATCCCCCCGGCCCTCCAGAGCATACTTCAGCGTATCCCCATCAATCACGACCGCGAAGCTCGCTTTCGCGTTGGGCAGGAACCCTCGTTGCGGTATGGCGGTGGGCGGTCCGAGTATGGACGCGATCTTGTTGAGGCCTCCTTCGATTTGGGCGCGGGCTTCTTCGAAGGATGATGCGGACTACAGAGCGACCGTCCCATCAGTAGGAGGCACAAAGAGAAGAAGGGGAAAGGAGAGAAGGGAATAGAAGGGAAGAGGAGGGAAGAAGAGAAAACCCATACCAAGATCATCAACTCCATATCCGCCTTGAGCAAATTGCACGAATACCCAATCTCGATCGCAGTCTGCAATTTATCCCCCGTAAGGATCCACAGCTTGATCCCTGCCCTGTGCAGGGTCTCGATCGCTTCGGGGACGCCTTCCTGGAGCTTGTCTTCCAGTGCGGTGGCGCCTACCCGAAGGATAAGCACAAGTGGGGTTGGAGGGGGAACTGGGGGGGCGTACCGAGGATATGCAACTCCCGCTCAACCATCTCGCACGCCTTCTCCACCTCCGCCTCCCGATCCACGTTGCTCGCCTCCGCGTGCTCGTACACCCTTACCCACGCATCCCACTCCGCCTCCTCCAAGTCCCGGGAGGCGATACACAGCGTCCGGAGACCGCCGTTCGCGAACGCGTCCATGTCCGCGCGGGTGCGCGCTTTGATTCCGTGCGTCGGCACATCTACGGTGGGCGCGTCAACAAGGAGTAGGTGAAGGAACGGAAGGGGAGACGAACCGGCATCGGGAAGAGAGGCCTCGACGTCCCCCCGCTGCCTCCCCGCGAGCCGCTCATATATGACACTATCCGCGCCCTTGCATATCAGCACGAGCTTCCCCTCCGGGGAGCGGAAGACGGTGGACATGCGCTTCCGCGTGGAGTTGAACTCGAGCGTCTTGAGGATTTGCCAGCGTTCCGGTTTGCCCTGGGTGAGTAAGTGGTAAGTGTGAAGGAAAGGAGTGGGAAGGAAGAAAGGAAGGGAGAGAAGGTAAGGGAGGGAGACTCACGAGTACAACGACATCCACACCCCTCTTCCCCTTCTTCACGAACGGGAACCCGACATCCCTCGCGGCGCCCACCAGCGCAGCCTCGTCCGGCGACTCGGCTTTGTACGTGAGGAGTCCACTACGCAGTGTGGTGTCAGGAGGATGAAGATAAGAGAAACTGAAACTCACCCCTCCCCCTCTTCCACCAACACGGTATGGCACAACGCCAACGCCCTAAAGAACTCCGTCAGGCGCTGCGCCTGCTCCGTACCCTCGAGGAGGTCCAGAGCCATCTGCGGCGAGATTAGGGAGAGCGCGGATTCTTGGAGGTACCTAAACCACATCAAACCCAAATCAGCATCACCACTAAAACGCAAGCAAGCAAGCAAGGAAAGAACGAGAAACGCAAACAGAGAACGAAAGAACGAAAAGACCCAAACGCACCGATTAACCCCAACCCTCCGCATCGTCGCCAGCATCTGGCCCTTCAGCGCCTCCAGCTTCGCGTCCAGGTCCCCGGCGCTGTTCCCCGACCCGTCGCGCAGGGCGGCGCCCTTCATCGCCTCGGTGACGCCCTCGCCGTAGTTCCGCCCCCCGACGCTGCATTTTTGGAATTCCATTACGTTCTGGAGGGGGGGTGTTAGCGAGGTGAGGTGGAGGGGATGGGATGGGAGGGAGCGGATGCAGGGGATAAAGGGGGGAGGTGAATGCAGGGGGAGGGAGGTGGATGGTAGGGTGGGGTAAAAAGAAAGGAGAGTACGCACCTGCGTCAACGTCCCCGTCTTATCGCTGAACACATACTCGATCTGTCCCAAATCATCGCTGATGTTCCACGTCTTGGGCACGCAGGGGGCGTCGAGCGGGGCGTAGTAGAGGTCGAGGTCTTGGGATATGAAGCTGTTCACAACCGTCAGGGGGGGTGAAAGGGGGAAGAGGGGAAGGGGAAAGGGGGAGGGGAGGGGGAGTGGTGAGAAGGAGGGAGAAGAGGGGAAGGGAGGGAGAAAGGGGGGAGGAAGGGAAGGGGGGAGGAGGAAGGGCGTGGAGGGAAGGAAAGGGAAACGCACTAAGCTTGTATGGTCTTGACGATCTCGATGGAGATGTACAGCGAGATGGGGACGATGTTCTGGAATGCGATTAGGCAGGACCTTTCCCGTCCACCCCCCATCAGCTCACGCAACAAAAAAGAGAAGAAAAACGGAGGCAGCTCACACAAAGGTGATGACAGCGTTCACCGCACTGATATCCGTCGCCTCCACATCGATCTCGAACAGCGTCGCGCTCGTGCCGCTCTTCGCGTCCTGGATCCCGTTGAACACCGCTGCGATCGTGCACATCGCGATTAGGACCACAAAGTTCACTACCACCACGCGTCAGCGAAACACCGAGGTGGTGAAGGCGAACGCACCGATAACGTTGAAATTCGTCTCCCGCTCGATCCGACTCCGCTTACTCGGCGTCGCGCCCCCGTTGAGCATGATCTTCGTGTCCTGGCCCGTATACACCACGAGCCCCACCACCCACTGCGTGTTGCGCAGTATGCACCCGCGCAAAAGGAGCTCGTTGATGCCTACCGTCTCCGTCCTCGTGGTGGTGGTGGTATTGGAAGGGCGGATAACACCGTGGTAAGCATACAGCCCCGCATGCGGCGCCTCAGAGTCCAAGACGAACTTGCTCCGCGTTATGTCCTCCTCGCTCTGGATCCCCATGGTGCACTTGGCTGCGCGGCGTGGTTTGAGGTTCGTTTCGCCGTCGAGGTTCTTGGTTTCGAGGTAGCAGTTCCCGTCGGGGTCGGAGGTGGAGAGGACGAGGATGTCTGCGGGGACCTTGCCAAATGGTTGGTAAGAGGACAAGGGAGAAAGGGTAAGACGCACCTGATCGTTATCCCGTAACATCACCACGTCCCCGACTTCCAGTTTCTTCCAGAGGGTGCGTTCCCAGCTTGCGCTCATCGCCGGTGCGCCGTAGTCGATCACGCCGCTCTTCCCTCCCCCTCCCCCTCCTCCACTTCCACTCCCTCCTCCATCAACGCGAGTAGTAGAGGACGCCAACGACGGAGGCGGGTACTCATGCTTCCCACTCCTCACCGCCTCCAAATCAAAGGACGTCGTGCTCCCCTTCATCTTCACCCCTCCCCCTCCCCCCTCCATCATAACCGTCGCCATCTCCCTCTCCCTCAGCCGCCTCACCCCCTTGCTCACCTTCCCCGGCCTCTCCCCCACGCCCAGCAATCTCTCCCACCACTCCCGCCCGTCCGTCGGCTGGTTCACGTTCCGCCACCCGCCGCCGAGCTTGGTGGCGGCGGAGGTGTTGACCTCTTCGTCGAGCTGGGCGCGGCGCCAGTCTTCGACGGCGTCTTTGAGGGCGGTGACGACCAGGATGAACGCGAGCGGGAGCACCGCGATCGCCCCGGATGCGGCGTCGAATATCGGGAACACTGTGGGGGATGAGATTAGAATAATGATGGTGAAGGGGGGACTGACGCTGTAGTATCACGAGAGTGAGGAAGAAGAGGTTGGCGACGCGCCGGAACTGCTCGTACAGGTTCTTCGGCACGAATGTCCATATTGTGTATTCTCAAGTCCAGAATAAGCATGAGTAGGGATGAGATGGAGATGTGGGACGTACTAGTGGTGCGCACTTTGTTCCGCTCGTACCGCATGATCGGCTCCCCGCTCGAATCCAGCTCGTCAGCGCGTAACGCGTGGTTCACGTACACGTTCCGCCGCGTTCCTTCCGGCTCTTTGCTTGGTGCTTGTTGGGGCTGGGGCTGGGGAGATGGGGAGCGAGATCGCTTCGACCTAGTGGTGTCAACATGTGTTTAGACCCGGACCTAGCGCTACTCACTTGGTGCTCCCGCTCCGCCCGAACAGCCACCTCCTGCTCCGAGTCTTCTTGCGCCGCTGCTTGTCCTCCGCGCGCACGGACTCGGCGATGGCGCTCGCGGCGGTGCGGACCGTGCGCAGCCGGAGCGCGGGGTCGATGTCCGGGTAGTCGGAATCCGAATCGTCGTCGGCGTACGTGGGTTGGGGTTTGGCGGTGGTGGTGTTGCTGGGATTTAGACGAGGGGAGGAACCACTGGCACTGGGACGCGAGGAGGAGGAGAATGGGGACGGTGGATGGAGAGCGTTTGGCGAGGAGGGGTTGGAGTAAGACATCCGTGTGAGGAGTACGGATTCGGTTCGTGTGACTGGTGATTATGTTGTCTGCGCCGGCGCTGTCGTGTATTAGGTCCTGATGGTAGGACAGTGGGGTATGGATACGGTCTGGCGCGGAACAACGCCGTGTGTCCGTGATGCGGGTGCGCGGACACGCTGGAGACGACGTGGTGGTGGTGGTGGTAATGGGCTCCGTGGTGGTGGCAGGTTGGGTCGGAGGCGGAAAGATGAATGTCGGTCGTCGGCTGCGGGATGCAGTGCCAGTGCCAAATAAATGTCGTTCGTCCGTGTCCGTGTCCGTCTAACCCTCTTCTCTCTTCTTCTCTAACGCCTCTACGTCTCTACGGCTCTGTTCCTGCAGTGTCCCGAGCTGCACGTCGCGAAAGGACGAGAAAAATAAGGCCGTCCGTCGGGGAATGGTCGAGGAGGACAAGCAAGGAATTCGCCCGCTGACTAATCATGATCGCTACTTGATGGCGGTCCCAGGTACGTCAGCGTGATTACTGCTTCCACTTCTCTTCTCACCTTCTCATCACTGATTGCAACTAGTACTCTGGCGGTGTTCTCGGGACGCTCAGGCTGTGGTGGCGCATCTTGGGACTCCACGGTTTCATTTGCTTGTGACTTGGACATGCGACGGGCTTGGCGGGAGGTTTTCTCCTCTTCTAGATTCTCATGACATACGTGTAACGTCCCCCCCTGGCCGGCGCCGTCCGTCTCTGTCTGTCATTCGGCCATACTCATGTTTATTCATCGTCGGTCTTGCAACAGTACGAACGATTATGTTCCTAAGTACCACACAGTCAATTTACGAGACTACGTCGGTCTCAGCCTCCCCTGGTTGCTCACCACCCGTCCACCCGTTCCCCAGTCCTCGTCCATGCGTAGTCTACGCCCCATCCTCGTGCCGCGGTCGTCTGCTCTTGAGTCTTCCTCCACTTCGACAACCATTTTGCGCGGCGCCAAGCCAGCTGCGCCAAGATCGGCTGGGCGGATTGTTTTGGCATGCCCGGATTCGGACGCCCGACATCCCGACGCCCGGATGTCTTTATACGGATGGATGGTCGGGGTAGGTTCTTTACTCGCGATTTATTAATTAGAGAGGCTGGGAATCCTTTCGAGGGGTAATCGCACAGATCTAGAGGCGCTGAATTTCGGAGACATCACAGGTTGTTCATAACGGTTCATGACTGTTACGATGCGTCGACAATTGGAACTCGAGCACACGTCCATTCACGCGTCGATCCCGCGCACTCTGGCTCACACGAACGGCGTTTGCAGGTAGCTGCAATACCTACGAGTACAACCCAGGCATGAGGATAGTTCCTCCAAGTTCTCTTCCCGTTTGACTGAGCCAATGAATGTTAGCGTTGATCCCAGAGTCAGACGGCCTGTCGTGATTCGTCTACAAGTTGACTGGTCGACGGCGTGATATCCTCACTCGCGATCCATGATCTGGAGGACAAAGTTGGATGTTGTAGATCGAATCGAGTCATACCACAGCGTTCGGGGTGTAATCGTACAGATTTGGAGGCCCTGACTTTCCGAAACGTAAGTTACTCACATCTTTTGACGGTTTATGACGCTAACGGTGCGCCGACAATTGCCATAGCCACGCATTCATCGTGCGCATTTTGGCTTACACGAACGCTGTTGGAAGGTATGAGAGAGCAAGACCTACGAGTACAACTCAGATACGAGCACAGGGTCTTCCTGTTTAACTACACCGATGAATAATGACGTCGCTCCATGGGTAGAAGGATTGGGCAGCTTGTCGTGATCTGTCCACACGGTGACTGATTGACGCTAGCATTCATTGCCGTATTCGTACTGCTTCGACATCCCGACGCCGGACTAGCTAGATACAATTCAAGTCGCGTCGTCGAGTTGGTGCACTCCGCAATAGTGGAGATACGGTAAGCAATGCAAGTACATAACACTGATCAGGCGCAATGTCGCGTCCGTCATGCGCCCAGGTCTTCAGCAGGAAACTTTCTCGACGCCATGATCGAATATTTTGACACAAGATATTGCATCTTGTCCCTCCTGTTGTCTCTCTCTTCCGTCTCCCTCTCTCATCCGCAAAGACGCTTGACCTGAACTTACACTAATAGCTTTCTCATCTGCCCTCAACTCGAAACCACAGGCAGGACAAGAGACTTCTATTGGGAGGGAGAGCATATACAGAAGAAGAAAAAAGATAACACATCTAGTATAGAAATGGAGAAAGAGGAACTTGTATACTACGAGCACTGTACTAGGTTCAGCCCACTGTGCCAGTGGTCTTTGACCCGTTTGTCCATCACTGCCCACCGATGCGACCAAATGGAATACTACATAGCAATGTTGATCGAACTTATTCTTCAATGGCGTTTCCGGTCAATGTCAAAGAACCTTCATTTAGCACATTCCACTCCGTCGCTCCGATATGAGCCACCGAGGTTGCGAGGTCTAGACAGATATCACCAAACGAGTTGAGATTTTCGATCGGACCGATGATGCAATCATTCGTTTTTCGCCATCAGTCCGACATCTAAGCCGCGCTCACGACAGTCTCAAGCGCGAACACACCCGCCTCAGGCGGGCTTCTTGTTGCACGTATCGTGTAGAGGATGATGGATCTGGCATCCAAAGCAAGTCATGACGGCGTTGGGACGCGATCCCGTCGCCTAATCGACACGTACAGTGATTACCTCTCGACGACTGTGCTGTGTTTCTCACATTTCTCACTGATTCAGCTGGACGTCTATGGGAAGGGAGAGGGATGATTAGGATGTATTTCTGTGCCACTGTTCAAGCTCGCGTTGAGGTCAACCAATGCGAATGCGAGTAGTAAGTATCACAGGCCCTTGACTGGACGCTCTACATCCGATGTACTCGACGGCTCGGAAACTTTTGTAGCCGCTCGATAGACCAATGCGAATGGCTGTCAGGCGGCCGCATTCCCATATAGTCATCAAGACCTAGTGCGCGTTCGACGTCTGTCATCGTCTACATCAATCGATCAGTTTGGGCTTCTAGAGTGACTGAGTTCTAAGATCCAAGCTCCAGCGCCGACAATTAGTACTGCTAATCTAGGAACCCCACTTGTTGATAGTTACCATCGACGCAATGCGAAAGTTTGATCACACGAGGTGCTCTAACCGTTCAAACACTCTTCCTCGGCGGACCTGTACATACTGCATCAGCAGGTCAGCGACAGCATTTTCAAAGAATGAGGACCGACCGACTGTGGCAAACACGACCGCCACCTATCCACCGGCAACCGCTCCTTATTCACAACACCGCAATGAAGTTAGAAAAGACAAATCCCATTCAGATAGGCGATTTATAGATCCCGCCCTCTCGTCTGCTGCCACTCAGCATGAGAAGATCCTCCGCTATGGGTTCAACACATTCTACACAAACACAATCGTCAGTTCGTTCGTCGAAACGCGATATCTGTAGTCTGGACTCACACGTAGCAAAGTATGGAACCAAGAAAACAGCAATGACGGTACGATCAGCGACCAGTGGGACACAGGCATCCGCCACTCGTCGGAAAGCTTGTTCGAGCTCACGATCACCATAGTGGCTGGCGAGAGCCAGAAGCGACGAAGGATGCGAGGAACCGGATTCGGGTGAGTGATGAACAAATAATAAGTCAATGAAGCGCATACACGGGAAAGATCTGTTGCCAAACCGCCGTGGTGAGGGCCAGGCAGTCTCGCCTTACCAGCTACGTCGCACGCTTTCTCGGTATCTTCGAGCCATCATCGAGAGTGTTCGTCAGGCTCTCTGTAAATGTATTGACATTCTCTTTGATCGACTTTGATGTGTGTAAGGTAGAGCGGAATGCGAGAGATGGGCAGAGCCCGTACATTCTAGAAGGGGATGCGGTGTAGGTATGAGCGCGAGAACGCTATACGAGTTGCATACGTTTCGGTGATCACTTTTTGCCTGTTGACATTCGGGCAGGAAACACGCAATGGAAGCCATCTCGGCAGCACTCGCGAAAGAGCTTGAGCCGTCATGGAACATCAAGGTACGTCCACACTTTTGTTCGTTGATTTCACAAGTTATCCTCGAACCCGGCTACTTCCTCACGGATGGCCTGAAAGGCACCTCTGGCACGCGGGGAACCTCCGGTACCAAGTCGTTCGACATCTTTGGACACCCTGCCTACACAGGCATAACAGCCGTCGTTCGCAATGCCTTTGAGACGGCCGACCCCGCCGCAGCCATCAAGGGCGATCCAGCGAAGCTGTCCGACGCTGTGTACAATGCCTACACCCTCGAACAAGCGCCCCTTTGGCTTCCCTTGGAGACGCGCACAAGCAGATTAAGGAGAATTTGGAACGGCATTTGGCGGACTTGGACAAGTATAAGGAGTGGACCTATGACTTAGACTTGTAGTTTCAATGGGTAGCTTGAGGAGAGCAATGAACTGGTACATACAGTACCGTGATCGAATATTATTTTTGCAAGATTTGAAGGCGTCGTCTCTTAGCTGTACGTCGACTCTTCAGACAGTCGACACGCAATCGAAAAAAAAAAAAAGATCGAAATAGCATTCGAGCTTTGAAGTTTCCTAGTCTCGAGATGAGAGAAAAATGAACCAAGCGCCAAAAAAGTACAGCTCTCTGACTGGGAGTCGAACCCAGCTTTCGCGCGTGACAGGCGCGTGTACTAACCGATATACTATCAGAGATGCGAACTGGAAAGCAACCCCCATTGAGGCTATGCGCGGAATTCAGGTCAAATAGCGGCCAATTTCACCCCATCGGGGATTGGAGCTTGCAAAGTGCATCAATAAAATCTGAGACGAATCTTCACGAGGCAGAGGCCCCGAAAGCCCGCTTACTCACATTCGGCCGGCGAACTGTCACCAGCAAGAGTAAACGAGTTCCTATCCTTGGCTATCAGCGCCACGTAACTACAATCTGACTCCCCTCCCGCGCGACGTTTCAATATCGTTCCACAGGCAATTCAGTGCAGTTGGCGGTCTCCGATCACATCGCGACGTAGAGAGTCGTTCCATGACCCTATGCAGACGAAGGAGAACATCGGCTGGTCAGGGTGTCTCCGTAGACCTCCCCACGGAAGTCGAGAGTACATATCAAGAGTGATATTTGAGCCGCATCAAAAGCGATGAGATTTTTGGGGAACGCCAGTTGGTGTTGTACTCCTCATGGTTGTTGGGAAAACCAACTGCCATCATCACCAGCAGAATACAGCGGTTGGATTTCCGCATGAGAAGCGTAATGAGGGGAACTGGCGCTCCATAGATCAGTTATAGAATGATAACTCCGAGTAGAGAGGAAGACAACTTATGCGTTCACAGAGTCGTGATTATGTACGAAGGCTACATCCGCCCCATATGCGATGCAGCCGGTCCGAGCTGAACCTTTCCATGTTAGTAGACAACAGTGCTGAATTTTGCACAAAAGGCTCCTCCAGCAACGCGGAAGAGGAAGAGAACTCTCGAAAAACCTGAAACGATCGACACGGGCACGTGAAATGATGGACGTGTCACGGCATCTCCCGAAACTTCTTCGCTTTCAACATCTATTCACTTCCTCTATGCTGGGTGTGCTCGGCCTTCCTCGAGCACCGCGCACCGTACAGTCCGGTGAGAAGTCTCCTCATTTCACAGTCTGTCTGACTCACTCTGATGGATATAATACAACGTTTTGCTTTCCTGGCGCTATTACACCGTGATGGAGGGTGGAGCCACGCTGCGAACGGATGTCGAACTACGTGCCTGGGTCTTTTCTAATCCAACTTGAACCACTAAATCTTCTGCTATGTGAGGCAAACAGACGTCGGTCTCTGCTCCAACTCTCTAGATGACGAGCGCAATTGCACTGGCAGCGCTTCGCGGCGTCCGGAGGGAAGAGTCCTGGTACGAGTCTGAGCTTTCTCGACGCCTATTTCATCTCTTTACGGTGAATCCTCGCATCATGCGGACGAGTGCGTCGGACTTCGGGCCGAGCATTTTGACGAGTAGGCGGGTAGACGCCAGAACAGATCCTAGGGCGGTACCTTGTTGGCGTTCCTGCATCTCCTCGCAAACTTTGTTCTGAACTCGATGGATGGGACGGAGCAGCTCTTCTTCCCGATCAGTCCCCGATCATGATCGGATTGTAGTGCCTTGCTGCTCAGGCGCTCGCTGAGGACAGTGACATGGCGAGTATACTCATTGACGGTTCTTCGCTTCGGGTGAATGTAGGGAATGTATGGTCTTGAACGATACTTCGCTGATATAGTGGACAGTACGGCTGTATGCACCTCCGTTTCTCATTTCTCCCACTGGATATTGTTACTTGACATTCTTGCATCGCCTCGCGGAGGCCTCCCGTTTGCGAACGTGAAATGGTGAGAGACTTGGAAGGATCCTCATTCAGTAGTCGCTGCGTTGAACGATCCGCCATGTTATAGATATCAATGTTGACTTCATGATGTGTTGATCAACACAAGAAGCTTACTCCGTTTACAAGTTTGGCCGCTCCGGTTTGATATTCACCGACATGCCCTCATCGAAGGGTCCCCTCTCCCATCAATGACAAGACACGACAATCCACTTGACCATGTCAAGCTGATTGATAGATCTCGGCATAGATAACGTCGGAATAGTCAATCTGAAAATGCCACGAATGGTGCGCGACGCCTCAGGCTCCTACGAACTAGATCGACATTGGGGCGAGTACTCTTCCAGACCTAGACATACCCCGTATAGATCTGGCGTTGCATTTGCTTCGCGGTGTCTCGCCCTACGCTCGGTACCCCCAGTACGTTTCCCGAACTCGTATGCAGCCGCGCTATCTCTATGTATCTCTCTATCATCAACCTGTGAGTCAAACCCGAACACGAGAAGTTACAGTTGAACGTTCGTTCAAGAAGTCTACTGCTTCGTACCATCTCTTGTGGCTTGATGAGAGTACGAGACATTGTTCATCCCACGTCAGAATGAGGCCATTCCCCGGCCATAACGATTCACCCCACCCTTCGCTCCACTATCCGGGCACCCTCTGCATAGTCCCCGTGCCATGATGGAGGCTCATCAACCGCGTCTTCATCAGCATCCTTGAGGCCTATTGATATCTAGCCTCGACCTCTTTACTCAGTTCATCTGCGGCCGAAAGGACACGAGGTGATGCACCGGCGGCTTCTCGAGTTTCAGATTTACGCTTCGCTCCTAGGTCGAAGTGGCTTTGGCTTTAGTGGCTCCAATCGGAGGATTTCGATCAGCTCGTTAGGGTGAGGAAGGCCATCGGATGATCCACGCACCCTGAGCCTCGAGGGCAATCGATAATCAACTGGGAACCGTCACCCCAATCGAACCAGACGCGGACTCGGGTCTGAAATGATATGATGCTGGAGTCGCAGAGTTCACACCGACATGAGAGTCAGATCGCAGACCAAAATTGTCTCGTTTCACCGGCGTATCGTACATACAACAGTTAATGTACAGAGGATGCGTAATACAAGTACAACGAACATGCTAGTAGAGAAAATACAAATCCTAGTACCCTGTGCTAACTAGACCCCGGCTCTTATGACCCTCTTGCATAATGGCGGCGGCTCCTAGACAGGTGTCAAGGGTCAGTAACTGGAGGAGCGGCAAGGAAGGAGGGGGCGGGGAAGTGAAACAATGGATAAGCTGACTCGCTCTTACGACCCGTCGCTGAGAGAATGCAATGGAGTCGCCGAACGGGGACAGACTCGAGTCTGATAACGAGGATAACGAGGATAACGTACGGTGATGTCTTCGACAATAGGTAGGCATCGGAATAGTCGGGCTCCACTGGGCGGGGTGGTCGGTCGGGTGCAGTCGACACGAAGAATGTGAGTGATCCGGACGCGTCCCCTCGTTGCACACATAGACTGAACACCAACGAGTCTGAGAGCTCGGTGCTTGTCGCGTATGTCCCAACTTGAGCTTGATAAATCCGAAAGCGCGAGTGTCGATCGTCGGGAATACAGAGCTGTGTTTCAGTCAGAAAACATATGCGTGCCAAGTTCCCAGATATATTACGCACCTTTGCGAATATTCGCTCACGGATGAAACTGCCATTGGGAGCACCAGTTATGTCGACGACATGGTATTGTTCGGCGTTGGATGTCGCTATTACGCGCGTCAACGGGAGCTGGTAAGCCCTGTAAATCTACGGTCAGCGTGTTCAATGAAGTGAAGGACGATATAACTCACATATTATGCGGATGAGGCTAATAAGCAGAGGGATAGAAGAGAGTCGTCGGAGCACGGAGAACTGTAGACGACACGACGTAGCTTTTAAGCAGACGTCTATACATACCATGGATCTGATCATGATGTAAAGAAGGGTAAGTTGGGCAAGGACTGCTCAGCACACGCCAGTCACAGTCATGACAGGAACCCTTGATGGAAGACTGATGCAAGGCCCAGGAGTAGGCTGAATACATTCCATGACAAATCAAACAATGTGCTCCGCGCGGGAACGCTTTGGGAGATCGTGGCTGGGGGTCTCGGCATAGGTGTTGGAATCCGGAACGAAATAGGTTGCCAGAGGTAGTCCTCAAACGCGAACGCGTATGTAAGGTCCTGTGAAGCCGGCAAAGCGAATGGGTGGTGATGCTCAAACGGGGAAGCAAAAACGTTTCCAGGGCTGGTTCCGCCCGGTCCGGTCCAGTTTGAGCTGTATGGCGGTGCTCCGTGGCGGGGCGCGGCTTAGGCTGACGTTGACAGGTTATGGAACTGTTAATTGACGTCAGGTATGCAAGCCACTCGAAGTCCAACAAAGGTCTATGACACGACGCAAGCGGGCCATTGACCGCGTCAAGAGCAGACAGTCGCGGAATAAATGCATGATGGATGTACGACAGGATTTGCCGGAAACGATCCGTGGTCCTCGAAGAGCTTGGTCGAGAATGAAATGAAAACAAAGAAGAGAGAGCGTGTGGGGACAATGTCACTTGACAATTTGCAGCTTTACAGGTAGGCCCGATGAGATCAAACGCAGTCGCGTCAATTTGAAGGCCGCTCGCCATATGCACGGGCTCCATGAACGTCGAGACAGACAAGAACGGACCCCTTTCGTGGCAGGAAAGACAAAGCTTGGCAAAGTCGGCGAGAAATTTGCACGTCAGAACGTCCGAGTCCTAGCGCCGTGCAAATACGCGATCCGAGGGCCACGCGCGCGGAAGCTAGCCTGGGTTAGAGTTGAGACAAGTAAAGACATGGGTACGCATCCCAACAGGAGCCGATGCGCACTTTCTACGCCCACTGGCAGTGTTGTGAACAGAGCAGTCCAAGGTGTGCAGGGTAAGACGGCAAGAGCGTGCCAGGGTCCTGCCATCATTCCGCGGGAGTCAGGCCCGGATATCCGATCACTCATTTCTCTTGACCACGACGACCAGGTCGCACAGAAATCCGAGATGGGGCATTCATTTTCATTTTCTCAGCTTTGCCGCAGCATCGGTCATGGGTCATTTCTGGACTGGCAAGACGTGGATCCGCCTTGGGCGGCGGCGACAGAACGTTTCCATCGAAGCGAAGCCTAGAGGCATCGGTCGGTGGATGGCTTTGAACTACGGTGCGTCTTCCACGTTTACCAGGCGTTATTCCCCAACATTCTGACACTGTATGGTAGTGTGATGCTTGTGCCACCTTCGCTCTCACTGAGTCTCGTTCCAATCATTCATCATCGGCGAATTGCACCGATCTTATCTATTCCTCCCCATGCCTGTCCCGACACCGCACATAACTATGCCCAAGTCTCTCCGTGATCACCATCGTTATTCTTTGCCGTCTTTTCAGTACCACTCTTCCGTAGTCTCGCGACATCACACGAGGGCAGCAGGACGAGCAAATCCCTCCCTTGAGCGCGACGACACGGACGAACGGTGGATCCACCATGCGTACGATCGGTTCTGAAAGCAAACTAGGAGCATGCGATGCGATTCGTCCGGAGACAGTGTACCCGCTAGGTGCGTTGACAAAGCTTGATGCTCGTCCATGTTCGCTGATGAAAGTATCCAGAGTTGCGCTTTCCTCCATACGGACCATTTCCAACATCCTCTCCTCCATGTCATCCTTCCTCCCGCCATATACGAGGCTGTACATCACCCTTAGCCGTCGTATCCGGCGCCTCGCCCACCTACGTCTAGGTCCTAGGATCACTTATCCCCAACACCTCTCCAACACCATGCGGTGCCAATGCGCCCTTTGCCATACATCACGGGGCAGCAGTCAAGCAGGGAGTAATCCTTCTGGATGCGCATTGATATATCGTCTACACACGGAATTCAGGTAGCAAGGTGTGTTGTCGTCTGACCTTTTTCCCAGGAGGAGGTCTGACATTGATAGTAAGTGTCTACCCATCAGCGTCCCTGGCCCATCGGGACTCGTCGCCTCGCTCTCAATCACGATGAAGAATGCCACTAGCTACATCTTCGTTTGTTGGGTGGGTGTTGAGTCACCGGCTAGACGTTATGAGGCCCGCCAGAACCTCTTCGGCGCGGAGTACCATACTCGCCAGCTTACAACTGCTTACCCGCCGGCTGAGGCGCGGAAGTTCAAACGCGCTTTCGAGTCTGTTCTGATCTTCTCGTTCATGGGTCCTCTTGTCGTTTTGTTCATGTCCTTCTGACATTGTCTTTGTAATTCACCAGCCTTAACCGGTCTGTACTCATAGTCTTATCCGCCGTTCAGGCTGTACTGTAGTTGAGCGCCAAAAGAATCATGAACAATGACAGTCGTTGATTTCTTCTATAGACTACGCCCTAGTCAATGTCGCAGTCCTCACTGTATGAGACGAGGCCCAGGAATCTTTGTTTCCAAGAACTCGTCTTGCACTTGCTCTCAGGAACTCGCCATCGAGTCGTTGCAATGCCTTGCAGAGCAGACTGGTCGTCGATTGATTGTCGACATTCCCTGTCCAACGGCCGAGGTAAAAAATTGATGTTGTGGCGCGATGGGACCTGTTGGTAGTCGAACTGATATACCACATCAATGATTGTAAGCGAAGTATCTCCTGGTGGGACCGCTTGACGGGATAGTCGCTGCGTATCGGGCTCTTCCTCGCGCCTTCGGGAAATTCGAGTGAAGAAACCTTTGAAGTAAGCGTACTCCCAGTAACGCGCACTGTCCAACGGAACCATTTGACCATCTGACACTGATATGAGAAAGACCATGTTGGAAAGAAGACAAGGTAGACCTCTACACAAAGCCGTTGACTCGTGACACACGGAACGGTGTCTCTGCCAGTCCTCAGCTTGACATTGACGGTGGCAGTAAAGTTCGATGCGGCAGCCGCTACATCGACGTCTCGACTGAATTGCTCGACACTGAAAGTCCCGACGTCTCAGTGCCTTGAACTCATGATTGTGTTAGCACTTACGCTTGGTGAACAGCACCGTTGAAATGACCCCACGCCCATCTGGAGGTGTACCCACCCAATCGTGTGTGTTGCAGACAGCAACTCCGACACCATACGATCAACAGGTGTGGAGAGGTGACCTGGAGCGTTCATCTCCCGCTCGCAATCAACCAGTTGCGCATAGACCTTCACAATTCTGCGATGAACCTTCGGATGAACAAGAAGGACAGCAACCTGAGCAAGAATGCCGGCCGCCGCAGTGTTCATGCGGCCTTGCAAATGTTCTGGAAAGGGAGAGGGATCGAAGTCAAACAATGCCACCATGACCTTTTTGAACGGGCGACATCGAGAATCCACCGTGAGCCAGCACAACAGGCGTACTGTACAAAGAAGAGACACATATGAATGTTCCTCGCCAAATCGTGGTTGTGGTCTGGATCATCCTCGTCGTCCCATGGATCGATGTTCAACAATCGGGGAAGAAGCCATAATGCCCATTGCAGCGCACGATTAGCAAGGTAGATGCGATGAATACGGGGAATCGCATGCGCTACACGCGTCATGCAAGTCATGTACCAGAGCGGGAATGAATCTGGAATCTGCATTTCGACCACAGATTCCCTTAGACAGCAAAGCGTGCATTACTGCGAGGCTCGCTATCCCCCGGGCCAAAGTTCAACCATTCCGGATCCAGAGTACAACGAACTTCCGACAGCCCTTGTGCGACAGAGGAATGGTATATGGGATCAGAAACCATCTTTATCCACGCGCGCACGAGGGCTGGATAGAGATCCTCCGAATGCATGACGCGATTGAAAAACCAGCTCATGTCCTCCTTGAGGAGGCGCATGAACAGACTACAATTCGCGGCAACCACATTCGTTATCTGCTCCGTCAGCGTACAGGATGGGTCGAGGAAGGGCCGGTAAAAGAGGTTGGGGCAGAGAATGATAGTCGACGTAGCTTCTCGAGAGAAAGCATAGATCTGTCCAAGTGCTCGACGACGATGCCCATGCAGATAGCTTGTATGTTGAGAACACCGCCCTCGTTCTCTTCCATAAGATTCGGGGAGGTGTCCTGGTTAAACCAGTAGAGGAAAAGTCGATAGCATACACGAAGCACATCAGCAAATCTGGGAAAAGCTGATACGGGTTATAGTTACCGATCGTCTGAAATCGATGGAGATAGCACGTTGTGTACTAGGCATCAATCTTTTACCGCATTACAAGCAACTATAATATGTTAAAAGCATGATGTCGATTACCAAGGAGGTATAGTGTTTACACCGGTACAATAGTAAGAGTACTTGGTAGGCGGCAAGGCTCAAGTCGTGCTCGGGTCAAGTTGTTCGGACTCGGCAGTACAGGTCAAAGTTTCTGTCACAGATACCATTGCCATCTGTCTACTACTAAAACTCGTTGAATCCATCACCGTCCTCATCGCCCAACTCAGATCCTTCCTCAGACTCTGCATCGGAGTCCTCACCGCTGCCCTCATCATCCTCCTGTTCCAATTCTCCATCATCTACAGACTCCGAGTTGGGTGGCACCGTGGTATCCTCCTCTTCGTCTAGATCCTCGCTGTGTGTTACTCCTGTTACACCGCCGACTGCGGGTGGGTTTTCGTCAACCTCCATGGACAGATCCTCGAGCTCTTCACTGTCAGCATCCACGGTTTCCGGCTGCAGCTCTGAGATATCAGTGACGGAATGGCCAACACCTCCCCCAAGATAGCGCATGAGCATGTCGCGATCGACAAATCTACAGCATGTGGTAAGCAATACTTTTCACTCAACTGAGATATGTAGCTTACAAGTTGACGTAGAAGTTAGTCCAGTCGTCCGATTCACCAGCAGTCCTTGCTCGAGTGGCGGCAACTGTCTGCAAAAGCTCCAACGTCCGTCCATCAGTGAAGGACGGAATGAGATGACTGCCACGAAGGACCACACCGGGGTCAAGGAATCCAAACGCGAACTCGTCGGTGTCAGGAACAAAGCCAATTTTGTGAAGTCGAGCAACTTTGCGCCCCGACTTCCAACCCGGTTCATCACCAAACCACCGCACCCACAGTAACTCCATTGTAGATGTCGAGAACCCTGCCGCCTGAACGTCTGCATGATAGACACCAAGAACCTGAGCATACCAGTATGGGTGAGCGGTGGAATTGGTCTCCGGAGAGCGAACCATGACAAAAGGATGTGTCCGAGGGTTGATTGTGTCGGAGTCCCTGCGAACGTCGTAGGTTGTGTAATTGATTCGGCATGTTTGATGTTCGTACAAACGGTTGCCAATAACGAAAGTTGAAGCACGGTCGTCATCCGTGAAAGAGTCGTGTGTGTCGCCTTCGTGCTCAAAGTTGCGCTTGTGTAGCCGTCCCAAGATGTGGTTTTGAAGCTTTTGTATGAAGTTCTGGCGGAAATAAGTCTAGACATATAGATGCAGATGGGGGCGCTCACGGTCTTGGCTGGGTCGCGATTGTTTTTTACAAACTTGAAAATGTCAACGGGTACATTCCGTGACGCTGATACGAAGTGATGATCCGAAAGTGTCTTGGGGACTTCATCGGCGAGCTCCTTCGTGTCCTGGAATACCCGCTTTCTGGCATACTTCCTAGCCACCTGTTTCATAGCATCCTTCTTATTTGTAAGGCCATAGAGCGCCTTGATGAGGCGATGGGCAAGCTCGCCCTGTAGCACAATTCAGCAATATTTCGCCAGCAATGACAAAAGAACGTACCATTTGCGTTGAGTACGAATCGGTGGTACCAAAGTTGCGGATGGTTTGCACATAATCACCGAGGGAGTGAAACTTGTATGTGAGAAGGTTGAATGTCTTTTGACGCCTCGCAGAGGATCCACTGGGTGCTGCCTGAGTGCCTTGCTGTTCTGTTCGACGTTTGGCAGCACGGTCGCGTGCAGCAGCCTCCTTGGGGAGTTCCAGAGTAGCGAAATGAGGGCACAACTTGTCACGAAATTCCCGAAGAACCCGGCCCAAGGTTGATGTTGCTGTCTCGAAGAGTGTGAGAGTGTCGTCCGAGTGCATGCGAAGCTTCGCAAGTGCATGCCATTCAGCCACGCGATAAAGCATGGTGAGCAATTGAGTATTGAAGGGTTCTGGCAGAAGGTCTTCAAAGACCGGTATTGCGCACTAGAGATCACAGTCAGAACATGGCGGTGAGTGGTAAACTGCATCATACTTGTAAGAGGTCCTCAAAATCCCGTGCGGCAAGTTTTTTCATCTCCGAGCAGTTGGTGGCAAACTTGCGAATGGTGTCGCGACCAAATGTTCCGACCATGCGATATCTACCGTTAGATGTCAGAAGTAGCCGGATCTAGATTCAGAATTACTCACCGTTGGTCCAGTTGGCGTACCAGGTCACCATTTGGAGCAGCCGAGTACAGAATCCGAACTAGATGTGTGAAAAGGGCTTTCCACACACCAAGCTCAAATTCGTGAAGAAGGTCAACCACGAGCATCTTGAAAGGGTCGAATGATGAGCCAAGGATGTGTACAAATGCATTCTGTGAGGGCAATGTCAGGTGCAGACAGCCTATACAAACGGAGGACTTACGCGAGTAGCAACACTCGATGTTGGCTTCAAGAGCTTGTCAACGACGGAGCCTCCGATAGCGCGGCCAACACGATAGATCTGATCGCGAGCAATCGTCACCCAGAAGTCCAGATATTTTCGTATGTTCTTGAGTCGGAACCGAGCATCCAGCTTCTGACCCATCCTGTCAAGGTTGGCTTTTGGGATGAGACAGCGCGGACAAGGACATAACCCGTTGTCTCGAATTGTCGCCAGGAGAACTCTGCGTGTGCGGTCATGTCAGCAATGGGACAAGATGAACAAGACATACGTACTTCTCAGGATAATCGGCCGAGTACGTGAAGAGACGTGGGTAGACACGTCGTTCGACCCCATCACTACACTTGATGACGATACCATATACATAGGCATGTACAAATTCGGGATCGCCAAGGAGAAAGTCCCAGACTGCGTGCATCAATTCTCGCCGACAGTGAGCCAGGATATCGCGTTTCTGAGTCTTCCAATTGGCATTGACCTGGGCCGCGAAATCCTGGAATGAGTCCGGTAACTATTGAGGCGTCAGCTCTACTCTGGTTCACGAAAGAGTGTGACTGGGAAGCTCACCGATGGAATATACGCAACATGATGCATACCCCCTGCACTGGGACGGCTTCGAATGTACTTGGAGAGATTCCCAAAGGCCAGGTAGATTGGCCAGGCCTTCGCGTTCCCAAAGTTCGTAAGATGAGTCGCGTCCGAAAAGAACATCAAGGCGGCAACGATCTTTTCGAGTTGGCATGACGGGTTGTCCTTTGGCGGAGGTGAACGAAACTGGAGATCGTCGTGTGCCTTGATGAAGGCATCCGATGTGTATATTTCGTTGTAGATGCGTTTTGCATTGGCGCCTACTGTGTGGAACAGTCGATGAGGGAAGAGATGGAAATGGCGGGCAAGCTTCCCAGCGAATGCCGTGCGAATGACATCGGTAAGCTTGCGATAATAGAGCCCTGGAATTCGTGTGATTTGGCCAGGTTGTCCCTGCCGCCCAGACGGAACCGTAATCTCGACGTCTGTATGCTGGAATGACTGGAGGAGTGGATTTGGGGAGTCCTTCGCTGCCTGATCTAAACACGCTGTTTCTGCCGCAACACGGAAGCCGCGAAGGTCCTCCTGCTTGAAGTCCGGAGAGAGCAGGACGTCATTGACAAGACTGTCTGCCTCTGCTTCTGATTTTGCTGTGTTGCCATTGCTCAGCCACGCCATGAAATTATAGCGTGTCATGTTGGCGAACGGCCACGGTGGTGCAGTAGCTGAAGTTGATGTCTCGGCGGGGGCGAGTACGGAAGCATTGAGAGAGATGTTAGTTAACTCCTCGGGTTTGACAATGGCTTCCGGATCGTATGACGGCCGGTGAGGGTACTGGCGCCAGAGACCAAATTTATTGGAGACCGTCTCCAGTGTGTCGCGCACGAGTAGGCGAACTCGCGCTACTGAGGGGAGCGCTTCGGGAAGAACGTCTTGAACCCGCCTAGGCAGACGTCGCCTGATATCCGTCGACTGAGCTTCATCACCAAGCGACGGTGGCATGATATCGTCTAGTGAAGGGTTGGGAATCTCATGTTCAGGAGGAATGAAGGGTGGGGGCTCATCCAAGGCTGGCTGCCTTGGGGATGATGCACGGCTACGTGATGTTGATGCATGCGGGCCAGAGACGGAAGGTGTCTGTGCTGGAGGGATACCCTGTAGCTCATAAGAAAATACGATTTTTTTAGTATAAGGTTTGACGCACCAAACGCGCGCGTCGCGCTGCTGCCAAAGAGCTGGTATTATCTGCGGATATGGCTGATATTCTCCGAGGTCCATGTTGTGCCGACGACGCGTTATTGTAGACGTTGCACCGGTTTTGATGTGCCGTCAAGGCCCGACCGCTGTCCAGAGCCTTAGTACAGACACACTGGTGCGGCGGCATGATGTCGAATGTCGGATTGCTGCTGATCCAGAGAAAACAGAACAGGGCAAATAGTAGTGGGATTTTGAGTAGACTCTTGCGAGTGACTGCCTTCATGGCGGTTGCAAAGAGTGAAGGCTCAAATGGGCATGGAGTTGGGAGGAGAAGTCAAAGTCAACAAGAACAAACATCGGGATGCCTCTCTCGCGTTCAACGACCACGACACTGTCTTCACCAACTCTTAACCCGTGAGAATCTGCCCCTCCGGGGCAAACTCCCACGCTCACCGCCCTCCTCGTCGCAACCAACCGCTCAAGCGCCCCTTGTGACCCGTATACTGTCAACCACTTCCTTTACGCGTCAAAGCCCCTTCATTCACAGGCAACCACTCTTCCGCGGTCACCCTTTACGCGGCCTTCATGTCCCGTACACCATCTCCGTCTCGGCGTGATTGACCTCAGCGGTGGTACCGCGCTCTGGACATTACCAAGTGTTGCCTACTTACCACCATTTCAATTCCCGAGAATGGTGCGTCCAGTCTGTTGACCTGTGGTCTCATGAAGTGACTGACAGTACTCTATGGCACGTACAGTCCGACCCATCAAGTACCAACTGCTCTTAAAGTCATTGTCTTGCTATGGACTCGACACGGATACCGTCATTTTTCTGGGCCTCAATACTTGATTGCCGCATTGCTCCTGGTGTTTTCGAGGTCTCCGAACACAGTGGCGACGTCCGTTCGGCGCGCCGACGTCATCCCGCCGTGCTATACGTCGCACAACATCAACCCACATACCCACATCCTCTCCACTCACTCTGCTCATTTCCTGGGCCTCAATACTCGACTTCCACATCGCTCCTAGTGTTTTCGAGGTCTCCGAACACAGTGGCGACGTCCGTTCGGCGCGCCGACGTCATCCCGCCGCGCTATACGTCGCACAACATCAACTCACATACCCACATCCTCTCCACTCACTCTGCTCATTTCCTGGGCCTCAATACTCGACTTCCACATCGCTCCTAGTGTTTTCGAGGTCTCCGAACACAGTGGCGACGTCCGTTTGCCGCGCCGACGTCATCCCGCCGCGCTATACGTCGCACAACATCAACCCCAATACCTACCTCCTCTCCACTCACTCTGCTCATTTCCTGGGCCGCAGAACTCGACTTCCACATCGCTCCTAGTGTTTTCAAGGTCTCCGAACACAGTGGCGACGTCCGTTCGGCGCGCCGACGTCATCCCGCCGCGCTATACGTCGCACAACATCAACCCACATACCCACATCCTCTCCACTCACTCTGCTCATTTCCTGGGCCTCAATACTCGACTTCCACATCGCTCCTAGTGTTTTCGAGGTCTCCGAACACAGTGGAAACACCCGTTTGGCGCGCCGACGCCATTGCGCTGCGCTGGGCATTGCCCAACATCGAACCCATCACTACTTCCTGCCCAACAGCTCACCTCGTTTCCTTGGCCCCATGATTCGATCACCCTATTGCTCCCACCACTTTTGAGGTCAATGAATGCACTCGTGAGGCTGGCTTGGCACGACGAGTTCTCCAGGTATGTTTTCACTATCGTATTCCTTGACGCGTCTGACCGCCCAATATATACGTTAGTCACAGCAGTACCAATACATCAAATATCATTTATTTTCACTGAACATTGCCCCCAACTTTTCCATGCACCCAATCTTAGACATCTCTTGAGCCTTTCGTGCTAGCTGCATCTTCAGCCCGCGATGGGCTCTCATCTTCTGCCGTTCCGCCATCTCCTGTATTCTATCTTCGTGTTGGCGAATAATAGCATGAGCTACCGAATCTCGAGCACAGGCCTCCTGGGATTCTGCTATGGAATGCTCGACGACCAACTCATGTATATATTGGAGATGGCGGAGCTGCCATTCCGTGTCGCGTTCTTCGACTGGGGTTTGAAGGTGATCAGGACTTGACGTTGCCTCATCAATGTCGACCTCAGTCTCTATCTGTTCGATGATCAGTACGTATCCGGTGGGGATAGTGTCGTGACTCACCGAGGTATCCCATTGCCACTCGTTCGTCTCTTTGTGCTCAGCGGGTGAGGCAGTCGGTGGCGCCTCTGAAACTCTGGGAGACAGGTGATTTGCGAGGGCTAGTTGCGTTGATTTGAGATGCTTGGGATCTCTTTGTACGGTTTCCGGTGAGGACAAACTGTTCATCTTTGAATGGATGTCAGCTCATACTAGGGCACCATGAAGAGTAACCAACCTTTAACGGAGCACAATGTGGTAGAGAGGCAGATCGCAATGGCGGCCAAACACACGCTTAAATTAGGACGGGTATAAGGAGCAAGCGAAACCACCGGGACCGGTCTGGAAAGGAAGCGTCTTGGAAATCGGTTCTTCCTCCTCTCGTCCCCTCCTGGCTCTAGGCACCGTCCCGCAGTCAGCGCGCCTGGCTCGTATTTCTCATCCTAGGTTTCTCGAGCCACTCTCGAGCTGTGGGCTCCGCGCTTGAAGCAATGCGCCACCTTGTTCCTCAGAGTGCTCTTCCCGATTTGGGCAGTGCGGTTTCACGGCGGGTGATACCCGCCGAGCGCTGATGATGGCGCCTTAAAATTGTGCCATTTATCTAGCGGGAAATCGGATGTTTTATCCCTACAATTTTCAGTATTTAACCTTCTGCAGGTAGAATATTCGACGCCCCGTTCGCCCCATCATGTCGCATCCTCCTCCACCCGATGAACCCATCGACTTTCAGCTGGCCTTCAACCTTCTCAAGAGAAAGGTCGACGACTTGGAGGGCCAACAGCCACGCAAGCGTTCTGCGTATGTGCTGTCATTCAAGCTTTAAGTCAACTAACCGTCACAATTTAGGACTGTGTCTACCTATGGCCGAATACTCCGCCGTGTTGTGCATATGTTTGATAACATCAAGCCTGCCGTCGATGAGGACAACCGACGCCATGCAGACCCACCCCCAGCCCCTTCCACAGACCCAAAAGTTCAACAAGAGTACGTGTTCAGCCTTCGCAGTTTGAACTTTTCTCATGCCATGTCATAGCCAAGACCGTCTCTTCAACATGTATACCGCTCTGATGACACATATTCCGACCTTTTCAGAGGCGCTTGTGGACACAACCAAGTCTGGTGATGACCTTCTCGAGTTCTACAAAAAGGTGTGTTACTTGTTCGTGCACACGAAACTGAATCCCGACAAGCTCTACAGTTGCAGAGTGGCGGCAATCGCGCACGTAGTGACGACTTCCACCGCATTCGAAATTTGGTAGGGCACTGGCTCAATCACGAGTATGAACCATATTGGGACCCCAATTCCTGTGAAATGCGCGGTCTCCACCACCTTCCAACGTTCTATCTGCTTTCCCCCATCACCATTGACTGGGAGAGTATGCCGTGAGTTCAGATATTCTTTCATTAGCCTCTCTAACATACCGTGTTTAAGTGATCGCGCCAAGATGCGCGGAGGGGAGCATCCGGAGTGCTCTCTGGCCACAAACTTCTTTTTCCGGTGCTTGTATGACGAGAGAATCACTCCTCAGGCTGACAACGTTGAACTTGGATATCTCAAGTCAGCTCTCCTTGTTTCGGTACGTATTTTTGTTGCATTTTGAGATCCTTTCTGACTGCACCAATAAGGTCTGGGTGGCCATATTCATCGCACCGACAGCTGTTGATACCCTAACCTCAACCAGCAACGGTGACAGTGGCGATAACGACGGCGACAAGGAACCCACCGGCGACAAGGAGCCCACCGGCGATGAGAACGGCGACTCTTCTGAGCGCGAGAAGACTCCTCCTCCTACACCTGGTCCAAGCACTGGGGAACCTCCGAGGAAGCGAGGCTCCAAACCCAAGAAGAAGAAGAAGAAAAAGGGAAATAAGGAAAGCAACGCGTCAAAGGCACGCATGAACAAGGTAACTGCCCGCAGTATTGCATACGCCGTTGTCATGGTACGCTTTTCCTTTGCACCTAGTCACTCACTAATCATGCTTTTAGCTGCTCATGAATCTTACCGACATGCTCTCCTGGCAAGAGGAGTATTACGGCGTCAGCTACCTGGCTCTCTACCGGTACATTGTTGACTATTTCGAGTTCCCGGCCGACGACGAAGCAAGGAAGAATGTCAACGAGCTCCTTGAATGGTGGAACCAGTAACATCTTTCGCCCTTGTCTATCTGTCCCCATCTGACATTCTCTATAGGATAGTCTTCCCAGATGCTGCAGCGCAAGGCTCCCTTACAGCATCAACCGATGCTTCCCTTGATCTGCTTGCCTCTCAACGCGCAGCCCGCCAACAGCAAGCAGCGATGACGGCGCAGGCGGCAGCGGCTGATCAGCAGCCATCAACCTCGGGCGTAGACCAGCAAGCGGCTGAGCGGGAGAGGGCAGAGCGCGAGGCGCTGGAAGCACAGGTGGCACAGGAGGCGGAGGATCTGCGATTGGCGGAAGAGGAGGTAGCCAAAGCTAACGAAAAAGCTGCCGCCATTCGGGCGCGAGCTGCTGCTGCTCGGAACCCGTCTAGCTAGATTTTTTGTACTGCCCTACATCTATACAATCGTTTCACCCCACTCTTTTCGTGCGATACCACCAATCCCTATCCGGATCCGGACCCATCCTAATACCCTGGTCAGAGCAGGATGGTATCGAGTACGATGCGACATTGTCGTTGGTTGTAATCACTAATAATCCTTTTGATAGCGAGAGTGCCCTGTAAGGTATCATACACATTACACCAGATCATAGATGTTTATGCTTCTGGGAAGACCTATATAGTGTTACTATGAGAAATGGTATAAGGATGATACGGTATTACAGTGATTATACCATACGACAACGAATTACGATCGTTTATCGGACTTTCCCAGATTTGCTGATGCACTGAGCGATCCGTCAACCCTTCCCTGATTATCGTCGTAAGTGCCCGATTGCCTTCTGCACCAGTACTTCTCGCGCGCGCCTGGAAAAGGGGGACCGCATCAGTCACCCGTGCATTCCTCCAGCAAAGAGCAACAGCGACAACGATCAACAAAGCGGCACGCGGTCCGCTTTCCGCTGTGCCGCCGGTTTTGATTTTCACGTGCAAACGCCAATTGTTCCAATTTCGATTTGAGGCGTGAGAGTTATGGTTAGCGACACACCTACGAGTTTATAGATGCTCTTTCGCGGCTCTATCACATACCATGAGCTCTACGCGTCTCGCCGAGGAGGAGTTCTTTACACTGTCCCGCTCTCTGTTTGGGAACCCGGATTCTCCTGCGCCGGTTCCACTATCTCCCCCGGGCCACTTCCTTGACGCCCATATCGACGATCACCTCATCCTGAAGCGGGTCCAGCGCGTTGCTTCACTCGTTCCTGATATTTGCAAGAATCTGGATACTAGGCTCCAAGAATTTCCTTCCCGTTACTTGATGGATGATACCGTGTACGATATGATGAATCCTCCGAATCGCAGCAACTCGCATATCAATACGGCCCGCGACGTAGCGACCTCTAACTGGCATGGTGTGGGAGCCGTGGCCTGTAGGCTTGCCGGCATTATTTCGCTTCATCCTCGTACCCTAGATCCGTACATTCTTGCCTTGACCTGGGGCGATGGAAATATCGACGCTTGTGAAACATCGGATGATTTCGTATGCGAAGACTACTGTGTGCGCGTCGTACTACTGGAGACGTACACCTATTGCGAGATCAAAACTTTCAAGCCGAAGGAGCAGCGAACCATCTCTTGTCTTGCGCGAATGCTACGCCGTCCGGCAGCTTTCACGTTCTTCTCTCCCGGCGGAGCAGATTTGATACGGTGCATGGACGATCTAGCCACTTCCGACATGGCTGCTGGATTTATTTGGGAGAGGGACTGTGCTACCCAGTACTCTTCTCCTACAGCGACTGCAATTCCACCCCCCGACAATCCTTCACCGCCATGGAGCGTGCCCGATCTGGGCACGTTGGACCAGGAAGGCGCCGTGAGGAAAAGTGGACGTCTCAACACCCCTGTTGCAGAACATGTTACACCCGGGTCTATCCATCGCAAAGAGCCACTTGCTTGGCTGGGTCAACCGCGTGCATATATTCAACGGGTGAGTCAATTCATTCGCGATCTCAAGGATGCTCATGCTTGTCATAGGCTTGGGCGAATGCCGTCCGCATCGATGCGACATTCCTAATATTTGACTGTGGCAATCTCATCCGCTTCGGAATTCGTCACAGAGCCAGTCAAACACTATTTCTTTCCGATTTGTACGACCCTTGCACTTCGACGTCGCCTACTTACACCCGGCTGTGGACAGCACTACATCTTGCTATGATTGACGATGCCTTGCAGCGAGTTGAGGTACTTCTACGCCTGAACGCTCGCCCGAAGATAGTGCCAGCGCCGGTAGATAGGATTTTGAGGTCGAAACGCCATGCGCTGGACGCTCTGCCGGAGCGTAGCCCAAAAAAGGTTGCGTACAACGTCAACCGAGAAGTGCAGCCGGGCGTCTCTTCTTGTGCTGGTTTGAAACCCAAGAAGGAAGAGAGTATTTCTACCACAAAACAACATGAGGTGCGGCAATTTGTACCGGGCACCATCATCAACTCATTTATAGAGCAGAAGGCCGTCAACTCATTGTATCGCGCAGCGTTGGCGGTATATCTTCGTTTTGGGATATTTAACTCCTCGTCACCCTCTTTGCTGTGCAGACTGGGCTCGCCAAGCGCAGAGGAGTACTCGAGAAAGGATGTTGCTGTCTTGATTATAGGTGATCACCTTGGTAGGGGGGCCACTGGCGCAGTTCATCGTGCATTCATTTCTGGCCATAAGCACCATCCACTCGTTATCAAAATTGCGACATCAATCGAGCAGCTATGTCGCCTGAGGCATGAGTATGGCTTCTACAAACATCTCGCGGGTGCCGGTGTCAAGGGTATTCCCCAAATTCATGGTTGCTTCCTGGATATTTCGCGTTGTGTGGGAGCCGTGGTCATGAGCCATAGCGGGATACCTCTTGGCTCTAGATTGAAGACGCGACACGGCAAGGTTGAGATGACCGTAGATGAAAGGTGAGAGTGTGAATACACTTCGCCCACATCTTTCTCATGTTCAATCGGCTAGTGATTCCCTGCGAAGGGTTGTTTCAGATATACATGCAGCAGGTGTACTGCATCGCGACTTGAGGTCGTGGAATATCTTGTCGACGGAAGATGGACATATATCCGTCATTGATTTTGATCGCTCCAGCCTTCGAGGAACCACGGACGATTTCATCAAGGAGATGGCTCGGTTGGAACAATTCATCGCCGGCGATTACATCGATGAGGACCCCGTGATTGGACAGAGTGACATGGCAAAGGACATTCGAGAGATATTGTACAGAGAGTAGATAGGATAGCGCCATCGGACGATGCTGTTCATTTTCTTTTCCACAACACGACGTTACCGGTGGCTTTCGGACGTCGCATAAATAATAAGCTTGAGCAATACAGCGCGCTTGAGCCGCATCGTATTCTAGTAGGTTTCAGAGGACGTCGGAAGATGGAGGATGTGACACTTGCAGGCTGCCGTCGCGCACTGGGCGCCGCGTTTACAACAACGCAACAATGCTTAAATCTGCTGCCACGGCTAGCCTCGAATACGACGCGTCGTCTCGCCAACGTGAACCGCAGGACGACGACTACGCCGGTGGACGACAGTGACGACGGCGGCACTGCGATTTCCCGCTCTCCAGATGGATTGTGTGTGGCCTACGGTCTCCCTCAATCAGATCTGGGTCCGCCTTCTGGCGGCGGGCGCTTGCAAAAGGTGCGTGTTTTTTGCTTGCCAGTTGTTACCCTAGCTCTGAACTTTTGCTTCCCCTTTCATTGCTGATTTGCCTGCAGAACTGTTTCTACGCACGGGTGGGCTCTCTAATGAGGGCTCCCCACACATCCAGTCTCTATACATCAAGACCCAAAAGCGGCACCGATCCACATTAGGCCCAGGTCTATCGCTATTCACCTACCGATCTGGCAGGTATGAGCGGGGGATGGGCTGGGAGGAGTTGGGGGTACGGGCGTCGAAATGTTCGGAAACTCTCCGGCTGCGCTGGGAAATCATCCAATATGAGCGGACCGAGGCCTTTTCGGGGCTAAACGGCCCGCCGAAACGTTCCCGAACGTGACGGTAATTGCGCCACACTGTAACGGTCAAGTTGCGCGGACCAATACAGCGCCGAGCGTCGAGCGGGCGATGTCCAGAGGTCGAACGGACATGATCTGACGTCGGAGCATCGCCGGATCCGTCCCCGATGCCGTCCCTGACTACGGCGTTGCCCATCAGTGCCTAAAATGGCCCTGAAACCGGCCCCGGACCCTCGCATTAGAAAGTGAGGGCACCCAGCGTCAAACCGGCGATGTACAGACCTACGTATACATCATACAAATGTTTTCCGACCTCCCCGACATCCACCCGGTCGATATCCGTGAGCGGCTTTAGCCCGCGGTACGGTTACCAGGGTAACATTACCGTGTACTCAAGCTCACGGTCAACTCGAGACGTCGACCGCATCGCGGACGGTTAGAACTGCTCAGGAATGGCTCTGAGAGCAATATATAACCTTTCCCACCACACCATACCCACTATACTTGCTCACTTTGTATGTGCGCTAATTGCGCCACACTTTGTTGGGTGCTGCCATGACTTAGGATCACCGTGCTGCTGTGTCCAGACTGTTTCAATATATATTGCAACATTATACAAAGAGTTTCAAGGATCCCGGCCCCTTCACGCTCCCCATCCGGGACGTGCAATCACTATCCCCACAGAATCCGATCCCCAGGCCGCCACCATCCTCAACGTGGTTCGATTGTGGTGTCCCCTATAATATGTGTGCGATGGCGTTGCTGGTACGCCAAATCACAGCCCAGTATCTCCCGTACCCTGTTACTGCATGCAGTACGAGCCTCCCCGCGCTAAATAGCACAGGGCGCATTCGCACGGCATGTTGACGGGTACGCAGATGATCCTGTGATGGATGGGCGACGCGACACGTACGACGTGGTGTGGGCGGCGTTTGGAGTGGGCAAGCGCGGTAAACGTCGGCGAATTCGGCATCTGCAGACCAGAGGTGATATATGCGGTGGGGAGAGCGACTATAGCGCAAGGACAGCATGGGGCGGCCGGAGAGTAGAATCCGAATCCAGTCCAGCGATGCCAAAGTGGTAGATCTAGATCTTCCGCGGGATGTTAGCAAAAGTGAAAGAGAATACTATCGGTTTACGCACCTGGCGGATATGCTGCCTCCGGACACTCATATCCCATGCCCACCATCCACGGCGAGTTGCCGTTGCCCAAAAATTCACCCAAGCCATACTCAAGACAGGCCCACCCTCCGTCGGCGTCATCCAGCGCCATTGCGGGTCCGATTGTCCATGGGGTTTGGCGCCGACGCGCTGCCGTCGTCGTTAAGAAGACGGGCTGCTGCATGTTGGGATACAGCCAGCCGTCGAGTCGTACGTAATCAGACGGGCGCGGCGCAGCCCAGAAAGGCGTTGTGGGCGATGGCAGTGGTGGGAGGAAGAGAGCGGGTGTGATGAGACGGCTCCGGCAAGGCCGTCTTCAGCACGTGACGACGCGGCTCACCGCTGTCCTTCGGCACATCCCGCTCACGTAGTACCACCTCATCGCGCCTGCCCCACATTTCCAGCTCTGTTATGCAACATAAGCAATCTCACGTCAATTGACGCGAGGTACATTATGGTGCATAATGCGGCGTGAAAGAATGAGGGGAGGTAGCGGATGTAGGAGCGGGAGCGGTTATGGCAATGGCGATGGCGATGATGGCGGCGGCGGGTGCGTAGAGAACCGTTGGATTCGGTGTAGCGTCGTTCTAGGAGTTGGTGAGTAGTACAGATTAAAATTAGCGGCCTGTAGAAAATTGGCAGAGTGAGAATACCACGCACCAGTTGTCTCAGAACGTTGCTCGCGCTGTAAACGCGCCAGCGGCCCACACCTCCTCCTGCACCCTCTGACGCATCCCAAATCTCCATCCCGTCAATGTCCGTGGCGACAATCTTGCGTTGACCGCACTCGTCGTCGCCGTTTGGCGGGATCCGATCAGTGCGGGACTTGGGGGGCGGTATGAGTCCCGGAAAGGCATCAGATTCGTCTATGACGGTCACTGCGGCGGGTACCCCGTCAACTTTTAAGGCGGCGGCGTCCTAGTGACGAGGATGGTGGTGGGAGAGAGCAAGCCGGGCCAGATGCCAGGCACAGCATCGGCTGCTTTGGGATCAATCATCACGGCTGATCCGTCGATGGCTGTGCTGCCAGCATTTGTCCTCTTACCACGACCTGCTTCATGCAGGTCGTGCGGTTCTCCTCCACCCACGACGCCGGTGGGCTCCAGGCGTTGTGCTTACGACAGCACGGCGTCGCTGGGCTTGGTTGCCACGGTTACCAAGCCCAAGACGCGTAATCCCAGCCCAAGCCGGTCTTAGTGCTGTAGGACGACGACGACGATGACGGCACTGGACGACGACGACGACACAGCTGGACGACGACGACGACGGCGGCGGTTATGCGTTTCCCCGCCCCGCAGGTGGATGGGCATTAGGGTGGGGACCGTCAGGCTGAGCCGAGTGCGCCGTCTGGGGGCGGGCGCTCGCCCACGGTGCGTATTTTTTTTCTTTCCGTTTGGATACGCCAGCCCTGTGCTGGTGCATCCATTTCTACGCTGATTTATATGTAGATCTGGATCTACGCGCGGGATAAGCCCTCCAATGAGGCACCCACCCATTTCTGCTCTCTGCACGCCCCGACCCAACACCGCTGCCGGCATCGCAACCCCCTCCGCGCTCTCTGCACTCACCGCCCCTCCGTCGTCGTCATCCCGACTCCCCGCCCCCAAAAATCATGCATCAGATAAGAGGTCTTATCTGATGTACGGTTTCTAAGGGCGAGCCGTCCAACACGCACGACGACGAGGACGACAGCGCCATCTCGGGACCCTCACACTCCTCCCGACCGTCCATTCTAGCCTGGGTCTGCACCAGGACGCGTCGAATTCTGCTCGGCAGATCTCGTCACCGCGATTATGGCCCTACGCCGACGACTGCCTCATCACACCGAGTCCCATTTGCATGACATCTGCACATCGTCCACCTCATGTCTCCTTGCACATATTGCTCCCGGCGCCCTGCTTCTACCCGTCATCCGACTCACGCTCAGGGCGGTGGAGTCAATATTTTCCTATGCGGACTTTCACAATCATGGAGGGTCTATTACAGCACGCGATGGAGTGGGTGTGCTACCACCAACTAGCGTTGTTGAGGTACTGTTATGTTTGTATTCCGTAGCAAGAACCTCCGGCCGGCGAACGTGAGCTCTTCTACACAGCCGCATCGCTCATCTGCACAGCCGCATCAGATGTCTCTTCGAGGTAAGTGCACACCATTTGCAATGTTCATTCGCCGCTGAAATGGTTTTATTTTACTTTTCAACAGGGATGGTGTTCCGTCTCCTCCACGCTCCCAAATGGTTGACGTGGACGACGGCCTCGCGTGGTATGTCCGCGCTCTTTGTTGTTTTCTCTGGTCTGATCTGTTCAACAGCCTCTTATCACGTTTCTGTCATCCCTGCCACATCTGCTCGCCGCCTTCTTTTTCTCAGTGACGGTATTCGTCACCTGTGGTCGTCTCGTTATGGCTGGCAAAACGGAAGATTGTCAACTTCTTGGCGCACACTTTCTCGGCCTGATGCGGCGGTTACCCGACGGTGCGAACTGCTATCGCTTGCTAAACGCCCGCTACTGTCAGCCGGCATCAATAATGCCATAGCACTTTGGGCGTGCTTCGGATACGTCCGGACTCTTGTGCGGCGCTAAACGCTCGGTGAGTTGCATCATGTCTATTCTCTCTTCTGGCATTCACTAACAGTTTCGGCCGTTTTGCTACAGAGACTTTCTCACCACGGCGCGTTTACATACGATCCAGCGAACATCTTAGCTCGCCACGTCACGTGCTATGTTGGGTTTTCAAACGAGTCTCAATATTACGGTCAGTCGTCGCCCGTTTGCTTGGTGTCCTTGATTTCTGACATCCCATTTGTAGGTTACATTATGTCTGACCGTCACAGCATGTTGCTTCATCGCCGTCACCGCTGCATTGTTTCCGCCCGCACACCCCTACCTTCCGTCTCGACCACCGCGGGAGAGACCGAGGGTATGCTATAGCACCCTATAGGGTGAGTGTAACACCACCAGCTAGCAACATCACTGATCTGGTCTTTCTGAGGAACGACTTCTCTCAAAGAGCGTGTTTAATTCGCGATACGGCATATTACATAGTGTGTTACCCTGTAATGCTGTTCAGGTGAATAACTGAGCCCCACACCGTGATATGTAGATTGTTGACAAATGGTCATCAGATATCATGTAGCGTCCGGCAGTGCCTGCAGGCATATTGGGCCTAACTTTGAGCACTGACCGACGGACCGCACATTATCAACACCATGTGACTTGGCGAACATGCCAATCGAGTCGGACAACAGCCGGAGGATTAGGGCCAAGTGTGATGAGGAGCGGTGAGCTTTGCGGTGCCCCAGTCTCAAGTCAGAGCCCGAGTAGGACCAATATTACATTGATTTAGAGTAGCAGTGCCGGGAGTGTTATCTCTTGTATTTTCCGTGAATGTAGTAGCCCTGAAGAAGCTATATCTTCAACTTTTGCATGGTTTGTATCACGGGAACACAAAAGGCACTGTTTGGAGGAAAGAAACTGTTGAGCAATCTGCTTTGCACACTGACAAGACTTTGTGAGGGCTGAAATGATATTAACGAGATTCAGGATTGTCAAAGTGAGGAACAAGATAGCCCAATATGATAAAAGAGTGAGATATTGGACTGATCTCCCTGTGCAATAGGCTTTTGTCAGTGTATTTCAGATCTCGATGAGACGCACATCAAGCGCGTTGGTCTAAGTTGAGGAAAGACGCGTTTCTACTGTTCGAACAGCTTTTGCGTAACAGTCGAGGGGCGAGATGTGAAGTGTGAGGCGCTAGACTTGAATCTTGAGTGTCGCGAGTCAACGGCGGTCAACGTGAGTGTGGCGAGACTGAAGGCGGGCACTGTACGTGACTGCGAATGATACGGCTGACTTGTGCGGTGAGAAACGGTCAGTAGGTCCAGACGGAGGCATCAATTTGCAAGTCGGGACTTGTGCGCGGCACTTGTGCTTCGACTGCGATGACTTGGCGAGTTGTGCGGGATGCTGTATCAATGTGTCGAGTGCTACGTTTCATTCGTTTGACTTTGACTCGAATGCGAGTGTTTGACATGCGTAAGAAGGGTTAGAAGTCTGTGTTGACGCGCTCGGTCGGTTAGGTTAGAGAGGGTGAGGGTTAGAGGGTTTAGGGAAGCTCTCGGTCAGTTGAAAGACGGTATATCTGTGCTATGGCGAGGGTGCGTTGAGTTGAGTTGAGGGTGAGGATTAGAGGGTTTGAGGAAGCTCTCGGTCTGTCTATCTATGCTATGGCGAGGGTGCGAGTCAGAGATTGAGCGCGGTTGGTGTGATGTCGAGGCTGAGTTGCGCTGCGCAGAAGTGTTCTTCTTGAGTGGTCTCAAGCGCGTGTGGCTCACGCTGCGAACATCAATCTGAACACGTGTCAGCGACACGGCGGCAGTTCAATACTCGGAACCGTCATATGCGGTCTGCGGTGCGTTTGCAATCTGAGGTATGCTGCGACTGTCTCTGGCGACAGATTGACTTGGCGTAAGACTCTTTCTGACTGTTTGTCGGGGGATGGGGGACGGAAAACCATGCTTTGGACTCTTGTGCATCGACCCATGTTTGCGGTTTGACCATATCTGCCGTTGATCTCGAGATATGGAGGTTAAGAGATGGTGATGTTTGGGTGTGATCGGACCTCCGGGACCAGGTGAACGGACCCGGGTTCTCTCGGAAATTGCCGTCTTTCCGTCCTAGGAGACATCCCGCCACCCAGGCGTCACCTAGGCCATACTCAGATCAGGCCTACCCTCTTGTCCCCGATACGCTGTAGTATCCGCTAAAAGAACGGGTTGCTGCATGTTGGGATGCAAACAGTCCTCAAGATGCGTGTCTCCGGGAGCCGTTGCTGGGAGGAAGAGAGCGGGTGTGATGATATGGGCGCCGCCGGGAAGTGCATCGTATGCATGTCATGACGCAAAGGAAGTCACATCCGGTCAGCCTACGCGGTCGCGATGAAAGCAATATTGATTGTAGGTATCTTATCTACAGTACTAGTAGAACTATCCATGAGGCTCACTCCATTGTGCACCCACATTTCCAAGCACTGACATGTGTGGGGTACATCGGGTTCCATAATGCCAAACCCGAAAATGGGGGGTAGGCAGCAAATGGGGGGCAGCGGCGATGGAAGCGAAGGCAGCGAAATGAGCGTCGGAATTCGTGAGAGCTCGTCCAAGTAGTAGATCGTCCAAAGAGCAGAACGTACGACGCACCTCAAATCGGGCACATTCCCGCTGCTGTGCGCACTGCAGGAACCCGTACAGCTCTGTGCGCCCCCGTTCAACTTCCCACTCCGGATCCCATCGATGTCCGGCTGCCAAGTCCTAGGACGTCCGCACTTGCCTTCGTCGTTGGGCGGCATTCGGTCAGCGGCAGTGCGTGAGAGCTAGGAGAGCCGGCGCATGCGGGTACGGCGGGCTTTGCGACGTGTCACCCGTCAAAATTCGAGGCGCTGTCGTCCTGGGGAGTGTTGAGGGGATGGTGGGCTGATCGCGATGCCAGGCACAGTATTGGCACTGTTGATCCGTCGATGGCTGTGCTGGCAGGGCTCTTGTCCTCCTACCACGATCTGCTCCATGCAGATCGTGCATATCTCTCCTCCACCCACCACGCTGGTGGGCTCTGGGCGCCGCGCTTTCGACAGCGCGGCGTCGTTGGGCTTGGTTGCCACGGTAACCAAGTCCAACAGGACGCGTAATCCCAGCCCAAGCCGGTCTCGCTGCTGCAGGACGATGACGACCATGTCATTGGTTGGATGAAGAGGACGACGGTATAACGACCACCCGCCCCGCAGGTGGACGGATACTGGGGCGGGATCCGTCAAATTTGCCGGGTGCGCCGTCTGGGGGCGGGCGCTCGCAAAAGGTGCGAATTTTCTTTATTTAAATCTTATATACGCTAGCCTTGCCCTGGCGCACTCGTTTCCATGGCTGACTTGTTTGTAGATTTGGATCTACGCGCGGGGTAAGCCCTCCTATGAGGCACCCGCCTTTCTCTGTCCCCTACACGGCCCGGCCCCCATCGCCGCCCGAGTCGCGTCCCCTTCCGCGCCTTCTGCACCCTTCGTGTCTCTTCCGTCGTCACCCCGACCCCCCGCACCCAAAAACCATGCATCAGATAAGATGTCTTATCTGATGTACGGTTTTCGAGGGCGAGCCGTTCAACGACGACAATAAGGGCGACACCGCGATCTAGGGTCCGTTGCGCTCCTCTCGACCGTCCGTTCTGGGCTGGGTGCACACCAGAACGCGCCGAACTCTGCTCGGTATATCTCCCCATAGCGATCAGGGCTCTACACCGACGACGTGGCCTCCTCCATTCCCGTCCTGCAGCAAACCGAGTCCCAACTCTACCACGTATCCACATTTCCATACCCGTGTCTCCGACGACGACATCGCTTTTCTCCCTGTCTGACGTGGGTTTATCGTGGCGGGGGCCGCGCCCGCTCATAATGCCCCCGGCGCGGCACTCCATTACTTGGCCAACATGGCGCGTTTGAAAGGCCAACCATCTCTCTGCGCCGAGGAATATACGGCGGCCGACGCCTATCACTATCCTACAGCAAGTCTATCCGCCGCAGAGCACCACGAGGAAGACCGACCACGGAGGTGACTCGCTAAGGAGGAGGCGATGAGTCAGAGAGAATAGGTGGAGACACTGCAGCAGGAAGACGAGGCCCTGTAGCGACGAGCAGAGGCCGATGAGACTCAACGGCAGGAAGAGAAGACTCGGAAGCGGGAAGAGGCTGGGCAGCAACGCGCATAGGGCGAGGAGGAGGAGGAGCAGCAGCAGCAGCAGAGATGTCTCGCTGATGATGCCCGGGCGCGCGACCTTGCGTGCAGCCAAAGCCAAGTGTGTCGTCTGTCGATGTTGTCTTTCGGTCAATATAACTTGGGGAGAGGACATATAGTCAACCTGCCTCATCCTTCCTTACTTTTTCTCACCACCTGCCATTTAGACTGGCAAGACAAAAGGTAAACCTCTTCGTTTCCATTTAGGGGAGGTATTCTATCTCGGAGTTGCATAAGGGCGCAACTCGTATACAAGTCATGCGAGGATGTTTGTTGATGCAGCAGTCTCTTGCTTTCCTTCCCCCACCATCATTCACCTCTCTCACTCATAGAACGACGGCCGACATTCCCTCGGCCATTCTTGAACTCATCATGACCGTCGGGCAATTTCGAAAAAGAACGACGACAAATGATTCCAGACCACGGATTTTAATGAGGACAACTACTCTGCTGACCCCGTTGCCGTTGTCGATGACTGGTACGTCCACATTGCCTTCTGATTATCCCAGGACCACCATTTGTCGCCGTCGTGCCACCGTGTACCCGAACAATAATCACCGTATTGTCAAGTCAACTCCATCACTACGTCGTTGTTGCACGACAAAAGGCAAGTAACATATTCTAGTATTTGCAAGGCTCGCTAACGAATCCTTAGTTTACGTTCAAGCAACGTCGAACATGCTCAAGTTGGTACATCACGGAATCTGTGTTTTCCGCTACTAGATCCCTTGTTGGAACCTCACAGATGTAAGTAACGGCGTACTAATCAGTCTCTACTTGCTCTTCAAAAATGCTCATTTGACTTCTCCTGGAATTTATACGCCAATGTCCATAGGGACTTGCATATGCTACTAATGACGCGCTCCCCAGTGATGCGTTTAGTTTTTCCGTTCCTCTCCTTGTTTTCCGACTGATGTGATGTCCAGCCACTCCTTATAACGTCCGGCAATACCAACTGCTGCCGTTGTTGCGCTGGATAGCTGGACGCTTGCGGGCATATCGATATCCTACCTTGGGGACCGTAAATCTCCGGTATCCCGCCTACGATCAGATGTCCTCTATCCAGTACTAGTCTGACACGAACGAATGAACACCGCCCATTGCTGTGTTAGAGTTATCGAGTCAATCTGTGGCGTAGTCGGTCTGGGTCAGCAAACACGCCGACACTCATCAAGACCGACACGAACATCTCCCTGTCCATGGTGGGAGTATACGTGGCAAGTTGGGACTGACTCCGCGCCCTTGACAGCGAATGGTAAGCTGATCTATCTTGGTTAACTGACGATTCATTGACCTCATGTGCAGGTCTTTTCTTGATCAGGATGGGCGTCTCTATGGACGCTACGGTCTACTCCCCACCCATACCCTCCGCTCTCGACGCATGACCATTGCCGATCGCGCTCCGCATGCCGACATGTGTCTGGCGAAAGATTGGCGGCATGGCGTCGCCATGTTTGCTGTGATGTAACCGATGCGTGTACAAAACGGGCTAGACATAGATGCTCATGACGGATTACTTACCTCCGCGCCCGGATCTTGGGTAAGCTTTCCCAGTTTCGTACCCTCCTTCGCCCTTCTGACTCCTCGTGCCGTACAGCGCCCACTGATGCGGCCTCTCACATTGAGACTCGGTTCGTTTCTGACTTGAATGACCATCGACCACAATCAAGGTATGATTTCTCACTCTTGGTCGTACAACACTAATGTTCCAAAGAACATGAACAGTGACAACTACGGTTGAGGACAGCCGGCTGTCAAGGTGTGTGTAACCCTTGACTAAACTATTGACTCGTGCTGACCGTGATTCTTTCCGCATCCAGAATATGGCTTGATGCCTCGGGTGCCTGCTTCTACGCCGTCCTTGTGGACAAGCGTGCTGCCTACTTAGATCCCCGATGCCTGGCACTGACTGTTTGCGCGACGTGCTCGAACGCCGTCGTAATGCCCGCACCTTCTACGCTGTTGGTATGTATGCCGGTCTTCCAGCTGCTATTTTGTAACATTTAGCCTTGAGTTCACAATTTGAGTTAAGAGGTAAGTGGCTGCCTTTTTCTTGCTTCGTACCATCACTGAAACCTGTCTTTCAGCTTCTCTTTTCTCGCACCCTGGCTGGCGTAATTCTACAGACACAGCCGTATGAGACAAACATCAGCCGATCCTAGGTAAGTTGGGTCTTCCTTCGTTGCTCGAGTCGTGTACTGACATGCTCTGCCCAACCCAGCCTCGATCTTTTCTGGTACCGGTTCATGGTGCGTTTGTCTTTATCTCTCCTCTTCACATCCGTTGATCATCTTTCTGACACCAGCTTAGTGCGCGACTACTTCTACCTCACAGTGGACGATGTCGTGGCTCGCGAGCTCAAGCACATCGGTCTCGAAGGTGTCCACGTACCGTCCACTTCTCCGTAAGCCCAAACTCAATAAGCCTGCACTTCCGTTCGCCGACCTTACTTGCATAGTGTTCGGTCTTTGCCTGATTGTGCATTGGATGCAGGAGCTTGATTGACGCAAGATCCCTCTCGCCAAGCCGTATGTCCGTTGCTGTCCACTTCCCGAACCCGCACCCGCGCCCTCCTCTTCCATTTTCGCATGTTGCGTATGTGTTCTTTGTCGCCAGCACCCCCCGGATGAGCTCCGCATTTCATGACCAGTATCTTGCCTGCGCGCGGATGGGCCTCGTCCTTTGTGGGGGTGAAGGGAGCATCCGCACTGACTGATATGCGGATGGGAAGACGTGAATGCCTCAGGTGTCGGAATACTAGATGAGGCTTCACATTTCTCGTCGATGGTAACTATTAAAGAGTGCCGTTCCCGGTCGTACTAGGCGTTGGCGCTGAATTCTATGACTTAATCCCAATAGAAGTGGAATTGAGATTACACTGAAACGATGCCAGATGCCGACCAGATAGTAAGTTTCAATAACCAGTATGAGAATGCGGTCGCCCGACAGCTACGGTCTGTCGCGCGGCTACTAAACTTTCCAAGATTTTGTCAACTTTGGATCCAGAGTGATTGGGCGTACCAGCAAATCTCGATTCTGATTCTTGTTCGAGACTGAATCTGCTCGACATAATTTTGTGTGCTGTCAAAAGGTGAATATTTTCTACCCAATCCCTGTCCATACCCAGCCCACACTCCACCGCGGTCAACATGGCCGTGGAAGTGCGAATAGCTCCGTTCGTGAAACGTTGGGCGCGCGTGAAGCACGCACGCAAGTTGGGACCTTCGAGCTATTCTTTGCAGCAGCACCACATCACACCTGTTGCCCACAAAAGTCCCTCTCTGTCTGACCGAGAATGACCGAAGGAAACAGTGTTGAGCCACAGCTGAGCGATCATGGGAAACAGCTGAGCTCGTGGGTGAGGGAGATGAGCGAGAGAGATTTGAAGCAGGACTCGAACGCGGCGTCGGCGTCATATCATGGCAAAGCAGCTATCGGGCTTCCCACTCTCAAGACGAAAATTCAGGAGGAGGGACCTTAGACCGCAATTTCTTTCGACTGCTGGACACGATGACGAATATGTACTTCGAACCGCCGATAACAGGGATGGCGCATGCGGATGACAGAGAGAAGGGCAGGACTAGTTCAATTTTACGATATACTGCTACTCCTGCAGACGGGAACGTGGGGTATCCACAGCTGAAGTGGACAGTGAGCGACATACGAAGGCCGACCCCAACAACTCTGCCGTATCCGGGACTGGTCATTATCAGGATGTCTTTTACAACGACGACCTCAACGGTTATAATGTTTTTTCAGCCTCATCAGCATGGAAGTAAGACGGCAGATAGTCTTGAGCAGGACGGGCGAACGCGAGAGGAAGGTTGCCTTTTGGAAGAGCAGGTGCCGATCTTCGGCACATTTCGGCAAACATGATGCGGAACCTGAACACGTGCTGATATCCCTGTTGTTGCACGTCTGTCTGACTCTGTCATGATCCCTGTTCACCAGCAGCCGAAAGTGTTACGAATGAACCATCTTTTCATCTTATCTATCACATCTTATCACCTATCATATCTCTTCATCATATCTTATCCCTTATCCGTGTCTCAGAGACGCCCCCTAGTGATGTCATTCATACTCCTTGACACACAACATGTCGACAGCATGGTCTGACATCATGCCTCATGGTTAGCAGGTCACTACCATGCACAGGACACAAGGAGGGAATCTGGAGCGTCATAGAACCAAGGCAGTGCTTTAATATCCCTGGAGGAAACAGGTTTAGACAAGGGGTTAGGGCAAAGGGTAGTCAGTAGCAATTATGTATATAAGCAAGTAGATTACAGCGTAGTCTGTAGCTTCGATCTCGTCTATACACCTGGCCTAGCCAGACTTCTCGACTCGATACTCGCTTCTCCCTAAGTTAGATTGACTGTGTGGTGCCTGGTTTAGCCCTGTGGTTAAGTCAGTGCTGACAGAAGATCGAAGCTACCCTCCTACCACCCACCACACACCCCTGTCGCTCGGCACGCTGCCGTTTGACGTCTACCCACACCTATCCTCACCCACACTCCCATCCATCACATCCCCATCCGCTTTTTCTTCACACAGGTCATCCCGGTCTCCCCGTGCTAACACCTAGAGCAAGGTGCCCACGGACATACCGAAGTAGCCACTTTCGTGCGAACGAACTCTTGGCAGTTTCACTTCACTGTGAGCTGTTTGCGGGCCAACCCCTGCTCCCAGATAGACTTCGGCTACTCTCGCTTACAAACGAGAGGACGTCGGCTGGGCAACTGCGAACGTACGGCAAGTTCTTGGGCTCCGTAGAACTACGTAACCGATACCTGTTGTGTAGACTAGCGTAGATACCTTACTTACCTTTACCTACCCTTACTATACCTTTACGATACAACCTCCCCACACCACCGAATCCTGGACCGCCTCACTGGTCTAGATTTCGACTACCTTTTCACCACTACCTCCGCCGCATCACCAATCACACCAACTCCTATCTCCGAACCCTCTATCCCCTCTGCACTATCTACCCCAATCCCCTTTCGACACCCACACCTCATGTCTGACACGGGCAACAACGAGCCGCAGCCGCAACCGCAGATGCCGCAGCCAAACCCACACATCGACGTTGAACCCGACATCCCCACTTCCCGCCATGGCCGTTCTCTGGTCAACAAGCCTGGCGTCTTCAATGGCGACAAGACCAAGTACAAGTCATGGTGGCGCACGGTGTTTACCTATATCAGAGACGCCAAGAACCAGATCGCTGATGATGGAGAACGGATTGACATCTGTCTGTCCTATATCCGAGGCGATGAAGTTGATGTCTGGGTACAGAACTACACAGAGGAGAACTTCGACGATGACACGGAGGAGTGGCAGGTTACCTGGGCTACTTTCAAGAAGCATCTAGAGGCGCGCTTTGTTGACTCCAACACTGCCCGCAAGGCCCAGATTGCGATCGAGAAGTTGCGCCAAGGCACTGATACTGCCGAGGACTTCTTCCAGAAGTTTGAGATCCTGCTTACCCAAGCGGGGTACAAGAAGAAGGATGCCTACGTCATTAGGCTCCTCGAGATGAACATCAATGAGCGGATCATCGACCAGATCTACTCTAGCCAGTACGGCCTCCCAGACGACTACGAGGAATGGAAGGCAGCGATCATCAAGCTCGACCAACTGTGGAAACGCAGGGAAGAGAGCAAGAAGTTTGGTGGACACGCCAAGTCGGGAATCCAGCAACCTGCTGCGCAGACCCAGCCCGCTAAACCAGCCCCCAAACCCTGGGTCCCCAAGGACCGACACGATGCCACCGGCACTACCTTTGGTGGAGCTGGTAAACCCATGGACTTAGACGAGGCCCGACGCAAGGGTGCCTGTTTCAACTGCGGCGAAGTTGGACACATCGGGCGAAACTGCCCCAAGAAGCGACCCCAGCAGGTTCGCGGCCTTTGGATGGCCATGTCGGAGGACGAACGGAAGAAGTTGGCAGAGGATTTGGGTTTTGCGAAGCCCCAGCAGTAGACGCAGCACTGCCGGGGCCCCCCAAGGATGAGTCGCCTGATGTTTCTACCAATAATTATACGAGTACCGGTACTCCTGTAGCAGAGACATGTAATTTATCATCGGCGACTTCACCACCAAAGACTGCGACACCAAGGGATGGGCCTAGACACAAGCCCTATACCCCTGAGTGGATCGAGGAAAGGCTAGGGGAGGAAGACTTGCCTAGAGCAGTTGGAATCCTGAGAGCATGGATGCCTGAGAAGAGAGTTCGAGAAGCGACGGAAGAGAAAGTGTTGACGATCAGAAAATTGGTGACAAAGGAAGCAGTAGAAGTTGTGTCGGAAATGAAGCGTGGGAGGAAGTTCATTCGAGGAACCAAGGGGCAGGACTTGAAACTCCGGGTTACTATTGAGAGTCTGGCCACCGGCTCTCAGTATGAAGCAGATGCGTTGCTAGACAGTGGTGCAACAGGGTCCTGTGTCAATAAGGACTACGTTGAAACACAAGGGTTACAAATCAAGAAGCTCCCGCTTCCGTTACCCGTCTACAATGCTGATGGTACCTTGAATGAGGGAGGAGCAATTGAAGGATTTGTGGAAGTGCGGATGTTGGTTGGAGACCATGCGGAAAGGATCGAACTAGCAGTTACCAACTTAGGAAAGACGGACATATTCCTAGGTCTGGACTGGCTGCGATATCACAATCCAAACATTGACTGGACCGAGTCCACGTTGACGTTTGATCGCTGTCCAGAACGCTGCGGGTACATGCCTGAGTACGACTCTCCTGAGGATGATGATGAAGATGTAGAAGAGAAGTTGGAAGAGGGCGAAAGGATCTTCTGGATGGACTGGGACGGATACCGCAATACGGGACAGAAGCTGAGAACGCAAGCTTCGCCAGCGGCTACACCTTATCTCAACGAGTTTGCCGATGTATTCAGCAAGGCGGACTTTGACCAGTTGCCGGAGCGGAGACCATGGGATCATGCGATCGAACTCACCCCAGGCTCCAAACCGATCGATTGCAAAGTGTATCCCCTTAATCCAGCAGAGCAGAAGGCGTTAGATGAGTTCTTAGAGGAGAATATTCGCACGGGACGCATTCGGTCATCAACATCACCAATGGCGTCCCCTTTCTTCTTTGTACGGAAAAAGGATGGCAGTTTGCGACCAGTTCAGGATTATCGTAAACTCAACGATATGACTATCAAGAACCGGTACCCATTACCGCTGATCCAAGAGCTCATCGACAAGTTGAAGGGAGCAAAGTGGTTTACGAAGATGGATGTCAGATGGGGTTTCAACAATGTGCGCATCAAGGACGGAGATGAATGGAAGGCGGCGTTTAGAACTAACCGGGGTTTGTTCGAACCCTTGGTAATGTTCTTTGGACTCACAAACTCGCCGGCGACCTTCCAGTCCTTCATGAATCACATCTTGAAGGAGCTCATAGACGAAGGACATGTTATAGTATATTTAGATGACATTCTTATTTTTACCGATACTCTAGAAGAGCATAGGCAGATCGTACGACGAGTATTAGAGATACTACGTAAGAACAAACTGTATTTAAAACCGGAGAAGTGCGAGTTTGAGGTAAACGAAGTAGAGTACTTAGGAGTTATTGTAGGTAGTGGGAAGATTAGGATGGATCCGAAGAAGGTGTCGGCGGTGACAGGATGGAAGGAACCAACCAAAAAGAAGGAAGTCCAATCCTTCTTGGGCTTTTGCAACTTCTTCCGACGCTTTATTCGAGGGTTCAGCGGAGTGGCTAGACCACTTACCCAACTCACTGGCAATGCCGAGTGGGTCTGGAAGCAGGAGCAGCAGGATGCTTTTGACGAGTTGAAGAGAAGAATTGCTGAGGATCCGGTATTACTCATTCCACGTGAACATGGCAAGTTCCGTGTGGAAGCGGACTCATCGGACTATGCAAATGGGGCTGTACTATCCCAGTTTGTGGACGGAAAATGGCGACCGGTCGCTTTTAGGTCGCGGGCATTGAACGAGACAGAAAGGAATTACGAAATATACGATAAAGAGATGATGGCTATTATGGACTCGATGGAAGAATGGAGGCAGTATTTACTAGGAGCAAAGGAGACGATTGAGGTATTTACAGACCATCAGAACCTGCAATACTTTAGAAAACCTCAGAAGCTTAATCGGAGGCAGGCACGATGGGTCACGGAGTTGGGGGAGTATGATATTCAGCTGACGCACAAGCCGGGAAAGACGATGGGAAAGGCTGATGCCTTGTCAAGGATGACAGGCCTTGACCGGGGGGAGAAAGACAATGAGAACGTTACGCTGTTGAAACCAGAATATTTTATATCACGAATTCATTTTTCCTTAAATACACATAGCGTAGAGGCTCCAGAGGACATATTACTTACAAAAATCAAACAAAGAAAAGCAAACAGAGACAAGTACGTACAAGTAGCATTAGAAAAGAAAGAAAAAGACTGGGTAGAAACGGACGACGGAGTAGTTACATGGCAAGGACGTATTTATGTACCAAAGGACAGAGACTTGAGAGGGCGGATCATTCAGGCGCATCACGACACGGTGCTGACGGGACATCCGGGCCGGTACAAAACCCAGGAGCTTATCACGCGTAACTACTGGTGGCCAGGGATTAGCCGAGACGTACGTACCTACGTCACAGGCTGCGAAAAGTGCCAAGCCACTAAAGCACATCGCTCAAAGCCCACTGGCACGCTTCACCCACATGATGCACCTACCGAGCCCTGGCAGACGATTGGGACGGATTTGATAGGAGAGTTGCCAGAGTCAGGAGGATACAATGCCATCAGCGTCACAGTGGACCACTTTACCAAGCGTGTACGACTTGTGCCGACACACATGTCTCTGACGTCAGAAGGCATGGCACGGATCTACCGAGATCGGATCTTTCCGATTCATGGACTACCACGCAAAATAGTCCATGATCGAGGACCCCAATACCACTCCCAGTTCATGAAGGAGTTGTACCGGTTACTTGGCATCGAGGGGAACTTTACTACGGCGTATCATCCTCAGACCAATGGGCAGACGGAGCGGATGAACCAGGAGATAGAGCATTACCTACGGCTGTTTGTCAATTATCATCAGAGCGATTGGGACCAGTGGCTGCCGACGGCAGAGTTTGTCTTGAATGACCGAGAGCACTCGGCAACTAAGACTACTCCGTTCTTTGCCGACAATGGACGTCACCCATACAAGGGAACCGCACCAAAGATGACGTCAAAGAATCAGACGGCTCAGGAGTTTGCCGATGGAATGCGGAAGGTCAGGGACGAAGTAGAGGCCGCATTGAAGAAGGCGGCGGAGGACATGAAGAGGCACTATGATAAGAAGAGGTCAGAGGCGGTCGAGTACAAACCCGGAGACATGGCGTGGTTGGAAGGGACCAATCTGAGCACAGACAGGCCAGCGAAGAAGATGGGGGACAAGCGGTTTGGACCTTTCAAGGTGGTCCAGAAGGTCGGACATAGCTCGTACAAACTGGCGCTACCGCGCACATGGAAAAACATTCATCCGGTCTTCAACGAAGTCCTTCTATCCCCGTATCATCCACCCGAATTCCCGTCACAACCACGAAACACACAACCACCACCGGTAGTAGAAGGAGAGGAACCCGAATGGGAGGTGGAGGAAATAGTCAACTCTGGGAAGTACCGAGGCACATTCCGGTACAAGGTGAAATGGAAGGGCTATGGCGCACATGAGCAAACATGGGAACCAATACGCAACCTGGAACATGCTGCCGAGGCCATTGCAGAGTTTCACAAACGCTTCCCGAACAAGCCAAAACCCCCGAAACTAGCACGCATCGAGATTCCTATTTCCCAGTTTCCTACTCATCTCTTCCGACCTATGCCACAACCGGACACAGAACCCACTCCTAGTTCCATGCCAAGCGAAGCTTTAGCGAACAAGCTAGCGCATAATGGAACCTGCGCCTTAAGGAGGGGGTAATGTTACGAATGAACCATCTTTTCATCTTATCTATCACATCTTATCACCTATCATATCTCTTCATCATATCTTATCCCTTATCCGTGTCTCAGAGACGCCCCCTAGTGATGTCATTCATACTCCTTGACACACAACATGTCGACAGCATGGTCTGACATCATGCCTCATGGTTAGCAGGTCACTACCATGCACAGGACACAAGGAGGGAATCTGGAGCGTCATAGAACCAAGGCAGTGCTTTAATATCCCTGGAGGAAACAGGTTTAGACAAGGGGTTAGGGCAAAGGGTAGTCAGTAGCAATTATGTATATAAGCAAGTAGATTACAGCGTAGTCTGTAGCTTCGATCTCGTCTATACACCTGGCCTAGCCAGACTTCTCGACTCGATACTCGCTTCTCCCTAAGTTAGATTGACTGTGTGGTGCCTGGTTTAGCCCTGTGGTTAAGTCAGTGCTGACAGAAAGCCCATAATGAGGCTCTCAAGCGTCGAGCCCCTCACCTATTTCACTCTGGACACTCCCGTAGACGGCGTTCTGCTGCCTCTCGATCACCTTTGCTTCCTCTCAAGAACAATTTGACCGAATCTGAGCTCACGGGGTCAGCCACTCCTTTGAACCCCGGGAAGACATTACGCAACGACCCCACCTGGGGCCAGGCTACATCGATAACCAAATGTGCGTTTTCCCTCCCTCTCTTTTCTCCCCCACTCAGACGGCCCAGCCCGGTATCCAACCTGTAGGCCTCACCTTTTTCTTCTCTCGCGTTCATTCATTGGTACATCAGTTATGAGCCGTCACTCTTCACCGGCAAGTCGTGGGCGCCGCTCTCCGATTTCGACGGGTCGGTTTCCATTGCTACTCTCGTGGCTTTCTTCGTAGCTAATTTGGCTGCCGCAACAGAAGAAAATTTCTCCCCCAATACCACCCGATCTGAAGACCAGGGAGGACCTGCCGTCTATGACATGGAATCTGATCCACCCTCTTTTGACGGTGTCCGAACATCCACGCCAGATAAGCGATATCTCTGATATTTTTGATGTCTACTCATGTTCCCTTACCAGGTACTGCTGTCCTTCGAATGGAGATCGCCATTTTAAAGACTCAGCTCCAAGAGGCGGGAAAGCTGGAGAGCAACTCGAAGATTGTAATGGAGGACCTCAAGGCCGCGGCGGAGAGGCGGGAGGCCGAGTTGAAGGCTGCGGCGGAGAGGCGGGAGGCCGAGTTGAAGGCTGCAGGGGAGAAGCGGGAAGTCGAGTTGAAGGCTGCAGCGGAGAAGCGGGAAGCCGAGTTGGAGGCTGCGGTCGAGAAGGGGGAGGCTGCAGCGGAGAAAAGAGAGGCTGATCTTCGGGAAAGAATATCTGAGCTCAAGGAGCGTGAGAGGGTATTGATGGCAGAGGTGAAGGAACTGATTGTGAAGCAGGAAGCTACCTTGAAGGACCGTATTGATGATCTAAAGAACTTCCATAGCACAGTTGGATAGTATATTTCACTTGAATTTTTTCTATACATGTACGTAGTTGTATCCGTCTGGGTGAACAAACATGGACGCCACCGACGACAGCAAAGAAGACCAAGGGAAGCCAAACGTTCTCTCTCCCACCGTTCAATGAGTTAACCATCCTGACGGCCTTGTTTCCTCCCCGCCATTGTCGGTCATACAGACCAACTTATTCGACGATGGCACCACGCATACCAGACCGCGCCAAGTCAGGTGTTCGAATTGGAGGATGAGAAGACGAGGATGAGGATTTAGACAGGGTGTGGATAAACGACAGTGAACGTGTAAACGGGTGGTGCTTATCTTTTCCCCGACCAATGTCTCCTCGACAATGACGCTGGACTCTGAGCTCTCTCTCCAAAGCAGGGCATGGCAGACCAAAACGATAAACGTTCGCATCAACTGGTACGCCTTCCTCGTTGCTTATTCGTCCTTACTCACGCTGACGTCCGACACCAGTTTCACCTGCCCGCTCAAATTGGATGTTTCCCCTCTTACCATCTTCAATGCGCTCCAGTCGCTCTGGGCCGACTAGGCCATCGTCACCGCCGTCCCCACTCGTGCGACTTCCAGCTCAACAACTCGGCCATATTCTACTTCCAGTCATTAGCGTGCATTGCCTCACCGTCCTCCGGTCAGGACATCCTCCAGTGTCCACTCCCGCGTCAAGACTACCAGTATCACTGAGACAATGTTGAAGATTAAGATAATGTACGGACGATTGAAAACCGCATGCAGGAGGCATTGACAATCTTCAATTTATGCAACTAACTAGAATCGTGAGTCTACGACACATGTTCATTGTTGGCTCTTCTCTGATGACTCTGTGTCGTTGTCACTTGCTTTAAATCTACCATTGACATGATCTCATCAACCGTTCTAGCTACTCATCGACTGACACTCCTCCATTCAAAGCCACCTCGCAAGATATTCGAGACCGTTTCGTCGCGACTATCTTCGGTTTCAGATTGCCTGAGCACGCGCAGATCTGAACCCAGCACCTCAACAACATTCTCCACGGCTCCAAGCTCGCATCGCATGAGATCTCCGCGTGGCGCTGCATGGTACAGAAATGTACCGGAGGACTTCGTGGTAATGAGCGGCTGCTAGGATGACGGCGAGCAGTGGGCTGGCGAGAGGGTGCTCAATGTTATGAAGGCGGAAGCCGTAATTGACGCTGCGCTTATCGTCAGTCGATGGTAAGTCAGGACGCGCACTCGGACGATGTAATGTGCATTGGTAGCTTAACGAGATTAGGTATGGGGGCAACATGCTTGGCCCGGTCCGATCGAAACATGTGCGGTGAAAGTCTGTCAGATATTCAAACAACACGGTGGCCAACTCCCACTCTAATACATGTTACCTTAAACTCAGATATTGAAATCGCAGGATGAACTCGATGAGGCGGTTCTCGCATTGTCAATGCTAGATGAGCTACGCAAGGAGCTCAATACCCTCGATGAGACTAATGGCCAGCCGCCCAAAGCCCCAAACTATCCGAAGTGGACTATCGCGGAGCTACCAAGGGCCAAGCGACTCGTCAAAGCTCGAGAGAACGCAATTAAGTCAATGACAGACCTCATCGCCGAGAAGAAGGCAATGATATGAGGAAGCATGTAAGGCTCATTTCCATGTTCTCATACGAGCGCCTCATGTTCTTCAGGACTGTAAGTTAGTTCGTTACCAGGGTGCTGGACTTGGGGCTTTGGGCGTCTTCAAATTGGAATAGACTCGGCTGGGATTTGGCTGGAATAGGCCAATCTGGAGGAACATGTGGCGCTTATGACCCGTGGCGGAGGCTGATGCGCTTCAAATAGTAATCGATAAGTCGCGATTGTGTATCAATTGGATAACATTAGACCGAGGGTTCGCATTGATTCTGTGACTTCGATGTCATGAGGGATGAAGCACGCTCTGTACGAGTCAAGTCCAGAAACAACGAAATGAAATTGACGCAATGTCAAGCAAAGTACAGCATTAACCCCATCTATTAGCGTTGACCACCGTATCGCGCCTTGCGGCCGATATCGAACGGTATGTATTTGTACTTGATCATGAGTCTGTAGAACGCGTAGACGTGATTAGCACGAGAAGAGACGCGGGAGAGCGTATACACTGACTGTATCTGGCGTCTCATGGTCAATGCAAAGAGGACGAAGAAGTAGACGACGAGAATGGGCCAATAAACCGGCACGTCGAACACTTCTGACGTTGTCGCGACTAGAGCGAGAATTGTAGCGCGAGTAGCGGAGAGCCTGTATAGATTGATGGAAAATCAGAATATTCAGTGTGTGATGCGACCCACCAGAATTGCCATTCAGGAAGACGCCTGATAAACGGTCTGAATTCGTCGTCTCTCTGGCTCGGCAAAGGGCTTCTAGATTCTTCGCCTCCTTCCTCTATCTCGTCAGCGAGAAGGTCGTCCTGCAGAGATGGGTCGAATTTTGGCTGGAGGAACGCGAGGAGGAAATTGAGAAGGTAAATGGCGTGCGCGTCTAATAAGCTGTTAGCGTCTGAATGGATGTTTACAGCTAATTTGTTCTCACAGCAGACTGAAATAAAAATGCGAAAATCATTGAATAAGTTATTATCTGGAAGGCCACGCGATGAACGCACCTATATACCACTGGAAAGACGCCGTTAGCATCAGTGTCGAGCTGAATATGGAAGAAAAACGCACCCCTTGAGCAAAGACGATGCGCAGTAGGAAAAGAGAGAGCAATCCAGCTGTTGCGAGCCAGCGGTTGAGCATGTGGCGCGACCAGCGGTCGAAGACTTGCTGGTACTGCCTCTGGAGTTGTTTGTAGGTGGCCATGATGTTTTGGGCGGGCGTGGCGTCCCCAGAATCAGAGTCGGACATCATTGCTCGTCGTGGTCGTGGTCTATGAGGCAACGTGCGAACTTTTCTTACGTCACCGCATAGCCACGGTGCTACAGCTCAGAGACCGTTGAGGCATACAGTACAGTGCAATGCTATGGAGAGGCTCTCCAGAAACCTCCCTCCTGGATTTAACTCAGGGTTTTAGTTGTGTTCCACTGTTCTTTACGCGTCGAAGTACGTCAAAAGTTCGCGTTGTAGTCATTGAAATTTCAGGTCACATACAGGTCCAACGATAACCGCCGGGGTCGTAGAAATGTGCGTATACGCATGCGTGTGGACACACAGGGCACGCACATTTCAACGCACCCACGCACCACGCACCACGCATGGACCGGAGTAAGCACTCACTTCTCGCCACCAGAGGTCAAACTGTGAGAAATGGGATCTGGCAGTGCATTGGAGGGGTGTATACAGTATAGATAGCTTACTGGAGTGTAATAGAGCATAGATCAATGATCATTGAAGTATTGATGGGTGAGGCAAGTTAATGGGCTCACAAATTGAGAACAACGCATCAAACGCATCGTCACTCAAATGCAGAGCATGGAAGAGTGTTATCGCTGCCTCCAGGAGATCGTTGTGGGTAGAGCGCACTTGCAATTGTAGCCCACATCAGGAGGCCGGTTCGGCGCCGGCATGACTCACGTGATTCAATTGCGATCATCTCCGTCACTCGAGTGCACGGCATAGTGTTAGAAGAAGTGACAGGATGGTTTATCGCTGCCTCCAAGAGATCATTGATGCTGGTAGAGCGCACTTGGTAGAGCAAAGTTGAAATTGTAGCCCAAATCAGCAGGCCGATTCGGCGCCGGCATGACTCACGTGATGGAATTGCGATTATCTCTGTCTCTCACGCAAACTCAAGATCCGCGGCGATGATCCAGCTGATGATATAAGTGTCCCATACTATACAGTCGACGTTTAACACGCCATATAACTCTGGGCATGCTCCACTGTGCTTGTCAACTCAATTACACAGCCGCGCAACTCACCGCCACAGCCACATTGTGGCTCCGAATGCTGTTAAAACTAATGTCACTGACGGGTTTCATCTTGGCCTCAGATATGTAACGGGGGGTTTGTCGTGCCGCCCGCACAGTGTGGACGGGGATTCGGATCAGTCCTAGGCAAGTCGTACGTGCACTACGCGCCTAAACTCGAATATCAAGCGCGCGTCTTCAATCTGGTATATGTCAACAACGTGGCGTCAGTCAAGTTTGTGGTTGCATTACTCTTGTATCAACGATAGGTGCTCAAGTACGTTACTCGGCGAAAACAGGCTTTGGGAGCATCTCGGTTTCACGAAAGCAGGACGTATTCCGCGTGCGGCAAGGCTGAAGCGAAAGGACGGAAACGGGGAAGAGTATATGGATGCATGGGTCATCTATAAAAGCTTTGTCGATGCCGAAGCGTAGATGTAAGTAGACTCGCCTGTACAGCGCATTGTGTGCGCATAGACACGAACTTAGAGCAACGTGATAAACATTAAACTTGCCACTCAACTGCCCAGATGGACCGAGAAGGAAGTACCCACTGTAAGGCCCAATCGATACGGATTACTTAGCTCCGCTACTAGCCTAAGTATGAGCAGCGTCCCGAGTCATGATGGAGTATAGAATTTGGACGTGCAGTCCAGAGTAGGACGAGAACATCAGTATGGAGATGTCACTCCATTGTGCGTGTCGGCGCCGGAGAGAACAAGTAATCTCACAGATTGGGAAATCGACGGAGTAGATGCAGACGGAAGCAGAAATCCAGTCGAGTGTAGGTGGCCATGATGTTTTGGGCGGGCGTGGCCTCTCCAGAATCAGAGTCGGACATCATTACTCGTCGTGGTCGTGGTCTCAAAGGCAACGTGCGAACTTCTCTTACGTCACGCACATAGCCACGATGCTATGCCTTTTCTTTGCGTCTGGCTAGTCTGGATGGTCCGGCGGTATAGGAAGTACCACCCATACCGATATACACTACTAATGCATATACAGGGCGGCAAACAGCCGTGAATTCGATGAGGGGTGAGTATGGTTTTGGGTACAGCAACAAGCACATATGACGAGCTACTTAGATAGCAAATGAGCTGAGAATGGAGAATGTGGTGTCCTCAAGGTGCAGACACATGTAAGCAGATCAACAAAGGGTTCACTCGCAATCGAGAACTTGCCAAGTCCAAATGACCGGGTCCGTGCGTGATGACACCTTCAGCACGTGCATGTAAATTTTTGATTCCCAGTCTGCAGTGTTTCCTTCTTCTTCCTTCGCTGCCTTCCCACCTGCTGAACGGGGGACTGGTGCAGTGATCGCCAGGCGCCTCCATCGTCGACACGCAAGACTTCTGTTTCGAAGCTCTGAAGGCCAAGCTACACGACGAGACGAAGCGTCACCGCCGCAACGAGGCCGAGTCCAACTGGTGCGACAAAGATGAAACAACCGCTGCGAAGAGGACTAGCTGTGAGCGCAATTATCTACAACGAGGACGAACTCGACCTACTGTGACGAGAACGAGAACGAGTCTAACCACCAGGCCGAGGATCAATATCTGCGACGAGGACGAATCCAACCATCTACAACTGGGATTTCGCGATGAAGACGAACCCAATCACTGCGCCGAGGACTCAATAAGAACGAACTGCGAAGGGCCCATCTCACACAACGACGAGCCTGACACCGAGGACAAACAACAGAACACCGAGGACGAGCAACTGCATGAGCACGAGCGCCACTATTCCAATTCACGTGGGCGTAATACACTACAACGAGGGACAGGCAATCTGCAGAAACTGCCTCTGGCATGCCGGTGATTCGCGGACACGTCTACGGCCACGCTACGACTGCATCCTGCGTCCGACATGTTCAATTGGTATGTGATTTTGTGTATCTTGGCTTCGTTTATTGTGGCTCGCAGCGTTTGCACTCATCCATCACATCGGGAACTGTGGCTATATCCTACGTGTACGCCCCATACTTCGTAACAGTGTATTTTGTACTCTGTAGTATGAAATCATCCATTTTTGTTCTTCATGGAGACTTGGTGGTGGCGGCACGTCCGACGATCTGGCATCTACCAGATCAGTCGCAGGTAGTCGCCAGGCCTGCAGTAGGTAGGTAGAGACTTCCACAAACTTTGATCAGGGCCGTAACGTCGGAGCTATCACAAGTGAGGCCAACACGTGTTTGTTTGCGTCTTGCTCCCTGACCACAGCCGTCGCCTGCTGGCATCTTCTTCCCGTCTCTCCTCCCCACTCTTGCCCCTCTATAATCATGGCTAAACCTCCCCCTAGACAGTGAGATCTCATTAATGCTCACATGTGAATTTGTCTTATGACCAATAGATGTCGCGAGCCAGGTTGCCCTGCTCCCGACTATAGGGGAACTCTTCTTGCACACAACAAGAAATTCCACAAGAGGTATATCATTAGGGTCCAATTCGGTAAGTTCACTGTGAACCCGAGATGTTCATTGATCATTGTGGCGACTTAGAGGGCGAGGAGCTGGCTATCGAGCGAGATGACATCACGAAGATGTACCATTGTCCATGTGGCGCACCTGAGCATTCACGAGCGAGTAATGCCGAATTTGCCTGGCTCTTCAAGAAACCCGAACATCCCACGCCAACCACATCGGAGGGGATCGTAGCTGCTGGTTCCCCTCTCGATGTATCAGAACCCATCGAGGACACTCCGGATGTTGCTTTCCTTCCCGTAGAGGCTGCACCCGACAGTACCGAGGGCACGGATGATGACACCGACATGGCCGAGGATGAGCCAGATGGACTGGAGGACGAGCCAGAGGATGAAGATGACCATGAGCACCTTCTTCCCCCCCTGCCGGATGACGTAGATGATCCTTCGATCAACGATGCCGCCAATGACAACGACGTCGATATTTCCCGCGACGTCAATGTTTCCCGCGCAACCGATGTCCTCCTGGAGCATAGGATAACGGTCAACAAAGACTATCATTGTGCGGTCTGTCTGGACTGTCGGAGCATAATTTACCGCGGTTTGGTCCATGGACACCGTAGATGCACCCACGCAGAGTCCTATCGTGCCCCAGATGCCATACCATTACCACCCAAATCCAGCCTCTTACGCTACCTTGACTGCCTTGGTGTAAAGCAGCAGCTCGAATTCCCACCGCATCCTATTCGTCCGATCGATGGAGTTGATATCGGAAAGACTGGCACGAGATGTGCTAATGAGGGCTGCCCGACCCCGACAACACTCTACCACAATCGTGCGGCCTGTCTCAGACACTATACCGATCACCCAGTTGCGAAGCAGGCGCGCAAGATGGTTGAGGGAGTCCACTTCCATCGAGTGGGAATCCATGCGGGGTTTCCTGTCACTTACGTCGAGGTCAAAGAGGGTAGTCATCCACGAGACGATGTTCTTCTTGAGATACTCTCCACATCCGACTCGTTGCAATCATCGTTGGAGGGAGGTGCACCTGACCCTCTGGCGACTTGTCTTGGCTGGGATCACTATCTCAAGACTGCACCCATTGACCACATCCGGGCAAGCGCGTTTTATCCTGATTCACGCAATGACGTGGTTCTCTATACCTTTCGTGCCATTGCGCGCCGCTACTATCATTTGATTGCGGATGATATAGCATCATTGTTACCGACCGAACTGGTACTCAGATATGTCGATTCTCCATCGCCCAGGTATGAAGTAACTGTCTCCCCGTTTGTCATTTCTTGTACTCACGCAACGATATCAGTACACGCCTTAAATCTACACCGTTCTCTGCGCCAAAGGAGTCGAATATCGATGTCAATGCCGATTATATGGCATTATACATTTGTTTCCTCTATCGTCATTTCCGTCATCCCCTGGACGATTTCTCTATCACACTGTCGGCGAATTTGACGGAACGGCTATCTAAATTACAGGCCAAAGTGTTCTCTGGTGTTCAGGAAGGACTTTCACCGGACGCCTACTTCGAATCTTTCCATGATGTTGTATGGGAAATTCTCACACTCCACGATGCAGGAACACAGTTCACGCATAGCCTCAGTCTTTTTATCATGGCCACTCATCTCCGTGACGATCTGGGGTCACTGTTACCGGTTCAGCGTCTGCCGCCCGACCTTCGGAAGCTTCAATGGGCTTTTCGTGCAACCGCAGCTCGGGAAATCATACGCCTGCAACTGCTGAGGGATGATGATCCTCTACAGTGGGTTACTTTGCTTGTTCATTTTGACGGGGACTGATAGAATTCCAGACTATACCACAAAGTGGTAGAGCCATACCTTTCAGTCGACATCGGACGGACCACCACATTCAGTGTTCTACGCACGATGCATTCTTTGACTGCCCGCCTTTCAACTACGGATACTCCCCCACCTGCAACAGTCTGGGATCCTTCTCAGACCGTACTCAGCTATGATGGATTTCCCATAATGATTGGAGAGATCTCCAAGTCAGCTTCCTCTGGGATTGTGATGCTAGAACAGCATCTCTCTCGAATATGCGGCATTGATCTTGCACCTCTTCTGGCGCATATTGATGCACGGCTTGACGGCCGTCGTGATTCCATTCCCTTTGTGGACAGACCCCGGGACAAGTCCCCAGGGTTTTCATTTCTCTCATTGCTGCAGAACGATGTACAATGGATGGATGCCAGGCAAGCTGCTCTGAGATGTGTTACACGTGATTGCTTTCATCATGTGTATGGCGGAGCCTTTCCGAAGCGCGGTGTGTTTCATAGCCAAGAGTGTCAATATTCAGTCGCTGATAGAAGCTAGATGCTATTGCACAATTTTTCGAGCTTACCGACAATACTGTGAGTCTGGTGTTCTTCCTGAACTTTCTTGGCTGTGGAGGAGGTCCGAGCCAGACGGAAAACCAGGATCTTCGACTGTTCAACAGTGATGGGAAACTCCGCCAGGTCATCTTCGTAGATAAATGGCTGGGCATCGTCTCTACGCCTCATTCGGGAAAGTCAATTGTCTACACCCCACCGTTGGAACTGGTTCGACTTTTATTAGTATTGTGGGGAGTTGTTTACCCACTCGCATCATATCTGGCTCTGCATGTGAAGGGTGAAACAGAGGCCAGATCCTACTATTCCCACGCATATGTGCAGCTGGGAAAGCCGATGGATGAACCCGCCTTGACAGCAGCGCTAAAGAAGCATACCGAGCATTGGTTTGGGAAGGAGATGGGAATCCGCGGCTTGCGCGCCATATTATCGACAGTTATGCGATCTAAGACCGGGCGTTCCTATTCCGAAATCGACCGTGCGGACATGTATACCGATCAGGCCGTCGATCGCCAGCTAGGACACTCTACGCGTACCGCAAATGCCCACTACGGTGTGCATGCCGACGCATATGACAACGTGTCCCTCACTGAAGTATCGTGGGATCGCAAGGTCAGCTTTGGATGGCATCGCTTTCTTGGTTTCCTGCCGGGAAGATATACAGCATTTGACCGTCACGGTGTGCGTATACTTCTACTTCCTTTATACTGTGGTTGTCTGATGAGTGACTAGGTCGATCGTGACGTACTGTCTCTCTACCATAAGCTGCTGGAGGACGCCAATCATGAGGTTTCAGGTGCCCTGATGAGTATGAAAGCTCCAATCCTGGAGTTGGTAGCATCAATACTGTGAACTTCTACGCTCACCATCCTTACCGCTTAGTACGCAGATTGCGCAATAACGATGCGCTTAACAAACGGAGAGACCTGGCACACGAAATGAATGGATCCAAATTGGACATGATCGTGGGGCAGAAACAAGTCATAGACGCACACGTAGTAGTAGTTAGTTAGATCACGTCTTCGTTTCATGGTACTGGTAGGCGGCAAAGTCCTGGTATCATAGGCATACAGATTATTATATTGTTCGTCAGATGAGATCGTACGCTACGATTACGACCCCACCGTCTATCAACTCTGTGACGTTCTAATTGAAACTAGGTGAAGTAAGGCGATCGGTGGTTATCTTTACATGTATATTGCGCTTGCGCAAGCGAAATTGCTGTACACGTACCGTCCGGAGGCACGACGGTTGATGTCTTGGCTCCTTGAGCATACCAGCTCCATATGCGTTCGACGCGTGTTGGGCGTTGATCAAAGCAACGTGACCAGTGTTCTGGAGAGGAGAGGAGCTAGAGACTGCTGTGTGCGGTATACGATGGGTATGCATGATGCATGTTGAGGCGAAACAACCGAATTCAAAACGAAACAGTTCAGCACATGCAACCATTCCATTTCGGTTGCTCCTCTGGTATAGAACCGCGTCATACGACTCATCTTGTCGAATGTGGTTAGATTGTGAGAAAGGGGTGATTCGACGTTTACGTGAGTCACGCATCTCTGAGTACATCATTCATATTGGCGTCTACTTGCTGTGCTGCTCGCTATGCGCCGCTTGGTGGCGGCAGATCAATACGAGGTATCATCATCATCATCATTACACAAAGGACGGACCAACGTTCACAGGCGCTCAACAAAGCGGGCATGACGAGGCTTTATGACTCGTTTGAAGGATCCTACACCACAGGGTCTGAGAGCGCAGGGGGTTGAGGAGGCCTTTGACACACAACATAGCTCTGGTGCATTCCTTGCACTTATCAACTCAATTACACAGCCGCACAACTCACTACCACAGCCACAACATGTACCGTAGAAATCAGTGGACCTTTCTAGTCACGATCTGTGCACCCACACATACAGGCATGTGTTCACACATTCCCCGCATCTCATCACGGATCCACGCATGCATCACGCATGCCTGCACACGCATCCTACGCATTCACGCATAGTCCTACGCATTTCATGTTCACTTATCTTTAACTGAAGGGGACCACACTTTACATCAAGATCGTGAAATGGACTCACGGTGAGGACACCGGTCAGAGCCTTGTCGATGTCATCGCTTCTCGCCGCGCCGGTGGACTGGGACTCGATGGACTGGAGGGTAGAGACTGTGGTCTGCAGAGGGGAATCACCTCCTCCTTGACTTCAGCGCCGATGGTGGCTAGACGACGACATCGGTATATGCACGGACACCATTAGAAAAACAAGGCTCACCGATTTGAGGCAGGACGCCGTCCGTGGTGTTCTGGAGGGTGGCGAGGGCGCTTTGGACCGAGCTTTCGACATCGACGTCCTTGACGATGGGAGAGGGGGCAAGGTAGCGGAGAGGAAGAAGAGGGAAGCGGCAACGAGCACGAAGATCACTGGCGTGAACGATATCTCGTCATATTGGCAACGGTCACGTCTTTGGCTAAAGGTAAGGTAAGTACGTGTCGCAAGAGGTATCGGGGAGACACCTAGTTCAGTTCGATACTTCCGCCGTTGTCAAGAGCCTTTGGAGGCCAATACGCGCGTGAGTCAACTGGGAAGAAGGAGAGCATTACAACGACGTCGCGTATGCTTCCATAAGAGGTCCACAGCGAAGAGGGTCGGATCTGAAGTCATCCCATATGACATCTAGATGGGTATCCTATCGAAAACAGTCAGGAGTACTATGTTGCCAACAAGAAAAAGCTTACCGTTCAATGGCAGCGCACGCGCCAGGGCTTGGTATATGCAGCCGTAACCACATGTACAGTGTTTCGAGATAGCGATTGGGGCAGCTTGGGATCAAAATGCCGCCATCCTGCCCATAGTCCTATCTGGATGCCACACATTCGGCGCCGAGAGCATCTGCAATGACAGTGGCGGACGCCGGCGGCGGCGTAATTCATGCATTCTACCATGCATATGGCGTATGGAATATCGCATAAGTCAGAATCACAAGACTGGGGGCAAATGACAATTACCCACCATGGGCACTGCAGTGACTCGTTGCGTGCGCAGCTTAAATAGCACAGTCCTCAGCCGAATTCGTCGAGGCAGTCGTCATATCGTGATTGTCGTCAACGGTCCCACCTGCCCGGCGTGTGGGCGACGTCGGTGGCGCATGATCTCGGTGTTGCGAGTGGCAGTGATAGCTTTCTGGGTGGTGCGCACTGTCATCCGAATACTGCCAGAAGATAATCAGCCGAATATCAGATGATGTGCAATACTCAACGACGTACCATGGGCGCTGTGGGCGGCCGTTCTGCCTGCCCATCTGTGGCTACGGTCATCGACCCGCATGTACTTCGCCGATACACCCACTGTTCCGTTATTCCCGCCCCAAATCCCGCCGTCGCGCCCCAGATACGATCCCTACATCGTCGGCATTCAGCGGGCGCAATGCGCGGGAATCAGCTAGTCCGACTGGTGGACTGTCAAAGGAGCCGCTGCACGCAGCAGCCTACGAGGTGGAGAGGCAGACGGAGCATTGTATTTCCAAATGTTGGCCGGGGTATGAGAGTAGAGTTTGGTGTCAGCGACGGCGGCTGTCACGATGTCGGGCCCTAACGGTGTGCGCATAGCGTTGAGAGAGCCGAGACGTATATATTGGTAGGATCGTTGATGGCAGAAGAGTCCGCGTCGACGAACGGGGACCTTGATGGTGATAGTCAGAGGTTAAGTTACGATCGGGTAAAGTACATGATAACACACATCCGAAGTCGGCTTGCCCGGTCGAGCAATGCTTTGACAATGGTCTCAAACTGTTTCTGAGAGCGTCGATAAGACAATTCGAAGTATTTAAGCCTTGACGTCAAGCTCATATAATCTGGAATGGTTAGCTTGGCACATTGTGACTGTCGCTAGAAAATGTCGCTGTTGAGTGTGGGCGGTCTACGATAGTCGTGGTAAGAGTATGGATTAAGATCGCGGGAGACGAGTGAAACGCACCTTGATCGTTGACCTGGGCAGTCAACAACTACCTGAGTGAAGATGTTGAGCCGTCGCCGAGTTCTTCAGTGCGCAGTCTTGACTTTGCTGAAGACCCGAAGTTAGGCCGAGTTCTACTATGGGAGCCGTTGCTAGTTTCGCAACGATTGAAATTTGGAATGCACCATTTGAGTCCTCCGACTCGGGAGTCGGGCTGCAAGGCCTTCCGTCACTGTGGGAAGTCCCGGCATGAATCAGGTGGTGAGGCTGGTTGACGTGCAGTCTTTCGATCGAATGCGGCATACCGCGTGGAAATGCACGACACCATGAGCTTTCCGATCCGAAATGCGAGCTCAGACTCACTCTGCATGACCTGGAGTGGAGAAGAGAAGAGCGAGTTAAACTCTCCAGGCTCAGGACCGTTGAACCATTCAGAGCATCTGGTCTTTTACGGCTTGGATGGTGCATGACCGAGGATCGGTGAGACGCACCTCGTAATCCTGTGCAGAATGCAGCGCGTAAGAGATTGTATCTTCAAATTCGGGTGTGATTGAGAAGCAGGAGAGGAGAAAAGCCGAGCAAGTGTTCATGTCGAAATGACACTGGACGGGTTATGGTTGTAAGAGAGAGCGAGGTGCTGATGGTCAAAGGCAGCCGCCGCATTCCATATTTGGAAATAACCGCCAGCCGTGACAAAGCCGCTCTCACTCACGTGGCATGTCAGCCCTGGCGATCCGCCTGCTGGACTTTGCTTCTGACCACGACCCAGGCCACGGCGCATGACGCGCGCTGCCTCCCTGCGACGACTGCAATCCCCGACACGCGCCCCCAAAACTGTTGACGACTAGTCACTTTGCGCAATCAATCACATAACAAATCGGTGGCCAGTCTTTCAAAGCTCAGACTCGCACTGCGCGTGCACAATGTCTAACGTGGGTCTGAATGGCTACCGCAGGCTTGATTGTTTGCTTATTTTGCGCCAAGGACGACATCCCAGGCTTGGGGTTTGCGTACACGAACGCGACCGATACGTTACATGACTCGCAGCTTGAGAAGAAAACTACCAACGGACCCGAAGGCGCAAGAGCGAAAACTGTCACATCGGCCCCCGTTGTACGCTTCTCCGTCTCCAAAGGCTTGCAAGCTCTGACTGCACGTAGAACACCAAAAGCGCTCTTGGCTCAAAAGCACCACCGACCAGAATTCGTACCACTTGGGGTGCGCCATATTCTTTTTGCTTTCGCCCTCGATTCTGCCTCCGGGGATCTACTCCTCTGTTCTTATGTCTCTTTATTTCCTCTTCTGGTGCTAATGCGGAACCGCCATTTCATAGAGCGGCCGCCCAAGGCCAGCACCACATCGGACTATCACAACACCTACGAGTTCTGAAGACATGGGACGCCTGCCGACCTTCGATGATTCCCGTCCAAAGACTCCAGCTGTGTTAGTGGCTGCAAGTCAAAAACGTGCACGAATAGGACCAGTTTCTCGTATACGCAGAACCAGGCCCGCGTCCCCAATCAAGGCTTCATCATCCAAGAATCCCTACCCTGTAATTCCATCCGTGATATTATCTAGGACGTCCCCGAAGGATAGCGAAGGAGAACGGGAGTCTTTGTTGGCAGCGAAGGAGAAGATGAAGATACAGAAAGGGAACCCACTCTCTTCAAAGGGGCGAATTGAAGCACAGGAAAATAGGAGGGTGGTGACCGAGAGGCGGAGAGAAACCTCCCATCATTTTGAGGAGAAGATCAAGTATCCTGCCGATGAAGAGGTATGTTCTCTTGCTTTTCCCTCTCAACTCGGTGACCGCAATTTGCTCACTCTACTCCTAGCCTCTCCCACCGTACAGTACTCCTCCGCCAACGAAGCCGAGGCAACCACCGACCGAACTCAAAGCTCTTCGACAACGTCTCTGGGCGGATTCATCTCGCCGAATACCAACTGGACCACGCGCAACACCAACTGGCTCACGCGCAACACCAATTGGCCCACGCGAAAGTCGAGTGCCGCCGCCCAGAGCAGCACCGCTTGAGCCACGTTACTCTGCCACTCCGGGATCTAGTACTCGTCCGACACCTGCCCCAAATCCTCAGGCAGGTGGTCGTCCGGCACCGCGACATGTCGCTTCACCAATTGACGTGGTAGACTTGACGGGGATCGATGACGATGAAGCAGTCGTGAACGCGCTGGAGAAGGAAATAAAGAGAGAAGCATCAGCCCCGGAAATAACGCTGCAGCATAAGAAGGACGATACGGTGAGTCTCCTACAGTTCTGGCTCTTTCGCAATTCTGACCTTTCACTAGCGAATTTCTGTCAAGAATGGCGTGTCTGAATCGGGGGAGAAATTGAAGCAGAAGTTGGAAGAGGACGAGCCAAAAACCGAGACGTTAGTAGAGGCGACGACAGATGTAGACGGAGTCGCGGTTCTGAATGTTTCGAGTGATGTTGACGGAGAAGCGGTTAGTCTGATCTTACGTTTCTTGTTTTGCTCTCTTCCACTTCTCTCCCTATCGTCATTGACTCTTTCAATCTAATATCCATCTACAGGATACTGACTCGGAAGACGACGACGACGACGAGCTCGAGGATATGGGAGTGCAGCATAGGGAGGACTCCTTGTTTACGCCTCCGCCGGGTGGTTCAGCTCAATTGGAACCCTCTCCCCAGTCCACCCCATCGAAACTGGACGAGCCAGTTGCAACACCTCAAGTCGTCACGTCCAATATCCGTTCCCGATCCCGGTGCGGCTCTTATGTTCACCCCACCACGACCTCCGTCCACAAGCCTGGAGCCCTCCTATGACTTGTTTGCATTCCCATTGCGACGTTCGGCGGCGAGGAATAACGTCTCGGGCCGTAGCTCACCATCGACGCCTTTGCGTAGTGACGACGAGGAAGGGCAAGCGCCGATTGAGGTCGAAGTGAGGAAGAAGGCGAAAGGCAAGAAACTGGAGGTGGGAGGGAAGGATGCGTGGAGGGTGGATGAGGGGAAGAAGGGGAAAAAGAGCGAGTTGGACAAAGGGATGGAGATCGAGATTATGCTTCCCAGCGACTCCGAGGACGACGTTCCCTTGCTCCGACTCTCCACATACGAGCCGGCAAGTAAGATGAAGCCGAAGATTAAGGCGACGAAGAGAGGACCCACCCTCCTTTCCAAAACCTCTCTCCCGCGGAAGCACAGGGTACTCCCACCGTTCCGTGACGTACGTATGGGTCGAGGTTACTCCCTCCCACTACCACGCAGCGGGCGCAGCCTCAGACCTTTCAACTCCCGGGAGCAGCAGAGATCTTGGAGGAAGACAGGGCGGCGGGGAGGGCGGCAGGTAGCGACGTCGCAGGGAATAGGAACGCGAAAGGCACCTTCGGTCAAGAAGTCTGCTAAAGGCACGCGACTCATCAAGGTATGTTAGTCGTTGTTCTATCTTCTAATCCGACGACTTGACACCGCATAGACACAATCACCATCGTCTTCACAAGCCGAGGCGTCTCCTTTCCCCGACTCACTAGTCGACGCTCTCAATTTCAATTCCATCGATTCTTCGCGCAGAACGAAATCATCATAGATCATGCCCTCCGCTACAACGAGGTTTCCTACTTACATCATGGAGGAGGACCATCCCGTTGCTGGACCCTCCGCGAAACCGAACCAAAGGGTTTCGCGATGGCTTCAATATGTCTCCCTACGGTGACAGGGATATCTTGACACATCTCTACAACATGCCGGGATACATGAGACTTTCCATGTAATACCTCACGCCACGCCACAACATCTCGTATGTGATACATCAGCCGCGTAGTTTCCACACCTCTGATTGTTAGTTTAGCTCGAAAGTCTCCGCAAGCGAATTCGCCAAGTGGATACCATCTATCTTGGATCGCGTTACAACCAGGGATACAGTACGTTACAGTGAGCACGCGCACTGTATCGCGAGTAGATAGAAGGCACTATTTGTGTAGCAGGTGCGCCGCATGGCCCCATGAAGGGGCCGAAGGCGCGATAATTTGAGTCCATCATCATTATGTGTAATTGCCAATTGGACTTGAAGGTTGATGAGTTCTTGTTGCTTCAAAGTGGGACCCCACGAATCACGGTGAATTCGACGAAGACGTTTACAGTCTTGGCCCGGCCGCCTCGCTACTGGCGCGGATCACCGACTTTCTGACGAGCCCCGCACTGCCCCTTGAGGATGTTCGTACGATTCTAGGGCTATCGGTACATGAACTGAATTCCTTTTTCAGTCATTCCTCGGGATGAGGCCTACAAATATCGGTACTTCCCATTCAGGCCTTACAGAAACAAGGACGTCATGATATGCGGCCTTCTGCAAGATTTGGCAGATCCCACTGGCTATCGCGACAACGGAACAACGTCGCACAAACAACCATTAGACAGCCTCCGGATTCGAAGTCACATCCATCCTCTGTACATGCTGTTAAGGCTGGGATGGCAGCTTCATATGTACAAGGATCAGGACGGATCAGACGAGTCCGATAGTTCAGCCGACGAAGAAGAGGATGAATCCGCTGGGTCACACAAACCTGTAGACATGCGATAGCAAGAACTAGCGGTTCCCGCCATCATCGAGGGATGAATTTCATCTGAGAAGGAGACCCTCCTATACGAAGTATAAGAGCTTACAAGAGATTGGTACCTGCCAGAGACCCAGGAGGAGATGGCGGAGCGGCAAGGACGTTCTGCTGCTCCCTCGCTGACAGGCACTTTGTCGATCGACCGAGTGGGCCACTACGTCTACGCGTGGTTCCTCCTTGCGTTTCCGTTTGTGAGACGATGTAGAGACATGGAAAATAATGTGGGCGGGCGGGAGGAGCCATCAGTCAATGGCGGGCACGATTGGGGAGGTGTAAGAGGGGTCGAACGACGAGTGAGAGACCTGAATGCCTTTGAAGGGCGTGACATCGCAAGATCACCTATGCAATATGCGAGCTCAGATTGAGACTGATCGTCGTGGATAAGGCTCAGAGCGATATGCGCGCGGAAGGTCGCGAAGACGGGTGGAGTCGCATCAAAACGCGCGGTAGATTTGAGAAGGCTTTCGTGTTTCGTGATGATATGAGTGACGGGATCATGAGGGTAAATTGGGCCAGGCGATGTTCTGACAGTAATGGAGTATGTGTAGGCCGGTGTTATGGGAATCTGAAGGACAGTGAACACTGGTCGTCAGATCGTAAACGAGAGACTAGAATACCTCGCTGTCGAATCGTTTGCGTTCGGCCAGCTTACAACGCGAGTTATGATTGTACATGGCCTACATCATTTCAAGAATATCGTCTTCGGATTTAAAGTATATCCCACGATATTCAACAAGTCCCCGCATGTCCGGTTGAACTAAGTCCATTAAGTTGCGCGTCATGGGATGTATAGAAGCTTCCCTCACCGTGCACAGAGTCGAGAAGAGATGTCGGTGTTGACTCTGTTTCTTGAGGGGGGAGCCCGTTGAAGAATTCCGAGCATCTCATCCACATCGACGTTCGTTCCTTGAAGTTTGTGTGCAGCCAAAGGGATAGAAGAACCTCATAGTTTGTTGCGGGAGAGAGACGGAGCAATACAGTGTCTCTGAGTACAAGAGACATAGAGAAACATAACAGTGGGTAAACGTCAGGGGAAGTCATAACGACTCGTCGGTGGGCGTAGTGGAACGGGAAGTCTTCAATTACTTTCACTGTCAGTGTAGGTCAGTGTGCCACTGTGATTTACTCCAGTTTCACGAACCTGAATGTAAGATTGTGAGCGAGAAGGGCAGGAGGGTCTCACGGTCCCGCGGTTAGTGCCTGTATTTAGGAGCAACCATGGGCAAAGTGAGACTTCAATCACACATGGGTTAGACAGAATGCAGGGCCCATACACGTCAGACTTGTTGTGAGAAATGCTTAGTGATTCTTCGAATAACAGCTCATAAGTAGATACAATAAGTTAAGTTTGAAACGCTCAAACAGTACGCTCCAGCCGTCTATTTTGAAATAACCGGCTGCTCGAGGTTGGCCACAACTTTTTCTTCTTCGAGACCGAATACCAAGCTGGTCCATCCCGTAGCGCTCCAGAAACCTCTCGGACAGCCTCTTTAGCCTACGGCCCTACATCGACGACTGGGACTGCGTCGAGCGCAGCCTTCTGTTTGCCGTCGACTAATTCCTCAACGACTACCACGGGCGGATCCTCCTCATATCTACGTTTTTGTGAGGATGAAGAGGGTCGTCTCTGAAGACTTCAAGTCGTAGTTATCATCGTCTATGCCCAAATTCAATTGAGCGAGACCGGGCAACGGGGATAGTGCAGGATCCGAGCATTCTACGCGTCATGATGCGTCAGACAGAAGCAATGTGGTAGTTGGCTGCGGCTTGGACGCATCTGACAATCGCTTGTAGACCCTCGGCGCATCTGCCAGTGGTTCCGGATCGTGAGGATAAGGCGACGGTCCCCTGCTGCCACCTTGAATGTAGCGTTGGGTTTATTTTGCTTCGTATTCCAGACGTTCGAGACGATTTATGGTTCGGTTCTGAGCTGGAACGATTTTCACTGTGTGAATTCGTGGCCCAGGGGAAGACGCGAAGGATGTACCCGCAATTCGAGGTTGTGACGAGTCAGAGTAGGATGGTGACGAGTTATAGTATGATGGTGACAGTACAGAGTCGGCTAGTAATGAATCTCACTCGGAGTCGGACTCTCGGAAATCATTAAATGTGTGGGTGGCATGGGGGTTGAGAAGATGATCGCAAAGGTGGGTTGGATTCAGAGTCTGTGCGTTCCATCACAAAGAGACGCTCTCTTTATTGCCTGCAGTAGTTGTCACAGATAGCAGTGGCAGTATAGAGACTCGAGGCTGTGTGTAGTCCCGGAAGAGGCGAAGATCTCAGGGAGGGCAGCGAAAGCACAGCCTCTTAGATCTTTTCAAGGTACAGACTGAGTGACCAGCCACCCGCTGCATGTACGAGTTGGCGTTATCCAGATACGAGTTGGCGTTATCCAGATATTCGAGGCATTCTCGGACGTTGCGGAAAGAGCGTGATCGCGTTGATGACGGTTGTTTAGTCTCAAGGGCGTTTGTCCGGCCCTTGCTTCCCGCTTCCATCGCAGTCCTCTCTGGCCCTCTCCAACATGACCTAACCAGAACCGAGGTCCTTGTCCTTCTACTCGAATAAACGCGCAAGGTGGCGCATGGTGTGTTCATTCGCGTTTCTCTGGGTTTCGCTGATGCTTACGCGTCCATGTCGCAGGCCAGTCTTGCTCCAGAATTGCCTGCGAGTCTATCGACGAGTTACAGTCCATAGGCGCCATAGAATGGTGCGGTTCACCGGCTATAAATGAATGCTCTCTAATCCTATTGCAGATACACCTCACCCATTCGGTCTCAAAGTCCCACCCCGTTTCCAGTCGATTTATCCTGTCATCGAGGAGGCTTCCTCCACGGACTTGAGCGCTGCGACAGTATTGTTGGGCTTGAATGGAGGACATGTGCGCTATAGCCAATTTGGCAATTCGAATTGGACCTACGCTTCTTCGCGGCGCTCGCATCACGTCCCTTTATTGCTCCAGCACGGCAGTCTTGCACCAAAGGCGCTCGCGTCTCCTCCTTAGCACTTCTTCCATCAAATTTCTGCTTCATACACCGAATCATGGCAGTTGGAAACGGCTCTGCGCTCTTCGGTAGCGCTCTAGATCTTGTCTCCTCTCTCACCGCCATATCGCGCTCCATGCTCCATTCTTCCGCGTAGCATGGTCTCTCTATCCCTGCGCTCTTCGGCGACCATTGTCGCGTCGCACCCATCGCAAAAACATATCAGCGATGTCATATCTACGTTCTGGCTCGCCACTCACTGTCCAATCCTTTGGCCTCGTCCCCGGTCGATGACTTCCTTTGATTGTGATTATGATATCTTCGACAATGACGGTCAGTGTTGTACGCGCCCTTGCGTGTACCATCTACTCTCCATTCACCTACTCTACGTGACAGTCTGTCTCGGGGTTTCGCTGATGCTTACGCATCCACATTGCAGGCCAGTCATGCAACAAAATCGCCTGTGAGACTATTGATGGGTTACACTCACCAGGCACCGTAGAACGGTGCGTATCAGTGGCTCCAAATGAGCGCTCTCTCATACATTTGCAGATGTACGCCACCAGCCCAGTCATTCTGCCCCACTTGGCAAAGCGATCGTAGAGGCGCTTCCATCGCCACTCTTGCGACTACGACCTTCATCCTCACCTGTTCTTTTGACTCCGCCATCGAGGATGCCGTCTTGCTTTCCGCCGCGCTTGAACGCATCCGTGTCTGAGCTGGATGGATGACTCGTATGCGCCGAATTCTGACTTTCGGAGCACTGTTTGGTGGGGCTTGCGTTTCCTCCCTCACCAGCATATAATGCTCCATGCTCATGCTCCATCCTTCCGCCTGCTTGGGCGATTGATAATCCCCGACATGCTTCCGCGCGGCACGGTCTCCCCATCCTTTGTCGCATGCACCTTGGCGACAATTGTCGCGTCGCACCATCGCAGAAAGCGATGACATACCTCCATCCGAGCTCGCCACTGTCCAATCCGTCTTCCGCGTCCTTCAGCCTCTTCCTCAGCCTGCAACGCTCTGAAGGGTCGCCTCCGTTCATCATTGCCGCATTGTGAGGAACCTGTCTTGGTTCAGCAAGGTCTTCTTTGGCCAACAAGAGATCCCAGGCTCTCTCCCTATGTTGAACAATCATCGCCATCTGTCTTCCCCGTCGCGCCTTTGGTTTGGGCATGCCGTACCCAATGCTTAGCTGGGCGAACATGGAGCCACGGTGTACCATTCCTGGGCCGGCTCGATTGCGTCCCATTTCCCATGCGATCTGTATCGGTTGAGGACCTCCTCCCGGTGGTGACCATGCTGTCTTTTACTACGATGATGGCGTCGTTCTGACCTTCGCCCTTGCATGTGCCATCGATTCTCCATTGACCTGCTATACGAGACAATTTTTCTCGAACCGTATCCTGCATTTACTCTCTCTCGTTTTTCTGACGACACCTGTCGGTACACCGTTACGTCGATAGCGCAAAGCGGCAGCTGCGACTTGTCATGTCTATTCGGCTTGCACTGGGGAGGTGTGTTACGCTACACATATGTTCATACCAGACCGCTTTATCTTTGCGCATACGTAACAAGAGACGATTCCCATTCGTTTGTTGATCTACTTTCTTTTCGTGGCTTACCTATGTTCTTTTCGAATCGTTTATCTTTGCGCGTACGTACTAAGAGCAGACACTCGTTCTACTCGTTTTCTCTAGGTCTGTTCTCAACTTATTTTCGTGTCGATCCGTCGGTCCGGGTGTTTCTGTCGACATTGACACTACCTCACCTTCGCTTGCTCGATGCCGGCCCAACCATCTCTCAGCCTTTCGGACACTGCTACACCACATGAATCCCCATAAGTGACCGTCATGACAGTGACCAGGTTGCACGATGGTGGGAAGTCTCGCAGCCGGCTTGCCATCTTATTCAAAGCACCTAGATGCTGTCTGACGCACTCCAGGAGATGTGGATCGCTGCCATTATCCCAAGCCTGGAAGACGTCGCGGGAACGATTTCGATCAGATTTCGACGAAGGCTGACATGGGTATAACCAGCGCCATGTTTCTTTGCCGTTCGTCTCGTTCATACGCGATGAGACTTTGTGAGATGAGGTCGGATGCAGGACAACACAAAACATTCGTTATTGGAGTAGGTTAGAAACAAGACAAACACGTCTCAACTCTCGACAGTGGGTGGGCTTAAATGATAGACCAGCCATTGAATGGTGACAAGATGACATCTGGGTATGAGATCTACATACAGCAAGAGATACATGATACGGGACGAACGAGCAAGGAAGCAAAGTATGGCTCCAATTTCAGGATGGAGAAATTGGAGGAGTACAGGAAGACGGTACACACCAGCATCGGCGACATCTGTCCATCACCCGTCGTATTTGCTCCATCGACTGTAAGTCCGGACTCAGCCCTTCGTGCATTGTGAGGATCTTCTCATCAATAATCGCCGCTCGGTAAACAGTTGAGACAGTCGACGAGGGTCTTCCACAACTCCGTGTTGTATCGCCGTTTGCTTGTCAGAAGAAAAGAGATCAATGGAAGGTCGAGGGAGAGAGGGAATGGCACACCCACGTTCGTCGTAAAAGCCGTACATAATTGCGATTTATATCGCGCACTCGTAGTTTTCCAGCAGAAAGGAGATTTTGAGGATATGTGATCCTGTAGGCGAAAAGAAGGCATATATTCTTGAGGGACTGCTTGCCGCGGTCGATGTAGTGGCCGAGGAAGAGGTGAATATAGTGACGTTCACGGCAGATGTCGGCATCATAGACCGTTATCTTGCCTTTCTGCTTCCGTGTTCTCTCCGCTGCTTCTCATTGTCTTTGCCCTTCCTGCTCGCAATACAACCACCAGTCTTGCTGACTTGGACTTGATACGATGCTGTCGTCGTTCAACAGCTTTTTTCCTAATCCCTCCTAATCCCGACGACTATTCGCCCAGTACCGATCCTTTGCGCACTGCATCGTGCTGGTGGAACGGCGCATTGTACAGCCAGCAGCGGGCTTAGTGATTTGTTACGATTTTCCTGAATTTTGGTTGCAAAATGTGAGGCAGAATTCTTTCATTTTGCTAATTTGCGCTTTCCCGAATACGATCTTATCCTCTCCGCCAAATACTCGTATTTATTCTGCTTTTGATAGTGAAAATGGATAACCTCCCTGGCTCCTCCAGCCACCAGGTTATTTTCCAGATCGAGACCATCTCGACTTCGTCGGATGGAATGGCGCTGTCAACGACTGTGCCCAAGAAACGGCGGCCTGGCAGGCCCAAGGGGAGCGGTAAAAAGTACCCGGATGGCGCCCCTCCCATTATAAAGCGCCCGGTCGGTCGTCCCCGCAAGGACGGCTTTCCTGTTGGCTCTGTAGCGACCTCGAAGTTGAGGCAAACGGCGTCCTCGGTTGATCCCAGCGTTCTGTCCATCAGCATATTTCCTCTTTTTGCTCTCGTTTCACTTGGCTGACTGCTAACCAGGCCCAATGCTCCAACCGCCAGGACATAAAGCCGATATTCAATATATTCCAGGGCGATTTTAACGCACAGGATTGGGTCGAGATGGCGCGCACAAAGCCTAGCAACTTTATCAACACGCTCATCACTCTGCTGTCCGCTCCGAACCCCACCTCGCCGACAGGTACCGTCGAGGACGCTTTCAAGACGCACTCTAACTCACTGGTGACCCCCGCCAACCAGACACTACCCTCACTCTACTCTGTGTTGCGCACTTTCTGGCTCCCCACTTCCCCCACTCACTTCTGTCTCACTGCCTCCGGCGCTACGCGACCCATCCTCGGGTTTCGCTTCTTGTACTGGGATCCCCAGCCCCTTGTTTTCAACGGCATCGCTTGTCCAACGTGTACGACACCTTTGGTCAATCGCGGTCGGATCTCGTCTGGTCCTGTCAAAATCTACGACCTTGAACAACCGTTCTTTATCATTGGCTGCGAGTACGTCTGTACAAGCCAAACATGCGTCACCGCGATGTCGCCCGAGGGCCGCAAGTACGCCAGCACTGATCCTGCAATTCTCCGCTCCATTCCCAATACGCTCGCAGACGAGCTTCCCGCTCGACTTCGTCAATACGACAGCGATCTAGGGAGCGGACCTGAGGTCTGGAATTGGCAGGCAGTGGGTGTCTCGAAAGCGCTGTGGAATATGGTACAGGGCTCGTTGAAATCCGGTGTACGGAAAGAAGTCATCTTGCACATTATTATGTCCATCCAACATGGTGTTGGGGATAAAGCTCCTCCGACGGTTCAGGAACAGCAGCAACAACAACAGCAACACCATATCCAACAACAACAGCAGCAGCAGGGCCCACCGCCACCACCTCAACATCAAGAGGAAGAATCAACTGACGAGTTGATGGAAGATCCAGTCCCGCCCATTGCCACGATGCCACCGCCCCAATTAGAAGTAACTATTTTCAAATCTTTCCAGATTCCTCTTGACGAATACAAGCGCTTCGAGCCGTGGAAGGTTCATCACGCTTCTGTCGAGCCGGACACGCCTTCCTCGAACACGCAAAGAACCGAGCCGCCGCCCCAGACTCAATCACCATATCTATACGGCCCTTCACAACCGCCTACCACCCCGCAAAACCAGTTCTCCCCCACTCTTCGCCACCCTCCACCGTACTTTCCCAAAGCCATCCCGAACACCACCGCCAGGCCCAGCAACCACATCCCGCCTCCGCCTCCCCCTTCGCCGCCATCTGATGTTGATAAGACTCGGAGTGCCTACCCGGGGGCGTTCACGTTGCGAGCTGTCGAACACACCGTCCTCCCTGGCTCTGGCTCTGGGGAACGACCCAGGAAACGCAGCTCACGACATTGTTTTAAGTGCGGCTCGGCGGACTGCAAGGGCAGGGGTAGGAGGTCGTTCTGTTCCAACGCGTGCCACGTCTGTAGCAAGCCGGATTGCATGGGACGGATCAATCGACGGAATGTGTGCCCGAACCGGACTTGATCTTGAGGGGAGTCTTCTTGTAGAACACGGCGTTTGTATGTACTTCCGCGGCCTTTCTTGGTTGTACTCGTATCTTTTTGTATCCGTAGCGTCGTTATTCCATCCATCACCGGAGACGGTGCTAAGCTCGAGGACATGCAAGCAAGCTGATAAATGTTCGTGGCGTGAATTTACCAGTCGCGGAAACGTACGCGAACAGTTGGTGATACGAGGGACTGCTCGTTCGAAGGGCAATGGTCTCAGAATTGTCGATGAGGAACGCCATGGCGGCAAATTGGGACCACCGCCCGCAATGATACTGACAGTGTATGGACACATGAATCGACTAAAGTCCGGGTGCAGGTAACAAACGCTGTAGAGTACGATTAAGAGCGTTCGAGGAACGTCAGGTGGCGGACAAAGAATACTGGTCAGAGGACTTCAAGCAGTGGAATGCGAATGGGGTCGCTGGTTCACATGTAGTTGCAATAGTGGTATTAGATTTGCGTCAATGTTGCTTGGCACTGGATGGGAGATATACTTAGTGCACAACAAGTTGATGTACGTATTCAACGAGAGCATAGTTTGTCATGTTCGTATCAATGCTTGAAGCCAGAGAGAGCGTGCGCGAAAGACGAGATCTGAAGAACGAGACTCAGTACTGAGACTAACGAAGGAGAAAGAAGAGCCATTGTATTCAAGTCTACGGGACATCTTACGAAAAGATTGATGTCAGTGTTAGTCTAACAGTAGTCTACGGATGAATATTGATGGATATGTGTGTATGTATGAATGTATGGCAAAAGCAAAGTGAAGCCGTGATTGTAAGAATGAAAGCTGTTCGACACCGATATACTACAATGGCAGTCCCAAATCAACTGTTGAGCGCGTACCAAGTGAGCTACGCACCAGCTCACGGACCAAACGGTGAGTCCAGTCGCACTCCCACCATTCCGCTGCCGTCCGCGATTTCCGAGCACGGCATATGCCAGGCATGAAACAGGACGTCAAGGGACTTGGGCAGCGAAAATACTGCTCAGACAGTTAGTGAAGATACAACAGCATGAGATCATTGACGTACCGACGATAAGTCCAGTCTTGAGGCGGGTCGTGGGCCTCGCCGGCGGGGCTTTGTGCTCCAGACTGAAACAGACTTCGAGACCTCGGGCAAGTGTTATCGAAACTGACTGGACCGTCAAGTATAAGTTTGCAGTGCAGTCATAGATTTGGTCCACTGACCTAGTGAAACACAGATGTGGTCGGGCGGCTGCGCCGCCCTCGTCGACGAAGACTGTATTGCCAGTCGTTCGGGATTGCGCCAAGATCACAGCGCGCTGACGATAAGTCCGGCCTTGAAGCGGTCGTGGGCCTCGCCGGCGGGGCTTCGTGCTCTCGCAATCTGATTAACACTAATACTGGATCTGTGAGTTCAAAGTCAAAACAACGGACGACGGACCTCACTGTCAACGAGCCCAAAAGACAAGAGCTTCATCTTGCAGCTCAGACGGTTGGTGCGTCCGCCGTCGGAGGTCGCGAGACCATTTCGTCACAGTCGCTGAAGCAAAAACAAATGTAAGTCAATGCAAAGTCAATACATCGTTACGCTTACCTAGTGCGAACAGCTGTCTGTTCATATCTCCTTGGTAAGTTTACAGTGTTGATACCGCAACACACGAGTGGGCGGAGGCAGCATCGGCACGGTGAAGCGAAGAGAAATGGGTGATTCATTGGGGGTTCACGAAGATCTGACAAAACCACTCCACGCAATGTACCCAGCTCCGTCTCCTCGACACTGACTAGTTCACCATTCCATGTAACGCTGCTGTACTGCGGTGGCGCCCAGATGTCGAGCGTAGTGGTCGCATTGAGATCACCGACCAAAGCTAGTGTCGATCCAGATACGGACGCAGAGCGAAGCAGGTATGGACCAGCCACCCAAATGGCGGGGACGTCCGGTGCCATGTCGTAGTTGGCGCTGGGATCGACGTGGTAAACCCATATACTGCCAGCGGTCTTCTTGTCTGCAACGATGATGCGTGTGTTATTGACGGTGAAGACTGTGATGCCTGATGGAGAACCAGAGATGGTGAAGACCTGGGACACGGTCAGAGAAAGGTTTGAAAACCATAGAACTGTTCCTTACGCCATCAGCGCCAGATATCGAGACGGTAGAGGAACCTATCTGGTTGGCGCTTGCAGTCGCTGAGCCTTCAAATGCTGCTTCGATGTACTGGCCTTCCAGCGCATAGAGAACGATGGTGTCAACCTAGGGGTATTCCGTTGAGTGATGTATAAGAAACTTGGGAGGGGAATCATCGTACATCGTCGAACATAGTCCAAGTAAGCACCTAGGTGAACAGTCAACACAACTCTACTAAGTTCATAGCGTACACACCTCAGCAGTGGAATAGCTCAACACGCTATCTCCAAACGGATAGTTCGTCACGATGATCTTCGACTCCCTACCCGCCAGCGTAATCGGGCTGCCTTTCGGAATCTCGATCTCACCCTCCAGCGTCGTGTTGACCGTCAACTTCAAATCAGTATCATCGATCGTCACAACCGAGGCCTGCCTGACGAAATAGAAGTTCGTATCTGTGTCGGGCGAGTTGAGGTGCGTCGTATATATGCCACTGGAATTGGAGGTGCTGAGACGGCCGGCTGTGTGGTAGCTGGGCGATGCATGGAGAAAGTAGGCTTGAAGTTTGAGTTCGTCAATCTTGGGTGTGAGGATGCGGTCTTCGCTGATGGCCTAGGAGGAGGAGGAGAAGGTCAGGAGGTGCCAGTCGTAATGTATGTTGACAACATACGGCGCCGTAGCTGTCAATACCACCAGATTAGTTGTGCAATCGTTGAGACGAGAATTGAAACTCAACTCGTAGCTCGAGTAGATGGTATGGGTGTGCATGTTCCCCCAATTGGTACCACCTGTAGACGTCTGAGCGTAAGGATCACGGGGAGATGACAAGCGAGCTCACCGTATGTCATATACAGATTCTGGATAGCGGTTCCAGCAGCGTAATTGTTCTACCAAACGTGTCAGAGCCAGTGGAAAGATGCTACGGAGATAGAGCTACCTTGTAAAAGACCTAGCAAAAAGGTGAGAAGCCATGTCAAAAACAATCCAAGCACGCTCACGTTAACGAACTGCTCGTTGATGAGCTTGTAGCACTCGTCGTATCCCGGACCAGACCAATACGAGAAGGCACCACCTCCAGACCGCTTTAGAACACGAACACATGATGCTTGAAAGGAAGAAACGCACCTTGCCATTCGAACAACGCCAAAGGCTCCGCTGGATTCCACTTCTGATGACTGCTGTCGTGCGCTAATTCGAAATGTTGAGAAATGTAAACGTCGACGTCCCAACGCCACTTACCAGTCGATAGCTCAGTCCATTTCGACGGATTATCACAGTCGAAGCCTTGCGGATAGCCATCCCATCCGTAGCTGAACGGAGAATGGGTTACACGACATACCCATAATGGACGTTGCTTATCACTCACAGATCTACCTTCCCAAGCCCTGCCTCCGCAAACTGCCCCCCTGCGTTCTTGTCGTTATGAATCGTCGGTATCTTCGTCAACCCGTTGGCGCGATACGTGTCCTCGATGTCCTGCATATGCTCGCTCAGCCCGGGAATCCCCAGACTCTCAGACGTGAAGTATTCGTTCTCGGATTGGATAGCTGGAATGATCCGATCGTTATCTGCGATGTTCGACGAGTACAGCAAGGTCTAGAGACACACCAATGACCGGTCCATCGGGGTACTACATATGTGAGGACACATCAGTTATTGTAAGGGGACGGAGATATGGGAATACATACTTGATACGGTGCAAGTGCTTGAGAGAACGCCTCGATGCTATGGAAAGATTCGCGTGAGCAAGAAGCAAAGGTTACAACACGAAGGCACGTACTATGGTAGCCATGCCTCCCTGTAGTCTGTCGCATTGGTTCTGGCTAATCCAGGAAGGTTAGCGACCCATCCTGGAATACCGCCTGGAACAGGAACGAATGAGAACGGCGTGACATAGGACATAGTGAATAGATTACCTCCGGCGGTTTCAGCGTTGACGTATGGGCTTTGAGGGAGCGTTTGAGTACATGCCGAGAAGGAGAGGGAGAACGCGTACCCCGGCCGAACGATGGCTAGAACTCCGACGGACTTGCATACCTCCAGGAAAGCAGCCAGGTCGTTGTGTTCCGTCAAGCGTACTTCATCGGCGTTCGGGGCAGAAAGACCCCAGTGCCCTGGAGGAAAGTGTGCATTGAGTTTGTGGGGTCGCAACACAAGGAATCAAGCACGCACAATAGACAGAGACAGTGTTGAATCCGGCAGCCTTGAATCTTCGCGAGGTCAGCACAATGATTTCAACGAAGGTATAGACACGCACTTCTCCATGATATCCCACCAAAGCTCCGGAGCCGGGAGTCGGAAAGGATGAAACTCGCCGGAGAACACCATCAGGCGCTTCAGACGCGTCATGAGCACTTCGCGTTGAGGGACTCCTGAATAAACATACCTTGCCGTCCAGCAAGAGTGAGTGCTGGTCCAATGTTACTGCCGCCGTAGACTGCCCATGGTAGAAATTGGCTGGGAAGCCCTCGTCATCGATACCGGAGCACGAGAAAATAGCAAAGCACTCACGGGAACCTTCAGGAAGAATATACTTCGAGCTTTGATCGGTTGTCGCCTGGCGTCTTACGAGGCTGGCATTTGCGGTCGCCGCCGCGAGGGCGAGAAGAAAGACGTTCTTCATCTTGGAGGACCCCCCAGCATTCCGAGATTCAGCCTGTTTTATGGGAGCTCTCGCATCCGGTCCGAACGTCGAGGCAAGGATCACCCTACGGCAAAACGAACCCATGACATGTTCGCGCGTTTGGTCGAATCAATGAGGTAGTTGAATCTTTGGGAAGGACGGGTGTTCCAGAACGGGGTCCAAGGTCGTTTGGTGCTTGGAATATGGTCAGACGATGCGAAGATGCTCCAAATCGCGGACTGTTACGTCGATTTCCATGTGCGTTTATGTGTCGTAAGACTGTACAGATTTGCAACAGCAGGCGAAAAGAATTGAATGGTCGCTGGCGGCTTGCTTTGAGGGCCCGTGTGGACGGCACGAATATCTGAGTGACATGTGCCGCGAGGCACGAGGAGGAAGGAAGGAAGTGTTTTCGATCGGACCGGTCATGCCGTCATACGCTTCTCTTTTTCCGACCATCATGGCGTCCTCCACCGAACGCGCGCCCGCCACAGTGCCGAGTGCGCACGCACAAGCCACCTGCCTCGTTCGTCTTGTTCTGCCATCCTTTTTATCAGGATATTCGGCCCTCTTCGGAGCCAACGATTCGCCCAACGCTCATCTGGCAGCATACCCTTCGATGTTTTGTAAGGATCATACACAACCACGAGCGGAAAAATTTCTCTACCGCGGACCCGCTCCTTCCGCGCTCTCCCTCCCTCTTCAGCCTCATATGACATCCCCCTTCTCTCCGTCTATCATGGTTCCTCTCACCCCCGCATACTACCCTTGCACCCCCACGCCGCACTCGCTCCTGCATCCGCACGGGAAATCATCGCACCCATGAATCGCACCCGCATTGTGACGCGCACACAGCACAGATCGACAACCCAGCGAAACAGAGGCTCTGTCTGACCTCTCGCCTCCCTGCATCGCACCACCTGTATTATTGTATCAATTTCTCTCAAGTCCACCCAACTCCGTCGCAGCAGCCATCGTCATCGTCGATCCGGATGGACGACGGCGAGGACGACGACGAGAGGAAGAAGGAAGACGAGGGCAAAGAGGGGAAAGAGAAGGACAGAAAGGCAAACGAGGTGCGACCTTCCGCTGCACTTTTCCAACGACGATGCTGATCCGGCGGCAGACATTCATCTTTGTCCGCTCGCCACCCGCAAAGTCGAAAATCTGCAGGTCCAACTCGTGCCGCCGAATTCGCGCGGCCCAAATGGGCGTGCAGACGTCACCAACTTCTGGTATGGGTCTCAATTCCACCCTTCTCGCGCGCCTAACTAAATTTCGGAAGATTCGCGCCGTGGATCTCCGCACAGCGGAATAGGCAGCAGCAGACCAACCACCCCCACACCCGAATCCTCCGCCATATCTCTCTCGTCCGCTGGGTCGCAGCACCCCCCTGCATCCATCTCATCCGAACCCCAGGGATAACCTGTTTGGACGCATGTTCAAGAAGAAACCGGACAACACCGTCGTTCCTATCCCGATAACGGATATCCCCACACCCATACCCTGCACACACCCGCAAGACCCGACTCACCAATGAACACGCCGACCAGGCACTTTCGTCATCCCAGCGCGTTCTCGCCGTATCTGCCCCGCAACCCTAGTCCCTCACCGAATGCGAAACGCATGTCGCTCAGCGTAGAACCGGAACCCGCGCCTGAGGTGCCCGCCCAAGTTCTGTTACCAGCCACCCTTAGCATCCAGCCCCTTCTCAACATCATTGTCCCCCCTCCGCCCAACCCAGCGATCTTTGCGTCGGCCTCCTTATTCAGCGGCAACGCGTATCCGCTTCGATTCATTCGTGGAGGCAACTCATTCACCAGGCGCGGTCCTGCGATGTATCTCTGACAGGTGCGGCGATGGGCAAAGCGCAGGGAAATCGTCTTGGCTGGGATACTGAGCGGAGGACGGGTCTCGACTATCAGCGAGGGAGTGGACGTTCGCGAAGAGACGGGGCAAAGCAAAGAAGACAAGGGGAAGCCGATGGTCCGTCTCGTCTCGAACCAGCCGGTGCCAAACCACCATCACCTCGATTCCAGCAATGAGAGCGATCTAGAAGATTCAGAAACTCCGTGGACCTGTACCGTCAAGGTCGAACGCGACAACCGCCGCCAGGACCGCCCGCTATGCGACCGCCGAAATATGGACCTGTCAAGGTCTTGCAAGGCTGGTACGCTGTCATTGACGCCGCACCACCCCAAGGCCGTCGCCATGATGAAAGTTTCTTGCCCGCTGCTGGACATCGAGGTTAAATGTGAGAGGGTCGTCAAGAAACTCAAAGCGATTGACGGAGACGAGGCGAGGAAGGTGGTTGTCAGCAAGGCGATAAAATGCTACAGTGATTGGTCGGTTCAGGTGTGTTTGACGGGCCTGTGGCTCGGTGTGAGTGAAGGATTCGGTAAGATTGGGAAGGTGTCGAGGATAGGAAACGACTGGAGGATTCGGGCGTAGGGAGAAAGGAGCACGGATTTCGGTAATTTAACCCATATGCCTTGTGAAATTTACATCGGTACTCCCCCTTCAACAGCATTGAGGGAGTGAGGAGTGACAAGATCTTTTGTGAGTTCTGTAATCTCGGGCAACGAAGATGCCCGGTGCTCGAGCTTGAGCGCGTAAGGCGGTGGCTAAGAGTGCCTGGGATCTGTCGCGGCTAGGTGTAGACTACCATGCAGACTAAGACGCGCGTCCCCCCTTAGGCTTTTGTGCCCTGCATCTTCTGCGCCCCAAACATGTGAAAGCGAGAAGTGCGTAGTAATTCTGGACTGAGGAGAACATGCTAATCTGTGTGAGTCCTCTCCAGCCCTTATAACCACCATAACCTGCATTCCTCATAGGCTAATTAGAGATAAATGTGGTGTGTCCCACAAATGACTTGAAATGAGGACTGTGGGAGTGCAGGGGAGGGCCAGGGGAGGGCTACCCGGGAAGATTTACGGGCCCACACAGGGCCCACATCTCGACACGTGCAACACAACCCTTAGTCGCTTGCTCTTGACTCGCTCCCATCATGGTGAAACCTAAAAAACCGCTTGGACGCCTGGTAGCGTATGTCTCCCTCCCAAGTAATATTCCACGTAGGACTCACTCTCATCCTTCCAGATGCCAAAACCCCGTATGCGCTTATCCGCTGTTCTTGTCATCCAACGGAAAGATAGACCACGCGGATAACATGCACCACTCTGAAGGAAATGTAACCGTGACGAACGGTTAGTCCTTCAATTGCTCATTTCAGGTGATCAGGCTAACAATATGAAGACGATGGAACCCAAACCGTACACCACTTAGTTCGCGATCCTATCACGAAGCGTTTTCCGTGCTTCTGCGGTCGACCAGATCATGCTCGCCTGGGTTTGAGAAAAATGCGTGCCATTTACAAACGGCACGTCTCGAACCCCGCTGACGAAGAAGTCTGGTACGACCGTCACAGTGGATTTGAGGGGCTTATTTTTCCTCCCCGCATGTCTCCATCCCCAAACAACACCTCCCCACCCGACAATCCGTCCACACCATCACACTCAAGTCCACCACGGATATCCCCACCTCCCTCGAATTTGGCATTACCATCGGCCGTATCCCCCACTTCACCTACAATACCACCACCAGCATCTTCACTTCGTGCTAGTTCCCCAACGCCTTCTATCTCCTCTCTAGTCGCAGTCGGTCCCACTTCCGAAACCGACGACGAGCCCAATGTGCAGTTCCCCGTGGATGACCTGGATTTCTTGCCTGACTCCGGCGAAGATTCCGGGGATAGTTGGGAATTCGAACCTAGAAGGTTTCGTCCTTCGCGTGTCCAGGCCAGCTCGGACGAGGAGGAGGATACGGGCTCCGCTCTTGCCGCTCCCATGGAGCTAGAGCCCGAACGAGCTCTTTCAGCCGAAGAGCTTGCCCGTCAGTTCCTCATGCGACAATCGCTCTTTGTCTACGACGTCTACAAGCTGGTTGTGTGTACGGAGTGCGAGGCGGTCATGGCCCCCGATGCGGTACACTCTCATTTGAAGAGCAAGACCGGCCACCGCTCTAGCAGTGGCAAGCTGCTGGTTAAGGTACCAGACGTTGGTGAACTTGCGGAGAAGTTGGCTGTCATGGGTACCAATGACTGGCGTTCTCCACCTCATGGAGCCGCACCGATCCCAGGCGTAAAGATCACTTCTGGTTTCCGGTGTGTGCTTCGCAATGAAAAGGGGGCTCAATGCGATAAAATGTATGTCGAGGGGAAGAAGGTCAAGGACCATTACAGGACGCATTCCGGGTGGGATGAAAAGAATCGCAGCATAACTAAACCCCAGCCAGTCTTCTATCAGCTCCTTGGGACTGAGTACAAAGGGACCATGGGCCATAGGAAATTTATGGTCGAGCCATCGCTTCAAGCTGCCAACATTTCATCTGATACCATCCTCGAGGATGTCCTGGCGGCCTTCCATCCATCTTCCACTATCTCCTCCACCATTACTCCAGAATCCCCACCATGTGATCCGCTTGTGGCCGAGGCGTCCTGGAGCAGGATATTTCTCAAAGCTCGTGCCTCGGATCTGCGTAAGGCAGTCCGTCTTCCCACAACAGATGAGCCCGGACTATTCCGCCTTCATCGCCGAATTATTGGTCCTTTCTATGTCGAAATATCTCGACGTCTGGTGGATGTCTCTGACATGACACTCCGCCACATTGCATCCAGGTCGCCTGAGTGAGTACTATCTTTACTTTTTGTAACTGACAATCCTAACTCTGTTGGCTTTGATGTAGATCTGATCTCAAAGTCAGACCATTTCGAGCCCTCCCAGAACGCACAATTATTAGCTACGCCAAGCGTATGGCCCAGTTCTTGTGCTTCCTCATTCGCTCCCAGGTCTCCCCTATCCTTGACTATTCTGTTCCCCTCGACGCTACTCTTCGTACCCGCCTTCTTGAGCTTCACAGCAATTTGACTGATGCTTCAGTTTCGGACAAGAGTATCTATGACTCTCTTCACGCCGCTGTATGGTGTCTTGTCACCTCTCCCTCCCGAGAATCCCTCCGCCAGCCGGATTTTGACTCATTCAACATGTTTCTTGCCGCTTCAGCTTTGAGCGATGACAAGGGATCGATGAAAGGTGTCGAGCTTCTCACTCCGACATGTGCCATGATACAGTGGTGTCTTCGCGCCACTGCCATTGAGTTTATCATCCGCTCGAAGGATAAGGAGGATGTGGACTATGATGATGACATGAGGTATAGCATCATTTCCCTTGGTTTGCAACTACAACTTACTGCCAATTTCCCAGTATTTACGACAAGTGTATTCGTCACTATCTCACCGACAAGCATCAAACCTTGTTCACGGTGCTGCGTGGCAAACTTTCCCTGTTTCGAGTACTTGAAGCTAAATCTCCCCGCCCTCCACGCTTCCATTGGGATGCTTCGGAGAACATCCTGACTATGAATGGGACCGCCATTCCCATCACCTCCGTCTACACGGCTGTGACAGATGGTATTCTGCGGCTTCGGACACTTATCACGGCCATCTTCCGTGGCGCACCAAATCTGGATGACTACCAGAGATACATCCGCGGCCGTATCGATCCTCGCCCTTCAAATGCCAAGCAATGGTTCTCCGACAACCCGCGTCACAGAGAGCATGGCTGGTCAATTTTTGATAGTGAAGAGAACGGTCTCAAGCCTTGGAAGAAGCTCCTTCTTGAACACCTCGTTGGGCAAGAACAAGGCTTTATTATCAAGATTGAAGACAAGCTCGTCCCCCAGCCATGTGAGTATGTCAAGTTGGGTCTGTACGCAACTCACGGTTTCCTTAGTCCATATATGGAAGTTTATTGATGAACTTGACGATATCGTTGAGCTCATATACTTCCTCTTCATGCTGACAGCGGGCGGGCCAGCTCGGGGAACTGAATCTGCAGTCCTTCGCCGCCAAGATACATCAACAGGCCGACGAAGCCTCACTTTTTTCAGTGGATGGCTAGCACTTCTCTACCGTGAAAACAAAAATGGTATACGACTTATCCCACGAACGCCCCCCGTTGCCCTTTCCGAGCTGATGCTTGCCGTATGGGGTTGTCTCTTTCCAGCTGCACAGGTGTTCATGACGGTGCTTGGGGAGCATCAGATGGCTGCGAATTATTCGCAGCATTTATGGGTCTATGGGGGCAAGATAATGGATAGCCCAGCTCTCTCAAAGGCTCTACAGTATCACTCCGAGCCTGCATTTGGTCTTGCAATCGGAAACAATGGCATTCGCCATTTTATGGATGCACTCATGAAGAACACGCTTCGTGCGTCTTTTTTTGGCCAGGACGATATCAGTGCGGAGGAGCAGAATATCAACGAGTTGGAGGGTCATTCAACTGCTATGGCAAATCGCAACTATGGGGTAGGGGGACAAGCATACGGCACGATTTCCGAGACCGAGATTAGTGGACTCCAACGCACCAGCCAGCGATGGCATCAAGCTCTCGGTCTACTACCACGAGATTACCGGGAGGCTCTCCAGAGCCATATTGCGGTAAGTTGACCACAGCCTCTGTGAAATCCTACTGAGAGACGTAACAGGCAGAAGAGGAACGACGCCGAAAGAACGATCTCGAATATGTCCGGAGCCAGGCCAAGACGGATATTCAAGAAATGCTGAGCAAACAATTCGGGAGACATTTTGAGGAGTTGAAGGGCTTCATCTCAAAACTCAAGGAGGAGGATAAATAGACGTTTCATAAATGAACAAATATATTTATGTCGAGCAGACGATGGGACCCCAGCAACCTGCGCATTGGGAATTCCGCTCTGTACAGCCCAGGGCGGAATGGGGCTTGTGTATACAGCAACCTCGGTGCTCGTTGAGCGGAACTTTAGTCGCGGCCGCATTCGCATCAAATCCGCCGATGTTTGACAGCTTTGCACTCTGTCGACTTCAGTCAGAGCCATCCGGGCGCAGATTCGGGGTGCGAGTGAAGGTATGCACCAGCCTACGTCGACCATGAGAGTATGCAGGCATCAGCGGATTGATAGGTGCAAGGGTGTGGACTCACCACGTAACCCCGCACCGCACCCGCACTGCTTGACCGACATATAAAGCTCCGGACCGGTACGTAGTGGTTCTAGAGCAGCCATATCATCACTAACACAGACCCAATGGACTGTGGGTGCTGTTAGGTTTACCCAAGCACAGTAAAATGAGTCGGCAGACGCGGTGAGCCCAGATGTGGACTCACCACGTAAGTAACTCAGACTCGTGATCGAGTGCATTCTGTTACTTGTCTTTGCACCACCATCACCCTCAGGTCTGCAAACGCCGACTCGACCCCGCTCACCGCCGCAACATGGCTCGAACAAAATACGATGCCCTCGTTCGAAGTGGGTACACAGACGCGGACATCGAGACGCTCAACCAGAAATGGAGGGCAGAGAAAGCCGCACAAGAAGCAGCAGCGGCCGATGACGATGACGACGGCGACGAACGCCGCAGCATGAGTTTGAAGGACGACGAGAGCTTGCCGCAGCCTCAAGCAGCTGCACCGCACGATATGCCCGGCCGTGTCATCGATAAACGTGTCGACGACGAGGAGGATTCGGGGCACGCCAGCGTGGAGGAGTCACAAGAACGCGACAGCGAGGAAGAACGGGCCGAGAGACGGCGGGCGACGTCGCGCGCGTCGAAAGCACGGTGCGTGCTATCTTGTTCATGCCTAATCTTCCCTCATCAGCTTTTTTAGCAAGCGCGAAGCACTTCGAAACGGCCCCGTTGATGCGTACATTGCGCATCGCCGCCAACAGAATCATTACGCGGCTACGAGTCGCCGCTCTCATCGCCCACTCCTTTGCTCTCGTAGCCAGCAGCGGCGGTACAGGTGCGTCTGTAGTCTATTGATTTCAATAATCGTTTAATTGCTGATATACAGTGCAAATCCATCGCTCCTCCCGCGCACCGGTCAGCTCCAGCGGCCTGACGACTACGACGGGGCCGATCTTCGTGTGCGCGGGTGGAACAACGGACTCAAGGGTCAACGTCGTGCCCGTATCCTATCTGGCGCGGCGGCGGAAGTCTGATCATTACCTTCCTCATACACTATATACAATCATAATCGCCATTTTCATACAGTTTGTTTACTATTACTTGATTTTATCTATTTCATCTAAGTGAGGTCGGCTTGCAGAAATCAGTGGGCCAGGTGAGAATCAGGACCATGGACACATTTGTTTCGGGCACAATTACAGCAGAGCTTTAAGGCAAAGATATAAGCATTATGGAAGAGTGGTCTAACGCGCGATCGGGCTGTGTATAACGCTGATGTGCGATTCCACAGGTCCAAGTTCAAACCTACCGTAAGCCGTTTGTAAAAGTTTCCGCATGATAGCTTGGCGTTTTGCAAAAGAACCTTTTTTTATTGGCTTTGATCTGCGGCGTGCGCCGCGCTCCGAGTCCTAGAGTCCGGACTGGCTCTGCTCTGTGTCTGGATTCTGAAGCCGTAGGAGTTGGCATCCACACCAGTACATGCCAAATTCATATGCTGTATCTACTTCTTGTGCATACTATCATGTAATGTTACAGGAATACCGTACTCGACACCACTACCTTTCTCAATTAGCTCCAAGTAGCCTTCGCGGACGCGGCGAGTCGAGGTCATCGATAATCCGTAATTCACAGCACCACCTGACTCGGTTGTGCCATGAAGAGCCTCTGGGCGAAATGCTGTTAGCGTCCCTGGTGCGGATCGAACAACGACTTTCAGTCCGAGGTCAGCATAGCTTGACCCATGGCCAGGAGGCATCTCGAAGTCCTCAGGAATTTCCCGGGTCACAGTCCACCCGAATGCCCACTTCACCCATGCCGGATCGGTATGAGTATGCCTGTTGGGAGATTAGTGTTTGAACCCAGGGATGTAGCTATAATCACGTACGCGGCATATCCAGAGGTGGCGATACCTTCCGGTGGTGCACGCGAGGCGGTAGAAAAGCGGAGTACAACATCGTCGAGTTCGAGCTCATAGCCTGTACCTGTCGGTTCTAGTTAGTGGCCGAACAAATGAGTGCGTGCGTGTGTACGCTTACCAGGTGGGATATGGTCAGTCGCCATTGGGGGATATTCAGCTTCTAACGCTTCGGTTACGGGAGCAGTGATATCGGTCGGAACATAGGCAAGCACAAGGGCCCAGAGAATGCTCATTGCGCCAATCAATGAACGGTCCTGCTCGGTTTTGGCTTCGTCGGAAAGATTCTTTGTAAATGAGGTGGCATAGCCAAGGATGCGGGCATGTTTGGCGGCCCACTCTGGCCGCTTACGCTTACCGACCAGTTTACCACTGCGAGGGATAACACGGGCGCCCATATTCCAGCCTATTTGCACCATTTTTCCGTCATGATTCGGCTGTGAAGAAGTCAGAAAAAGCCGAAAGATTCCACGATGCAAACCTACGCGAACATCTCGACGATTTTCGCAAGCCTCCAGAATGATGTCTGTAATACGAGATAAGACCGCAGTACCATGAAGGGTATCGGAAGGCACATTGCGTAGGACCACAAGCTGGAGTTCGTATTCTGGGAGGAGAGTAGCGACCAAATTCAACAGAGCAGAGGAGAAGACCTACCACCCTCTGAATTGGGAGGGTCGACAAAGACCGCCGAGACATCAGGATCAACAACGTAAAAGCCTTCGTCTTCGCTGCACAGGATGGCAGAGGGGTCCGTGTCTACATTGCGGCTTTCGACCAGCGGCTTGAATCGCTTGTATCCGTGCGCGACGGCTTCTACACGCTTTCGTTCGATGAGAACTATACCATACTCGCACTGTAGATGGTCCTGAGCAGCCGAGAAGCTTCCATGCTCTCTGATGAGGTCCCGAACAGAGAACGCCTTCTTACGAAGGCCCAGTGCATCGACCTCGCTTCTCCTGGTGAGTCGCTTTTGGTTTGGAACTTTCCCATGTGTGATCGCGAAGCCTCAGAAAGAGCGAACGGGTATCAGATGGAGTCTGGCAAAGCCGAAGGGCAGCAGTTTTGAAGGCATCCCACTAAACATCGGGTAAGACTCGGTTGAGTACGATGGGGTACCAACAAGACTTACAGATCGGTCTCCGTCAAATTCAAGATAGAGAGGCGAAGCATCGAGAATTTTGGACAGCAACGACGGATCGGCACTGTCAAGGTATAAAGAGATATCACGGTGGACTGATGAGTCGGATATGTAAGCATAGACTAGAGGTTCCCGGGTCACCACAGAAACAGATAAAGCTTTGATTGATACACACAAGCATCCTGGACTGCTCTCTTCTGCTTTGAACGCGATCCGCGGGTCATGTCAGAGTGCAACGATGAAGGTAAGAGTCAAGGAACGGATTGAGTTACCGACGGCATCTCGACTCCGAGATTACTTAAGCAGAATTGATGGCTAGGATTTGCAAACTCCCAACTCCTCTCATCGACCACCACCTCTGACTACGTGCTGTCCGTCGCAAGGCGATACAACGCGTTTCGAGGATACCAGTCTACCCGGCTTTGCTCGGCAGCATTTACCTCAGCGTCGACGTTGAGTCGGCATCCCTTTCCTTCGCTCTTTGCCTATATCGCCGAGGTCGACGCCCTTCTATTCATTACCACCACCTTCGACAACACGGTATGGCTGATCCCAGTGGCGCCGCCCCCTTACGGAGCCTAAATGATGTCTCCGCCGCCATCCTCCGCCCCAAGGAATCGTAAGTGACCGTACGCTCTGCACGCTGTTCCAAACGATGACGGACGTCTCTTTTGCCCAGCCCAAATCCCCTGATTGTCGACGAGGCATCGTCGGACGACAACTCCAGTGAGCACTGCGCGGCATATCCACAGGACGAGCTGTCCACCCCGATTGCCAGTCGCGACAATGAAACCCGCCACGATGGACTTACTCTTCGCTATTCCGTGGCGACGCATTCATCATCCGGTGAGTCGGCATCGCGCTCTCCTGGCTGTCGTGCTGAAATCCCCCACAGCGACAAGAAGCGCAAAGACACGGTGCTGATCTGTCTGAATGACAGGTGCGCGTCAAGCTGGGCGACCTTGTCAACGTGCACCCCTGCTTGACAGCAAATACCGGATTCACATCCTTTCTTTTGACGACTCCATCGAAGGTCTTAGCGCTAACGTCTTGTATTTCCTCGAAGGTGCGTCGCCTGCCTATAAGCCAAATATGCCATCACTGACTGGTCCGCTCAGCCCATCGCCCCGCGCGCAAGGGCGATACCTTCCTCGTCCGTGGTGGCATGCGGAACGTCGAGTTCAAGCTCATCGAGACGGATCCCTCTGAGTTCTGCATGGTGGCCCAGGACACCGTCATCCAGACTGGTGAGTTCTAACCGTTCTCGGTCATCCTATCAAAATGTCTCACTCATACGGCCCGTCCAGAGGAAGACCCGGTCAAGCGCGTAGACGAAGAGTCAAATTTCGCCGATGTAGGCTACGACGATATCGGTGGCTGCCGCAAACAGATGGCTCAGATCCGCGAACTCGTCGAGCTCCCCCTCCGCCACCCCCAACTCTTCGAATCCACTGGTGTCAAGCCTCCGCGAGGTATCTTCGGTCCCCCTGGAACGGGTAAAACGCTCATGGCGCGCGCGGTCGCGAACGAGACTGGCGCTTTCTTCTTCCTTATCAACGGTCCCGAGATCATGAGTAAGATGGCTGGAGAGAGTGAGAGCAACTTGAGGAAGGCGTTCGAGGAGGCCGAGAAGAACTCGCCCGCCATCATCTTCATTGATGAGATTGACTCCATTGCTCCCAAGCGAGAGAAGGTGCGCAAGTTCATTCTAATGTCATTTCCTAGGTGAGCTCATCGCTTCGCAGACAAACGGAGAGGTTGAGCGTCGTGTTGTCTCCCAACTCCTCACCCTCATGGACGGTCTGAAAGCACGGTTTAACATTGTCGTCATGGCCGCCACTAACCGACCCAACTCCATCGATCCTGCCCTTCGTCGTTTCGGTCGCTTCGATCGCGAAGTCGACATTGGTATCCCCGACCCGACTGTCTCGAGATTCTCCGCATCCACACCAAGAACATGAAGCTCGGTGACGATGTCGACCTCGAGCAGATTGCTGCCGACACCCACGGTTACGTCGGCTCCGATGTGGCCTCCCTCTGCTCAGAAGCTGCTATGCAGCAAATTCGTGAGAAGATGGATCTCATCGACCTTGACGAGGACACCATCGATGCTGAGGTTCTCGACTCTCTCGGTGTCACCATGGACAACTTCCGCTTCGCCCTCGGTACCTCCAACCCCTCCGCCCTCCGCGAGACTGTTGTCGAGGTGCCCACAGTCACATGGGACGATGTCGGTGGCTTGGAGAAGGTCAAGCAGGAGCTGCAGGAGACTGTTCAGTACCCCGTGGACCACCCCGAGAAGTTCATCAAGTACGGCATGTCGCCGTCAAAGGGTGTCTTGTTCTATGGTCCTCCTGGTACTGGTAAGACCCTCCTCGCCAAAGCCATTGCCAACGAGTGCAATGCCAACTTCATCTCCATCAAGGCGAGTCTCACCATCCTTCGCCTTTTATTCTGACGCTGACTGCGGTTTAGGGTCTTGAACTTCTTACTACGTGGTTCGGTGAATCAGAAGCCAATGTCCGTGACGTGTTCGACAAGGCGCTGCTGCACCCTGCGTTATGTTCTTCGACGAGTTGGACTCTATCGCCAAGGCTCGTGGAGGCGGAGGCGGTGGAGGAGCGGGTGACCGTGTTCTTAACCAAATCCTCACCGAGATGGACGGTATGAACGCGAAGAAGAAAGTCTTCATCATCGGTGCCACCAACAGGCCAGATCAAATCGATTCTGCTCTCCTCCGTCCCGGTCGTCTCGACCAGCTCATATACATCCCTCTCCCCGACGAGCCTTCGCGTATCTCCATCCTGAACGCCTGTTTGAAGAAGTCGCCTGTTGCACCTGAAGTGGACATCGGCTTCTTGGCAAAGAACACGCACGGATTCTCTGGTGCCGACTTGACCGAGATTTGCCAGCGGGCTGCCAAGCTGGCCATTCGGGAGTCGATTGATGCGGATATACGGAGAACGCGCGAGAGGAAGGAGAAGGATGAGGCTGCTGGGGATGACAAGATGGAGGAGGATGTCGAGGAGGAGGACCCGGTGCCGCAAATCACGAGGGACCACTTCGAGGAGGCCATGAAGTATGCTCGTCGCTCTGTGTCTGATCAGGACATCAGGCCGTATGAGATGTTCGCCCAGGTGCGTACCTTTCCTTTTCTCTATTCGTTTCCACAGCTCACTCACGAATTACTTGTAGAACCTCCAACAATCGCGCGGCTTCGGCAACAACTTCAAGTTCCCCGAGGGCGATGGCACCAGTGCGCCTGCCGCAGCAACTGGAAACGCTGGCTTCACTGATGAGGGTGCCGATGATGATTTGTACGCATAAGACGGAGATGACATGATCACAATGAGTATGTAGTGAAAATCTGCGTTGTTCCATTAGTTGTTTTTCTTTCCTTTATGAGCTGGTATAATCAAAATTGTAGACTCAATTCTAGCGTGAAGCTGAAAAGTGTGGCGTTGTTTTCAATCTTAGTGTCACTCGCTTGCGCTGAGACCTCCAGATAAGCTGCTGTGCTCCCTTAAATACCTATTGAGCTTGCCATTCTAGTGCACTGAATTCCGCTCTCTGTCCTTCTCCTTCGAGTCGTGTTTGTTGGGATCTCATCCGAAGTGAAGTGTAAACTCGGTAACCAGTATATGTTCTCTATCATCTGAGACGGCATATGTCCGACCGAGGCTCCAGACTGACATTCCATTAGTCTCTTTAGTCAGACCAAAAACAGCGCCGGATATCCCGACGGACGACATTTGCAACTTGTTTGCCTCAAAGCCACATGTCTGACAATTTCCCGCTCGGGAGTAACGCAGTTTGCATGCACCGGTGGGAACAATAGCTTATTATAGCCATAGTCGATGATTGTTTCAAAGAGCGTCGGATTGGACTCAATAACCCATCGCATTCTCGACATGTCTGCACCTATCGCTCTCCCAGTTTCTCTCTCCGGAGCCACTGTCTTTCGCGCACCAGTCTCACGGCCTGGGAGGTCCTCGGCGAAGATGATCGCGGCTGTTTTTGAATCTGTTTCTTTACCTTTACTGACGGCCGTGTAGATTTCTGTCTCTGTCAGTGGTAGGCGGTCGGCGACCGAGAGCGCAAATGCCTGCTCTGCTCCGGGATATCAAAGTGACATATTTGCGGGCTCCGTTGGCGCCCTTCTCAATCCGCCCGATGCTGGCGACGACGTCCGGTCGAATTGATCAAGATGAAGGGGAACTCGGTGGATCCAGCCACTGTGGAGGGGTGTTAACGAGTTGTTGGCGCCATACGAAGGGGCTGAGAATGATCATTCGTGTGCGTGGTTTCGTTACCCGTCGTGGGCAGGAGTCGAACGCTGAAAATCTGTTTAGCAATCCCCCTTCCTCAAAAGCCGCCTGAAAATTGCGACAACGCAGGCCCTTCAGACTCCCAGCCCACCTCGGCGACGCAGACATCTGCAACCTCTGCCGTCAGCAGTTGCATCTCTGGCGTCAGCAGTTGCATCTCTGGCAAACCCAATGCCCAGATGATGTTGTTCTTGTTATTTTCGAGGAGAACGACTCAACGATACTATGACTGTACGTTGCTTCGCTCCGAATATCCTTTGTTGGCGATTGATTGGGCTCTGCAGTGGTCTCATGTCAAGCAGTGGCGCATCATCATCTTGCTGTGTCCTTTCACGTACGTCCCTTAGCTCGTCGGATGCCCTATGCATGCTGATACTTCCTTAGTGGTCTCGCCACCGCCTCCTGTCACGCTGGTAATACGGACATGCGCGAGACGTATGGTGTCGCCACCGGGATTGGTTCAATTGAAATGTTCGTCTCCAATGGTGCGTTTTTCTTATCAGTGAACTGTGCGAAGGGTTCAAATATCTTACAGCCTCATTTGCCGTGGGCCCACTTTCCGAGTTCATTGGCCGGAACTCTCTCGGCTGCTACGCGTTCTTCACCGTCTGGTTTATCCCCGTCACTTTAGTCAAGACCATTGAGACGGTCGTCATCGCTCGTCTCCCTTCTGGGTGTTTCGGTGCGGCTGGTGCCTGCCACTATCATCCCCGGTACTCTTGCGGATATATGGAACACGAAAGAGCGGCTGCCGTCGCCCTTTTCCGCTCTGTCGCTGTCTTTGGAACGGTCGCCGCTCCCTTATACACTGGTTTCATCAACGAGACCATCGGATGGCGTTGGATCGAATGGGTACGTTACAAGTCTTGTGTTTGCCAAATCTTTACTGACCTTCAGTATAGATCCAGTTGATCTGTAACGGATGCTTGCTCGTCGTCGAGTTGATCTTCCTTACGGAAATGCGTGGAAGTCTGCTCCTCCCCAAGCATGCGAAGAAGCTTCGCGCCGACACTGGCGATGACCGCTATCGTGCACCATCTGAACTCGAGACCACGTCCCTTGGTTCTCTCTTGTACGCGTCGATTACTCGCGCATTCATCCTCCTCGTTCGCGAGCCAGTCGTGTTTTTCTTCTCCCTCTGGCTCGCCTTTTCTCCTGTTCTTTGCCGTCATCCCCTTCACGTTCCAAAACAACCACGGCTGGAGCCAGGGAATCACCAGTCTGGTCTACATCTCCTCCATCATCGGTTGTTTCCTCGCATTCGGTACTTCGTTCCGCCAGAACGCCGTGTACGCCAGGATCCGTGATCAAAATGGCGGTGTCCCCAGTCCTGAGGCTCGCTTGTGGTGGAGTCGCGTTGGTGCCATCTTGTTGCCGGTCTCCTTGTTCTGGTTCTTGTGGACCCAGTTTGCCAGCGCCCACTGGATCGTGCCGAAGCTGGCTCTGTGCCCCATGGTGTTCTCCATTAGTACGTCTTTCGTTCTCAAGATGAACTCTGTTGAACGTCCCCATAGATTTGCGATGCCGTACAGAACTACCTCGCTGGTGGGTACGGCGTATACGCATCCTCCGGCTTGCTGCCTCCTTTCCGCTGAATAGCACCCAAATGTTCACGAACATGGGATACCAGTAGGCCGGAACGCTTTGTGCCTTGATTGCCACCCATTTATCTGTGGGTCTTCATCTGTGTCTCGCTGCTTCCTTCAGCTCATACTCACATGCCGTCTAGTTCATCCTCATGAAATACGGAGAGCGCATCTGCGAACGTTCTCCTTACGTCGCTGCCACCGCCGAGCTCGCGTCCGCCATCAGTGCTCCTCCAATAAGCGCCACACCGAGATGGTCTCCGCTTAGTTTTTGTTGTGTTCGTGCAGCTAACTCTACGACAAATATATGAAGTTCGTATATCCAAACTATGTAGTGCTAGGTGAAATCCTGTGTACAGCGTCCTGATGGTGTAGACTCCACCCCGTTCTCGGCGCCGCCCATCTTGATTGCAAAAGCGGAATGACAGCGTCGGCAGTGTCGCGAAACGTTGAATGTGCATGGTAAGATCATAATTCTAGCGTTCCCGAAGGACGCTCAAAGTTCTGAACTCGACGAACGTTGAGCAGCGGGAGAATAGGCGAGTCAGTGAGTGGAGATCATAAGGTGTCACAATCAACGTACCAACAGACAAGACCCCGTGTTTGAAGGAAAGCGTGTCAGTGCACCGAAAGACACAGTGTACTTAAGTACCAAGATCATAATTTGGACGTTCGCGAAGGCAGCACAACGATCTCAACAGTGTAGAGAGACGCAAGGACTGATATACTACATGAGCATAGAATACTACAATGACAAGGGCTGGAAACTTACCGTGACTGAAGACAAGCGCAGCTTTGACCTCGACGAAGACTTTCTTATCAGCACGACTAGGTCTATAACGGCGCTCTACTTGTATTCTCAGGTCATCAATGCGGGGGTCCAGCGTGCGAGTGACGAGAGTATAACCCAACTACACCGTGGATTAGTGGCAAGACAAAGCAGTATGATCAAGGCCGACTCACCATCTACTTCGTCATTTCAAGGCCAGTTGCGCGGGCTCGTTTGATGTGCCAAGGTAGAATCCAACCGTGTGTGGGAGGAAATCGGGAGACCTTGAAGACGCCGCCGGGAAATTCAAAAGTAAGTTACCTATGGGGTGCGGGTCAGCACAAGGCGTAGTCAAGGAAGTGAAAGCAAGACTTACAGGCAGGTCAGACACACCAGGGAGTGAACTTTGGACGGTAGAGGTCCGAGAGACGCCTAGAAGCCAAAGAAAGCCGACGAGAGACAATCACACCTGGAACGCTGTAGAGTCATGGATCAATAGAACGTTCTGCCATTCATGCCATGGACGCACCTTCCTCCGTCTGAGTCCGTCACCGACTGCACGGCAGCAGACGTGTGGACCTAAGTTATAATGCGCGGAAGACAATATATCCCGGAGATTCAATGAGAAGCGAAGACTTCGAGCCCGGACACAAATCCGACTCCAGCGCTCCTTGACTCGACCGCATGAATCAGAGGAAGAGCAAACGTAATAGACGGAGTACACAGGCGCGTTCTTGATGCCTTCTTAGAGACGCGGAGAGACCACCTCTGACTCACCTTAGACTTCTACGGGTCCGGGCATTCTGGACACAAGGTTATGTAACGGGGACGAAATCTTTGGTAGGTGGGTCGCAGAAGGCCGGCAGCCCAGACGAGAAGTCTCCTGGGAGTGTCGTCAGAATGGTAAAGTAGAAAAACAACCGGTGCCGCCAGGGTAGTGCTATAGCACTCACCGCGTTCAGAAAGGTCGTAGACGCGTCATTTTCGGTGGTCACAGAGAAGCAGGAGCGGTAGCGTGGCGGCAGCCGTGGGAGTTTGGGCTAAGGCCATGGTCGGTGCCAATGCCATGGTGGTAAGAGAGAGAGACAAGTTACGAAACTAGGGGCATACTGACAGACGCGCGGCACCGGCACATTGCCTGCCGTTGACACGCGACATTTATCAACTTGTCTAATTTCTTCTCTCATCCTGCTCTCATCCCCATCACGAACGTGTTGCAATGTTTCTTTGGACACCGTTCATTTATCGTCATTCGGCGTCGCTTCAATAAACGAATTCTCTTGGAGGTGTGTGTCTTTCAATCACTGCACTTTGCAGACCTTGACAAAGCCATGGACCAGAGACACGAGCCGTACGCACGCACCATCCCCGGTGAGGACGTGGTGCTGGCTGTCGGCAGTCTTGGGTGGCGTTGGGCTTTCTCGGTGCAATCTGAGCTCTCCTACCTGTTTCAACTCGCCTCTATACGTCGTCAAGGTGCGTCGTCCGCAGGGTTGTGCTACTCATCGGCTCACATTCCCTAGACGCGCAGTAGTCGCATTTTGCACGTCCAAGCGCATCGCCGAGGCTGTTCCAACTGGACTGCGACCTATACCCTATGCTCCAAAATGCGATCGACCTCGAAGAGAGGGCACCCATCGACCATCTCCTTGACGACACCGACAGCATCCCCGACTGTGACGGCCCTTTGCCACCGTCGTATCCCACTGTCCCCATGCGAGGAGCGTGATTTCAAGGTCGAACGAACCCGTCAGCGTGGATGTCGACCCTCCCGATCTGCGCGTCACAAAGAGCACCTATATGCATGCATCACCTCGGCGGTGGTGAATTTTTTGAACGCCTGAACATCTCGAACGCCTGAGCACGTCAAGCGCCTGAACGCATCGAACGCCTTTGAACAAGTGAGTTTTTTATCCGACCTTCCTACGTTTGCTGATTGACATTCATAGTGAACTGTCCAAACAGCAAATGTCTAAGCGCGAACGCGAACTCTAGATGCGAACGCGAACGCTAAGCGCCTGAACGTATACATATAGCATAGTTTAGATTACTTTCACTACCCGTCGCCTACATTGTAATATGATTGTTTATGAATGATTGAATGGTGTGAACACTGAACGCTCATTCAAACGCATGAACGCTTGAGTCAAACGGGTAAACAGTTCGAATGATCTGAGTAGTCACATTGCCGGGTTCAGCGTGCTGTAGTGTTCGAACACGTTCGAACGATCTCAAACGGGGCTAAGGTTATAGACCTTAAATGTTCGAACAAAGTCTATGAATTTACTGGTTCAATTCTACATTACTGATTCTGAATTAACAGGTCGCTTTGTAAGTGGGACGACTGTTTGAATCAGATCAGGAAGTGTCACCTTTTTGGCACCTATGTGCTTCGTGACGGGCGCCGTTCTCATGGCCGTCGAGGTTCTGGATCTGACATGCGGCATGGCATAGTCATGCCAGTATTGGCCGAGCCATGGCCGCCTATCGAAGTCAATATCCAGACTGGTAGTCGGTCGACGTCGTCGTCGTCGAGGACAACGGCTCAGATGTGCTTGCTTATGGTAATCAACTATCTCTTCAGTGTGGCCTCACCGTGACTGACTGCCATTCTGTTCTGTAGATCTTGGTTTTGAGTCTCAGCGCCTGTGGCTCCCTGTCGATGGGGGCGCCTCGAAGCCTTGGCCGTAAAGGTGGACTTGTACATCGCGCACTCGGATCAAGTCGCACCCACCATCCACAGATGCGCTACACTTGAGCCACGTACGCCGTCGTAATGTGCGCACTCGCCGCCCGCTGTTGTTGCCCGGAATGCTGAGACTATCGTCAATTTGACACCGGATTACTGTACGCGTGCTTAAATTCCATCTGAATACTGTATACTGTAAAATCATGTACCGTGTAGTGTTAGACATGACAGTTATCTATCTTTCCTATTTGTCACTCTTGAACTGTAAGAATAAGCTTATACCCATCTGACGGAGGACAACAAAATGCGCGTCTTATTATCTTGCTTCACCACCATCAACACTGATTCTCGTTCTCAGATTTTCTTTCTCGTTCTCGAATTCTTTTTCTTGTTCGCGCTTTTACGCCGGATACAAAACACTGGACTCCTTACTTCGTTCATGTGCTTTGACCGTGGGCAGCTCATGGTTACTTGACCGGTACACCAACTCTCTGGCCCGTTCTTTCGTTGTCTTATGCACTGCCAGTGACCTTCTTTCACTCATCGTCCGACTATATCTATGTAGAACTCAATGCTCTCTTGGCAACTGGTAAGTCACCGAGCACTGTCGCAACATTCTCCAACCATTCTGATCAGCGGCCTACCTGGTTGACGACGACGATGTCTTGGAGCCAATGCGGACAACGTCTCGGGGGCCTCAATGACACCCTCGACTTACGCAGGCTCCCGTGGTCACTTGTACGTTGTCGACTCTCAACCAGACGTTGGTTCACTGGTATGTTCACGCTACTGTCATTCGGTGGTCCAATTACTCGTGAGCCATACAGCTTGACTACGTCTCCGGTGCTGGATACCGTTGACGCAATGAATGCCTGTCTCAAGCTAGGTGATGTATTGCTCTCTGCGAGAGCCTGTGTTTGTTAACTGACCGATTGCGTGCTCTGAGCTTGAACACCTGTGGTGCTCTCAAAGCTCGCACTTTCTAACTCTCCCAGTCGCTTACAGCATGGTTGCAATGCAAACATTCCATTGGTAGAAGCATCAACTGTGTGCAGTCAGTCCCGGTAAGCAGTTTCTGACAACGGGTATCCTCGTCACTGAACGTTCACGTTTACATTAGCTCGACATAGCGTATCGATGTGGCTTCTGGCGTCAGCAGGAGCGCGCATATCCAGTGAGTGAAACTAGCCTTGCTGAACGATCCGGTCTTTACCTTTGCTTTCGGTAGATTTGCGTTTGCGGACATCGTTTGCGGACATCGTCTGCACGGTCACTTAGGGCAATCGCGACTCTTTTCTTCGACAAGCCTCGACTGCTGTGAGTTCGCCGTCGACAAGTATGAGCTGAATTATCGGGTATGTACTTACATCTCGAGTTCCGAGTCGGTTGAGTTCTTGTCCTGAACTTCGTGCTTCCTTCAAGTTGTGACAAAGATGATTCCCGGGAATGCCATGCAAGAACTTAGCTAGTACTGGCGAAGTAGATACTCGGCAAGAATTACTTGTCATATGTGCAGTGTACTGGTAGCGAGAGTAAGTGTAAACGCGAGCCTGTAAGTCAGGCATCGCGTGTCTGTCAATCGCGACCACTGACTCGGACACAGACAGTGAATGAACAGTCCCTTTTTGCAACGCGCTGAATCCGAATGCCAACAGACTGACTAGTAAAAACGGTGACGCTAGCTTCGCATCCTCCTCGAACGGCGCATCATAAGTCTTTACTTCGGCTGAGTAGGCTGTCCTCGATGCTAGAATATGGTGAACATTCAGGTGAAAAGTGTATTATGTAAGACATCAAGCAACTAACTACCGGTGTCAGACGTGTGGCTGTGTGATAGAGCGTTGCGGCTGTGTAGAAGAGGTATTTCAGGGAAGGCTTAATTTTCGGTGATAGGTATAATGAAGCGGAACTGATCTCCGACCCAGTGCGGTCCGTTCGGAATGTTCCGTCCGATCGAGCCACGATTACAGAGCACGATTGTCGTGCAGGGCCATTGTCCCTCCTTCCTGCACTACCATGTCATCGGAGGATCTTTTTGCACTGGCATTAGCCGCCCAGCCTGACGGCCGGACATTACGTCCTATACGAACTACCACACCGAAGGCAGCAACGTTGCAGAGTCGTGAACGACGAGCCAATCGGGCGTACGCTTCCTCAACACTGTGATCAGATTGTCTGCTCATCTCTCGCAGTGCCAATGATCCGGGACGGCTGTTAGCGGACAAGGAAGCGAAGAAAAAGCGCAATGCTCTCCGATATTCTTTGAAGGCCTCGGGATCGGCATTCCTCGCCAATGACGACAACGCAACTCCTCCGCCATTAACACCCACACCGGAACCCGAACTCGACGCCCAGCCCGAGATGTCTGATCCCAAAGATAACGAGGATCGGCGACCGCGGAAGCTTGACCATCTTCCCATCAAGGTATGTTTCCTTCGATGTACAGATCTGTACTTACGAATATCTCGTAGGCCCTCGCAAACTACCTTCATGTCAACGACCTCAATGTCTACGATGTAAAGCCCGATTTTGCCCGTCGCGACCTAATTTCTGCCGCAGAAAAGGCCTCCAAAAAGTCGCTGAGCATCGATGATCCTGCTCTTGCTGGTATCATGCTCTTCGATGCCCCAGGAACGTACCTTTTCTTTGACGACGAGAAATTTGTATTCGCAATTCGCATAACGTGAGTCCTCCTCCAATCATCAATCACATACTCATCGAGTTCAGTCCAATGGACCAACTGGATGAGAGCGAACACACCAATCTCAGCAACCTCCAGGATTGGACGCATACCTGTGGTAATGTAGCTGGCACCAATGGAGTACGTGACTTCTCGTCTACGCTTTCCATATCTCATGTATTCTAGGCCGCTCGCCATAGTGCAGGGGAAACGAAGGTCAATGTGGCTCCCCAAGGGGTGATGTGTGGACTCGGATGGCATGCATCCACTACACTGGGCGTCTGTGCATCCGTCTACGCGCCAAAAGGGGCAAAGCAGGCAAGAAAGTATGGTTATTGTTATTCCTAATTTATCCACTGATTTTGTTCGCAAGGCAAAATGACCTCATTGAAAGAGATATTCCCGATATCTTTGACATGTACATGAAGCGCATGGAAAGCCTTGTTCCTAGATGGGCCATTGAAATCAAGGACTTTGCTAAAACGTGGGTTGTTTGTTTTTCACGCGCTCATACTGATGTTTTCACAGATTGCGGATTCCTCATTTTGCCAACCTATCTATCTACGCTCCGGAACATGGGGCATGTTCCGCCATGTACCATACCACCACTAAATGATTGTTTTCGGCATAAACATCACCAGGAATCTAACTCCCACCCTCTTTTGGTTACTAGTTAGTGCCCGTAATTTAACGCTAGCTGATATTTGGCGTGAGTAGCACACTCTCAGTGACTAGTTTTTGTCGATAAATTAACGCTGCTAGATTTTCGGCGTGGAGTGCAATAGATCTTTTGTGCTTGGCTCGTGCCCGTAATTTAACGCTGGTTCATTTTCGGTGTGGCTCTCCTGTGCCCGTAATTTAACGCTGCTTGCGTGCCCGTAATTTAACGCTGGTTCATTTTCGGTGTGGCTCTCCTGTGCCCGTAATTTAACGCTGCTTGATAATTCCGGTGTTGCTTCTCTGTGCTTGGCTCGTGCCCGTAATTTAACGCTGGTTCATTTTCGGTGTGGCTCTCCTGTGCCCGTAATTTAACGCTGCTTGATTTTCGGTGTTGCTCCTTTGTGCTTGGCTTGTGCCCGTAATTTAACGCTGCTTGATTTTCGGTGTGGCTCTTCTGTGCCCATCACTTAACGCTGCTTGATTTTCGGTGTTGCTCCTTTGTGCTTGGCTTGTGCCCGTAATTTAACGCTGGTTCATTTTCAGCGTTGCTCTTTTGTGCTTGGCTCATGCCCGTAATTTAACCCTGGCTGGTTTTCAGCACGAGCGACATGTGAATGGTTCATTGTTGCATAGGTAATACCTATAATTTAATATGGGTTGAGCTCCGGTATAGTTTTTTAGTTTCAAGTAGGCTTCTTTGCATAGCTTGTATGCTACTAACGCAACTCTGACAGGTAGACAATTTGAACTTGCAATTCACAAAGACATTTTTCTCATCCACTTTTCATTTCACCAATCGCCGTCTACATCACAATCTATACTACGCAGTATGTACCATCTATATCATGGCACAAGTCTAAACTACCTGTTCCATCTTCTCCTCGTCTTCATCATCACTGTTGTCATCATCCTCGTCGTCACTATCTCCACTCCCCTCAGCAGCCTCTAAATCAAGGAACTGCTCGCCGTCTTGTCCACGTTCAAGCTCTGCAGTCTGTGTCGTGTCGGTGAGTAATATACTGATATAGACATTGGGAATTACATACGACGTCGGCACTGAACTCGCGAGAATCCCCTTCATCTTCCTCGTCTTCTTCCTCATCCGTACTATCATACTCACCATCTACCTACAACCGTCATCAGTGTCAAGACATGCACATACTGAAAGGAGACATACCAGTGTACTCTGCGTTGCTTCAACACTCGGAGCAGCACGCTCTCTTTCGACAAGTACTCGCCTTGCAAAGTCAGCAAAGTAACTCGTGACGTCAGATGGGAGTGCGGATTCGCGATTGAGAATGGACTGGTCAACGTGTTTGGCCGCCCATTGAAGATCCAAGTTGATGACCTCCTCAGTCGGGTCTCGATAGAGAGCCCCACGTCGCCCAAAAACTTGGTAGATGGCCTGGATGGACAGATGATTAGTGAAAGATACACCAAAAACGCGATAAGAACATACAGTCAAGAACCTTGCACGTGCCTCCGTAACCTCTTCTGTCAACCGATTGGATGGGGGGATGCGAAGCAAGGGGGACTCCAACATCTTATCAATGCTGGTAGTCACTCCTCGGAAGAGGGCATACTCTTGACGCTCCAGGCGCTGTTGGCGTGCTTGGGCCTCCGTAATCGAGTTGAAGAGGGCAGGAGCGAGATATGTATAGGGCTCCCAGGCTACGGAGTACGTGGTGGAGAACTCCATAACGTCGGATGAACAAGCCAACAAGACTCGATGACAGAGTTCGGCAATCAAAGGAGAGCCACGGAGGCGGCGTAGAAGTGGCACTAAGGCCAAGACAGCAAGAATCTCCTGAACACAGCTAGCCTCCTGCCGGGACTTGGGAGTGGAGGTGTTCATGTCGAAGAACATCCAGTTACTCGTCGATTTGGCAAGCATCTCGCGTGCCAGCGAGTAGTACTCAAACAATACTGCGTTGTTCAAGGTCGAGCGGACCTCGGCAAGATCTTTGCGCTCAATGAGCACAAAGGGCTGTTTAGCGCTGAAAAGAGCGTTGATGGGCTCCGCCATGTTCCAATGCACCAGCTCCCGGACGCATGCGACAAAATTATCGTACTCGGCAGTAGAGACCGACAGAAGAGTAGGGAGTTGGTCGGCAGTGGGAGTCGTCATGTCGGTTAGGAGTTCACACATTTCTGTGCCCCCCCGTTGACGAGTCTCGATGTAAATTGTGGCAAGTTGAGCGCGGAGCGTGTTCCTATCCAGCGACGGCGAGCGCTTGAGAGCGTTATCAAGTAGAAGAGTCCACTCGGCGCCTGAGCACTTGGCAAATGCCTTGAACTCAACCAGGCCACAAATCTGAACGTTATAGATCAGAACCCACGTCGGAAAAGACTGAAATATATGATGACGTACCAGTTTATTTGACAAACGCCACGCTGCGTGAGCTTTTCCAGCACTACTTGGCCCAAAAAGCATCACAATGGAGGCCAAAAATCCGTCAGTGAGGGGAAAGACAGACGTTCCCAAGGAGAGGAAATTGGGATTGTCCACGGTACGCTCCAAGAGGGAGGTCTTGTAGACGTAGAACATCGTCTTGGGAAGATCGCTGATGAACGACATCATGAGAGTGATATCCTTGGTGAGCTTGCTCTTCTTCTTCGTCGCCTGCTCTGTGAACTGCTCCTGCAACAGCTCAAAGGTGTTGGTCAACCTTGCATTCCAGTCCGCTGCAGTCGACGATCCACCCTGTGCGCCAAACTCGTCCAGGAAGTACGGTTTCAAGTTCGTGTCCCAGGCCTTGTTCAGGTACTGCTGAACGATGGGGGAGGAATAGGACTACTGTCCTGACGGGTAAAGTCTTCGTAAGCACCGTCAAGAAGTTCCTCCTGCGCGTGTAGATCCATGGCGGCAAACTCTGCCTCGCCAGGAAGAGCTCGAAGCGTCGGTGAGGCAATAAGTTGAGCGATGGTCAATGAGGTGACAATCATGGGCATCAGTAGCTGCATTTTGTCGTTAGTGAAGAACACGATACGAGATAGTATGAATATTACACACCTCGCCTGTATGCAGACTGATCTGCTCCAGGGCCTTCTCAGTAGACCACTTTGCCCGACCAGACCGACCATTGAAGAAAGGGAATGGAGCGAGAGGGGATAGGGCAAACATCAATGACGCGTTGCCATAGACATTGCGAGAGGTGACTCCTGCCCCACTCCCCATCGAAGCACTGAATGCCGATTCGAGTTGGCTCCGGAAGGCCGGGGTGGGCGACGACTCGTGGATAGTAGAGGGAAAAACCGCGTTGAGTACATATTTCAGTTTGTCGGAATCCGTTTCCTTGATGGTAGCGAGGCGACGGTTTGATGCCGCCACCGCAAGAATCTCGTGTCCATTAGGTTCTTGCATAATTGCATCTATGTATGAAGACAGTCAGTCGAGAGTGGCATCACGGACAAGAAATGCGTACCAAAGTCCAAGAAACGGACAAGCCAGACTGACTTCTCAGCCAGTTGGGCCCTCCAAAAGCGTAGCTCAGTCTTTCCCTGCTTATATGCCTCACTACCCATCTCCGCCTGTTTGGTCATCTCCCGAACCTTCTCCATCTTTGCCTTGATATTGGGGATTGTGCGGTCGCGAGTGAGAAAGTATCGATGGAGACCGTCAAGCAAAATGATACGGATCTTCTCGATATCTTCGGGAATGATGAAGCGTGCCCGAGACCAGGGCCCATGGAGATTCTTTGAAAGAGAGAGAAGATCGATATAGCGACGACTAACAGCGACTGTGATAGAGTTTTCGGCGTAGTTGTTGTAGATCGTTATCCCGCCGTTGGTTGATTCGTTGAGAGTGTCCAGGTTGAGCTCAAGGACGTCACGGCCATTATACTTGCGCAGAACCCAGAATGCTTTCCCTCCCGTGTCCTCGATGGGCTCGTCAACCTTGTTGCCGAGAGGTACGAGAGCATAGCCCATGGTGTGTTTCTCAATGGCGTCCTTGCACGCCTTGAACTGCGACTCGGGCTGCTTGACCAGATGCTCGCGCTGCTCTGTGAGCGCTTCCATCTATGTAACTATAAGATTCGAGTCTAATTAGACATCAGGACACGCACCGCGGCCTCCAACATCAATCCGGACGCTGGCTGGACGATCTTTTTGCTTTGAGTCTGTGACGCCCGGAAGGTAATGAGGACATGATTTGACGTTGGACAAGGACAAAACACACCTTGCGCCTCTTGGGTTGAGCAGCTGTCTCTTCGCCAGCACTAGGCTCTTCCTCCTCCGATTCTTGATCCTCAGATGCCTCATCGGCTGAGGCCTACACGTCTTGTCAGTAAAAACAAATAACGACATGAATCGAAAATACCTCATCTGAAGACGGCGCTCGTCGAAGACCTTTCTTTGCCGTCTTTTCCTTTGGTAGAGTGGCATCAGAGATCTACACGTTAACATCAGGATGACAGTCAACGGATTGAATGGACAAACGTACGTCGTTCTCGGATAGATCTTCTTGCGCTGTCCTAGAACTCCTTCCAGCCTTGACGGTCCCTGTCCTCTTAGGCGGTGTGACATCCGAAGCCTGGAGGTTGATATCAGAGCCGAGCAGAGAGGTAGTTTATAAAATTGTACTTCTTCATCGTCTGAATCCTCGCGCGCTTGACGGCTCTTATGGCTTTCAGCGGGTTTTGCGATGGTCACTTTTTTTTTCGGTGGAGCAACATCGGTATCCTGGAACGCCGTGTTAGAAGAGCGCTAACAGAAAGAAAGTATGGAGCATACCTCGTCGGAGGACAGGTCCCGAACCTGACGTTTCTTTGAGGAAACATCCGACCCTTGTGGCTTCTGGGGACTTTTGACCACTTTCGATGGGAAGGCTTGGATTTCTCCACAGCTTTCTTCTTGGGCAGGGGAATATCGGAATCCTGTAGACATCTATGAGACTTGAAAGGAAAGCCATGACGCCAACATACCTCCTCTGAAGGTTGCTCACGCTCGCGCCGCTTCTTGCTCTTGCTTTCAGCAGCTCTGCTGGGCGTTGTAAGTGGCTCGGGAGCTCCGTTCGTCTTCTTTTTCGGGGCAGCAGGCGGTTTTGAGGATGATATCGACGTTGCCGCTGGAGTCTTGGGCTGTGAAGTCGATGACGTCTTCTGCAATCTGTATGAGTAATTGAACACATCGTCAATAGGGTGCATACCTTGAACTTTGGCAGAGCCGTCTCCGTCTAAACAAGAATTAGCAAATCAGTAGGCGCTGTTGGAGGAAGAAACGTACGGGCTCCTTCTTAACGACGACCGGTTTCACCCCCTCCCCGTTGACACGCTCGTCATTGGAGGAAATATCGATGTAGTCCTGAATGGTGATGTCATTGGGGCGATCGGTTGCCGAAAAAGGGGCAATACCTTTGATGTAGACTTTTTCTTGGTTGCTACGCGACTGGAATCCCCTGCAGTGCGCTGTAAATGTATCAGATATTGAGCACCTGGTAGTTAATGTTGCGAATCTGACCTTGACAGTCTTCTTCTGTGGACGAGCCGTTGCATCGTTCTCATCGTCCTCAATGGCTTTCTACAAGATGGCTGTTGAGATGTCCAGCACCAGGCGGTCAAAATACAGGAGCGTACCTGAGAAGCTGTCTTTTTTGAAGAATGAGCAGAGGTATCCTTGTGATCCTTCTCGACAGATTTCTGAGTTGTACAATGAGACGTTGGAAACCTGGTGGCCAAGATATAGGGGCTTACCGCACTGGTTTTCTTGCGAGCAGGCGCATCATGCTTATCGCGATCCTTGGTGTCGGGCGCAACAGTGCTCTGAATCGATATAAGTACAGTTGCAAGTTCATATGACATACACGCACTTTTGGTTTTTCGCGTCTAGAAATGGGAGTCTCTGGCTCCGAATCTTCGACGTAGTCGGCGGACTAGAACAGCAATCAGCATGACACATCGACGTCGACAACAGCTTTGCATACCTTGAACTTTCTTCGCGAAGATGGGTCGGACTGTGCATTGAACGAGTGAGTTGTGATAGACACTGCAGAAAGGGTTGTGCTCACCGTGCCGGCTACCTTTTGACGAGGTCTCTCACTCATAGTGGAGGAGGGAGGGGAAGAAAGGGAAAGAACCGCGGCGCACCATACTCAAAAGCTGACCTTATATACTCGATCGAGAAAAAAATTCAACAACCGAAAATGGTGTGATAGTCTATATATATACACTCAACTGTGGCGGAATAACCCTGAGCTCAATAGGTATATAGCGGAACATCCCTGAACCGACAACGACTCAGCATCCCCATACTCAGTCCGCCCTTCATCATCTGTGGTGCATTAGTTTCGGACAAACTAGTCTCAAATTTGGACTTACAAATCAGCTACCGTAAACTCTCGCCACATCTCAACCTGATCCTTCACCGCCTCATACCATGCATCCGATAATAACTTCCACGGATCCCCCTCCCTGAACTCGAACCATCGACCGATCTTGCACAGCGTGTGCTCGGTGGTATAGGAACCAAACTTGACGCTATTCCAGGTATTGGCTGGAAGTGCCTGTCGCAGTGCCGATTCGAAAAAGTTGTGAACAATGAGGAACGCCTGCTTCGCTTCATCTGCCGACTGCACATAGAACCCCAAGCGTCGCAGTCCTACAATAGCACCCTTATCGAGATCGAAAATATGATTTCCCATCTCCTCAGGAGTGAGCGGCGCCAGAAGCCCTTCGATGATAAGGGTATTCATCGTCTGCAGCCGTGTCAAGGTATTCCTGCTATAGAGGTAGCATAGATTGTACGCGTTCTTGTTATCCCCTTTTTTGAAGTGAAGATCGAAGTCGGTTACGGATGGGCGGGTACCAGTATATGTCGAAAGATCAACGCCCCAGAGGTTATACTTCTTCAAAAACGACTCCCAATCGTCAAGAAGCTGCTCCTTCCAGAACTCGTCCAGCTTTCCTTCCAAGGTCCGCTTGTGTGTCACAAGAGCAAGCTGTGCACAAGGTTGCCCCCAACACTTGACGTCAAAGATGGTGTTATCCTTATGCTTCATAAACTCCTCCAACACCGTCTCCCGTTCGAAGGGCCGAGTCATCGCTGTGAAGGCATCTTTTGTCTTGAAGCCGTTGCCAAAGCCGTGAAATGTCATCGCGTTAGCAAGGCCACTTCGAGTGGTGAGAAGGGTATGAGTCGCAAAGGAGGTGTGGAAGAGTTTCGTCGACTCATTGAAAACACGGAAGGGATTGCGGTGATCTGGATTGCCCTCGGCGTCGAACTCTCCAGTATCCATTCTCTTCCCCTCAAAGAAACGCGTATGCTCTAGAACAGCACATGTTCCTGTCTGCTCGCGCAGAATGGCCTCCAACATGAGGATACCGACTCTCTTCAACCGTTTCTGCACCACCGCCAACGGTTCCGCCAACATTGAGTGTGCTGAATCACGAGTTTGCGCATTGCGTAGCGCCTTCCTCTGTGACGATGTGAGCTCCTGGGTGTTCTGCTTCTTCCTCTTTGGCGCAGCTGATGACTCGGTGAGCTCAACAGCGAGAATACGTCTGGGTGGCCTTGGCTGATACTCGGCATCACTCTCTCCGCTCTCTTCCTCATCGCTTCCCCCTTCACCTTCAACATCCTGCTGCTGATGTCCCGCAATTGCGTCGAGGGGGTTCTCCATTCGCTTCCGCTTCAAAGGTGAGGCTGGTGCCACACCCGCTATTCGATCCAACGCTAGCTCAAGTTTCCTGCGAAGGACCTCTGTCCGAGCAACTTGCGATGGTGATGGTGGTGGGAATAGAGTAGGTAGCTGATGGCGCATGATGTAGGCTTTCAACGAGTCAAGGCGTGACCCATAGAAAAAAGAAGTAGGGTTTGACAGACAGAAGGCTTGGATGTGAGGGAGATAACGCGCGCTCTGACCACCGAAAAGCTCCGTCAGCTGCGAGATCAAAGCTCCCTGAACAATGATACGGTTCTTCATGTCTTCGTGCTTCACCTCGCCAAACAGTGCCTTCAATCGAGGAAACAGGATAGCCTGATCGACTACATCAACGAGGATATCGATGACGGTCGTCACTACTTCGGAGGGTTTGATGGAAGCTCTAGGATAGTGGGAGCTTTTCCTGAGATCATAGCCTTTGCACAATGGCGCAAGACCGTAGAGTGTTTTCGGCAAGAAGAAGACATCCGACGTAAGCCCTCGAGATTTGGAGAACGCTACCCATTGTTTCATCAAGGGTGCAGTCAGGGTACCCTTTCCTCTCCTCGTCCAAGATTGAACTGCTAACCACACATGCCAGATCAGGCAAGAACCAGACGCCGCACTCGGAGAAGGTGCGATAGACTGAGGCTGCTGTAGCTGATTCATGACATATGGCTTCAAGTCGTGCTCTTGTCCCGTCGTCCACCATGTTGCCAGAAGATGCAAGCCCTCCAGACGATGTGCGTGGAAGATGACCGACAGAATACGAGCGTGACTATCCGAGTGCAAATCCGCCTCAAGGACAGCCACCGTCGACGTAACAAGCTCCAGCGTCCATTGACCATAGCCTGTATATGTTCGGCTTTGCTGTTTCAACCAATAATCCCTCATATTCTTCTCCTCTTTACTCAACTGCTCGGCACGTGCACTCATACCATCAGAGGAGCCACGACCTCGTCCAAGAGACGCAAGCCCACTGACCAGTTTGTCGAGATCGAGGAGACTGTTCTCGACTTGTTCATCAACAGTGACACGGGCCAAAACTTCGTCATTGCATCTCAGGCGCTCGGGAAGGAGAAATGATGCAGGGATATACGACTGGTGTTCCTCAGCATATTTCACCGCAGAGCTGATAAGATGGCTTTCCCTATGAGATGGAGATAATTAGAACCAGGTTGCCATAGTACGCAATCCGTGACTCACCGTATGTCTCGAGGAGACATCCATTTAATGTCTGCAGACGAATTTCCTGCGTGTTTGAATCCAAATTGCTGTTGTGCATGCTAAACATTTCGTGAGATCGTGAAACATAAGATACAATTGATGAGAGAAACTTACTTCCCAGCGTATTCCTACAAAGCCTCCAGCTGGTCTTGGCCCCTCCTCCTGTCCCTCGAAATCAGGTACTACAGGCTCCGCATGCTTCGACGAGCCAACAGGAGGAAGTGGCTGTGAAGCCGTGATGGTGGTACTCGTCGTCCGGGATTTCTCTTGCGCAAGTAAGACATCCTTCTGCTTCCACATTCCACTGGTGGTAACAGCATATATCCGTTGAGCGGACAATCTTCCCATCCATGCCCATACAGCACGATGACGCGTCAAGTCTAGGAAGGAAAAGCTGGCAAGGGATGGGTAGTGGCTGCGACCTTCGCCGTACTTTGCGTGTACAGCGGTAATGGCATCCCCGACAGTCTGTGTCGGAGGCATACCAGACAGCATACTGTTATTGTGGCTAAGGCAAGCCAACTCTGTCGCAACACGGAGGTCACGGTCGTAACGATCACCGAGCAGATGCTCACCAGGAGCGACTGGTGCGCCATTCACATCCATTCCCACAAAGGGACGGACATAGTTGACGCGAGATGGTTGGGTGCCAGCAGTCCCAAAGAAAGCATTATCGGAGACCTTCACCGGCACGGAGCGAGTGAAACCTTTTTGCCCGGAATACATGACAAATGCAATGCGATTAGCCTCACCCATCTTCCCAGCCTCGTTCCACAACTTGGAGATCAACTGCGTTGTCTCATCAGCCTCAAGCATAGCCGTTATATCCTCGATGAAAGCAGGTGATTCACCCGAGTGTGGCGAAGCACGGCCATTGAGAACAGCCCAAGAGTAGACGACGTTTAATTGAGCAAGATAGAGGCCCTCGAATGGAGTGAAGAAGCCTCCTGGAACAATAGAGTGGAATGCCTCGCTTGTCAGCCTCATACAGAACTGTATGAGAGACTCCCATGTCGGAGGATCTCCACCGTCAAGGTGCATCGCTCCCTGATGAACACCAATGGCTCGAGAAAGTGCCCCACTTTGCTTCATCACTGCAGCTATATCACGAAGATGACGCCATCTAACCGACGTGTTCGAGCGATTCTCTTGGGTCGAGACAGCCCCAGCACCGCCGAATCCCCCCGCCACAAAGCAGTTAACATCCATTAGATTCATCACCCCATTCGTCCACTCAAACCGGGAGAGACAGAGAGGCATGACCGTATTGAAAATATGGTTGGCGATGATCTGGAACTCCCAGTTCATTGCACGAAAGATAGGTGTGCCATTCTGCATGCCGACATGATGCCAACCAGGACCCTCGCCCTCGACATTGGTAGCACTCAGTGTAGCTGAGACATTGCCCGTGGACAATTTCCCCTTCCCGAGCAGCAGGTCCTCCTCCGTGAGCTCAACGCCAGCCGTCTCTTCGTCATCATCATCTGCGCTCGCGGACGATTTTCCCTTCCCAGTGACCTCAGCACCAGCGATCTCCCTATCATCATCGACATTCCCATCGCCATCACCGTCATCTTCATCTTCAACATCCAATAGCGTTGGAGGATTATCCTCCGTCGGAGGCTCCCCCTCTGGCTGAGTTGCCAAACGGCCCGCTCTCTGTGCCTGTTTCTTGCTCTGGCGCGCCCCACGCTTTGCCCGATAATTGGGCATCAGCCTGATCTGCGCCAGGCCTTCCTCGAAAACCTCCTTCGACCTTCCCTCGTCATCCTTCTCGACGACTCGCTTCCCCCATATCAACTCGGACTGGCGGTGCAGCAGATTGACCAATGTGGCGTACGCGTCCTTTGGCAAAGCATACATGAGCGACTGCATAGTATGCACAGCAAATATTGTCAAGGGATAGCCTCGAAACTCGTCGGTATCGATTTCACGAGCGTACACCACTCCGTGTCGCACCGGAATGAGGCCAGGTAAAGCCTCTCGCACAAGCACATCATCCACGACACGGAACCCCTGGTGTTCTGGCATGACCATATTTCGTATCATGTTGGCGTCTTTCTCTGCATCCGGGACATGCTTGTTGATATAGACATTGCCCAAAATATACCGCTTGTCGTGAGGATGGAACTCGAAAACGCCTGCATGGGGAATGTGGAAAGGGGGGCGAGCCGGAGGCGCATCAACCTCTAACACCGATGGGAAGTCGTTGGTGTCAAAACAATCATGTCGAAGAAGGTGTTCAGGCCAGTAAGGGTTGACGCCAGCGTCGAGTGGATGAACGGCTGCAACCGACTCGCTTCGCCCGTACAGGCGATGCACTTGTTGCGCTATATACATGGGCTGGGTGAGCAAGATACATATATACATGGTAAGAACACTCTACGTACGTGACCATACATATGGGGTTTCGATGCCTTCCTTGTCCTTTCGAATCTTTAGCTCTCCATTCCGACTTCGAGCGGGCCCAAATTCTGAAAGTGCAGCTTAGTCGAAGCTTGAATGAGCGAGCACCCACTACACTTACCGAACGGGATCATCAGACTTGTATCCCGCTTAGGGGCGCCTGCATACTCCTCTACACATTTGTCAGACAATGTGTAAGCTCAACGACGGAGATACTCACTAACGGTTGCCCAGTCCAAGTTGAGCCTGAGCCCCGTCTCCTTGCTGTAGAGAGCTTTGAGCTCCTCCGATGACCAAACTGTTCGAAATGTCAGTCTTCGGAATGAGCGTAACCACAAACACACTCACTATCTGCGGCTGGACCGCGCTTTGGCCCAATCCCGTGTGTGCGTGTCACCGCTAAGCAATATCAATCACAGACATGCATTGCACATCAAGAACCCTCCTACCATCAGCTACTGTGGCGTAGCGTCTTTTCTCTTCGGCATCTGAAACTCGTTGTCATGATGTGCGCTCCGTCACAGTCATAGATACATACCTGCTCCTTCGATCCGCAGTGGGTCGTCTACCTCCATCGGTGTTCCTCGGTAGGACGTCGTTGATCCTGTTTGCTACAGTCACTACTTGACGCCTATGATGTTGGCGACACTTACCTCCTTCTGCATTGTGCGCACCATCACCATGAGTCTGGGTAGCACCACCATCCCCTCGTTCTGCACATCGGAAAGTCAGTGGCAGGCACCAACAGTGCCCGAGTGCCATACCTGTCCGGTACAAGTCTAAGGTATCAAAGTCGCGCGCCAGTCCATCTGATCAGATGGCTTAGTCAGCATGCCACGCTGGCGATGGAGGGACACGTACCTCCCAACATACCACTCCCGACCATCCACTCCTCGTCATCGGCACCATCCATGAGTGGCGTTAGCAGCCCGGAATGCCCCAGTAGAACCGGGCGCATATTCGTGACACCAGCCACCTGGTTGGCAAAATCTTCGTGGTCGGACATGTCGTCCTCGGAGCAGTCGTCGGCGCCCGCAGCGCTCAGAAAAATATCTATAATCAACCAACGTCAGTATACACACCCCACAGTGTGAGGCTCCGACGGACTGGTGTCTCTGGCCATGCGATTTGCATCCGCGGGGGTTGATGGTGGGGGTGAGAGGCAGAGGCACAGCCACCTCCCAAAACCCCGCAAACCGCTGGCAGTTGTGCCAGCAGTTTGCGGCCATTCGGCTTCCGGTCCGATCGTCATGCTGCATCTACGCTCGCCCCATTGCCCCACCCAGCAGTCGTCCCAGCATTATGCACAGCAAGCACACTCACGTCAATTGACATGAGCGGCGTACGCGTTGCATAGAGCGAGGAGGGAGCAGGTGGGAGCGTGCGGGAGCGATCGGCAACAGGCAAACCGAACGCACGGTCTATCTATCTACGCTCCGGAACATGGGGCATGTTCCGCCATGTACCATACCACCACTAAATGATTGTTTTCGGCATAAACATCACCAGGAATCTAACTCCCACCCTCTTTTGGTTACTAGTTAGTGCCCGTAATTTAACGCTAGCTGATATTTGGCGTGAGTAGCACACTCTCAGTGACTAGTTTTTGTCGATAAATTAACGCTGCTAGATTTTCGGCGTGGAGTGCAATAGATCTTTTGTGCTTGGCTCGTGCCCGTAATTTAACGCTGGTTCATTTTCGGTGTGGCTCTCCTGTGCCCGTAATTTAACGCTGCTTGCGTGCCCGTAATTTAACGCTGGTTCATTTTCGGTGTGGCTCTCCTGTGCCCGTAATTTAACGCTGCTTGATAATTCCGGTGTTGCTTCTCTGTGCTTGGCTCGTGCCCGTAATTTAACGCTGGTTCATTTTCGGTGTGGCTCTCCTGTGCCCGTAATTTAACGCTGCTTGATTTTCGGTGTTGCTCCTTTGTGCTTGGCTTGTGCCCGTAATTTAACGCTGCTTGATTTTCGGTGTGGCTCTTCTGTGCCCATCACTTAACGCTGCTTGATTTTCGGTGTTGCTCCTTTGTGCTTGGCTTGTGCCCGTAATTTAACGCTGGTTCATTTTCAGCGTTGCTCTTTTGTGCTTGGCTCATGCCCGTAATTTAACCCTGGCTGGTTTTCAGCACGAGCGACATGTGAATGGTTCATTGTTGCATAGGTAATACCTATAATTTAATATGGGTTGAGCTCCGGTATAGTTTTTTAGTTTCAAGTAGGCTTCTTTGCATAGCTTGTATGCTACTAACGCAACTCTGACAGGTAGACAATTTGAACTTGCAATTCACAAAGACATTTTTCTCATCCACTTTTCATTTCACCAATCGCCGTCTACATCACAATCTATACTACGCAGTATGTACCATCTATATCATGGCACAAGTCTAAACTACCTGTTCCATCTTCTCCTCGTCTTCATCATCACTGTTGTCATCATCCTCGTCGTCACTATCTCCACTCCCCTCAGCAGCCTCTAAATCAAGGAACTGCTCGCCGTCTTGTCCACGTTCAAGCTCTGCAGTCTGTGTCGTGTCGGTGAGTAATATACTGATATAGACATTGGGAATTACATACGACGTCGGCACTGAACTCGCGAGAATCCCCTTCATCTTCCTCGTCTTCTTCCTCATCCGTACTATCATACTCACCATCTACCTACAACCGTCATCAGTGTCAAGACATGCACATACTGAAAGGAGACATACCAGTGTACTCTGCGTTGCTTCAACACTCGGAGCAGCACGCTCTCTTTCGACAAGTACTCGCCTTGCAAAGTCAGCAAAGTAACTCGTGACGTCAGATGGGAGTGCGGATTCGCGATTGAGAATGGACTGGTCAACGTGTTTGGCCGCCCATTGAAGATCCAAGTTGATGACCTCCTCAGTCGGGTCTCGATAGAGAGCCCCACGTCGCCCAAAAACTTGGTAGATGGCCTGGATGGACAGATGATTAGTGAAAGATACACCAAAAACGCGATAAGAACATACAGTCAAGAACCTTGCACGTGCCTCCGTAACCTCTTCTGTCAACCGATTGGATGGGGGGATGCGAAGCAAGGGGGACTCCAACATCTTATCAATGCTGGTAGTCACTCCTCGGAAGAGGGCATACTCTTGACGCTCCAGGCGCTGTTGGCGTGCTTGGGCCTCCGTAATCGAGTTGAAGAGGGCAGGAGCGAGATATGTATAGGGCTCCCAGGCTACGGAGTACGTGGTGGAGAACTCCATAACGTCGGATGAACAAGCCAACAAGACTCGATGACAGAGTTCGGCAATCAAAGGAGAGCCACGGAGGCGGCGTAGAAGTGGCACTAAGGCCAAGACAGCAAGAATCTCCTGAACACAGCTAGCCTCCTGCCGGGACTTGGGAGTGGAGGTGTTCATGTCGAAGAACATCCAGTTACTCGTCGATTTGGCAAGCATCTCGCGTGCCAGCGAGTAGTACTCAAACAATACTGCGTTGTTCAAGGTCGAGCGGACCTCGGCAAGATCTTTGCGCTCAATGAGCACAAAGGGCTGTTTAGCGCTGAAAAGAGCGTTGATGGGCTCCGCCATGTTCCAATGCACCAGCTCCCGGACGCATGCGACAAAATTATCGTACTCGGCAGTAGAGACCGACAGAAGAGTAGGGAGTTGGTCGGCAGTGGGAGTCGTCATGTCGGTTAGGAGTTCACACATTTCTGTGCCCCCCCGTTGACGAGTCTCGATGTAAATTGTGGCAAGTTGAGCGCGGAGCGTGTTCCTATCCAGCGACGGCGAGCGCTTGAGAGCGTTATCAAGTAGAAGAGTCCACTCGGCGCCTGAGCACTTGGCAAATGCCTTGAACTCAACCAGGCCACAAATCTGAACGTTATAGATCAGAACCCACGTCGGAAAAGACTGAAATATATGATGACGTACCAGTTTATTTGACAAACGCCACGCTGCGTGAGCTTTTCCAGCACTACTTGGCCCAAAAAGCATCACAATGGAGGCCAAAAATCCGTCAGTGAGGGGAAAGACAGACGTTCCCAAGGAGAGGAAATTGGGATTGTCCACGGTACGCTCCAAGAGGGAGGTCTTGTAGACGTAGAACATCGTCTTGGGAAGATCGCTGATGAACGACATCATGAGAGTGATATCCTTGGTGAGCTTGCTCTTCTTCTTCGTCGCCTGCTCTGTGAACTGCTCCTGCAACAGCTCAAAGGTGTTGGTCAACCTTGCATTCCAGTCCGCTGCAGTCGACGATCCACCCTGTGCGCCAAACTCGTCCAGGAAGTACGGTTTCAAGTTCGTGTCCCAGGCCTTGTTCAGGTACTGCTGAACGATGGGGGGAGGAATAGGACTACTGTCCTGACGGGTAAAGTCTTCGTAAGCACCGTCAAGAAGTTCCTCCTGCGCGTGTAGATCCATGGCGGCAAACTCTGCCTCGCCAGGAAGAGCTCGAAGCGTCGGTGAGGCAATAAGTTGAGCGATGGTCAATGAGGTGACAATCATGGGCATCAGTAGCTGCATTTTGTCGTTAGTGAAGAACACGATACGAGATAGTATGAATATTACACACCTCGCCTGTATGCAGACTGATCTGCTCCAGGGCCTTCTCAGTAGACCACTTTGCCCGACCAGACCGACCATTGAAGAAAGGGAATGGAGCGAGAGGGGATAGGGCAAACATCAATGACGCGTTGCCATAGACATTGCGAGAGGTGACTCCTGCCCCACTCCCCATCGAAGCACTGAATGCCGATTCGAGTTGGCTCCGGAAGGCCGGGGTGGGCGACGACTCGTGGATAGTAGAGGGAAAAACCGCGTTGAGTACATATTTCAGTTTGTCGGAATCCGTTTCCTTGATGGTAGCGAGGCGACGGTTTGATGCCGCCACCGCAAGAATCTCGTGTCCATTAGGTTCTTGCATAATTGCATCTATGTATGAAGACAGTCAGTCGAGAGTGGCATCACGGACAAGAAATGCGTACCAAAGTCCAAGAAACGGACAAGCCAGACTGACTTCTCAGCCAGTTGGGCCCTCCAAAAGCGTAGCTCAGTCTTTCCCTGCTTATATGCCTCACTACCCATCTCCGCCTGTTTGGTCATCTCCCGAACCTTCTCCATCTTTGCCTTGATATTGGGGATTGTGCGGTCGCGAGTGAGAAAGTATCGATGGAGACCGTCAAGCAAAATGATACGGATCTTCTCGATATCTTCGGGAATGATGAAGCGTGCCCGAGACCAGGGCCCATGGAGATTCTTTGAAAGAGAGAGAAGATCGATATAGCGACGACTAACAGCGACTGTGATAGAGTTTTCGGCGTAGTTGTTGTAGATCGTTATCCCGCCGTTGGTTGATTCGTTGAGAGTGTCCAGGTTGAGCTCAAGGACGTCACGGCCATTATACTTGCGCAGAACCCAGAATGCTTTCCCTCCCGTGTCCTCGATGGGCTCGTCAACCTTGTTGCCGAGAGGTACGAGAGCATAGCCCATGGTGTGTTTCTCAATGGCGTCCTTGCACGCCTTGAACTGCGACTCGGGCTGCTTGACCAGATGCTCGCGCTGCTCTGTGAGCGCTTCCATCTATGTAACTATAAGATTCGAGTCTAATTAGACATCAGGACACGCACCGCGGCCTCCAACATCAATCCGGACGCTGGCTGGACGATCTTTTTGCTTTGAGTCTGTGACGCCCGGAAGGTAATGAGGACATGATTTGACGTTGGACAAGGACAAAACACACCTTGCGCCTCTTGGGTTGAGCAGCTGTCTCTTCGCCAGCACTAGGCTCTTCCTCCTCCGATTCTTGATCCTCAGATGCCTCATCGGCTGAGGCCTACACGTCTTGTCAGTAAAAACAAATAACGACATGAATCGAAAATACCTCATCTGAAGACGGCGCTCGTCGAAGACCTTTCTTTGCCGTCTTTTCCTTTGGTAGAGTGGCATCAGAGATCTACACGTTAACATCAGGATGACAGTCAACGGATTGAATGGACAAACGTACGTCGTTCTCGGATAGATCTTCTTGCGCTGTCCTAGAACTCCTTCCAGCCTTGACGGTCCCTGTCCTCTTAGGCGGTGTGACATCCGAAGCCTGGAGGTTGATATCAGAGCCGAGCAGAGAGGTAGTTTATAAAATTGTACTTCTTCATCGTCTGAATCCTCGCGCGCTTGACGGCTCTTATGGCTTTCAGCGGGTTTTGCGATGGTCACTTTTTTTTTCGGTGGAGCAACATCGGTATCCTGGAACGCCGTGTTAGAAGAGCGCTAACAGAAAGAAAGTATGGAGCATACCTCGTCGGAGGACAGGTCCCGAACCTGACGTTTCTTTGAGGAAACATCCGACCCTTGTGGCTTCTGGGGACTTTTGACCACTTTCGATGGGGAAGGCTTGGATTTCTCCACAGCTTTCTTCTTGGGCAGGGGAATATCGGAATCCTGTAGACATCTATGAGACTTGAAAGGAAAGCCATGACGCCAACATACCTCCTCTGAAGGTTGCTCACGCTCGCGCCGCTTCTTGCTCTTGCTTTCAGCAGCTCTGCTGGGCGTTGTAAGTGGCTCGGGAGCTCCGTTCGTCTTCTTTTTCGGGGCAGCAGGCGGTTTTGAGGATGATATCGACGTTGCCGCTGGAGTCTTGGGCTGTGAAGTCGATGACGTCTTCTGCAATCTGTATGAGTAATTGAACACATCGTCAATAGGGTGCATACCTTGAACTTTGGCAGAGCCGTCTCCGTCTAAACAAGAATTAGCAAATCAGTAGGCGCTGTTGGAGGAAGAAACGTACGGGCTCCTTCTTAACGACGACCGGTTTCACCCCCTCCCCGTTGACACGCTCGTCATTGGAGGAAATATCGATGTAGTCCTGAATGGTGATGTCATTGGGGCGATCGGTTGCCGAAAAAGGGGCAATACCTTTGATGTAGACTTTTTCTTGGTTGCTACGCGACTGGAATCCCCTGCAGTGCGCTGTAAATGTATCAGATATTGAGCACCTGGTAGTTAATGTTGCGAATCTGACCTTGACAGTCTTCTTCTGTGGACGAGCCGTTGCATCGTTCTCATCGTCCTCAATGGCTTTCTACAAGATGGCTGTTGAGATGTCCAGCACCAGGCGGTCAAAATACAGGAGCGTACCTGAGAAGCTGTCTTTTTTGAAGAATGAGCAGAGGTATCCTTGTGATCCTTCTCGACAGATTTCTGAGTTGTACAATGAGACGTTGGAAACCTGGTGGCCAAGATATAGGGGCTTACCGCACTGGTTTTCTTGCGAGCAGGCGCATCATGCTTATCGCGATCCTTGGTGTCGGGCGCAACAGTGCTCTGAATCGATATAAGTACAGTTGCAAGTTCATATGACATACACGCACTTTTGGTTTTTCGCGTCTAGAAATGGGAGTCTCTGGCTCCGAATCTTCGACGTAGTCGGCGGACTAGAACAGCAATCAGCATGACACATCGACGTCGACAACAGCTTTGCATACCTTGAACTTTCTTCGCGAAGATGGGTCGGACTGTGCATTGAACGAGTGAGTTGTGATAGACACTGCAGAAAGGGTTGTGCTCACCGTGCCGGCTACCTTTTGACGAGGTCTCTCACTCATAGTGGAGGAGGGAGGGGAAGAAAGGGAAAGAACCGCGGCGCACCATACTCAAAAGCTGACCTTATATACTCGATCGAGAAAAAAATTCAACAACCGAAAATGGTGTGATAGTCTATATATATACACTCAACTGTGGCGGAATAACCCTGAGCTCAATAGGTATATAGCGGAACATCCCTGAACCGACAACGACTCAGCATCCCCATACTCAGTCCGCCCTTCATCATCTGTGGTGCATTAGTTTCGGACAAACTAGTCTCAAATTTGGACTTACAAATCAGCTACCGTAAACTCTCGCCACATCTCAACCTGATCCTTCACCGCCTCATACCATGCATCCGATAATAACTTCCACGGATCCCCCTCCCTGAACTCGAACCATCGACCGATCTTGCACAGCGTGTGCTCGGTGGTATAGGAACCAAACTTGACGCTATTCCAGGTATTGGCTGGAAGTGCCTGTCGCAGTGCCGATTCGAAAAAGTTGTGAACAATGAGGAACGCCTGCTTCGCTTCATCTGCCGACTGCACATAGAACCCCAAGCGTCGCAGTCCTACAATAGCACCCTTATCGAGATCGAAAATATGATTTCCCATCTCCTCAGGAGTGAGCGGCGCCAGAAGCCCTTCGATGATAAGGGTATTCATCGTCTGCAGCCGTGTCAAGGTATTCCTGCTATAGAGGTAGCATAGATTGTACGCGTTCTTGTTATCCCCTTTTTTGAAGTGAAGATCGAAGTCGGTTACGGATGGGCGGGTACCAGTATATGTCGAAAGATCAACGCCCCAGAGGTTATACTTCTTCAAAAACGACTCCCAATCGTCAAGAAGCTGCTCCTTCCAGAACTCGTCCAGCTTTCCTTCCAAGGTCCGCTTGTGTGTCACAAGAGCAAGCTGTGCACAAGGTTGCCCCCAACACTTGACGTCAAAGATGGTGTTATCCTTATGCTTCATAAACTCCTCCAACACCGTCTCCCGTTCGAAGGGCCGAGTCATCGCTGTGAAGGCATCTTTTGTCTTGAAGCCGTTGCCAAAGCCGTGAAATGTCATCGCGTTAGCAAGGCCACTTCGAGTGGTGAGAAGGGTATGAGTCGCAAAGGAGGTGTGGAAGAGTTTCGTCGACTCATTGAAAACACGGAAGGGATTGCGGTGATCTGGATTGCCCTCGGCGTCGAACTCTCCAGTATCCATTCTCTTCCCCTCAAAGAAACGCGTATGCTCTAGAACAGCACATGTTCCTGTCTGCTCGCGCAGAATGGCCTCCAACATGAGGATACCGACTCTCTTCAACCGTTTCTGCACCACCGCCAACGGTTCCGCCAACATTGAGTGTGCTGAATCACGAGTTTGCGCATTGCGTAGCGCCTTCCTCTGTGACGATGTGAGCTCCTGGGTGTTCTGCTTCTTCCTCTTTGGCGCAGCTGATGACTCGGTGAGCTCAACAGCGAGAATACGTCTGGGTGGCCTTGGCTGATACTCGGCATCACTCTCTCCGCTCTCTTCCTCATCGCTTCCCCCTTCACCTTCAACATCCTGCTGCTGATGTCCCGCAATTGCGTCGAGGGGGTTCTCCATTCGCTTCCGCTTCAAAGGTGAGGCTGGTGCCACACCCGCTATTCGATCCAACGCTAGCTCAAGTTTCCTGCGAAGGACCTCTGTCCGAGCAACTTGCGATGGTGATGGTGGTGGGAATAGAGTAGGTAGCTGATGGCGCATGATGTAGGCTTTCAACGAGTCAAGGCGTGACCCATAGAAAAAAGAAGTAGGGTTTGACAGACAGAAGGCTTGGATGTGAGGGAGATAACGCGCGCTCTGACCACCGAAAAGCTCCGTCAGCTGCGAGATCAAAGCTCCCTGAACAATGATACGGTTCTTCATGTCTTCGTGCTTCACCTCGCCAAACAGTGCCTTCAATCGAGGAAACAGGATAGCCTGATCGACTACATCAACGAGGATATCGATGACGGTCGTCACTACTTCGGAGGGTTTGATGGAAGCTCTAGGATAGTGGGAGCTTTTCCTGAGATCATAGCCTTTGCACAATGGCGCAAGACCGTAGAGTGTTTTCGGCAAGAAGAAGACATCCGACGTAAGCCCTCGAGATTTGGAGAACGCTACCCATTGTTTCATCAAGGGTGCAGTCAGGGTACCCTTTCCCCTCCTCGTCCAAGATTGAACTGCTAACCACACATGCCAGATCAGGCAAGAACCAGACGCCGCACTCGGAGAAGGTGCGATAGACTGAGGCTGCTGTAGCTGATTCATGACATATGGCTTCAAGTCGTGCTCTTGTCCCGTCGTCCACCATGTTGCCAGAAGATGCAAGCCCTCCAGACGATGTGCGTGGAAGATGACCGACAGAATACGAGCGTGACTATCCGAGTGCAAATCCGCCTCAAGGACAGCCACCGTCGACGTAACAAGCTCCAGCGTCCATTGACCATAGCCTGTATATGTTCGGCTTTGCTGTTTCAACCAATAATCCCTCATATTCTTCTCCTCTTTACTCAACTGCTCGGCACGTGCACTCATACCATCAGAGGAGCCACGACCTCGTCCAAGAGACGCAAGCCCACTGACCAGTTTGTCGAGATCGAGGAGACTGTTCTCGACTTGTTCATCAACAGTGACACGGGCCAAAACTTCGTCATTGCATCTCAGGCGCTCGGGAAGGAGAAATGATGCAGGGATATACGACTGGTGTTCCTCAGCATATTTCACCGCAGAGCTGATAAGATGGCTTTCCCTATGAGATGGAGATAATTAGAACCAGGTTGCCATAGTACGCAATCCGTGACTCACCGTATGTCTCGAGGAGACATCCATTTAATGTCTGCAGACGAATTTCCTGCGTGTTTGAATCCAAATTGCTGTTGTGCATGCTAAACATTTCGTGAGATCGTGAAACATAAGATACAATTGATGAGAGAAACTTACTTCCCAGCGTATTCCTACAAAGCCTCCAGCTGGTCTTGGCCCCTCCTCCTGTCCCTCGAAATCAGGTACTACAGGCTCCGCATGCTTCGACGAGCCAACAGGAGGAAGTGGCTGTGAAGCCGTGATGGTGGTACTCGTCGTCCGGGATTTCTCTTGCGCAAGTAAGACATCCTTCTGCTTCCACATTCCACTGGTGGTAACAGCATATATCCGTTGAGCGGACAATCTTCCCATCCATGCCCATACAGCACGATGACGCGTCAAGTCTAGGAAGGAAAAGCTGGCAAGGGATGGGTAGTGGCTGCGACCTTCGCCGTACTTTGCGTGTACAGCGGTAATGGCATCCCCGACAGTCTGTGTCGGAGGCATACCAGACAGCATACTGTTATTGTGGCTAAGGCAAGCCAACTCTGTCGCAACACGGAGGTCGCGGTCGTAACGATCACCGAGCAGATGCTCACCAGGAGCGACTGGTGCGCCATTCACATCCATTCCCACAAAGGGACGGACATAGTTGACGCGAGATGGTTGGGTGCCAGCAGTCCCAAAGAAAGCATTATCGGAGACCTTCACCGGCACGGAGCAAGTGAAACCTTTTTGCCCGGAATACATGACAAATGCAATGCGATTAGCCTCACCCATCTTCCCAGCCTCGTTCCACAACTTGGAGATCAACTGCGTTGTCTCATCAGCCTCAAGCATAGCCGTTATATCCTCGATGAAAGCAGGTGATTCACCCGAGTGTGGCGAAGCACGGCCATTGAGAACAGCCCAAGAGTAGACGACGTTTAATTGAGCAAGATAGAGGCCCTCGAATGGAGTGAAGAAGCCTCCTGGAACAATAGAGTGGAATGCCTCGCTTGTCAGCCTCATACAGAACTGTATGAGAGACTCCCATGTCGGAGGATCTCCACCGTCAAGGTGCATCGCTCCCTGATGAACACCAATGGCTCGAGAAAGTGCCCCACTTTGCTTCATCACTGCAGCTATATCACGAAGATGACGCCATCTAACCGACGTGTTCGAGCGATTCTCTTGGGTCGAGACAGCCCCAGCACCGCCGAATCCCCCCGCCACAAAGCAGTTAACATCCATTAGATTCATCACCCCATTCGTCCACTCAAACCGGGAGAGACAGAGAGGCATGACCGTATTGAAAATATGGTTGGCGATGATCTGGAACTCCCAGTTCATTGCACGAAAGATAGGTGTGCCATTCTGCATGCCGACATGATGCCAACCAGGACCCTCGCCCTCGACATTGGTAGCACTCAGTGTAGCTGAGACATTGCCCGTGGACAATTTCCCCTTCCCGAGCAGCAGGTCCTCCTCCGTGAGCTCAACGCCAGCCGTCTCTTCGTCATCATCATCTGCGCTCGCGGACGATTTTCCCTTCCCAGTGACCTCAGCACCAGCGATCTCCCTATCATCATCGACATTCCCATCGCCATCACCGTCATCTTCATCTTCAACATCCAATAGCGTTGGAGGATTATCCTCCGTCGGAGGCTCCCCCTCTGGCTGAGTTGCCAAACGGCCCGCTCTCTGTGCCTGTTTCTTGCTCTGGCGCGCCCCACGCTTTGCCCGATAATTGGGCATCAGCCTGATCTGCGCCAGGCCTTCCTCGAAAACCTCCTTCGACCTTCCCTCGTCATCCTTCTCGACGACTCGCTTCCCCCATATCAACTCGGACTGGCGGTGCAGCAGATTGACCAATGTGGCGTACGCGTCCTTTGGCAAAGCATACATGAGCGACTGCATAGTATGCACAGCAAATATTGTCAAGGGATAGCCTCGAAACTCGTCGGTATCGATTTCACGAGCGTACACCACTCCGTGTCGCACCGGAATGAGGCCAGGTAAAGCCTCTCGCACAAGCACATCATCCACGACACGGAACCCCTGGTGTTCTGGCATGACCATATTTCGTATCATGTTGGCGTCTTTCTCTGCATCCGGGACATGCTTGTTGATATAGACATTGCCCAAAATATACCGCTTGTCGTGAGGATGGAACTCGAAAACGCCTGCATGGGGAATGTGGAAAGGGGGGCGAGCCGGAGGCGCATCAACCTCTAACACCGATGGGAAGTCGTTGGTGTCAAAACAATCATGTCGAAGAAGGTGTTCAGGCCAGTAAGGGTTGACGCCAGCGTCGAGTGGATGAACGGCTGCAACCGACTCGCTTCGCCCGTACAGGCGATGCACTTGTTGCGCTATATACATGGGCTGGGTGAGCAAGATACATATATACATGGTAAGAACACTCTACGTACGTGACCATACATATGGGGTTTCGATGCCTTCCTTGTCCTTTCGAATCTTTAGCTCTCCATTCCGACTTCGAGCGGGCCCAAATTCTGAAAGTGCAGCTTAGTCGAAGCTTGAATGAGCGAGCACCCACTACACTTACCGAACGGGATCATCAGACTTGTATCCCGCTTAGGGGCGCCTGCATACTCCTCTACACATTTGTCAGACAATGTGTAAGCTCAACGACGGAGATACTCACTAACGGTTGCCCAGTCCAAGTTGAGCCTGAGCCCCGTCTCCTTGCTGTAGAGAGCTTTGAGCTCCTCCGATGACCAAACTGTTCGAAATGTCAGTCTTCGGAATGAGCGTAACCACAAACACACTCACTATCTGCGGCTGGACCGCGCTTTGGCCCAATCCCGTGTGTGCGTGTCACCGCTAAGCAATATCAATCACAGACATGCATTGCACATCAAGAACCCTCCTACCATCAGCTACTGTGGCGTAGCGTCTTTTCTCTTCGGCATCTGAAACTCGTTGTCATGATGTGCGCTCCGTCACAGTCATAGATACATACCTGCTCCTTCGATCCGCAGTGGGTCGTCTACCTCCATCGGTGTTCCTCGGTAGGACGTCGTTGATCCTGTTTGCTACAGTCACTACTTGACGCCTATGATGTTGGCGACACTTACCTCCTTCTGCATTGTGCGCACCATCACCATGAGTCTGGGTAGCACCACCATCCCCTCGTTCTGCACATCGGAAAGTCAGTGGCAGGCACCAACAGTGCCCGAGTGCCATACCTGTCCGGTACAAGTCTAAGGTATCAAAGTCGCGCGCCAGTCCATCTGATCAGATGGCTTAGTCAGCATGCCACGCTGGCGATGGAGGGACACGTACCTCCCAACATACCACTCCCGACCATCCACTCCTCGTCATCGGCACCATCCATGAGTGGCGTTAGCAGCCCGGAATGCCCCAGTAGAACCGGGCGCATATTCGTGACACCAGCCACCTGGTTGGCAAAATCTTCGTGGTCGGACATGTCGTCCTCGGAGCAGTCGTCGGCGCCCGCAGCGCTCAGAAAAATATCTATAATCAACCAACGTCAGTATACACACCCCACAGTGTGAGGCTCCGACGGACTGGTGTCTCTGGCCATGCGATTTGCATCCGCGGGGGTTGATGGTGGGGGTGAGAGGCAGAGGCACAGCCACCTCCCAAAACCCCGCAAACCGCTGGCAGTTGTGCCAGCAGTTTGCGGCCATTCGGCTTCCGGTCCGATCGTCATGCTGCATCTACGCTCGCCCCATTGCCCCACCCAGCAGTCGTCCCAGCATTATGCACAGCAAGCACACTCACGTCAATTGACATGAGCGGCGTACGCGTTGCATAGAGCGAGGAGGGAGCAGGTGGGAGCGTGCGGGAGCGATCGGCAACAGGCAAACCGAACGCACGGTCTAGCGCACGTGACGACCACAAATTTAGCGGATCCGCAACGCGAAGGAAGTGTGGTGGGGAGGTCGGTTCCGACCGCGCTGGCGGGAAGGAGGGTTCCGCGTCGATAGTCGCCACTTGCGTCCGTCCGTGGGCTGCTGTAAAGCGGTCATTGTTTATGAAACATAGCTAAAAGAACACGCACCAAATTACGGGACACATTCCCGCCGCTGTGCTGGCACCAGCGCTCCCAAACTCCACCTGCACCCTCCCTCGCCCGCTAGAACCACGTCCCGTCAATATCCGGCACCGAATTCCAGCGTCGTCCCGCGCTCGCGATCGTCTTGGGGCGGAATCCCGGCAGCAGCGGCGCAGGGGGCGGGCTGGGCGTGACGGACGCGCCGGGATCGTCTCCCGGGACGGCTGGGGTCCGGATCCCGAGGGGTCGTCGGCCACGGTCGTCCTGGGCGTCCAGCGGATGTGGTGGTGCAGAGGCAGAGTGTCTCCGGCTCTGCCTCGGTTACCAACCACACCATGTGATCGATGACGAGCTTGGTTCGTCATCGATCACCGGTGCCTCTTGGACCGGCAGCAGCGGCGCAGGGGGCGGGCTGGGCGTGACGGACGCGCCGGGGTCGTCTCCCGAGACGGCTGGGGTCCGGATCCCGAGGGGTCGTCGGCCACGGTCGTCCTGGGCGTCCAGCGGATGTGGTGGTGCAGAGGCAGAGTGTCTCCGGCTCTGCCTCGGTTACCAACCACACCATGTGATCGATGACGAGCTTGGTTCGTCATCGATCACCGGTGCCTCTTGGACCGGCAGCAGCGGCGCAGGGGGCGGGCTGGGCGTGACGGACGCGCCGGGGTCGTCTCCCGAGACGGCTGGGGTCCGGATCCCGAGGGGTCGTCGGCCACGGTCGTCCTGGGCGTCCAGCGGATGTGGTGGTGCAGAGGCAGAGTGTCTCCGGCTCTGCCTCGGTTACCAACCACACCATGTGATCGATGACGAGCTTGGTTCGTCATCGATCACCGGGTGCCTCTTGGACCTCGACCACGACTTGCAACTGCAAGTCGTGTGTCTCTGCTCTCTCCCCACGGCCGGTACGCGCCGGACGCGGCGCTAACGACAGCGCTGCGTCGTTGGTCGGGTTGCCGTAGCAACCGACCCAGCAGGACGCGTAAGCCCCACTGGCGTGGGCAGCATGCAGCCCAAGCCGGTCTTGGGCCTGCTGGACGACAACGACGACGCCCTCCACGGGCTGCTGGACGACGACGCCGACGCTGGACCGAAGCCCCGCCGCATTGCTGGATGGGAGCGTGCGGGGCCGTCGGCATGAGCAGGGCGCGCCGTCCGGACGCGGGCGCCTTGCCTAGGTGTGTTTTTTTTTCTCTATTCGTTTGGATACGCCAGCTTCGAGCTGGTGTATCCGTTTGAAATGCTAATTAGTTTGTAGATCTGGATCTTCGCGCGGGGTAAGCCCTCCAACGAGGCACCCACCCCACGCTCGCGGTCGCCCGGTCCACCCACCACCCACCACCCCTCCCTACACCACACCACTTTCCTCCGCCCTCTCCCGCTCCTCGCCTCCCTCTCCCGCCCCCCGCCGCTCCCCTCGCTCCCTCACCACTCCCCACCGCCCCCTTTTCGCTCCCCTCACTTCCTCGCCACCCCCTTCGCTCCCACCCTTCGCTCCCTCACCACTCTCCCCGCTCCTCCACACTCCCCATTGCCCCCTTTTCGATAACCTCCGCCCCCCTTTCGCTCCCCACCACTCCCCTCGCTCCCCTACGCTCCCTCCCGCTCCCCACCACTCCCCCACGCCCCACTACATTCCCCCTACTCCCTCTCGCTCTCCTCTCGCTCCCTCTCTCCCCCCAACCACTCCCCACCACACTCCCTCACTCCCTCTCACTCCCTCTCGCCCCCCTCGCTCCCTCTCGCCCCCCTCGCTCCCCTCGCATCTGCCTTCTCGCGCCCCGACGATTGTGACCACCTAGTGGTTGCAATCCGTCTCCCCTTTGCTCCCCCGACCCGCGCCCCGCATGCACCCACGTCTCCCGCCGCTCCCCTGCATCACTCCCGGCTCCCCTCTGCCCCCCGCGACCGCCCGCTCCGCAAAAACCACGCGATCGATAAGGGTGCTTATCGGTTGCGCGGTTTTCACGGGTTGACTGTCCAACGCCAACGGCACCACCGTCTGCTCGGTTGCCGTAGCAACCGAGCTCTACTCGACGCGTAAGCGCCACCGTGGGCTGTACACGTCTCTCATCGACCCAGCCGGCAACGTTACCACATGCTCGCGCTGCTCGGCTTCGCGAATGCCGGAGAAGCTTTGAATGCAGCTCTCCGACCCTTCGGGAGCCGTTGCAATGCGCCGGCGGCTTTGCTTTCAATTTTGACCACTGGGTGGTCACAGCTCACGGGTGGGCGCCTTTTCGGTACCCATCAGAGGGCCCTCATGTTGGCATAGCACGCGTCAAAGGTGCGTATACCACTTCCTGTGCACAAAGTTGCTAATTTGGAGGCAGGTGACCCCCGTTGTTACGATATCTTGCAATATTGGGAGGAGTCGGACCGTCCGACTCGTTACGTGGCAGAGGAGGTGACCCGAGGTAGTATACGTACATATGGTCGCACCATCCTTGTCTCTTGCCATCATGTATCGATACTCCCTACGTTTTGAATATCCACCTTCCGACGCTCAACGTGCTGAGGAGGCGCTTGCTAAGGGACACACCGAGGAAACGTCCTACTTCCTTGCGTATTGGAAAGAGCCATTTTCGGCGGCACAGTTACATGGCCTTTCCCTATCCGCACCATACTATGCAGCAGCTCGTGAGTGGGATCGATCTGAAGAATTTTGGAGACTCTTCCAAAACGTCTGGGCATCGCAATGGGGAGAGCTATCGCCTGTCCAGTTGAGAGTATGTTATGAACAGCATGATACTGCTCACTGCTCACCGCAATATTGTTTCAGGCAATCAAGTATCGCCTTCGAAAGGGCCGATTCCTCACACTATTTGGGGGTGAAGGTCTATGGCCATTTCCAGATATTCTTCCCGACGAGTACCTTGTTCCCGAACTGTATGATTACGGTGACCGCTTTCAAGACAATGACACAGAGTGGCAAAACACAGCCCGCTGGATTACACTTCCATACCTTCAGCGAGTGCTTGCCGAGGCATTTGGTATTGGGTGCCCGTACGTTCATGTCTTCATTTCACAATATTTTGTTGTAACTTGCTATATCAGTCTCCGGTTGTGCCCTTCAGCAGACCGCCTAGCATCGCTTGACAAATTCACACCGTGGCGTCTGCGGGCTGAAAAATACATTGCTAGCCTGACGCCAATTACGGCCGCATTTACCCTAGGACTACGCTCTTTCACTCCTCTGATTGTCTTGCCGCCACCGGTAATCAATCTCGATGGAATTTCTTACGAGCGCCACAGACGGGATCAGCAACGAAAAGACATTGATGAGTTGAAGACCAAGATTGACGAGTACTTGGATTTGACAGAGTTGACGCATGAGGATTCCTGGAGAGAGGGATTTGAGTTGTGGATGAAAGGAGAGTTTGATGTTGACGAGTACATTCGTCAGAGAGATGAGGCCGATGCTGACGTTGAAATGTCTATCACACAATAGTACCAAACGTGACTTCTCTACGTGTACGTGTCTTGTGTTTCTGTAATGTCTATCTGCAAACTACATATACGCTGGGCCAAGATTGTAAGTTATCCTCCTGGTACTATCTTGATATATCTAATGCATCATGTCAAAGTACATCACTCGTCTTTGGGTGGCTGCGACTGCGACTTGTACGTAACAAGTGGAGCATTAGTTGCGCCACATGCGATGGTACGCATAGGGCACCACATGGATTTACCAAAAAGGGTTCGGACATCACCGAATTTGATAATCCCTCAGTATAAGTAGTCGGGACTGCGAAATTTTCGTCGTCTTCTTCTTGCCCCCCAAAATGTCCGAACCATACAGCGACAAGGACAACAACCAATATCAACAAGGCTCTTCACCCATTGTATGTCTCCTCCCGACATCGTCCATTTCCAAACTGACTCTCCGTAGTCTCAGCGTAGAGAGAAGCCCGAAACTCTCGAGGACAACGTCGAAGAAGATACCGAATTCAATGTACGAACATCCCCCTTGTTGTGACAACTGTCTCATTTCATTCCAGATTATGTCAACCGACAATACCAGCGAGAAAACTGTGGTAGGATCGTTCAAAGTAGGTCCTTCTCGATACAAGTTCAAACCGTGCTGATCCTGCTCTAGTCGAACATGGCTCTCTCCTCAGAGAGTGAGGATGACAATACTGTTCTTCCAACTTGTGTCAGTCAAGGCTCGCCGATCCGTCGTCTTGCACGCAGACTCGATGGCCGCATGGCGGGTACTTTGCGTCGCCGCGTATTCCCAGAGATACCTGAGAAGGTATGTGATTTTGACCTCCAGGTAGTCAATGTCGTACTGACACATTCACTCAGCCATCAGTAGTGGTACGCCATTTATTTCACAATTACATATAGAGCCTCACTACAAGTGTCCTCTCAGTCGACAGCCACATACAAAACATCTAGTTCGTCTGACGTCTCCGATATCAACCACAAGACAATTGACAATCAAGTGACGCCTGATATTGAGGTACTTCATCTTGTGTCGTGCTTGAGCCTATCTCATTGTGTCTAGATGGAGAGTCCGGATACCCAGACTGTGGCTATTGATGACGCACACACGAATACGGAAATGACATCTGCTGATAATGGCCACTTGGAGGTCAATATTCAATCGGGGCAAATGGTATGTTGTATCCTGCTTTCGTTATGAAGATACATCAGCTGATTTCCGTTAAGAGCCAGCAAAAGGCCGCCCAGGTTCTGGCTGCCTTAGGCTTGAGTTACCGCACAGAACTTCGTGGCGTCGTCTGTGATTGCGGTGTCTGGGTAGAATGGGGCAACATTGCCGTTCACGCTATCAAAAATCATCAGTACGAACGAAAAGCGTGCGGAGAGGTTGATCTCGCAATGTTGGCACTGGGAGCCATCCGTGGACGTCCAAAACTGGACACCGTTCTCCCAAGTATTCCGGGTCTTCCCATCTATTCACAGACCAAGCAGTGCCCTTCCTGCCCCACTGTTCTATTGTCAAAGGACTCGATGCGCAAGCATGATCAAAAAAGACATGGACGCTCTTCCGGCCAACCATGGATATCGTGTTCTGCCCAGCGGTTGGACCACCAGTCGGCAAAGTCGTTTTTCCGTGTGGTTCCACGGAATACTATCCCTACGCGTGCTGTAGATGTCGTTGTAGCTGCAGTTCAGGCACAGATGCAACTTGACTTGACTACCGCAACTACATTGCATCAATCTACATTACGTACTGTCCATCCGTTTCTCATGGAAACAAAGTGGCCAGAGATGGTTGCCGCTGTCGGAGGAGTTGAAAAGGCACTGGCGCTTGTCAGCACAGAGAATAGTGATTTGACATACGTTCGTCACGATCTCAAAGAGCTGTTCGAGGATGCTACCAGCCTGATTCCATTGACGGGCCAGCTTGCGTTGATGAACTTGAACTCTGTCCATCGCGAGAAGGGGTATGTCACTATCTAGACGATACGAACAATAACTCAACCTTCTACAATCTAGGAACATGAACAACACTCCCTTCCATGCTCATGATCGTACCGAGACCCTGGACAACTACATTGCCCCAGTTTACCGTCTTCTCACAATGCTTGTTCGGGATCCCTATCAGGAGGAGGACGAAGTCCGCACATTGATTGATGCATACGTTGTATCCCACTTTGACGACATCGCATCCACACCCCGCGGCCATCAGAAATCACTTGACCGGCTTTTTGCTGTTCTTCGTTATCTTTGGACTCGGCCGTGGAAACCGTGTGCCGATGACCTCTACCCCGACCCCACTATGCGCTCTCTTGCCTACTCAAAAGTCCATCGTGATGGTGACTTTGCGGAAGCGAAGCACACTACCGGAGACCTTGCCAAGCTTACATACATGATGCGCCTAGTCTTTCTCCGTGCCATGCACGACGATGTCAGACAAAAAGAAGCAAAGGACTTGGAGCACGCATGCAACCAGCTTGCCATTTACTTCACAGAGAAGGAAGACACACCCTTCAACTCCATTCGTGCATTGCAGCATTATGCCACTGCAATTGCTCTGGCTACGCTTCAGGTTCCCACAATCACCCATCCAGATCGCAACAATCCTCGGCTTCTACAGTTCAAGGGAGACAATGTCAGCTTCGATGCTCTGAGCGAAATGTGCGGGTCGCTGGAGCTTGAACTTCTCACACAATATCGCGAGTTATGTCTCGGCTTTGCAGACGACTTTATTCTCCCCAGCAAGCCCACTCTTGCCGATGATCTTACGAACAACGCCCCAGGCTATTATTTCGGTGCGGATGCTCGCAATCACTTTGCTCAATCCGAGTCTGTGCTGCTTGAGCATATTCTCTCTGAGCCAAAGCTGCATGAAAAGTTCATTCGAAGTGTGGACCCAGAGTCTGGATTACCTCTGTGGAACCGACAAGCACTTCGGAAATATCTTCTCATGGTGCAGAAATTCGCCTTTCTGATGCTTCAACGGTGTGAAACCGTTTCTGGTGGACCAATTCGTGGAACCGAGTTGACAGCCATGACATTCTCAAACACGGCAACGCGTCGCCGCAACTTGTTTGCTATCGGTGCACATGTTGTTCTTGCGGGCCAGTATTCCAAGACGACATCCATCACTCGCCAAGACAAGCTCATTCTTCATGCCCTCGATGCGGTGACTACAACTGTCCTACTCCACTATCAGACCTTCCTACTTCCCTTTGTTCAGCTTGCTGCGAGTCAGGTCTTTCCCGTCGAGACCCACTCGGAAGTTCTTCATCTATACAAGCACCATCTTTTCGTCGATCTCGATAAGCTATTCACCACCGAAAAGCTATCAGATGGTCTTCGCAAACTCACCATGCATCATCTTGGTGTTCCGCTTCCACTCTCCTCCCTTCGTCATATCATGATCTCCTTCCAACAAAATCTGTGTCGCAATGTCCTTCGCAAGCAGCATGAGGTTGATCGGCTCCATAGTCTCGCTGCCGAACAGGCTGGCCATTCAGCCGAAGTTGAACGCCGTCATTATGCACAAAGTGCCGATGGGCTTGGAGGGTCCTCAGCGAGTGAGCTGGATGGATTCTGCCAGCTCAGTGTCTATTATCAGACTATTATGGGTATCGTACCAAGCGGAGTTCGACTGGCACCGGAGGAATGTGTCTTTACCAACTTTGGTGATTTGATGTCGCAGGGTCTCATTCGACCCGTCAAGCCACCTACTAGCGTCTTTGAGAATGATTTCCAAGGCGACGATAGTAAATCACAGGAACTGGCGGACCAGACTTTCGACCGTCTATGGACAAAGCTCGAAGATAGACTCTCTTCCTTGACACATTGTATGTTTGCTATCACCGCCATTGAATCAGAACTGACTGAGCGTCTATTTAGCATTGACAAGACGACACCAGGAATCACCATTTTCTGAATGTCAAGATATAGATTACCGTAGTTCTTTTTCTGGTGAGCTATCCACTGATTGTACGCATCAATATCATCTGACCTCTTGTCAGATATTGATCCGCATCAGAGCGATCATGATCAGAGTGATCATCAAGACATCCAGAGTGATGCCGATGACATTCAGAGCGACGTCGACAACATCCAGTGCGACAACGACGACATTCAGAGCGACGTCGACAACATCCAGTGCGACAACGACGACATCCAGTGCGATAACGATGACATCCAGAACGATAGCGATGATATCCAGAGTGACATCGACGACATTCAGAACGACGTCAATGATATCCAGAGCGACGTCAACAACATCCAGAGCGACGTCGACGACATCCAGAGTGATGTTAGCGACAACAACAATCCCTTGTTTTGTTCGGTTGGCAACAAGGAAAACTGCCCACCGGATCGAGACTTGGAGTGCAAGAGCATCACGGCTACATCTAATCTCCCCCCTCTGGTTGCCACTGCAGAAATGCTCCACTCGCTTCGTATCCTCATCGGAAATAGAGAGGCAAATTGGAAGTCTACAGGACAAAGCTGGTTAACCGCACGGATTGCGGAGGCAAAATACGACGTCATGGGTATTCTCCCAACAGGGGGTGGCAAAACCCTTCCTGTTATCATTCCGACACTTCATGAAGATGGTATCACAATTGTGATTCTTCCTTTGGTTGTTCTTCTCCATGATTGGGAACGTCGTCTTGATGGAATGAAGGTCCCATACTTCACTTTCGACACTGCAAAGTGTATCACCAAAAGCCTTCCACCCCGAACAAAAATTATTTTAACGACAATCAATCAAAGTCGTTCACCCGAATTCCAGACCTATATTCGGGAATACCATGCCTCCAAAGGTCGTATCAAGCGTTATGTTGTTGACGAGGCACATTATGCCCTCTGTAATGGTGGCTTTCGCTCCGAACTGGAAAATCCCTACAACATCCGTAACCTCCCTATTCCCATTGTTCTTCTGTCGGCAACTGTTCCTCCTACTCTTCAGTCGACACTAGCACATATGTGGGGCTTGTCTGAGCCTCACAGTGTTATTCGCGAGCCTACTGAGCGACCTAATTTGCAGTATGCAGTTCGTCGCATTGCAAAAGGGAACTTTGTCGACCAAGTAGCCAAAGTCATTGAAAAGGAGAAGGACAGTCACACACCTCAGGATCGCACTCTTGTGTTTGTTTCATCAAAGGCTATGGGGAAAAAAGTTGCGGAAAAGCTTGGCTGCCAGTTCTATCACGGTGGCTTGACAAGCGTCGAGCGAAAGGGCATTCATGCAAACTGGCTTGATGGAAACTTCCGAACCTTGGTATCCACCAGTGCCTTTAGCTCCGGCCATGACTATTCGCATGTTCAACTTGTCATTCATGACGAAACTCCCGCAAGCTTGCTGGATTATATTCAGGAAGTTGGTCGTGCTGGACGCAATGGTTCACCAGCCAAGGCACTTCTTTTCTCCTCCGGGAGTAATGAATGGATGGTGCAACCAGGCGAAATCAATGATTACCGTGGTCGTGCTGCTATGAATGCCTATTGTGCCGCAACAACTGGCTGTCGGCGGCAAATGTTGAATGAGTTTAATGATGGTGTTCCACGCGCATGCAAAGTATGTTCTCTTTACTTGTATTCACCAACAGTTGTGAATGTTTTTCTTAGGATATATCTGATGGCCCACTTTGTGATTTATGCGACAAAACAACTGTCTCAACCTTGCATCGTTCGCCACTGAAGACTATAGCACAAGCCCACATACTTCACCCACCTACAATGTCGGCTCGGCGTCCTCTAGGCTCCTTTGGTTCGTCTAAAACACAGGCCTTCATTCAGGCTGCTCGTGACTCCCAACGACATGCTAGGATGGCACAGCAGTCATCATCCAAACAAGACACTGCAACAACATCCCTTGGAAAGCGTTCTGCGGACTCCAACACTGTTGACTCTGGCATCACTCCAAAACCACTTGGTTCACCTTTTGTACCAAACACTCCTCCACTTCTCGAACGCCGTGCCTCTTCCATTGATAATATGAACGGCGAAGAGTTCTACGAGTTTTATTCGGAGGCGTTAAAAGTCAAATTAGCGCACTTTGAGGAGAACTTTCGAAAAACCCTTTTATCCGCAGAAGCTGCACCCACCAACGACACACCAATCCTTGCAGCCTACAGAAAAGTTCAGAAGCGTCAGGATGAAGTTCGACGTGCTACCAACTGGGTTGATGAGCTACAGGCAGCCCTTCGTGTTGTGTCAGGTGCTTGCATCATATGCACCGATGATACAGATCGGGTACTTGCTCATTCTGGTGGCATTGTTTGTTGCCCTACAATGAATGATCCCTCTCCATCGACCTCTTTCGCCAACCACCGCGATTTGTTTGTGGATGGCTATCGAAAGATGCTGCGTTATCCCACCAAATTGCCTATTCGCATTTGCTATAAATGCCATCTTCCAAACGGCCCAAACGACTCTCTTCATCCGACGTTTGGAACAGGACCTTGTCCTGAGCCGGATATCATTGCTGGCGCAGCATACATCATCTATTGGTCCGACGATATGTTCAGTGAAGCCAGGAAGGTATTCAGTGTTCCTTCCTGGAATTCATGGGATGGCTATATTCATTGGCTTACACAAAATACAACCAACGGTTATCCAACAAACATTATCGCACTTTTCTGCTGGTACGTCTCGCATTACTTAGAGTAAATAGATGACATTGAATCAGGAAGCGGTGCAAGCAAAAAGATGATATAGTAGGGTATAAATATCTCTGCTTTCATAATCATATTATGTCATCATATACGCTCATGTGACATTTTATATGATCGATCGGAGTGATGGTACCTTTTCAGGGTCCAGTAACTATAAGAAGCAGAGATATTATGGTTTCCTCCTTTCTTGCTTCCCTTTTCCCCCCACATTCCCCTCTCCATAGTATGCCGTCTAAATTACGTCAAGTTTTTGAGCCAGCGCCTCTGAAACTTCTCAAAGTTGTGAGTATGGTGTGATTCGTACCCTTTCACAAGTCGAAAATACTCATATAACGTTCAAAAAGTCGACAGCACTGAAAAAGCAGAGCAAAACGTCAAAGTCCAAAACAGTCCCCAACAAGAAGCCTGCAAGTGAATTCATTGAGTCAATTCTTAGCGCTAATTCTTGCTACCAGGAGGCCAATATCATTCTTGTGCCTGAATCTCCAATGATATCTACAAAAGAAGCCAAAATTACAGAGTCTGAGATTATTCCGGATAGCGAGCCTGAACGTGCAAGTATACTATTCACTGAATTTCTCCTCAATTGATTTCCACTACCAGGAGGCAGATATTGTGCTTGTTCCTGATTCTCCAATCATACAAAAGAAGGGCTTGCCTGCCCGTCTTGAAGCATTTCTTTTACGTGTGAGTCCTATTTATCGTTTCTCCCTTCAAAGGTCTCATTGTCAAAACCATCAGATCACACAGGAAAATTCATGGAACGATGAATTTCGTGCTTTGACTAAAAATGCTGCTGACGAAGTTGAAATCAGCATCAACAATAACTATCTTGGACGTGGCCTCCTTGATCTCGGCGACTTTATCGGAGAAAATCCATGGAATGCTCGCCGTCCGCAACGTCTTGCAATCAATAATCTCTTTCGCTCCACCAACTACGGACTTACTATTCGCAATCTCAGTGGCGATGAGGCGGTCAAAGTTGTATGCTCTCGTCAAAGCATCAATGGCAAGCAACTCGTCCAGTCGCTTTCTGGTCCCCTTCCACGTATCCAGTGGACCGATATGGCAAAGACTGCTCCACCACACATTGCGGATGGAACCCACCGCATTGAGATGCAACGTCAAAAAGTCATGTATCCTCTGATGGATCAAATCGAGGAAATCGAAAAGTACACGCAGCGTACCAATGATGCAGATGCTATTGCCCAATTAGCTCATGCTCAAGTGCTGTTGCAAAGGGACCTTGAGCGTGCACGCTTCTGGGTTGCTGATGTATATGATTTGGGTATGTTGCAATAGTAACTTATCACATATATTTAAGAAATCTCACATTTCAAAGATGCTATTGAAGCAGATGAAAATGGACCAGAGCAAATTCTCCGACTTTGTGGCAATAAACGCATGCACACTCAAGTAGACACAGAAGAGAACAAGCTTGTGACGTTGGTCACTCAACTCCATGGAATCCCCGAAGATCTCTTTGAGGATCAAGTTCCATTATTGGTCCAACAACTCAGCAGTGGTCAAACAAATCGTCGTTTCGAAGAAATCACTTCCAATGTGCGACTGATGCGAACTCTGGCTCGACTCTCAACTATGGAATGGTTATTTGATGATCCATCTACCTGGATGATCCTCACTCGCTTGAGATTTATTGCATCACATTCAGAGGCAGTGAGTGTTTTTTTTTCTTTATCACTTCTTCATTTTTTTATTGTATCTTTAGATTTGGTCAGCTATTGTTGAAACCTGTCGACGTCAATTGCGCTGGTTATTCAGTAACCATACTGCTGCTCTTCCCGAGTTCACAGTCTTTGCTGCTCTGAACAAAGACTCACGCAAAACTATCCTCGAAAAAGCACGTGAAACCTACGATAACGAGGCACCTATTGAAGCCATTCCGGTATGGTTCATGGATATCGCCGATGAAGTCTATCAGTCCATATTTGGCTCACGAAATATGTGCTATCTATTTGGCTCCAATATTCGCCAACAACCAAATCGTGTGGCGGAATGGAAAAAACTCATTGAGGAGTACATTCAAGACCTGGTGGCCAAAGTCGACATGGCTATTGCAACAAATGGCTATCCTGTAACCTCTGCCATCCAGAATCTTCGGAAAACATTGCAATATGTTTACCTTACAACGCTTACTCGGCGTGGTCCACATATCTTTGGCTGCAAACTGGACACCACTCCTCCATTAATGACTGTGTCCTTTCTGAAACACTTGGTTCATCTACTCTCACCCATCAATGAGAAGGACACCCATGGAGTCTTATCATGGAAATTAGGCTGGACAGCTGTAAGTTATGCATTGATATTCAAAGATTTAAACTAATTGCATTTTCAGTTGACTGGCAGTCAGGAATGGCAAACAATGTTCAATGTTACCGACAACAACCTTGGTTATGGTGTTGTTGCCATGGGAAACCGTTATACTCGCCATACTTTAGGCAACCCCCCAGGATCTTCTGTCATCCCATTTGCTCGTGCTGAAGTCTTTCTTCGCCATCGTCTTGGTGGGTTCCAGCGTCTTATGCTGTCAGCTCGTTCCCATCTGGCGACACACCATCTTGGAAAGCCTCTGGGCTATAATCGGCTCTCTGACTATAATGGAGTTCTGCGATATATCAATATTGCACGCCTCAGTAGTGCGCTTGACACTATCCTTTCCAAATGGCTTTCTTCGAAACGAGTAGATGCGGAGAGCCAGCACTACATGTCTTTCCGTGATGCATACGACATCATTGTCAAGGCCGGACATTCACTGGAAAAGACAGAACTCCAGTACTTCAAACTCGCATGGGCTATGCTATATAACTCGGAAGCAGACTGGCAGACCTATCCTCGTGGCCGCCTCTACGAATATCGCAATCATCTTGTTCGGCATCTTTTTTACAGTCTAGTTCATTATGAATGGACCCGACTTGCATTCCAAGATAGTGCAGCATATCGCCTACGTCTGGAATGGCTCAGTGTGGCACCTTTGGGTTGTGAACCTGATACTACCACATGGGATGGAGAATTGCCTGTTCCCAAACACCCGGACACTATTGTCACTGAAGAAAGTGACTTGCTGGCCATGCAGGCAAATCATCTTGCTTGTGATGAGCTACAAGTCTTAAAGGAGCTGGGTGGACTGAAGAATACGCTTTTAAAGTCCAATCTCACTGGATATGCATATAATCGACTCAATGAGGCTGGTCAGGAAGAGCATCACAAGGTTTTGGATAGTACAATTATGACAGGGATTAATCTCATTGGAGCTGTGAGTGTTTTTTTTATGCTGCACTATATTGGAAAATAACTTCTATATAGGGTCTGTTCAAATTGCGACATATTCGACAGGAAAAAATGCAGGATCTTGACTTCAATGAGGAGAACTGTACTGAGGCTTGGGCAATTCAGATGATGAAAAAAGAAGGTCAATGGATGACTGATGACACACTGCCATCGGAACGTACCACACATTGGAAAAACTATATGGACCGCCATATGGATGCCATTTTGGGAGTGGAAGTAGAGCAGGTTGACAAAAAGGAGGTTGTAAACAAGCTGAGCAAGAACAAGCAAGGGTTAGCTAAAAAGAAAAATGAACAGGCAGAGCAGAATGGGAGCAAGGGTACAAAAAGTAAGGTCTATATTGTTGGGTGAGAAATAGTGCTAAGATTATCTCTAGGGCAGCAGCCAAAGCAACAAGGTCGTGAAACAAAGAAAAGAAGAGTGTGAGATAACAAAAGTATCTATACAGAAGCTATATAGTACAGATCAACTACAATGAAAGTAGAATTTTGAACGGTGATTCAGTCCACCTGGTCAATGGTGTTGAGACAGAGTGCAGTAAGTGAATGTTAAATGCGCATCAGATAGATTCTGGCTTTCTGTTCATTTCAGTATGATTTTGACCACTGGGTGGACTCAATCAGATATGAAGTGATGTGTGAGACAGACAGAACTATTGTCGGCTGAGTTTGCATGTGAGAAGGAGGCCGTCGCGGTGATACCGTGTGCGAGGGGAGAGAACACAAAAAAATAATGCGAGAGTGAACGTGAGTTTGCGACGCGTTGGCGACCGTCGAGCTGCTCTCAGTGGGTGAGGATGCGCGCGAATGAGGTGAGGGTTTCAGATTTGGAATCAGAAAAACGAGGGCTTCCTGGCGATACTATATGCGGGAACAAACGAGTGACAACGCATTTCGCCCCTCGTGTCCATGTTTGCCGTGCTCTCGAGGGCCGAGGATGCGTGCGAATGAGATGAGGATTTCATAGTCGGCATCAGCAGAATCAGCCCTTTCCGATGATACCCAATGCGGGAACAAGTGTGTGATATCCGACTTTGGCGTTGCGGCCGCGGTCGAGGTCTTGTTGCGACGCGGGTATGTGCGCGATTGAGATGAGGATTTTAGATTTGAAATGAGCGAGGCGAGGGCTTTCTGGTGATATAGCATGCGGGAATTCAACGGTGGGCTGAGCTTGGCGCTCTGTGCAAGTTTGTCTTCTTCTTCTGGGCGAGTGGTGATTCGGCTCGCCTGGTGGCCTGAATCAGCCGATACATATGTGTGAACAACACAGCGGTGTCGCAAAGTGGCGATGATGCCGACCGACCGTGCGTTCGGGCAAACGCGGAGGGTTAGGGGTCTGGGTGTGTTTGCAGGCGTACGGTTAGAGGGTTGAGGGTAGCTGCCTCGGTGGGTTGAGAAACGGTAATCCATGTGTTGTGAAGAGAAGATGGGTGATTGACGGCTGCGGGGAGAGTTCACAAGTGACGCCGCAGAGAGTGTGTATGTCTGGTGTGCGTGGTGGTGGGGGTGTTTTCAGATTTTGAGATCAGGCCGTCGCGGTGATACCGTGTGCGAGGGGAGAGAACACAAAAAAAATAATGCGAGAGTGAACGTGAGTTTGCGACGCGTTGGCGACCGTCGAGCTGCTCTCAGTGGGTGAGGATGCGCGCGAATGAGGTGAGGGTTTCAGATTTGGAATCAGAAAAACGAGGGCTTCCTGGCGATACTATATGCGGGAACAAACGAGTGACAACGCATTTCGCCCCTCGTGTCCATGTTTGCCGTGCTCTCGAGGGCCGAGGATGCGTGCGAATGAGATGAGGATTTCATAGTCGGCATCAGCAGAATCAGCCCTTTCCGATGATACCCAATGCGGGAACAAGTGTGTGATATCCGACTTTGGCGTTGCGGCCGCGGTCGAGGTCTTGTTGCGACGCGGGTATGTGCGCGATTGAGATGAGGATTTTAGATTTGAAATGAGCGAGGCGAGGGCTTTCTGGTGATATAGCATGCGGGAATTCAACGGTGGGCTGAGCTTGGCGCTCTGTGCAAGTTTGTCTTCTTCTTCTGGGCGAGTGGTGATTCGGCTCGCCTGGTGGCCTGAATCAGCCGATACATATGTGTGAACAACACAGCGGTGTCGCAAAGTGGCGATGATGCCGACCGACCGTGCGTTCGGGCAAACGCGGAGGGTTAGGGGTCTGGGTGTGTTTGCAGGCGTACGGTTAGAGGGTTGAGGGTAGCTGCCTCGGTGGGTTGAGAAACGGTAATCCATGTGTTGTGAAGAGAAGATGGGTGATTGACGGCTGCGGGGAGAGTTCACAAGTGACGCCGCAGAGAGTGTGTATGTCTGGTGTGCGTGGTGGTGGGGGTGTTTTCAGATTTTGAGATCAGGCCGTCGCGGTGATACCGTGTGCGAGGGGAGAGAACACAAAAAAAATAATGCGAGAGTGAACGTGAGTTTGCGACGCGTTGGCGACCGTCGAGCTGCTCTCAGTGGGTGAGGATGCGCGCGAATGAGGTGAGGGTTTCAGATTTGGAATCAGAAAAACGAGGGCTTCCTGGCGATACTATATGCGGGAACAAACGAGTGACAACGCATTTCGCCCCTCGTGTCCATGTTTGCCGTGCTCTCGAGGGCCGAGGATGCGTGCGAATGAGATGAGGATTTCATAGTCGGCATCAGCAGAATCAGCCCTTTCCGATGATACCCAATGCGGGAACAAGTGTGTGATATCCGACTTTGGCGTTGCGGCCGCGGTCGAGGTCTTGTTGCGACGCGGGTATGTGCGCGATTGAGATGAGGATTTTAGATTTGAAATGAGCGAGGCGAGGGCTTTCTGGTGATATAGCATGCGGGAATTCAACGGTGGGCTGAGCTTGGCGCTCTGTGCAAGTTTGTCTTCTTCTTCTGGGCGAGTGGTGATTCGGCTCGCCTGGTGGCCTGAATCAGCCGATACATATGTGTGAACAACACAGCGGTGTCGCAAAGTGGCGATGATGCCGACCGACCGTGCGTTCGGGCAAACGCGGAGGGTTAGGGGTCTGGGTGTGTTTGCAGGCGTACGGTTAGAGGGTTGAGGGTAGCTGCCTCGGTGGGTTGAGAAACGGTAATCCATGTGTTGTGAAGAGAAGATGGGTGATTGACGGCTGCGGGGAGAGTTCACAAGTGACGCCGCAGAGAGTGTGTATGTCTGGTGTGCGTGGTGGTGGGGGTGTTTTCAGATTTTGAGATCAGGCCGTCGCGGTGATACCGTGTGCGAGGGGAGAGAACACACAAAAAAATAATGCGAGAGTGAACGTGAGTTTGCGACGCGTTGGCGACCGTCGAGCTGCTCTCAGTGGGTGAGGATGCGCGCGAATGAGGTGAGGGTTTCAGATTTGGAATCAGAAAAACGAGGGCTTCCTGGCGATACTATATGCGGGAACAAACGAGTGACAACGCATTTCGCCCCTCGTGTCCATGTTTGCCGTGCTCTCGAGGGCCGAGGATGCGTGCGAATGAGATGAGGATTTCATAGTCGGCATCAGCAGAATCAGCCCTTTCCGATGATACCCAATGCGGGAACAAGTGTGTGATATCCGACTTTGGCGTTGCGGCCGCGGTCGAGGTCTTGTTGCGACGCGGGTATGTGCGCGATTGAGATGAGGATTTTAGATTTGAAATGAGCGAGGCGAGGGCTTTCTGGTGATATAGCATGCGGGAATTCAACGGTGGGCTGAGCTTGGCGCTCTGTGCAAGTTTGTCTTCTTCTTCTGGGCGAGTGGTGATTCGGCTCGCCTGGTGGCCTGAATCAGCCGATACATATGTGTGAACAACACAGCGGTGTCGCAAAGTGGCGATGATGCCGACCGACCGTGCGTTCGGGCAAACGCGGAGGGTTAGGGGTCTGGGTGTGTTTGCAGGCGTACGGTTAGAGGGTTGAGGGTAGCTGCCTCGGTGGGTTGAGAAACGGTAATCCATGTGTTGTGAAGAGAAGATGGGTGATTGACGGCTGCGGGGAGAGTTCACAAGTGACGCCGCAGAGAGTGTGTATGTCTGGTGTGCGTGGTGGTGGGGGTGTTTTCAGATTTTGAGATCAGGCCGTCGCGGTGATACCGTGTGCGAGGGGAGAGAACACAAAAAAAATAATGCGAGAGTGAACGTGAGTTTGCGACGCGTTGGCGACCGTCGAGCTGCTCTCAGTGGGTGAGGATGCGCGCGAATGAGGTGAGGGTTTCAGATTTGGAATCAGAAAAACGAGGGCTTCCTGGCGATACTATATGCGGGAACAAACGAGTGACAACGCATTTCGCCCCTCGTGTCCATGTTTGCCGTGCTCTCGAGGGCCGAGGATGCGTGCGAATGAGATGAGGATTTCATAGTCGGCATCAGCAGAATCAGCCCTTTCCGATGATACCCAATGCGGGAACAAGTGTGTGATATCCGACTTTGGCGTTGCGGCCGCGGTCGAGGTCTTGTTGCGACGCGGGTATGTGCGCGATTGAGATGAGGATTTTAGATTTGAAATGAGCGAGGCGAGGGCTTTCTGGTGATATAGCATGCGGGAATTCAACGGTGGGCTGAGCTTGGCGCTCTGTGCAAGTTTGTCTTCTTCTTCTGGGCGAGTGGTGATTCGGCTCGCCTGGTGGCCTGAATCAGCCGATACATATGTGTGAACAACACAGCGGTGTCGCAAAGTGGCGATGATGCCGACCGACCGTGCGTTCGGGCAAACGCGGAGGGTTAGGGGTCTGGGTGTGTTTGCAGGCGTACGGTTAGAGGGTTGAGGGTAGCTGCCTCGGTGGGTTGAGAAACGGTAATCCATGTGTTGTGAAGAGAAGATGGGTGATTGACGGCTGCGGGGAGAGTTCACAAGTGACGCCGCAGAGAGTGTGTATGTCTGGTGTGCGTGGTGGTGGGGGTGTTTTCAGATTTTGAGATCAGGCCGTCGCGGTGATACCGTGTGCGAGGGGAGAGAACACAAAAAAAATAATGCGAGAGTGAACGTGAGTTTGCGACGCGTTGGCGACCGTCGAGCTGCTCTCAGTGGGTGAGGATGCGCGCGAATGAGGTGAGGGTTTCAGATTTGGAATCAGAAAAACGAGGGCTTCCTGGCGATACTATATGCGGGAACAAACGAGTGACAACGCATTTCGCCCCTCGTGTCCATGTTTGCCGTGCTCTCGAGGGCCGAGGATGCGTGCGAATGAGATGAGGATTTCATAGTCGGCATCAGCAGAATCAGCCCTTTCCGATGATACCCAATGCGGGAACAAGTGTGTGATATCCGACTTTGGCGTTGCGGCCGCGGTCGAGGTCTTGTTGCGACGCGGGTATGTGCGCGATTGAGATGAGGATTTTAGATTTGAAATGAGCGAGGCGAGGGCTTTCTGGTGATATAGCATGCGGGAATTCAACGGTGGGCTGAGCTTGGCGCTCTGTGCAAGTTTGTCTTCTTCTTCTGGGCGAGTGGTGATTCGGCTCGCCTGGTGGCCTGAATCAGCCGATACATATGTGTGAACAACACAGCGGTGTCGCAAAGTGGCGATGATGCCGACCGACCGTGCGTTCGGGCAAACGCGGAGGGTTAGGGGTCTGGGTGTGTTTGCAGGCGTACGGTTAGAGGGTTGAGGGTAGCTGCCTCGGTGGGTTGAGAAACGGTAATCCATGTGTTGTGAAGAGAAGATGGGTGATTGACGGCTGCGGGGAGAGTTCACAAGTGACGCCGCAGAGAGTGTGTATGTCTGGTGTGCGTGGTGGTGGGGGTGTTTTCAGATTTTGAGATCAGGCCGTCGCGGTGATACCGTGTGCGAGGGGAGAGAACACAAAAAAAATAATGCGAGAGTGAACGTGAGTTTGCGACGCGTTGGCGACCGTCGAGCTGCTCTCAGTGGGTGAGGATGCGCGCGAATGAGGTGAGGGTTTCAGATTTGGAATCAGAAAAACGAGGGCTTCCTGGCGATACTATATGCGGGAACAAACGAGTGACAACACATTTCGCCCCTCGTGTCCATGTTTGCCGTGCTCTCGAGGGCCGAGGATGCGTGCGAATGAGATGAGGATTTCATAGTCGGCATCAGCAGAATCAGCCCTTTCCGATGATACCCAATGCGGGAACAAGTGTGTGATATCCGACTTTGGCGTTGCGGCCGCGGTCGAGGTCTTGTTGCGACGCGGGTATGTGCGCGATTGAGATGAGGATTTTAGATTTGAAATGAGCGAGGCGAGGGCTTTCTGGTGATATAGCATGCGGGAATTCAACGGTGGGCTGAGCTTGGCGCTCTGTGCAAGTTTGTCTTCTTCTTCTGGGCGAGTGGTGATTCGGCTCGCCTGGTGGCCTGAATCAGCCGATACATATGTGTGAACAACACAGCGGTGTCGCAAAGTGGCGATGATGCCGACCGACCGTGCGTTCGGGCAAACGCGGAGGGTTAGGGGTCTGGGTGTGTTTGCAGGCGTACGGTTAGAGGGTTGAGGGTAGCTGCCTCGGTGGGTTGAGAAACGGTAATCCATGTGTTGTGAAGAGAAGATGGGTGATTGACGGCTGCGGGGAGAGTTCACAAGTGACGCCGCAGAGAGTGTGTATGTCTGGTGTGCGTGGTGGTGGGGGTGTTTTCAGATTTTGAGATCAGGCCGTCGCGGTGATACCGTGTGCGAGGGGAGAGAACACAAAAAAAATAATGCGAGAGTGAACGTGAGTTTGCGACGCGTTGGCGACCGTCGAGCTGCTCTCAGTGGGTGAGGATGCGCGCGAATGAGGTGAGGGTTTCAGATTTGGAATCAGAAAAACGAGGGCTTCCTGGCGATACTATATGCGGGAACAAACGAGTGACAACGCATTTCGCCCCTCGTGTCCATGTTTGCCGTGCTCTCGAGGGCCGAGGATGCGTGCGAATGAGATGAGGATTTCATAGTCGGCATCAGCAGAATCAGCCCTTTCCGATGATACCCAATGCGGGAACAAGTGTGTGATATCCGACTTTGGCGTTGCGGCCGCGGTCGAGGTCTTGTTGCGACGCGGGTATGTGCGCGATTGAGATGAGGATTTTAGATTTGAAATGAGCGAGGCGAGGGCTTTCTGGTGATATAGCATGCGGGAATTCAACGGTGGGCTGAGCTTGGCGCTCTGTGCAAGTTTGTCTTCTTCTTCTGGGCGAGTGGTGATTCGGCTCGCCTGGTGGCCTGAATCAGCCGATACATATGTGTGAACAACACAGCGGTGTCGCAAAGTGGCGATGATGCCGACCGACCGTGCGTTCGGGCAAACGCGGAGGGTTAGGGGTCTGGGTGTGTTTGCAGGCGTACGGTTAGAGGGTTGAGGGTAGCTGCCTCGGTGGGTTGAGAAACGGTAATCCATGTGTTGTGAAGAGAAGATGGGTGATTGACGGCTGCGGGGAGAGTTCACAAGTGACGCCGCAGAGAGTGTGTATGTCTGGTGTGCGTGGTGGTGGGGGTGTTTTCAGATTTTGAGATCAGGCCGTCGCGGTGATACCGTGTGCGAGGGGAGAGAACACAAAAAAAATAATGCGAGAGTGAACGTGAGTTTGCGACGCGTTGGCGACCGTCGAGCTGCTCTCAGTGGGTGAGGATGCGCGCGAATGAGGTGAGGGTTTCAGATTTGGAATCAGAAAAACGAGGGCTTCCTGGCGATACTATATGCGGGAACAAACGAGTGACAACGCATTTCGCCCCTCGTGTCCATGTTTGCCGTGCTCTCGAGGGCCGAGGATGCGTGCGAATGAGATGAGGATTTCATAGTCGGCATCAGCAGAATCAGCCCTTTCCGATGATACCCAATGCGGGAACAAGTGTGTGATATCCGACTTTGGCGTTGCGGCCGCGGTCGAGGTCTTGTTGCGACGCGGGTATGTGCGCGATTGAGATGAGGATTTTAGATTTGAAATGAGCGAGGCGAGGGCTTTCTGGTGATATAGCATGCGGGAATTCAACGGTGGGCTGAGCTTGGCGCTCTGTGCAAGTTTGTCTTCTTCTTCTGGGCGAGTGGTGATTCGGCTCGCCTGGTGGCCTGAATCAGCCGATACATATGTGTGAACAACACAGCGGTGTCGCAAAGTGGCGATGATGCCGACCGACCGTGCGTTCGGGCAAACGCGGAGGGTTAGGGGTCTGGGTGTGTTTGCAGGCGTACGGTTAGAGGGTTGAGGGTAGCTGCCTCGGTGGGTTGAGAAACGGTAATCCATGTGTTGTGAAGAGAAGATGGGTGATTGACGGCTGCGGGGAGAGTTCACAAGTGACGCCGCAGAGAGTGTGTATGTCTGGTGTGCGTGGTGGTGGGGGTGTTTTCAGATTTTGAGATCAGGCCGTCGCGGTGATACCGTGTGCGAGGGGAGAGAACACAAAAAAAATAATGCGAGAGTGAACGTGAGTTTGCGACGCGTTGGCGACCGTCGAGCTGCTCTCAGTGGGTGAGGATGCGCGCGAATGAGGTGAGGGTTTCAGATTTGGAATCAGAAAAACGAGGGCTTCCTGGCGATACTATATGCGGGAACAAACGAGTGACAACGCATTTCGCCCCTCGTGTCCATGTTTGCCGTGCTCTCGAGGGCCGAGGATGCGTGCGAATGAGATGAGGATTTCATAGTCGGCATCAGCAGAATCAGCCCTTTCCGATGATACCCAATGCGGGAACAAGTGTGTGATATCCGACTTTGGCGTTGCGGCCGCGGTCGAGGTCTTGTTGCGACGCGGGTATGTGCGCGATTGAGATGAGGATTTTAGATTTGAAATGAGCGAGGCGAGGGCTTTCTGGTGATATAGCATGCGGGAATTCAACGGTGGGCTGAGCTTGGCGCTCTGTGCAAGTTTGTCTTCTTCTTCTGGGCGAGTGGTGATTCGGCTCGCCTGGTGGCCTGAATCAGCCGATACATATGTGTGAACAACACAGCGGTGTCGCAAAGTGGCGATGATGCCGACCGACCGTGCGTTCGGGCAAACGCGGAGGGTTAGGGGTCTGGGTGTGTTTGCAGGCGTACGGTTAGAGGGTTGAGGGTAGCTGCCTCGGTGGGTTGAGAAACGGTAATCCATGTGTTGTGAAGAGAAGATGGGTGATTGACGGCTGCGGGGAGAGTTCACAAGTGACGCCGCAGAGAGTGTGTATGTCTGGTGTGCGTGGTGGTGGGGGTGTTTTCAGATTTTGAGATCAGGCCGTCGCGGTGATACCGTGTGCGAGGGGAGAGAACACAAAAAAAATAATGCGAGAGTGAACGTGAGTTTGCGACGCGTTGGCGACCGTCGAGCTGCTCTCAGTGGGTGAGGATGCGCGCGAATGAGGTGAGGGTTTCAGATTTGGAATCAGAAAAACGAGGGCTTCCTGGCGATACTATATGCGGGAACAAACGAGTGACAACGCATTTCGCCCCTCGTGTCCATGTTTGCCGTGCTCTCGAGGGCCGAGGATGCGTGCGAATGAGATGAGGATTTCATAGTCGGCATCAGCAGAATCAGCCCTTTCCGATGATACCCAATGCGGGAACAAGTGTGTGATATCCGACTTTGGCGTTGCGGCCGCGGTCGAGGTCTTGTTGCGACGCGGGTATGTGCGCGATTGAGATGAGGATTTTAGATTTGAAATGAGCGAGGCGAGGGCTTTCTGGTGATATAGCATGCGGGAATTCAACGGTGGGCTGAGCTTGGCGCTCTGTGCAAGTTTGTCTTCTTCTTCTGGGCGAGTGGTGATTCGGCTCGCCTGGTGGCCTGAATCAGCCGATACATATGTGTGAACAACACAGCGGTGTCGCAAAGTGGCGATGATGCCGACCGACCGTGCGTTCGGGCAAACGCGGAGGGTTAGGGGTCTGGGTGTGTTTGCAGGCGTACGGTTAGAGGGTTGAGGGTAGCTGCCTCGGTGGGTTGAGAAACGGTAATCCATGTGTTGTGAAGAGAAGATGGGTGATTGACGGCTGCGGGGAGAGTTCACAAGTGACGCCGCAGAGAGTGTGTATGTCTGGTGTGCGTGGTGGTGGGGGTGTTTTCAGATTTTGAGATCAGGCCGTCGCGGTGATACCGTGTGCGAGGGGAGAGAACACAAAAAAAATAATGCGAGAGTGAACGTGAGTTTGCGACGCGTTGGCGACCGTCGAGCTGCTCTCAGTGGGTGAGGATGCGCGCGAATGAGGTGAGGGTTTCAGATTTGGAATCAGAAAAACGAGGGCTTCCTGGCGATACTATATGCGGGAACAAACGAGTGACAACGCATTTCGCCCCTCGTGTCCATGTTTGCCGTGCTCTCGAGGGCCGAGGATGCGTGCGAATGAGATGAGGATTTCATAGTCGGCATCAGCAGAATCAGCCCTTTCCGATGATACCCAATGCGGGAACAAGTGTGTGATATCCGACTTTGGCGTTGCGGCCGCGGTCGAGGTCTTGTTGCGACGCGGGTATGTGCGCGATTGAGATGAGGATTTTAGATTTGAAATGAGCGAGGCGAGGGCTTTCTGGTGATATAGCATGCGGGAATTCAACGGTGGGCTGAGCTTGGCGCTCTGTGCAAGTTTGTCTTCTTCTTCTGGGCGAGTGGTGATTCGGCTCGCCTGGTGGCCTGAATCAGCCGATACATATGTGTGAACAACACAGCGGTGTCGCAAAGTGGCGATGATGCCGACCGACCGTGCGTTCGGGCAAACGCGGAGGGTTAGGGGTCTGGGTGTGTTTGCAGGCGTACGGTTAGAGGGTTGAGGGTAGCTGCCTCGGTGGGTTGAGAAACGGTAATCCATGTGTTGTGAAGAGAAGATGGGTGATTGACGGCTGCGGGGAGAGTTCACAAGTGACGCCGCAGAGAGTGTGTATGTCTGGTGTGCGTGGTGGTGGGGGTGTTTTCAGATTTTGAGATCAGGCCGTCGCGGTGATACCGTGTGCGAGGGGAGAGAACACAAAAAAAATAATGCGAGAGTGAACGTGAGTTTGCGACGCGTTGGCGACCGTCGAGCTGCTCTCAGTGGGTGAGGATGCGCGCGAATGAGGTGAGGGTTTCAGATTTGGAATCAGAAAAACGAGGGCTTCCTGGCGATACTATATGCGGGAACAAACGAGTGACAACGCATTTCGCCCCTCGTGTCCATGTTTGCCGTGCTCTCGAGGGCCGAGGATGCGTGCGAATGAGATGAGGATTTCATAGTCGGCATCAGCAGAATCAGCCCTTTCCGATGATACCCAATGCGGGAACAAGTGTGTGATATCCGACTTTGGCGTTGCGGCCGCGGTCGAGGTCTTGTTGCGACGCGGGTATGTGCGCGATTGAGATGAGGATTTTAGATTTGAAATGAGCGAGGCGAGGGCTTTCTGGTGATATAGCATGCGGGAATTCAACGGTGGGCTGAGCTTGGCGCTCTGTGCAAGTTTGTCTTCTTCTTCTGGGCGAGTGGTGATTCGGCTCGCCTGGTGGCCTGAATCAGCCGATACATATGTGTGAACAACACAGCGGTGTCGCAAAGTGGCGATGATGCCGACCGACCGTGCGTTCGGGCAAACGCGGAGGGTTAGGGGTCTGGGTGTGTTTGCAGGCGTACGGTTAGAGGGTTGAGGGTAGCTGCCTCGGTGGGTTGAGAAACGGTAATCCATGTGTTGTGAAGAGAAGATGGGTGATTGACGGCTGCGGGGAGAGTTCACAAGTGACGCCGCAGAGAGTGTGTATGTCTGGTGTGCGTGGTGGTGGGGGTGTTTTCAGATTTTGAGATCAGGCCGTCGCGGTGATACCGTGTGCGAGGGGAGAGAACACAAAAAAAATAATGCGAGAGTGAACGTGAGTTTGCGACGCGTTGGCGACCGTCGAGCTGCTCTCAGTGGGTGAGGATGCGCGCGAATGAGGTGAGGGTTTCAGATTTGGAATCAGAAAAACGAGGGCTTCCTGGCGATACTATATGCGGGAACAAACGAGTGACAACGCATTTCGCCCCTCGTGTCCATGTTTGCCGTGCTCTCGAGGGCCGAGGATGCGTGCGAATGAGATGAGGATTTCATAGTCGGCATCAGCAGAATCAGCCCTTTCCGATGATACCCAATGCGGGAACAAGTGTGTGATATCCGACTTTGGCGTTGCGGCCGCGGTCGAGGTCTTGTTGCGACGCGGGTATGTGCGCGATTGAGATGAGGATTTTAGATTTGAAATGAGCGAGGCGAGGGCTTTCTGGTGATATAGCATGCGGGAATTCAACGGTGGGCTGAGCTTGGCGCTCTGTGCAAGTTTGTCTTCTTCTTCTGGGCGAGTGGTGATTCGGCTCGCCTGGTGGCCTGAATCAGCCGATACATATGTGTGAACAACACAGCGGTGTCGCAAAGTGGCGATGATGCCGACCGACCGTGCGTTCGGGCAAACGCGGAGGGTTAGGGGTCTGGGTGTGTTTGCAGGCGTACGGTTAGAGGGTTGAGGGTAGCTGCCTCGGTGGGTTGAGAAACGGTAATCCATGTGTTGTGAAGAGAAGATGGGTGATTGACGGCTGCGGGGAGAGTTCACAAGTGACGCCGCAGAGAGTGTGTATGTCTGGTGTGCGTGGTGGTGGGGGTGTTTTCAGATTTTGAGATCAGGCCGTCGCGGTGATACCGTGTGCGAGGGGAGAGAACACAAAAAAAATAATGCGAGAGTGAACGTGAGTTTGCGACGCGTTGGCGACCGTCGAGCTGCTCTCAGTGGGTGAGGATGCGCGCGAATGAGGTGAGGGTTTCAGATTTGGAATCAGAAAAACGAGGGCTTCCTGGCGATACTATATGCGGGAACAAACGAGTGACAACGCATTTCGCCCCTCGTGTCCATGTTTGCCGTGCTCTCGAGGGCCGAGGATGCGTGCGAATGAGATGAGGATTTCATAGTCGGCATCAGCAGAATCAGCCCTTTCCGATGATACCCAATGCGGGAACAAGTGTGTGATATCCGACTTTGGCGTTGCGGCCGCGGTCGAGGTCTTGTTGCGACGCGGGTATGTGCGCGATTGAGATGAGGATTTTAGATTTGAAATGAGCGAGGCGAGGGCTTTCTGGTGATATAGCATGCGGGAATTCAACGGTGGGCTGAGCTTGGCGCTCTGTGCAAGTTTGTCTTCTTCTTCTGGGCGAGTGGTGATTCGGCTCGCCTGGTGGCCTGAATCAGCCGATACATATGTGTGAACAACACAGCGGTGTCGCAAAGTGGCGATGATGCCGACCGACCGTGCGTTCGGGCAAACGCGGAGGGTTAGGGGTCTGGGTGTGTTTGCAGGCGTACGGTTAGAGGGTTGAGGGTAGCTGCCTCGGTGGGTTGAGAAACGGTAATCCATGTGTTGTGAAGAGAAGATGGGTGATTGACGGCTGCGGGGAGAGTTCACAAGTGACGCCGCAGAGAGTGTGTATGTCTGGTGTGCGTGGTGGTGGGGGTGTTTTCAGATTTTGAGATCAGGCCGTCGCGGTGATACCGTGTGCGAGGGGAGAGAACACAAAAAAAATAATGCGAGAGTGAACGTGAGTTTGCGACGCGTTGGCGACCGTCGAGCTGCTCTCAGTGGGTGAGGATGCGCGCGAATGAGGTGAGGGTTTCAGATTTGGAATCAGAAAAACGAGGGCTTCCTGGCGATACTATATGCGGGAACAAACGAGTGACAACGCATTTCGCCCCTCGTGTCCATGTTTGCCGTGCTCTCGAGGGCCGAGGATGCGTGCGAATGAGATGAGGATTTCATAGTCGGCATCAGCAGAATCAGCCCTTTCCGATGATACCCAATGCGGGAACAAGTGTGTGATATCCGACTTTGGCGTTGCGGCCGCGGTCGAGGTCTTGTTGCGACGCGGGTATGTGCGCGATTGAGATGAGGATTTTAGATTTGAAATGAGCGAGGCGAGGGCTTTCTGGTGATATAGCATGCGGGAATTCAACGGTGGGCTGAGCTTGGCGCTCTGTGCAAGTTTGTCTTCTTCTTCTGGGCGAGTGGTGATTCGGCTCGCCTGGTGGCCTGAATCAGCCGATACATATGTGTGAACAACACAGCGGTGTCGCAAAGTGGCGATGATGCCGACCGACCGTGCGTTCGGGCAAACGCGGAGGGTTAGGGGTCTGGGTGTGTTTGCAGGCGTACGGTTAGAGGGTTGAGGGTAGCTGCCTCGGTGGGTTGAGAAACGGTAATCCATGTGTTGTGAAGAGAAGATGGGTGATTGACGGCTGCGGGGAGAGTTCACAAGTGACGCCGCAGAGAGTGTGTATGTCTGGTGTGCGTGGTGGTGGGGGTGTTTTCAGATTTTGAGATCAGGCCGTCGCGGTGATACCGTGTGCGAGGGGAGAGAACACAAAAAAAATAATGCGAGAGTGAACGTGAGTTTGCGACGCGTTGGCGACCGTCGAGCTGCTCTCAGTGGGTGAGGATGCGCGCGAATGAGGTGAGGGTTTCAGATTTGGAATCAGAAAAACGAGGGCTTCCTGGCGATACTATATGCGGGAACAAACGAGTGACAACGCATTTCGCCCCTCGTGTCCATGTTTGCCGTGCTCTCGAGGGCCGAGGATGCGTGCGAATGAGATGAGGATTTCATAGTCGGCATCAGCAGAATCAGCCCTTTCCGATGATACCCAATGCGGGAACAAGTGTGTGATATCCGACTTTGGCGTTGCGGCCGCGGTCGAGGTCTTGTTGCGACGCGGGTATGTGCGCGATTGAGATGAGGATTTTAGATTTGAAATGAGCGAGGCGAGGGCTTTCTGGTGATATAGCATGCGGGAATTCAACGGTGGGCTGAGCTTGGCGCTCTGTGCAAGTTTGTCTTCTTCTTCTGGGCGAGTGGTGATTCGGCTCGCCTGGTGGCCTGAATCAGCCGATACATATGTGTGAACAACACAGCGGTGTCGCAAAGTGGCGATGATGCCGACCGACCGTGCGTTCGGGCAAACGCGGAGGGTTAGGGGTCTGGGTGTGTTTGCAGGCGTACGGTTAGAGGGTTGAGGGTAGCTGCCTCGGTGGGTTGAGAAACGGTAATCCATGTGTTGTGAAGAGAAGATGGGTGATTGACGGCTGCGGGGAGAGTTCACAAGTGACGCCGCAGAGAGTGTGTATGTCTGGTGTGCGTGGTGGTGGGGGTGTTTTCAGATTTTGAGATCAGGCCGTCGCGGTGATACCGTGTGCGAGGGGAGAGAACACAAAAAAAATAATGCGAGAGTGAACGTGAGTTTGCGACGCGTTGGCGACCGTCGAGCTGCTCTCAGTGGGTGAGGATGCGCGCGAATGAGGTGAGGGTTTCAGATTTGGAATCAGAAAAACGAGGGCTTCCTGGCGATACTATATGCGGGAACAAACGAGTGACAACGCATTTCGCCCCTCGTGTCCATGTTTGCCGTGCTCTCGAGGGCCGAGGATGCGTGCGAATGAGATGAGGATTTCATAGTCGGCATCAGCAGAATCAGCCCTTTCCGATGATACCCAATGCGGGAACAAGTGTGTGATATCCGACTTTGGCGTTGCGGCCGCGGTCGAGGTCTTGTTGCGACGCGGGTATGTGCGCGATTGAGATGAGGATTTTAGATTTGAAATGAGCGAGGCGAGGGCTTTCTGGTGATATAGCATGCGGGAATTCAACGGTGGGCTGAGCTTGGCGCTCTGTGCAAGTTTGTCTTCTTCTTCTGGGCGAGTGGTGATTCGGCTCGCCTGGTGGCCTGAATCAGCCGATACATATGTGTGAACAACACAGCGGTGTCGCAAAGTGGCGATGATGCCGACCGACCGTGCGTTCGGGCAAACGCGGAGGGTTAGGGGTCTGGGTGTGTTTGCAGGCGTACGGTTAGAGGGTTGAGGGTAGCTGCCTCGGTGGGTTGAGAAACGGTAATCCATGTGTTGTGAAGAGAAGATGGGTGATTGACGGCTGCGGGGAGAGTTCACAAGTGACGCCGCAGAGAGTGTGTATGTCTGGTGTGCGTGGTGGTGGGGGTGTTTTCAGATTTTGAGATCAGGCCGTCGCGGTGATACCGTGTGCGAGGGGAGAGAACACAAAAAAAATAATGCGAGAGTGAACGTGAGTTTGCGACGCGTTGGCGACCGTCGAGCTGCTCTCAGTGGGTGAGGATGCGCGCGAATGAGGTGAGGGTTTCAGATTTGGAATCAGAAAAACGAGGGCTTCCTGGCGATACTATATGCGGGAACAAACGAGTGACAACGCATTTCGCCCCTCGTGTCCATGTTTGCCGTGCTCTCGAGGGCCGAGGATGCGTGCGAATGAGATGAGGATTTCATAGTCGGCATCAGCAGAATCAGCCCTTTCCGATGATACCCAATGCGGGAACAAGTGTGTGATATCCGACTTTGGCGTTGCGGCCGCGGTCGAGGTCTTGTTGCGACGCGGGTATGTGCGCGATTGAGATGAGGATTTTAGATTTGAAATGAGCGAGGCGAGGGCTTTCTGGTGATATAGCATGCGGGAATTCAACGGTGGGCTGAGCTTGGCGCTCTGTGCAAGTTTGTCTTCTTCTTCTGGGCGAGTGGTGATTCGGCTCGCCTGGTGGCCTGAATCAGCCGATACATATGTGTGAACAACACAGCGGTGTCGCAAAGTGGCGATGATGCCGACCGACCGTGCGTTCGGGCAAACGCGGAGGGTTAGGGGTCTGGGTGTGTTTGCAGGCGTACGGTTAGAGGGTTGAGGGTAGCTGCCTCGGTGGGTTGAGAAACGGTAATCCATGTGTTGTGAAGAGAAGATGGGTGATTGACGGCTGCGGGGAGAGTTCACAAGTGACGCCGCAGAGAGTGTGTATGTCTGGTGTGCGTGGTGGTGGGGGTGTTTTCAGATTTTGAGATCAGGCCGTCGCGGTGATACCGTGTGCGAGGGGAGAGAACACAAAAAAAATAATGCGAGAGTGAACGTGAGTTTGCGACGCGTTGGCGACCGTCGAGCTGCTCTCAGTGGGTGAGGATGCGCGCGAATGAGGTGAGGGTTTCAGATTTGGAATCAGAAAAACGAGGGCTTCCTGGCGATACTATATGCGGGAACAAACGAGTGACAACGCATTTCGCCCCTCGTGTCCATGTTTGCCGTGCTCTCGAGGGCCGAGGATGCGTGCGAATGAGATGAGGATTTCATAGTCGGCATCAGCAGAATCAGCCCTTTCCGATGATACCCAATGCGGGAACAAGTGTGTGATATCCGACTTTGGCGTTGCGGCCGCGGTCGAGGTCTTGTTGCGACGCGGGTATGTGCGCGATTGAGATGAGGATTTTAGATTTGAAATGAGCGAGGCGAGGGCTTTCTGGTGATATAGCATGCGGGAATTCAACGGTGGGCTGAGCTTGGCGCTCTGTGCAAGTTTGTCTTCTTCTTCTGGGCGAGTGGTGATTCGGCTCGCCTGGTGGCCTGAATCAGCCGATACATATGTGTGAACAACACAGCGGTGTCGCAAAGTGGCGATGATGCCGACCGACCGTGCGTTCGGGCAAACGCGGAGGGTTAGGGGTCTGGGTGTGTTTGCAGGCGTACGGTTAGAGGGTTGAGGGTAGCTGCCTCGGTGGGTTGAGAAACGGTAATCCATGTGTTGTGAAGAGAAGATGGGTGATTGACGGCTGCGGGGAGAGTTCACAAGTGACGCCGCAGAGAGTGTGTATGTCTGGTGTGCGTGGTGGTGGGGGTGTTTTCAGATTTTGAGATCAGGCCGTCGCGGTGATACCGTGTGCGAGGGGAGAGAACACAAAAAAAATAATGCGAGAGTGAACGTGAGTTTGCGACGCGTTGGCGACCGTCGAGCTGCTCTCAGTGGGTGAGGATGCGCGCGAATGAGGTGAGGGTTTCAGATTTGGAATCAGAAAAACGAGGGCTTCCTGGCGATACTATATGCGGGAACAAACGAGTGACAACGCATTTCGCCCCTCGTGTCCATGTTTGCCGTGCTCTCGAGGGCCGAGGATGCGTGCGAATGAGATGAGGATTTCATAGTCGGCATCAGCAGAATCAGCCCTTTCCGATGATACCCAATGCGGGAACAAGTGTGTGATATCCGACTTTGGCGTTGCGGCCGCGGTCGAGGTCTTGTTGCGACGCGGGTATGTGCGCGATTGAGATGAGGATTTTAGATTTGAAATGAGCGAGGCGAGGGCTTTCTGGTGATATAGCATGCGGGAATTCAACGGTGGGCTGAGCTTGGCGCTCTGTGCAAGTTTGTCTTCTTCTTCTGGGCGAGTGGTGATTCGGCTCGCCTGGTGGCCTGAATCAGCCGATACATATGTGTGAACAACACAGCGGTGTCGCAAAGTGGCGATGATGCCGACCGACCGTGCGTTCGGGCAAACGCGGAGGGTTAGGGGTCTGGGTGTGTTTGCAGGCGTACGGTTAGAGGGTTGAGGGTAGCTGCCTCGGTGGGTTGAGAAACGGTAATCCATGTGTTGTGAAGAGAAGATGGGTGATTGACGGCTGCGGGGAGAGTTCACAAGTGACGCCGCAGAGAGTGTGTATGTCTGGTGTGCGTGGTGGTGGGGGTGTTTTCAGATTTTGAGATCAGGCCGTCGCGGTGATACCGTGTGCGAGGGGAGAGAACACAAAAAAAATAATGCGAGAGTGAACGTGAGTTTGCGACGCGTTGGCGACCGTCGAGCTGCTCTCAGTGGGTGAGGATGCGCGCGAATGAGGTGAGGGTTTCAGATTTGGAATCAGAAAAACGAGGGCTTCCTGGCGATACTATATGCGGGAACAAACGAGTGACAACGCATTTCGCCCCTCGTGTCCATGTTTGCCGTGCTCTCGAGGGCCGAGGATGCGTGCGAATGAGATGAGGATTTCATAGTCGGCATCAGCAGAATCAGCCCTTTCCGATGATACCCAATGCGGGAACAAGTGTGTGATATCCGACTTTGGCGTTGCGGCCGCGGTCGAGGTCTTGTTGCGACGCGGGTATGTGCGCGATTGAGATGAGGATTTTAGATTTGAAATGAGCGAGGCGAGGGCTTTCTGGTGATATAGCATGCGGGAATTCAACGGTGGGCTGAGCTTGGCGCTCTGTGCAAGTTTGTCTTCTTCTTCTGGGCGAGTGGTGATTCGGCTCGCCTGGTGGCCTGAATCAGCCGATACATATGTGTGAACAACACAGCGGTGTCGCAAAGTGGCGATGATGCCGACCGACCGTGCGTTCGGGCAAACGCGGAGGGTTAGGGGTCTGGGTGTGTTTGCAGGCGTACGGTTAGAGGGTTGAGGGTAGCTGCCTCGGTGGGTTGAGAAACGGTAATCCATGTGTTGTGAAGAGAAGATGGGTGATTGACGGCTGCGGGGAGAGTTCACAAGTGACGCCGCAGAGAGTGTGTATGTCTGGTGTGCGTGGTGGTGGGGGTGTTTTCAGATTTTGAGATCAGGCCGTCGCGGTGATACCGTGTGCGAGGGGAGAGAACACAAAAAAAATAATGCGAGAGTGAACGTGAGTTTGCGACGCGTTGGCGACCGTCGAGCTGCTCTCAGTGGGTGAGGATGCGCGCGAATGAGGTGAGGGTTTCAGATTTGGAATCAGAAAAACGAGGGCTTCCTGGCGATACTATATGCGGGAACAAACGAGTGACAACGCATTTCGCCCCTCGTGTCCATGTTTGCCGTGCTCTCGAGGGCCGAGGATGCGTGCGAATGAGATGAGGATTTCATAGTCGGCATCAGCAGAATCAGCCCTTTCCGATGATACCCAATGCGGGAACAAGTGTGTGATATCCGACTTTGGCGTTGCGGCCGCGGTCGAGGTCTTGTTGCGACGCGGGTATGTGCGCGATTGAGATGAGGATTTTAGATTTGAAATGAGCGAGGCGAGGGCTTTCTGGTGATATAGCATGCGGGAATTCAACGGTGGGCTGAGCTTGGCGCTCTGTGCAAGTTTGTCTTCTTCTTCTGGGCGAGTGGTGATTCGGCTCGCCTGGTGGCCTGAATCAGCCGATACATATGTGTGAACAACACAGCGGTGTCGCAAAGTGGCGATGATGCCGACCGACCGTGCGTTCGGGCAAACGCGGAGGGTTAGGGGTCTGGGTGTGTTTGCAGGCGTACGGTTAGAGGGTTGAGGGTAGCTGCCTCGGTGGGTTGAGAAACGGTAATCCATGTGTTGTGAAGAGAAGATGGGTGATTGACGGCTGCGGGGAGAGTTCACAAGTGACGCCGCAGAGAGTGTGTATGTCTGGTGTGCGTGGTGGTGGGGGTGTTTTCAGATTTTGAGATCAGGCCGTCGCGGTGATACCGTGTGCGAGGGGAGAGAACACAAAAAAAATAATGCGAGAGTGAACGTGAGTTTGCGACGCGTTGGCGACCGTCGAGCTGCTCTCAGTGGGTGAGGATGCGCGCGAATGAGGTGAGGGTTTCAGATTTGGAATCAGAAAAACGAGGGCTTCCTGGCGATACTATATGCGGGAACAAACGAGTGACAACGCATTTCGCCCCTCGTGTCCATGTTTGCCGTGCTCTCGAGGGCCGAGGATGCGTGCGAATGAGATGAGGATTTCATAGTCGGCATCAGCAGAATCAGCCCTTTCCGATGATACCCAATGCGGGAACAAGTGTGTGATATCCGACTTTGGCGTTGCGGCCGCGGTCGAGGTCTTGTTGCGACGCGGGTATGTGCGCGATTGAGATGAGGATTTTAGATTTGAAATGAGCGAGGCGAGGGCTTTCTGGTGATATAGCATGCGGGAATTCAACGGTGGGCTGAGCTTGGCGCTCTGTGCAAGTTTGTCTTCTTCTTCTGGGCGAGTGGTGATTCGGCTCGCCTGGTGGCCTGAATCAGCCGATACATATGTGTGAACAACACAGCGGTGTCGCAAAGTGGCGATGATGCCGACCGACCGTGCGTTCGGGCAAACGCGGAGGGTTAGGGGTCTGGGTGTGTTTGCAGGCGTACGGTTAGAGGGTTGAGGGTAGCTGCCTCGGTGGGTTGAGAAACGGTAATCCATGTGTTGTGAAGAGAAGATGGGTGATTGACGGCTGCGGGGAGAGTTCACAAGTGACGCCGCAGAGAGTGTGTATGTCTGGTGTGCGTGGTGGTGGGGGTGTTTTCAGATTTTGAGATCAGGCCGTCGCGGTGATACCGTGTGCGAGGGGAGAGAACACAAAAAAAATAATGCGAGAGTGAACGTGAGTTTGCGACGCGTTGGCGACCGTCGAGCTGCTCTCAGTGGGTGAGGATGCGCGCGAATGAGGTGAGGGTTTCAGATTTGGAATCAGAAAAACGAGGGCTTCCTGGCGATACTATATGCGGGAACAAACGAGTGACAACGCATTTCGCCCCTCGTGTCCATGTTTGCCGTGCTCTCGAGGGCCGAGGATGCGTGCGAATGAGATGAGGATTTCATAGTCGGCATCAGCAGAATCAGCCCTTTCCGATGATACCCAATGCGGGAACAAGTGTGTGATATCCGACTTTGGCGTTGCGGCCGCGGTCGAGGTCTTGTTGCGACGCGGGTATGTGCGCGATTGAGATGAGGATTTTAGATTTGAAATGAGCGAGGCGAGGGCTTTCTGGTGATATAGCATGCGGGAATTCAACGGTGGGCTGAGCTTGGCGCTCTGTGCAAGTTTGTCTTCTTCTTCTGGGCGAGTGGTGATTCGGCTCGCCTGGTGGCCTGAATCAGCCGATACATATGTGTGAACAACACAGCGGTGTCGCAAAGTGGCGATGATGCCGACCGACCGTGCGTTCGGGCAAACGCGGAGGGTTAGGGGTCTGGGTGTGTTTGCAGGCGTACGGTTAGAGGGTTGAGGGTAGCTGCCTCGGTGGGTTGAGAAACGGTAATCCATGTGTTGTGAAGAGAAGATGGGTGATTGACGGCTGCGGGGAGAGTTCACAAGTGACGCCGCAGAGAGTGTGTATGTCTGGTGTGCGTGGTGGTGGGGGTGTTTTCAGATTTTGAGATCAGGCCGTCGCGGTGATACCGTGTGCGAGGGGAGAGAACACAAAAAAAATAATGCGAGAGTGAACGTGAGTTTGCGACGCGTTGGCGACCGTCGAGCTGCTCTCAGTGGGTGAGGATGCGCGCGAATGAGGTGAGGGTTTCAGATTTGGAATCAGAAAAACGAGGGCTTCCTGGCGATACTATATGCGGGAACAAACGAGTGACAACGCATTTCGCCCCTCGTGTCCATGTTTGCCGTGCTCTCGAGGGCCGAGGATGCGTGCGAATGAGATGAGGATTTCATAGTCGGCATCAGCAGAATCAGCCCTTTCCGATGATACCCAATGCGGGAACAAGTGTGTGATATCCGACTTTGGCGTTGCGGCCGCGGTCGAGGTCTTGTTGCGACGCGGGTATGTGCGCGATTGAGATGAGGATTTTAGATTTGAAATGAGCGAGGCGAGGGCTTTCTGGTGATATAGCATGCGGGAATTCAACGGTGGGCTGAGCTTGGCGCTCTGTGCAAGTTTGTCTTCTTCTTCTGGGCGAGTGGTGATTCGGCTCGCCTGGTGGCCTGAATCAGCCGATACATATGTGTGAACAACACAGCGGTGTCGCAAAGTGGCGATGATGCCGACCGACCGTGCGTTCGGGCAAACGCGGAGGGTTAGGGGTCTGGGTGTGTTTGCAGGCGTACGGTTAGAGGGTTGAGGGTAGCTGCCTCGGTGGGTTGAGAAACGGTAATCCATGTGTTGTGAAGAGAAGATGGGTGATTGACGGCTGCGGGGAGAGTTCACAAGTGACGCCGCAGAGAGTCTGTATGTCTGGTGTGCGTGGTGGTGGGGGTGTTGTCAGATTTTGAGATCAGGCCGTCGCGGTGATACCGTGTGCGAGGGGAGAGAACACAAAAAAAATAATGCGAGAGTGAACGTGAGTTTGCGACGCGTTGGCGACCGTCGAGCTGCTCTCAGTGGGTGAGGATGCGCGCGAATGAGGTGAGGGTTTCAGATTTGGAATCAGAAAAACGAGGGCTTCCTGGCGATACTATATGCGGGAACAAACGAGTGACAACGCATTTCGCCCCTCGTGTCCATGTTTGCCGTGCTCTCGAGGGCCGAGGATGCGTGCGAATGAGATGAGGATTTCATAGTCGGCATCAGCAGAATCAGCCCTTTCCGATGATACCCAATGCGGGAACAAGTGTGTGATATCCGACTTTGGCGTTGCGGCCGCGGTCGAGGTCTTGTTGCGACGCGGGTATGTGCGCGATTGAGATGAGGATTTTAGATTTGAAATGAGCGAGGCGAGGGCTTTCTGGTGATATAGCATGCGGGAATTCAACGGTGGGCTGAGCTTGGCGCTCTGTGCAAGTTTGTCTTCTTCTTCTGGGCGAGTGGTGATTCGGCTCGCCTGGTGGCCTGAATCAGCCGATACATATGTGTGAACAACACAGCGGTGTCGCAAAGTGGCGATGATGCCGACCGACCGTGCGTTCGGGCAAACGCGGAGGGTTAGGGGTCTGGGTGTGTTTGCAGGCGTACGGTTAGAGGGTTGAGGGTAGCTGCCTCGGTGGGTTGAGAAACGGTAATCCATGTGTTGTGAAGAGAAGATGGGTGATTGACGGCTGCGGGGAGAGTTCACAAGTGACGCCGCAGAGAGTCTGTATGTCTGGTGTGCGTGGTGGTGGGGGTGTTTTCAGATTTTGAGATCAGGCCGTCGCGGTGATACCGTGTGCGAGGGGAGAGAACACAAAAAAAATAATGCGAGAGTGAACGTGAGTTTGCGACGCGTTGGCGACCGTCGAGCTGCTCTCAGTGGGTGAGGATGCGCGCGAATGAGGTGAGGGTTTCAGATTTGGAATCAGAAAAACGAGGGCTTCCTGGCGATACTATATGCGGGAACAAACGAGTGACAACGCATTTCGCCCCTCGTGTCCATGTTTGCCGTGCTCTCGAGGGCCGAGGATGCGTGCGAATGAGATGAGGATTTCATAGTCGGCATCAGCAGAATCAGCCCTTTCCGATGATACCCAATGCGGGAACAAGTGTGTGATATCCGACTTTGGCGTTGCGGCCGCGGTCGAGGTCTTGTTGCGACGCGGGTATGTGCGCGATTGAGATGAGGATTTTAGATTTGAAATGAGCGAGGCGAGGGCTTTCTGGTGATATAGCATGCGGGAATTCAACGGTGGGCTGAGCTTGGCGCTCTGTGCAAGTTTGTCTTCTTCTTCTGGGCGAGTGGTGATTCGGCTCGCCTGGTGGCCTGAATCAGCCGATACATATGTGTGAACAACACAGCGGTGTCGCAAAGTGGCGATGATGCCGACCGACCGTGCGTTCGGGCAAACGCGGAGGGTTAGGGGTCTGGGTGTGTTTGCAGGCGTACGGTTAGAGGGTTGAGGGTAGCTGCCTCGGTGGGTTGAGAAACGGTAATCCATGTGTTGTGAAGAGAAGATGGGTGATTGACGGCTGCGGGGAGAGTTCACAAGTGACGCCGCAGAGAGTGTGTATGTCTGGTGTGCGTGGTGGTGGGGGTGTTTTCAGATTTTGAGATCAGGCCGTCGCGGTGATACCGTGTGCGAGGGGAGAGAACACAAAAAAAATAATGCGAGAGTGAACGTGAGTTTGCGACGCGTTGGCGACCGTCGAGCTGCTCTCAGTGGGTGAGGATGCGCGCGAATGAGGTGAGGGTTTCAGATTTGGAATCAGAAAAACGAGGGCTTCCTGGCGATACTATATGCGGGAACAAACGAGTGACAACGCATTTCGCCCCTCGTGTCCATGTTTGCCGTGCTCTCGAGGGCCGAGGATGCGTGCGAATGAGATGAGGATTTCATAGTCGGCATCAGCAGAATCAGCCCTTTCCGATGATACCCAATGCGGGAACAAGTGTGTGATATCCGACTTTGGCGTTGCGGCCGCGGTCGAGGTCTTGTTGCGACGCGGGTATGTGCGCGATTGAGATGAGGATTTTAGATTTGAAATGAGCGAGGCGAGGGCTTTCTGGTGATATAGCATGCGGGAATTCAACGGTGGGCTGAGCTTGGCGCTCTGTGCAAGTTTGTCTTCTTCTTCTGGGCGAGTGGTGATTCGGCTCGCCTGGTGGCCTGAATCAGCCGATACATATGTGTGAACAACACAGCGGTGTCGCAAAGTGGCGATGATGCCGACCGACCGTGCGTTCGGGCAAACGCGGAGGGTTAGGGGTCTGGGTGTGTTTGCAGGCGTACGGTTAGAGGGTTGAGGGTAGCTGCCTCGGTGGGTTGAGAAACGGTAATCCATGTGTTGTGAAGAGAAGATGGGTGATTGACGGCTGCGGGGAGAGTTCACAAGTGACGCCGCAGAGAGTGTGTATGTCTGGTGTGCGTGGTGGTGGGGGTGTTTTCAGATTTTGAGATCAGGCCGTCGCGGTGATACCGTGTGCGAGGGGAGAGAACACAAAAAAAATAATGCGAGAGTGAACGTGAGTTTGCGACGCGTTGGCGACCGTCGAGCTGCTCTCAGTGGGTGAGGATGCGCGCGAATGAGGTGAGGGTTTCAGATTTGGAATCAGAAAAACGAGGGCTTCCTGGCGATACTATATGCGGGAACAAACGAGTGACAACGCATTTCGCCCCTCGTGTCCATGTTTGCCGTGCTCTCGAGGGCCGAGGATGCGTGCGAATGAGATGAGGATTTCATAGTCGGCATCAGCAGAATCAGCCCTTTCCGATGATACCCAATGCGGGAACAAGTGTGTGATATCCGACTTTGGCGTTGCGGCCGCGGTCGAGGTCTTGTTGCGACGCGGGTATGTGCGCGATTGAGATGAGGATTTTAGATTTGAAATGAGCGAGGCGAGGGCTTTCTGGTGATATAGCATGCGGGAATTCAACGGTGGGCTGAGCTTGGCGCTCTGTGCAAGTTTGTCTTCTTCTTCTGGGCGAGTGGTGATTCGGCTCGCCTGGTGGCCTGAATCAGCCGATACATATGTGTGAACAACACAGCGGTGTCGCAAAGTGGCGATGATGCCGACCGACCGTGCGTTCGGGCAAACGCGGAGGGTTAGGGGTCTGGGTGTGTTTGCAGGCGTACGGTTAGAGGGTTGAGGGTAGCTGCCTCGGTGGGTTGAGAAACGGTAATCCATGTGTTGTGAAGAGAAGATGGGTGATTGACGGCTGCGGGGAGAGTTCACAAGTGACGCCGCAGAGAGTCTGTATGTCTGGTGTGCGTGGTGGTGGGGGTGTTGTCAGATTTTGAGATCAGGCCGTCGCGGTGATACCGTGTGCGAGGGGAGAGAACACAAAAAAAATAATGCGAGAGTGAACGTGAGTTTGCGACGCGTTGGCGACCGTCGAGCTGCTCTCAGTGGGTGAGGATGCGCGCGAATGAGGTGAGGGTTTCAGATTTGGAATCAGAAAAACGAGGGCTTCCTGGCGATACTATATGCGGGAACAAACGAGTGACAACGCATTTCGCCCCTCGTGTCCATGTTTGCCGTGCTCTCGAGGGCCGAGGATGCGTGCGAATGAGATGAGGATTTCATAGTCGGCATCAGCAGAATCAGCCCTTTCCGATGATACCCAATGCGGGAACAAGTGTGTGATATCCGACTTTGGCGTTGCGGCCGCGGTCGAGGTCTTGTTGCGACGCGGGTATGTGCGCGATTGAGATGAGGATTTTAGATTTGAAATGAGCGAGGCGAGGGCTTTCTGGTGATATAGCATGCGGGAATTCAACGGTGGGCTGAGCTTGGCGCTCTGTGCAAGTTTGTCTTCTTCTTCTGGGCGAGTGGTGATTCGGCTCGCCTGGTGGCCTGAATCAGCCGATACATATGTGTGAACAACACAGCGGTGTCGCAAAGTGGCGATGATGCCGACCGACCGTGCGTTCGGGCAAACGCGGAGGGTTAGGGGTCTGGGTGTGTTTGCAGGCGTACGGTTAGAGGGTTGAGGGTAGCTGCCTCGGTGGGTTGAGAAACGGTAATCCATGTGTTGTGAAGAGAAGATGGGTGATTGACGGCTGCGGGGAGAGTTCACAAGTGACGCCGCAGAGAGTGTGTATGTCTGGTGTGCGTGGTGGTGGGGGTGTTTTCAGATTTTGAGATCAGGCCGTCGCGGTGATACCGTGTGCGAGGGGAGAGAACACAAAAAAATAATGCGAGAGTGAACGTGAGTTTGCGACGCGTTGGCGACCGTCGAGCTGCTCTCAGTGGGTGAGGATGCGCGCGAATGAGGTGAGGGTTTCAGATTTGGAATCAGAAAAACGAGGGCTTCCTGGCGATACTATATGCGGGAACAAACGAGTGACAACGCATTTCGCCCCTCGTGTCCATGTTTGCCGTGCTCTCGAGGGCCGAGGATGCGTGCGAATGAGATGAGGATTTCATAGTCGGCATCAGCAGAATCAGCCCTTTCCGATGATACCCAATGCGGGAACAAGTGTGTGATATCCGACTTTGGCGTTGCGGCCGCGGTCGAGGTCTTGTTGCGACGCGGGTATGTGCGCGATTGAGATGAGGATTTTAGATTTGAAATGAGCGAGGCGAGGGCTTTCTGGTGATATAGCATGCGGGAATTCAACGGTGGGCTGAGCTTGGCGCTCTGTGCAAGTTTGTCTTCTTCTTCTGGGCGAGTGGTGATTCGGCTCGCCTGGTGGCCTGAATCAGCCGATACATATGTGTGAACAACACAGCGGTGTCGCAAAGTGGCGATGATGCCGACCGACCGTGCGTTCGGGCAAACGCGGAGGGTTAGGGGTCTGGGTGTGTTTGCAGGCGTACGGTTAGAGGGTTGAGGGTAGCTGCCTCGGTGGGTTGAGAAACGGTAATCCATGTGTTGTGAAGAGAAGATGGGTGATTGACGGCTGCGGGGAGAGTTCACAAGTGACGCCGCAGAGAGTGTGTATGTCTGGTGTGCGTGGTGGTGGGGGTGTTTTCAGATTTTGAGATCAGGCCGTCGCGGTGATACCGTGTGCGAGGGGAGAGAACACAAAAAAAATAATGCGAGAGTGAACGTGAGTTTGCGACGCGTTGGCGACCGTCGAGCTGCTCTCAGTGGGTGAGGATGCGCGCGAATGAGGTGAGGGTTTCAGATTTGGAATCAGAAAAACGAGGGCTTCCTGGCGATACTATATGCGGGAACAAACGAGTGACAACGCATTTCGCCCCTCGTGTCCATGTTTGCCGTGCTCTCGAGGGCCGAGGATGCGTGCGAATGAGATGAGGATTTCATAGTCGGCATCAGCAGAATCAGCCCTTTCCGATGATACCCAATGCGGGAACAAGTGTGTGATATCCGACTTTGGCGTTGCGGCCGCGGTCGAGGTCTTGTTGCGACGCGGGTATGTGCGCGATTGAGATGAGGATTTTAGATTTGAAATGAGCGAGGCGAGGGCTTTCTGGTGATATAGCATGCGGGAATTCAACGGTGGGCTGAGCTTGGCGCTCTGTGCAAGTTTGTCTTCTTCTTCTGGGCGAGTGGTGATTCGGCTCGCCTGGTGGCCTGAATCAGCCGATACATATGTGTGAACAACACAGCGGTGTCGCAAAGTGGCGATGATGCCGACCGACCGTGCGTTCGGGCAAACGCGGAGGGTTAGGGGTCTGGGTGTGTTTGCAGGCGTACGGTTAGAGGGTTGAGGGTAGCTGCCTCGGTGGGTTGAGAAACGGTAATCCATGTGTTGTGAAGAGAAGATGGGTGATTGACGGCTGCGGGGAGAGTTCACAAGTGACGCCGCAGAGAGTGTGTATGTCTGGTGTGCGTGGTGGTGGGGGTGTTTTCAGATTTTGAGATCAGGCCGTCGCGGTGATACCGTGTGCGAGGGGAGAGAACACAAAAAAAATAATGCGAGAGTGAACGTGAGTTTGCGACGCGTTGGCGACCGTCGAGCTGCTCTCAGTGGGTGAGGATGCGCGCGAATGAGGTGAGGGTTTCAGATTTGGAATCAGAAAAACGAGGGCTTCCTGGCGATACTATATGCGGGAACAAACGAGTGACAACGCATTTCGCCCCTCGTGTCCATGTTTGCCGTGCTCTCGAGGGCCGAGGATGCGTGCGAATGAGATGAGGATTTCATAGTCGGCATCAGCAGAATCAGCCCTTTCCGATGATACCCAATGCGGGAACAAGTGTGTGATATCCGACTTTGGCGTTGCGGCCGCGGTCGAGGTCTTGTTGCGACGCGGGTATGTGCGCGATTGAGATGAGGATTTTAGATTTGAAATGAGCGAGGCGAGGGCTTTCTGGTGATATAGCATGCGGGAATTCAACGGTGGGCTGAGCTTGGCGCTCTGTGCAAGTTTGTCTTCTTCTTCTGGGCGAGTGGTGATTCGGCTCGCCTGGTAGCCTGAATCAGCCGATACATATGTGTGAACAACACAGCGGTGTCGCAAAGTAGCGATGATGCCGACCGACCGTGCGTTCGGGCAAACGCGGAGGGTTAGGGGTCTGGGTGTGTTTGCAGGCGTACGGTTAGAGGGTTGAGGGTAGCTGCCTCGGTGGGTTGAGAAACGGTAATCCATGTGTTGTGAAGAGAAGATGGGTGATTGACGGCTGCGGGGAGAGTTCACAAGTGACGCCGCAGAGAGTGTGTATGTCTGGTGTGCGTGGTGGTGGGGGTGTTTTCAGATTTTGAGATCAGGCCGTCGCGGTGATACCGTGTGCGAGGGGAGAGAACACAAAAAAAATAATGCGAGAGTGAACGTGAGTTTGCGACGCGTTGGCGACCGTCGAGCTGCTCTCAGTGGGTGAGGATGCGCGCGAATGAGGTGAGGGTTTCAGATTTGGAATCAGAAAAACGAGGGCTTCCTGGCGATACTATATGCGGGAACAAACGAGTGACAACGCATTTCGCCCCTCGTGTCCATGTTTGCCGTGCTCTCGAGGGCCGAGGATGCGTGCGAATGAGATGAGGATTTCATAGTCGGCATCAGCAGAATCAGCCCTTTCCGATGATACCCAATGCGGGAACAAGTGTGTGATATCCGACTTTGGCGTTGCGGCCGCGGTCGAGGTCTTGTTGCGACGCGGGTATGTGCGCGATTGAGATGAGGATTTTAGATTTGAAATGAGCGAGGCGAGGGCTTTCTGGTGATATAGCATGCGGGAATTCAACGGTGGGCTGAGCTTGGCGCTCTGTGCAAGTTTGTCTTCTTCTTCTGGGCGAGTGGTGATTCGGCTCGCCTGGTGGCCTGAATCAGCCGATACATATGTGTGAACAACACAGCGGTGTCGCAAAGTGGCGATGATGCCGACCGACCGTGCGTTCGGGCAAACGCGGAGGGTTAGGGGTCTAGCTAGCTCACACGCTCACACGATGTCGTGTGAGCATAGAACCCTAGCCTAGGGGTCCAATAACACATCTTTCGCCCCACACACACTATATTCACTCATTTTCCCCCACATTAATACCTCTCAATGTGGGCCTCCCCACATCAATACCTGGCTATGTGGGCCAACACTGCTTCCCCACATCGATACTTAGCTATGTGGAGGCCCTCTCGCTCTCTGACTACGTGTCGAGCACCCAATGTACGTCATACGCTGTCCAAAAACAGATACCCTAAGCAAATCCTGAATATAACAGTCATAATTCTCTTACCCCAAGCAAATCCTGACACGGAGGCTGTTCATTTCCCCCACATCAACACCCGCCAATGTGGAGACAAAGTCAAGTTCATTTTGAACACATCACACTCTAGAAAATAGCAATCCCCATATCCTCTCTCCACAACTCGCACACTGCCGGCCCAATCCGATAGACCAATTCATCGGCGACCCAATCCTCCAACTCCTCATACGTCAACCCCCCTACAAATCCTGCAGCCAAGACATCCCAGCCCACCATAGCAATCAACCGCTCCAAGGTCCTTGGCAAAGCCTCAATGTGGTCTGCAAGATTGGCAGGAGGAGGATTCCTAGCCACAACTAAGCATATAAACAAAGAAACAACACAATCAACTCACTGTAAGAACCGGCGGATTGTGCGCACAAGAACACGGCGCCCACGAAAGAGGGAATGACCAGTGTGGTTCCAGTAGGCCTTGGTGATGTGATAGGCCAGGATGCTGGTCATCCCTCCAGCATACGTAACACCTAGACCAGCGTTGGGAAGCCGAGGACCTTGACTCCAAGTCTGGAGAGTTTGCTGTGTAATCTCCATCCCAAGGGGAGAGAGCACCTCAGCTTTGAGGGCATCCAGTAGGTTGTTGTTGTCCATGGGGGTGAAAGTAAGGAAGAAATCCTCAAAAAAAGCCCTGCTTTTATAGATTAACTCATATCCTTGGCATCCCTGCATTTCATCAAATGCTCCACATGTCTCCTTATCTATCCCTGCATTTCATCAAATGCTCCACATGTCTCCTGATCTCTCCCTGCATTTCATCAAATGCACCACATGCCTCCTTATCTTCACCACATTGCCACCTCTTGATGTGGTGGTCCTAATTAACTGGCATACACCTCCCACATTGACAGGTGTCAATGTGGACAAGTAAACTGGTTTATACATCTCCAATCTAATATGCACCACTGGTTTATGCATAAAGAACAATGATTTTCAATTGCACAACTAAACAAAGACCCCCAGATCCACCATAGTCCTCATCTCTTTCAACAGCTCCTGTGCATACTCCCCCATCTGTCCCATGCCTTGACACCCCACCATGCTGGTCAGAATATCAGGCCTACACTCCAAGATATAGCCCAACATCTTCTTCAAAGGATGCTTCAAGCCCCTCACAATAACCCCCTTGTTGCTGGATTGAATACTGTAGTCAATAATCAGCAAAAAGCATTAAAAAAACAGCTAAAAAAACACATACTTTTTGTACTGCAAGGATTGCCCAACAAAGAACTTGAATCTCCTGATGGGTATGTTGCAACTGCTCCCACCTGCCTCCTTATAAAGGAGGAGGAGATGGAGGACTGCCACTCTGGCCAAAAACTCCTTCTCAGTCTGGAAACTGGACTTGAGAGGCTGGACCATAAGAGTCTTGTCTTCAAGCTGCTGCATCAACCTGAAGAGAACCTTGTTGGTAGTCACAAAGTGACTTGTTGACAAGGCTCTCTCCAAGGTACCAGCCACAAAGGTGGGGGTACTGTTGGTGATGGGGGAGGCAGATTGGACAGCAGAAGACATGTGGGGAATGAGGAAAAAGACCACAGAATCCCCCTGGTTATATAGCATTCATCAGATCTATTGTTCTCCTGTTTTAGGTAAATTTCAAATCAGATCTATTGTTCCATTGTTCCTGTGCATTTCACATCAGAAAAGCAGGGCTGTGTCTTATTGTTCCCCACATTGACACCTCTGAATGTGGAGTGCTGTTTCATCTTATTTTTATCTCAAATTGACAATTCAAAGTTGATGAAAAAATGAAATATTCAATTGCAATCAGCCAATTAACCAATAAAGTCCACTTGCTTCACCACCTCCCTCATTTCCCCCCACAACTTCTCCCATACAAATGTGTTCAAAGAGTCCTGATTCTCCACCAAGCCAGCCAACAAGTCTTGCCTGTTCTCCAAAATGAAGGCCATAATCTTGAACAAGGGTTCCTTCAAGCTCCTAAGATAGGCAGCCTTCTTTCTGGGAGTAATTCTGTAGTGAATCATTAGAAAAAATCAAAGAAAAACAACAAAAAAGACATACTTTTTGTGTTTCAACACTTGGCCCACCTTCCCTTGGATTGACTTGATGGCTCTGTTGCTTCCTCCACCCCCTACACCTTTAAAAAGCACAAGGAGGTGAAGAACAGCCACCCTGGAAAGCATCTCCAACTCTGTCATAACCTTGGCCCTAAAGGGCAAAACCACAAGGGTTTCATGGTCCAGATCATTGATCATAGAAGCCAACAGGGTCTTGGTATCCACAAAGGGATGGTCCAACAGAGCAACCTCCAGAGTCCCCTCAACATAGGAGGTGGACATGTTGGTGATGGTAGAGGCAAGTTGCTCAGCAAAGGAGGCCATGAGGGAATGAGGGAAATGAGGCCAGAATGCCCCTCCTTATATACCCCTCAGGAGATTGAGGGTTCCATTGTTCTCCTATTGCAGAAGCAGCAGGGTCAGGGCTTATTGTTCTCCATTGTCTTCTTGTCCCCTTTGGGAATAGAAGCTAGGATCCATTGTTCTCCATTGTCCTTGTCCCCTAACTATCTAATAGACAAAATGGCTAGCCATTTTTTTTATTTCCTTTTATGGTAATCTGACAGCTATATCTGTGACGGTGATAGCTATATTCCTGTGACACGGAAGCTATTTTCGTCACTCTGACAGCTATATTTATAGAAGATAATGCTTGAGCTCAGGTTGCGCATGAGCTTTGAAGGTGTATCAAATGAGTTCAAAGTCATCTCACGACCTCTTTGAACACTTTATACGCAACTAGACAATGATTCTGGATTTGATACAAACTTCACCTTCTTCAATCCATTGAGAGAACTGCTGATAGTTATCAAATACACCCAGCATAGTAATCTAACTATCTAATAGCATTTCTGGCTAGCCAGAAATTTATTTCCTTTTATAGTAATTTGACAGCTAGAAACGTGACTCGGATAGCTAGAAATGTCACACCGATAGCAAGAAATTGTCACGCTGATAGCAAGAAATTGTCACACAGATAGCAAGAAATTCTGATTGTGTGGTTCAAAGTCATCACACTACAACTTTGAACACTTTATACGGAACTAGACAATAGTTCTGGATTTGATACAAACTTCACTTTCTTCAATCCATTGAGAGAACCGCTGATAGTTATCAAATACACTCAGCATAGTAATCTCGTGAATTTAAACATAGATGAGGTAGAGATGTTTGATGATCTCCTGTCAGTCAAAAGAAGCAAGCTATGTGCGTGGGCTCCTTGGATTTTGACTGTGATGTATCTTGCGCCGGCGTACATAATGTCTTATCACTATAAGTCGTGATACTCAGATTCAAAGTATCGCGACCCGTCCGGATTTTTCCGCGCTCGCCGGTGCCGCTAGCTATTAGGGTCCCGGTCACTGTCCCAAAAGGGCGGAACGGCCCCTTCTCTCGTTGGGCGGCACCAGCTGATTCTTTATGTACGGTATCACGAGCTCATGTTCGGCCGCACCAACCAACGGGATATCATAGGCACCTAATTCTTGTTGCTGCCATGACTCTAAGGTCGAGGGCTCATGGGAAAACAGGTTTCATGGTCGTTGGATATTCACAGCCTCCGCACCGTGATCACGCATAGTACCGCAGATCTTCCGCCAGTTGGTGCCGCTGCAGGACACCTCCTCGGGACTTGGGATATAGACGAAATATGTTTCTAATAGCAATATGAAGGTGCACAGGTTGTGGGAAGGCGGCCCCTCACACGGCTGGCTGGCACCGGGACGACATGATGCAACACAATGACCAGACACTGTCTTTGCCCAAATGTTGTTCAAGCCAGTCTTGTAACCTTATAGAAGAGTGGGGAAAAACGTTTCATGGTCATGCGATATCCGTAGCCTCCGCACCGTCTAACTATCTAATCGCTTTTTTGGCTAGCCAACAAAATTTCCTTTTATAGGCGTCAGATAGCTAACAAAATGTCACAAAATAGCGAACAAAGTGTGACAAGATAGCTAACAAAATGTCACAGGATAGCTAACAAAATAGACTTTGCGTTGAAACCCAATCTTATTTAGTTCGAAGTGGATATACAACGACTTTGAACTCTATTCTCATCTTTCAATAAGAAACCTTGCTTGATACAAACTTCATCTTCTTCACCACAGTACATGGGATCTCCAGTATATCATGGAATATTAATACACATAGTATTCTGATTTCTGTACATAAATGAGGTGCAGATGTTTGATGATTTCCGAACAAAGACTTCTGCAGAGGTATCTTGTTGCATATGGCCTTCATTTATCTATTCAATGAATTGAGTAGTCTTGTCATGTATAAGAGAACAGGTTGAGTGTGGTCTGGCGGTTGGCAACGCTCAATATCGGGCAATCACCATTCTTTGGTCGTAGTCAGTCAAGGTTGGTGAATTTGGATTTGCAGCAAAATTCTGAGTATGATGATGCCCACACGGAAGGCGTACGTTGTCAGATGTTGTGACATTCCTTTGGAGAGAACCATAGTTAAATCTCTATTAAGTATAAATAGGACAGTCAAACATCTCTTCTAATTCTCCACTGTACTGTAAGAGTCACTGCTGCGACACAGCTGTTTATTCCCTCAGGCAAGGCTGAGCTCTATGCGCCCCTGTGATTTTTGTGGGGACCTCGCCAGCCGTTTCCGAGTCGTTTCCGAGCCCTGGATCATTGTCCAATACTCACATTTACTCTGGCATGCGAGACGCCCGAATGGGAGCCTCATCTCTCCCAAGTTCGAGCTGTGGCGCAAAAATCGTTGCTGCGGCACGGCCGCTTATCCCAGAGGTTCGCAACTTTATACCTGCGTTCTATGACCTTTGAACGATTCCCAAACGGCAGGACGAAGCCCCAGAAGCGACGGAAAGCGAGAACGATTATGTTCTTCTGCTCAGGCAAGGCTGAGCTCTATGCGCCCCTGTGATTTTTGTGGGGACCTATCTATCTATCACTATAAGTCGTGATACTCAGATTCAAAGTATCGCGACCCGTCCGGATTTTTCCGCGCTCGCCGGTGCCGCTAGCTATTAGGGTCCCAGTCACTGTCCCAAAAGGGCGGAACGGCCCCTTCTCTCGTTGGGCGGCACCAGCTGATTCTTTATGTACGGTATCACGAGCTCATGTTCGGCCGCACCAACCAACGGGATATCATAGGCACCTAATTCTTGTTGCTGCCATGACTCTAAGGTCGAGGGCTCATGGGAAAACAGGTTTCATGGTCGTTGGATATTCACAGCCTCCGCACCGTGATCACGCATAGTACCGCAGATCTTCCGCCAGTTGGTGCCGCTGCAGGACACCTCCTCGGGACTTGGGATATAGACGAAATATGTTTCTAATAGCAATATGAAGGTGCACAGGTTGTGGGAAGGCGGGCCCTCACACGGCTGGCTGGCACCGGGACGACATGATGCAACACAATGACCAGACACTGTCTTTGCCCAAATGTTGTTCAAGCCAGTCTTGTAACCTTATAGAAGAGTGGGGAAAAACGTTTCATGGTCATGCGATATCCGTAGCCTCCGCACCGTCTTCATACATAATACCGCAGATCTTCCGGCAGTTGGTGCCGCTGCAGGACACCTCCTCGGGACTTGGGATATAGACAAAATATGTTTCTATTAGCAATATGAAGCTCCACCGACTGTGGGAAGGCGGCCCCTCACACGCGTGGCTGCTAGTACCATAAGTCGTTCGGATTTGGATCAAATCTGGAATATCACTTCGGATTTGTAAGCTCATCACAGTACGGCTAGTCTTAGGTTCCAGAATGTCAATTCCAAAATCGCTAATCTGTAAGGTTGATATTGGCTGCGCAACAGCTGTATCTTTGTTTCCGCTCACTCAATCCTACCCAAGTCAGCACAGTTAGAGGTTGGTATGCACTGTGTCACTGGGTTAGGTTAGAGAGGTTTAGGTTAGAAGGTTGGGGTCTGTCTCGGTCAGTTGAAAGACGTTTATTCTATCACTATAAGTCGTGATACTCAGATTCAAAGTATCGCGACCCGTCCGGATTTTTCCGCACTCGCCGGTGCCGCTAGCTATTAGGGTCCCGGTCACTATCCCTATAAGTCCTGTCATTTCGATTCGAAATGACTGCGACACCTCCGATATTTCTGTCCCGCTCAGTCCCGCACCGTTTAGGTGGTGGGAACAAGATTCTGAAATCAGCTAGTCGGGCTTTGCACCGTGCGGCTCGCGAAACCCGGTTCTTTCCTATCACTATAAGTCGTGTCGATCCGACTATCACTATAAGTTATTGGAATTCGATTCGAATTCCATTTGTCACCTATCACTATCACTATCACTATAAGTCGGTGTACTCAGACCCCGAGTACACTTTGCAGTCCCGATTTGTCCGAAACTCAAAATGCGGCAAGCTAATAGGGACTGGGCCACTGTCTCAAAAGGAGAAGGCGGCATCTTTTCTCGTTGTCGAGTTATCACTGCGTCTTTGGTTAAAGCACGAGGAGGTCCGTGTCCAGCAAGGCGACCAGACCACGTATGGACCCAATTCCTTTTGGTGCCAGTCTTATACACCTAAGAATGTCAGGAAAACAACATTTCATCATCACGCGATATCCCAGTGTCCCACGGTGACTGCGTCTTCAGTTGCGCAACTCTAAACGCAGTTGGTGCAGGCTCAGCGCAGTTAGTCGGAACTTGGCATATAGAGGAAATATGTTCCTAAGCACTATACCATGCGGCATTTTGAACGAGGGACTGGCATATTTCCCGCGGCCTCTTCTGTGCCCCCGCACTCAATCCTATACAAGTCGGAACAGTTAGAGGTTGGTTTGCACTGTGTCACCGGGTTAGGTTAGACAGGTTTAGGTTAGAAAGTTAAGGTCTGTCTCGGTCAGTTGAAAGACGTTTATTCTGTGTTGTGGTGAGTGTGTATGTGTTTGCCTATCACTATAAGTCGCTGTACTATCACTATAAGTCGTGATACTCAGACTAACTATCTATCACTATAAGTCGTGATACTCAGATTCAAAGTATCGCGACCCGTCCGGATTTTTCCGCGCTCGCCGGTGCCGCTAGCTATTAGGGTCCCGGTCACTGTCCCAAAAGGGCGGAACGGCCCCTTCTCTCGTTGGGCGGCACCAGCTGATTCTTTATGTACGGTATCACGAGCTCATGTTCGGCCGCACCAACCAACGGGATATCATAGGCACCTAATTCTTGTTGCTGCCATGACTCTAAGGTCGAGGGCTCATGGGAAAACAGGTTTCATGGTCGTTGGATATTCACAGCCTCCGCACCGTGATCACGCATAGTACCGCAGATCTTCCGCCAGTTGGTGCCGCTGCAGGACACCTCCTCGGGACTTGGGATATAGACGAAATATGTTTCTAATAGCAATATGAAGGTGCACAGGTTGTGGGAAGGCGGCCCCTCACACGGCTGGCTGGCACCGGGACGACATGATGCAACACAATGACCAGACACTGTCTTTGCCCAAATGTTGTTCAAGCCAGTCTTGTAACCTTATAGAAGAGTGGGGAAAAACGTTTCATGGTCATGCGATATCCGTAGCCTCCGCACCGTCTAACTATCTAATCGCTTTTTTGGCTAGCCAACAAAATTTCCTTTTATAGGCGTCAGATAGCTAACAAAATGTCACAAAATAGCGAACAAAGTGTGACAAGATAGCTAACAAAATGTCACAGGATAGCTAACAAAATAGACTTTGCGTTGAAACCCAATCTTATTTAGTTCGAAGTGGATATACAACGACTTTGAACTCTATTCTCATCTTTCAATAAGAAACCTTGCTTGATACAAACTTCATCTTCTTCACCACAGTACATGGGATCTCCAGTATATCATGGAATATTAATACACATAGTATTCTGATTTCTGTACATAAATGAGGTGCAGATGTTTGATGATTTCCGAACAAAGACTTCTGCAGAGGTATCTTGTTGCATATGGCCTTCATTTATCTATTCAATGAATTGAGTAGTCTTGTCATGTATAAGAGAACAGGTTGAGTGTGGTCTGGCGGTTGGCAACGCTCAATATCGGGCAATCACCATTCTTTGGTCGTAGTCAGTCAAGGTTGGTGAATTTGGATTTGCAGCAAAATTCTGAGTATGATGATGCCCCACACGGAAGGCGTACGTTGTCAGATGTTGTGACATTCCTTTGGAGAGAACCATAGTTAAATCTCTATTAAGTATAAATAGGACAGTCAAACATCTCTTCTAATTCTCCACTGTACTGTAAGAGTCACTGCTGCGACACAGCTGTTTATTCCTCAGGCAAGGCTGAGCTCTATGCGCCCCTGTGATTTTTGTGGGGACCTCGCCAGCCGTTTCCGAGTCGTTTCCGAGCCCTGGATCATTGTCCAATACTCACATTTACTCTGGCATGCGAGACGCCCGAATGGGAGCCTCATCTCTCCCAAGTTCGAGCTGTGGCGCAAAAATCGTTGCTGCGGCACGGCCGCTTATCCCAGAGGTTCGCAACTTTATACCTGCGTTCTATGACCTTTGAACGATTCCCAAACGGCAGGACGAAGCCCCAGAAGCGACGGAAAGCGAGAACGATTATGTTCTTCTGCTCAGGCAAGGCTGAGCTCTATGCGCCCCTGTGATTTTTGTGGGAACCTATCTATCTATCACTATAAGTCGTGATACTCAGATTCAAAGTATCGCGACCCGTCCGGATTTTTCCGCGCTCGCCGGTGCCGCTAGCTATTAGGGTCCCGGTCACTGTCCCAAAAGGGCGGAACGGCCCCTTCTCTCGTTGGGCGGCACCAGCTGATTCTTTATGTACGGTATCACGAGCTCATGTTCGGCCGCACCAACCAACGGGATATCATAGGCACCTAATTCTTGTTGCTGCCATGACTCTAAGGTCGAGGGCTCATGGGAAAACAGGTTTCATGGTCGTTGGATATTCACAGCCTCCGCACCGTGATCACGCATAGTACCGCAGATCTTCCGCCAGTTGGTGCCGCTGCAGGACACCTCCTCGGGACTTGGGATATAGACGAAATATGTTTCTAATAGCAATATGAAGGTGCACAGGTTGTGGGAAGGCGGCCCCTCACACGGCTGGCTGGCACCGGGACGACATGATGCAACACAATGACCAGACACTGTCTTTGCCCAAATGTTGTTCAAGCCAGTCTTGTAACCTTATAGAAGAGTGGGGAAAAACGTTTCATGGTCATGCGATATCCGTAGCCTCCGCACCGTCTTCATACATAATACCGCAGATCTTCCGGCAGTTGGTGCCGCTGCAGGACACCTCCTCGGGACTTGGGATATAGACAAAATATGTTTCTATTAGCAATATGAAGCTCCACCGACTGTGGGAAGGCGGCCCCTCACACGCGTGGCTGCTAGTACCATAAGTCGTTCGGATTTGGATCAAATCTGGAATATCACTTCGGATTTGTAAGCTCATCACAGTACGGCTAGTCTTAGGTTCCAGAATGTCAATTCCAAAATCGCTAATCTGTAAGGTTGATATTGGCTGCGCAACAGCTGTATCTTTGTTTCCGCTCACTCAATCCTACCCAAGTCAGCACAGTTAGAGGTTGGTATGCACTGTGTCACTGGGTTAGGTTAGAGAGGTTTAGGTTAGAAGGTTGGGGTCTGTCTCGGTCAGTTGAAAGACGTTTATTCTATCACTATAAGTCGTGATACTCAGATTCAAAGTATCGCGACCCGTCCGGATTTTTCCGCACTCGCCGGTGCCGCTAGCTATTAGGGTCCCGGTCACTATCCCTATAAGTCCTGTCATTTCGATTCGAAATGACTGCGACACCTCCGATATTTCTGTCCCGCTCAGTCCCGCACCGTTTAGGTGGTGGGAACAAGATTCTGAAATCAGCTAGTCGGGCTTTGCACCGTGCGGCTCGCGAAACCCGGTTCTTTCCTATCACTATAAGTCGTGTCGATCCGACTATCACTATAAGTTATTGGAATTCGATTCGAATTCCATTTGTCACCTATCACTATCACTATCACTATAAGGCGGTGTACTCAGACCCCGAGTACACTTTGCAGTCC